>CM066343.1:50764893-51480294 GCA_033807585.1 Hydrophis major
TTACCCAAATGCATACTCTTGCACATGTAAAATGGTATTTTATTTTAAAATTGTATTGTTGGGAAAAAAACATAGCCAAGCAAAACAAATTCATATAACTCAAGCTAACAAACTAGTTAAACAGAACAGAAATAAAGCAGGGACAGGTACACTGAATAAGAAACGAACATAGGGATGTGCTGAATAGATTTAGCTTGACACTTAAAAACTCTCACATTTAGAAAGGAATAAAGTAGAACTGCTCCTCTGTCATTGATCATATATATCTTCCAAAGAATATTACACCAGAAAAAAAAGGGGGGGAAACTGCAAAAATATCTGATTTTGCTGATACCCTTCTGATAGACATCTTGCCTCAGATATAATACTGATATGGCCTGGCCTAGCAGATGCATCTGCACCCCTGTGCATCATTCATTACCAAGGGGAAAGAGAGGAGAGATTCCACAAAGGAGCTGTCTTCTGTCTTCCACAGGGTCAGCTCTGGAACTCTACTGAAATCAGCAAGATGCAGAATTCTCTAAATGTTGCTTCTTTCTTTGGATTTTTCATTTCTGCCATCCTAGATAGAAATGAGAGGGGGGGAAAAGAGCAGAACTCTTTCATTAATGGCTTTGGAGCTGATAGTATGAAGCCCCTTACCCACTGCACTTCTCTGCAGAGAAATAACTATTTCTTGAGGAGATATCTTACCTACTCCGACACTTTTCCCAAGAAGAAACTGCAAATCTGTCTGTCAAAAGAGGTGCTGAGTTAGGAGCACAGGCAAGCATTCACTCCCTGCCACTTCAGCCACATGCCTTTCAAACAAATGTGTGGGTTGTATGAAGCTGGCTGTGAGAGCAGTCAGTTAAGTTGCTCCCAACAGGAGCTGCTTCAAAGCATTTGTGATGCTTTGAAATGGCTTTTGAATTAATTAATTCCTGTGAAAGGAGGAAGGTTAGTCTCAGCACCACGATATCATCCAGCCTACAATAGAAGACATGTAAAGGGCTCCTATTCTCTAGTCTAAACAATCATCAATGTAAGATATAGCTTATTGTTGTCAAGATTAAATCAAATTCTTTATGAAATAGCATCCTTTTTATTGGCCAATACACACAAGTACATATTTTCTTGTTTTACCACTGTATACAACTACAGAGCTCCTTACAAGTAATATTCCTTCAGAACAATTTAACTAAGGATTCTTTGCAACATTCTACCTGCCTACATGGAAGGAGGGAGTTTTAAGAAACATTCTGTTGGGAAACGCCCAGCCTCAGTCTGAAACGGTGTGGCCCAGTCACAAATTGTGAGTTTAGTCGGTATTTATCTAGAGAATAGTCAGAAGTTAACAATTGTTAATACAAATATATTATCATGTCCTTAAAGTTACTAACTTTTGCTACCTGTCAATTCAACAATTCAATATGAAATCAGCAAATTAAATAAAATCTGAATTTAATTTACAGCAACTGGGTAACTAATCATAAAAAATATTAAGTCAAGAAATCAAAAATAATAGTTATTCCCATTTTCTTTAAAAGGTTTTAGGAATTTATCTCAAATGGTGCCCCCAAAATAAAGAAATGGAGTTTCTGTAGAATTATAGATTCTTCCCCACATTTTAAAAAGGGAAATGCTTTACCTTCACGCATTTTGGAGCAATATGTTTTAACTAATAATGTTGTGCTGATGTAGCAATAGGGCCTCACATATTTTCAGATAAAAAAAAATGCACTAAATAAAGATAAAACACAAAAAGTGAAGCTTTTGCCAGACCAATTAAATAGTGGTACATTCATTTATACATTGCACAAAAAAGTTTGTTCAGGTTTATTGTGAAGTTATGTCTGAAGTAGTTAAGCTGCAGTTAAAAAGATGGATTTTAAAATACATTTTTAGTTTAGTCAAACAGGATTTAGACATCAATCTTAATTTTAACTTCTAAATTTATTTGTGAAAGTCTTCATAGATGTTAACACAAAACCTATTTACAATCTATAATAAGAAACTAGAGCTTGCAACGAATTCATCAGGTGGAGAGATCGGCACTCTCATTATTAAAGGAGATTCTTCCAGTGGAAGCAGATACAATAGTAAACTAGGAAGAGACAGGGGGGAAATAACAGACCTCAGGAGGGGGTGGCTTGATAGTGACTGGCTGGGAGGCTCTTCGGGGAGGTGAAGGTTTGGGCTGCACTTGCTGCTGAACTGTGTTGTAGTAGGTGACCCCTCCATACACCTGAGATTGAGCCTGCAAATCCAAAAGGAAAGAAAGAGAGGTTATTATAGTTGTATATTGAATTCACTTAAATTCAAAACACAGACATTTTAGTTGACTTAGAAACTCAGAGTTAAAAGGACAGCAATATCTAGTAAATTGTGAAATTATAAGATATAAACATTATATATTAAAAACATTTGAACTCCCTATTGAAATGAACATTTTATTAAAATTTGCATATGAAGATTTTCTTAATACAGTATATTCTAAGAAACAATGCACTTATTGTTAAAATGAAAATGAAATGTTATTGAACATTTTCATATAATAAAAAACAAAGTCAAAGAAAAAAATAAAGCTATAGTTAAGAAATATATAAACAACTTTCAACCATCTTTTTGACATATTAATTATAATCATATTGTCCCTCTTAAATATTTTACAAATCCTCTCAGCCTCCTCTTTTAATCTGCATCTTTCTTATTCTTCAACTACATAGATCATCAATTCATGTTTTTCTTCATTCAGCAAAATGTCCCCAAAATGACTAGCATTTAAAAGCAAAACATAAGTAGACTTACTTGAGTGTTAGGATACAGGTGGGGCGGTGGGGGAGGTGGAAGTGCTCCTGGAGGGTAGGGGTAACTGGGATTGCCAAAATTCATTACTCCAGGAGGGGGAAAGTAGGTTGGTGCTATCAGCTGTTGTGGTGGTGGTGGTGGAGGAGGCTGCTGCCCAGGAGGCATGGAGACAGGAGGAGGATATAAGCCAGCATTAGCCAGAGGTGCAGGTGTCTGGTGTGGATGCAATCCTGGCAAAGACAGATAACATAGTCAAACAATTCTAAAATCAAAATGCTATCTGGAAGCAAAGATCGAATAGATAATGTTTTAATATATGCGCTAAAGTTAAAAGAAAAATAAGTCATTGGAACATACGTCTACAATATGCCAAATGCATCCCTGTTGTTCGCTTGCAGAGATTGATTTTCAAAGGTTAATTACTTGATTAACAGGAGGATGAGAAAATCTCCCCCCCCTCACTCTGTATACATTTTAAAATTCTTTCTTGTGTAATTATTTATTTCATTAGATGTAGACACCATCTGACTACAAAACATATCTAGGAAAGGAACAAAATAAAAGCACAATAAATTAGAATAACCATGACAGTATCAAGAGTCAATACAGAATATGTGTCCCCCCCACCCAAAAAAAGTCATCCAAAAGAAGACCCCATCCACTCTAACCCAAAACAGCCAGATTGTGAAGTTATTCTGGAATATCCCAGGAGGCAAGACACGCTTCCTGGTCCAATTTCTTATTATTTAATCAAAGGGACCTGATGCATGCCAACCATGCCAGTTCATTATATTTTAAGAAGGCATATAAGGAAAGAGAAAAAATAAAGTTTTAAAAATATGCTTTAACAACTTTCCTTGCCAATGGCAGGACCTGAAGTAAGTATAACTTCTCCTTTCTCCAGAAGTGAAAGGAAGAAATGTAAACTATGCATCAAATATGTGAGAAACCAATGATTCAGAATGTTCTCTTTTTCCAAAAAGTCAAATATTTTACAAAAAACAAAGCCCTTTACCTTCAACTTTATAGTCTCAATAAATCTGACCTCAAATTACAAGTTTCATTTTCTTTCAATTAAAATCATCCCAGTTTGCAAAACTTATATTGGATTGTATTGCGTAAAGAGAACATTTAAAAAATCCACCCTCACCCCCATTCTTTTTTTTTGCCTAACATATCTGAGTTCCCAAAACTAAATTTTGGAGCTTTATCTTTTAGATACTTATAAAAGCTGTTGCAATATAGCAAAATGGTACAGTGGAATCTAAAGCTTTCTTTTGACACTTACAGTGTATAAATAAGTAAAGCTTTATAATAGCACCAAAAGAGTTTTGTCACTCCAGTGAAGGAAGAAAGAAAGTGCATCTACTTTCCATCTTCCTAATTTCCTTACAATCACATATATTAATAGATAGTTAATATTTTTTTTAATGCAGAAGAGTAACCATGTACTAGAAACGATGAACTATCTCACTTTGTTGTTGTTAATAGCAATCTCATTTTGTTGCTCTTAATAGCAAACAATGTATTTGTTGAAATATATTTCAAGAGATGTAAGTGATGCAATGCAGGAATTTGAGAGTATTTCTAACAAGCTGGTAAAATTAAAATATAAAGGAAATGTTAGAGAAAAATGAAAGAGGGAAGAAGAGCTATGAAAAATTAGTCCTTACCTGGATGTGAAAGATGCATTTCTGGTTGAACAATCACTCCCTGAGGAGGAAGTGAAGTAGGATTTTCACCATGTGTATAAATTGGACCTTGGAACTGTACTGTAAGGACAAACCATTAGACATTACCTTTCTAACACTGACAGAAGTAATTATTTTTGAAATGAAGTAAAAAGAAGCCTCAGTTACCATCGGGCAGAGTAACAACAACAGCATATAATGTATTGGGTAGAGAGAACATTTAAAAAATCCACCGCCACCCCCTAGTACATTAGTAACTAGAACAGCAAACTGGGTTCAAGTCAAGTTCAACCCAGTTCAACTTGACTTGAAACTTGGATCAGTTTCTCAGGGCTATTGTAAATTAAAGGTAGTCCTCAGGTTACCATGGCATTTGGGACCAAAATATCCATCACTAAGCAATGCAGTCCTATGATGTAGCAATGGCAATCCCATCCATCCTTGTTGCTATTGTTAAGTGAGGGTTATGTGAGTTGTTAAGGAAGGACCATTGGGAAGAGATCGGAATCCAGGGAAGCAGGCCAGCAAGTATGAGTAGGCAGGTGGGTGTCATGAGTCGGTGCTATGGATACAGGGAAGTGAGAGAGTGTTACAGGTAGGTACTCTTGAGTACAGGCAAGAGTGTGTCATAGGTGATTCTGTGGAGCACAGGATGCTGCAAATGGGTACTATGGAGTGCAGGGAGGTGGGTGCTGTGGACAGGCACTTTGGAGCACAAATGGGCAAAGAAAAGCAGCAGAAGTGAGAGTAACTTGTGGGAATGGCTTGGGATCTCCTGCTGTATTCCTATTTACTATGCTTATGGAAAGCCAGTTGAAAATGGTTATCATGTGATTGTGGAACACTATAAATTTTAATTGCAGCTTTAGTTTATAAAGCAACCAAATTGTATTCATGTGACTTTAAATTCAAAAACAGATTATGAGTATATCTCATTCAACACTATCCTAAATTTGAATAGTTGCTGATCAAGGGGTCATAACCCAAGGACTTCCTGTCAAACAGGATAGCACCATACATTCTATCAAATGTGTCTGATTAAAGGCAGGATGAAGATGAAATTGATAAAAAATGATAACATTCTAAGTTTTAGAAATAAACAGTTTTCTAACAAAGAGCAGGTTTCCAGAAATACAGTACTTTTTCTAACTTACAAAAGGCAAACGCCTGTGCGGTTTAGAAAGAGTATTTATTCAGTATCTCATTCACTTTCCCCATTATACTAGTTACGTATGAATCTTACTTCTCTGAACAAGTTCTTCAGGTTGTTGTTTTTGTTTACAAAAGGTTAAGAACATTATATGTCGCCCATAGTACTGCAAAACACAATCCAAACAGATATAAGAATCCTTTTAATGAAAAGTTTGTACTCACGGGCATCATAGTAATGTCCTTCCATTATGCTTATATGGACTGGTGGAGCAGGTTCTGGGACAGGCCTCTGACGCTGTGAGGAATAGCGCTTTGCACGCCCACTTTGAACCCCCTGGAAAAAAGCATAGCAATGTCTAATTTCTTAAAAGATTGCCAGAGTGAAATATTTTCCTGTACGATGAGCTTTGTTAGCCATAAAATATCTTCTAATTATGAAGGGTTCCTCACATGGTTTATATTCTTAAAAACTTTGTCAAACTTTGCCCAGGAATGATTAGCTGTTTGGTTGTTGTTTCTTAACAATACATTCAAGTGTCTCTCCAACAGTATACAGGGAGGATTGGTTCATATAGATATCCCAACTTGTCTATCATTCTTCTTCCAAAAACATTAAATCAAGGCTAGATGAATCTATTACAAAGGTAAGTATCCCACTAAGTTCAAGTTGTTGAACTGATCCTGTGGCTTGATAAAGACTCTCATTCCTTCGATGAGAGTCTGCATTCTAGTTGCCAACTGAACCCATCATTTCAGAACCAAGAAAACAAATGGAATATTACCATATCTTCTATCCTGTTGAACTGAGGGGGTGGGGCTGCTCCAATGTGCATCTGATTAGGCAAACCTATTAGGAAAGACAAAGGAGAAAGAAAACACCAATTATTCTTCAGCTTTATCCTAATATTAAGAAAAATTTAAAAACAGAAAGCAGGTTTGGAAAAGTCCTGGATAATATAAGAAAGGCAAATGCTTCTCACTTTGAGAAAAGTATGCCAAAATCCTCCCTTGCTGCCATATGGTACGGAATGGTCCCAGGAGGAATGAGGTTGGGAATGCATACCAAGAGTATATACTCCCAGCAGGGTCATTCAAGGCATGCAAGTAATTTCAGCAAGCCAAATTGGGCAGCAGCAAGATAATAAGATGCTGGAGGCAGATGACTATTTCAGTGACAGCAGCAAATTCATTTAAGTGACAATAGCATCATTCCATTCGATGCAAAACGCAGTGATAAACCACTCATGTATCTCAACAAGAAAACCAAACAAATGAATAACATTAGAAATCCAGATGATTGATATCTCAGATTAAATGTCACTCAACATGCTATTGAGGAAGAACTGAATGGTTAAGGGGCTGGCCTAGAAATCAGAAGACTGAGTTCTAGTCCCGCCTTAGACATGAAAGCCGATTGGGTGACTTTGGGCCAGTCACTGGGAACCTGGAATGTAAAAAATATAAAAAGGAAAAGTATCAATTATACTTAGACATCAACAAAGAAAAAAAGAATTGCACTGTTTCTATAGTTAGGAAGGACATAGCAAAGACATCTAAGTTTATGATCAAAACAAAACAGAAGATCAATAAGCTTTAGGATGAAGTTCAATCTGAAACGCCCAAAAAATGCAAGTGAGATGTACCAATTTTTGTTGGAGAGCAAAATACCAAAATGGGAAATAATGAGAAAAATGAACTGAAACTGAAGTAGGAGAACAACTTACAGTTTCTTCTTGACTTACAACCACAATGAAACCTAGAATTTCAATTATTACTTATCATGGTATTAAGTCAAGGCACCAGATTTAATTTTAGACTCATCGCGTGGTCATTAATCCAGCATATCCAATGAGTGTTTTTTGCTGTTTTCTGCTGAAAAATAGCAAAAAACCCTCAATCCAATCTATCAATCCATCCATTTAATCTGTCTATCTAAACAATACCTTAGCACACAGAAGTCAAAGTGATTATATTATTGGTATAGGGAGGGAAAAACGCAGCTACAACATCAAAGATGTGGCCAAAGCCTACCTGTTTCCATATTATAGGAAGATATACCAATCATCTTCAAGAAGACTTTCAGAAATTGCTCTGAAGGATTAAACCATATTAATAAGGAGCCACAGAAATTGTGGAATGAATTCAAATGAATTCAATGAATTCATTATGGTATATGAATGTAAAAAAAACTGGCAAAAACCAAAATATCTAAAAAAAACAAACTGAATGTCAGAACAAACTGGAAATTACCAAGAAAGATAAGAAAAGATCTCTGAAATGATGATCAAAAGAGGATAGTTGTCTAGTTTATATATTCTGTAAATTAATTTTTCCTTGCTTTAGCATATCACTTACCCTGTGGTGGTATAAACTGGGGTTGCCCTTGATTCCAGTTTTGTTCTGTCATATTCAACTGAGTCATGTCTTGTTCAAGACCATCCAGATTTGCCTCAACAGGTACCTCCCAATTACCAGTCTTTGCTGAAGAAGGTGATGGTATAATATCAGCAGTTTTTAATGGTGCCGGCATCAACCCTGATGGAGGTGGAACTTCATCTGCCAATTTTCCTGTCTCACCTACTTTGTTCCGACTTCTCCTTGCTCGAGAATAGGATTTTTTTTCCACAGGCCTATCTGGCTGTGTCTGTAGAATATCTGCAGGTGGAGTTTGATTTTCCAAAACAACTTCTTCTTTTTTAACAGGGCTGTTTTGAATAGGCGGTATCTCAGATTTGGGAGACGGCTCTCTTGCTGGGATTGGATCTGATCGTCTGGACCGGTAACTGCTCTCAGGCTTTGACTGTTCATTGAAGCGAGGTGCATGTTGACTACTTGCATCCACAGCTCGATAACTTGGGCGAGTATCTTTATAGCCACCAGGTTTGGGGAATGCCCTTGGACTGGCCATCCGTCCTGTTCCTGCTGAGTTTCGATTAATGAATGTCCGAGGTGCTACAGAAGTGCTGTCTAGACTCTGATGTCGTGGTGGCTTACTTGGTCGTTCACTGGACCAATTGGATTCTCTTTGTGGTGGACTCCCAAATCTAAATGAAGAGGAGATGCTATTGATCAGAAATGAATGTTTTATGTTCAATGCATCATCACAATTGTCCTTCTCTAAAGGTCAGAAAAAAAATTTCAAGCCCTATATTATTCCACAGAAAGTACATATACCCACTTCTACAAATTCACCTTGGTTTGCGCACCCTCCTGGGTTTGATATCATCAGGGTTGTGTGCAGAGCGGATATCATAGCCATAAAGAGCAATCAGCTCTTGTCTGGATTTTGGTGCTTGCTCATCTTCTCGAAATTTGTCATGTTCCCACCGTCCTTCATCTTTCCACAATTTGCGCTGGCGACCCTTAGGTCTTGTATACCAAGATAAAGAAAAACAATTAGAACAATTAGAATGGTATGTGGGGATACCAAAAAGTTTGGAGACTACTGTTCTTTGCCATAGATATGTAACAGTGAACGAAAGCCAAAGACATTAAAAATATGACTCCACAAGAGAAAATTTAGAGCAACCCAAATCCTTGACAATTTTTTATTTTAAAAAATCTTCATAGATTTCAGGGAGGCCACTATGCCTCTCAATAAAAAAGGTACCTCGCCTTGGAAGACAAAGGAGAGACAAAGGAAATAGATGTGCCTGTAAATTAACACCTTTTCAGAGCTGCACTCTCCTATTAATGGCTGCCCAGTCAATTAATGATCCAATAAGCACTAGAAGACTGATAATGGGTTCCATACTTTCCTTTAGTTTCATTATTTTACTATATAACTCACAGTAATCCTCTTTAGAGGTTTGTGTATTTTTCTTTGTTAGCAGTCAGTTGTGCCTGCAAGTAAAATGTTCCTGCCTATGAATTCTTTCTACAATTGCTGTCTGCTACTCCTATCACCTACCGGACTTCCTCTTCTTGGGTTTGTCCACGGAGGTCATGCTCAAAGAAAAGACCTTTACGAGGTATATATGCTGGGTTCTTCCGGTCTTCATCATCGTCTAGATGCTTAGGAAGTTTTTTACCAATTTTGTTTTCAACTTGTTCAGTGCTTTCCTAAAATGAGAGAAATCAAACATTCACTGACTTATTGAAAACCACCAACAACATCCCAGAAACCATGGTTTTCATTACTAAAAATGTAATTGATGAGGTGTTATGATTATGTATTCTGGATAGACAATTGATTGTGAACTACTACAGGTAGTCTTTAACTTACAGTCATCCATTTAGTGACCATTCAAAATGACAATAGCACTGAAAAAACTGACTTATAAACTGTTTTTCACTTATAACCAGTGGTAGGCTGCAAATTTTTTAACAACCTGTTCTCTGGCTGGGTAGGCGTGGGCAGTTGGTCATGTGACTGGGTGATTGATGTCACACCAGCCTCGCCTCCGGCCACTCGCCTCAAAGGAACAGGTAGGATTAAGCTGCTTGGAGCTAATCCCATCACTGGCGACCTATGCCCTTGCCCATTTTCAGGCCGTTTCTGGGCTGTTTTCAGGCCCTTTTTCTGGCCAAAATTTGCCTGAAAACAGCTAAAAAAACAGTCGTATTTTTCAGGCCATTTTTCGCCCAAAAAACTGCAGAAAACAGCCTGAAAACAGGTGGGGGACCAGCCGGTGGTCCGATTTGCTGGTTCTCCCAATAGTGCAGAATCAGAACAAGGGGTTCAGGCAAACCGGTCTGAACCTGCAGCAGCCCACCTCTGCTTATGCAGCATTCCATGGTCCTGTGATCAAAATTGGGATGCTTGGTAACTGGTGTGTATTTATGATGGTTGTAATGCCACAGAGTCATATGATCATCTTTTCAGCCTTATGACAAACAAGTCAATGGGATAGCCAGATTCACTTAATAGCTATGATCCTAACTTAACTGCAACAATTCACATTGTAAAATGAAGCAAATCTCACTTAACAAGTGTCTTCCTAGCAATAGAAATTTGGGACTTGACTGTGGTTGTAAGTCAAGGACTACCTGTACCAAATATAAATCAATCATCATAACATTTTAAAATATCTTTGAAAGTACTAATATGAAAAAAAATATTAGTCATGTAAAAGATAAGTACCTGTTTTATAAAGCTAAATCAACAATTGTGGTTATATTTCAATATTATGTTGGAAAATGATAATATACAAAAGGCTATATGATGAAATATGTGTCACGATATGAGAAATAATGTGTAGTCAATTAAAATAAGTCCTCTTAAAAATGTCTATAACTTTGTGTATAGATATCAGTGAAAACTATTTCAGCATGGTATTTAAGCACTACAGATCATTCTCAATGATGGTAATTAAGATTGGGTTTTACATCACTAAATGATATGGTTGTAAATGTCCCATGATTGCATTGCTTAGCGATTAAAATCTTGCAAGTTTCCATTCACACTATTAACCAAATGCCAGTGATTAGCTGAGGACACATCCAATCAAAGCTCACTATTACTTCTGAGTTTTACTGCTACTACGCTAAACCAAGGTAGCTCTTCTCTTTTTAGCTCCAAAATATTGCTTATAAAATTATTGCAAAACTACTTGCTTAGAATGCAACTGCAAAATAATACAAGCATAAGAGAGAGAAAATCTATTAAATGTGATGACTTAAAATATTTTTTTTATTCTATGACCATGTTTTGCTAAACAATACAAATACATATTTTAATTTCTAGGTTAATTAATACTTAAGCTTAAAATTCAGCAAAACATACCTGCCCATCCCCACTCTGCCTTTCACCTGCAACTGTGCCTTTTGATTCTGGTTTCTCATCCGCTTTTTCTGCTTTTGTTCTCAATTCAGTGTCATTTCTGTCCCGCTTTAAGTCCATTTTACTAGTTTCTTCTTCACTGTATTCTCCTTCCTCAGCCTAAAACAAACATCCAATTTGATTCAATTGGAGAATAACCAATATTTTGTCTATATTTACACTATGCAGAGTATGTTATGCAGTGTGTCATTTAATACCTTTTTAAAATATATACAGAAGCAAAACATATGTCCAAAGCATGCATTTCTAGTCCACAAAATGGTATAAAGAAAACCTAAATGCTGTAAAGAAAAATATACTATACAGTGTATATCCTAAGGTGTCTTTTCAAAAGGCAACTGGACTTTGTTTTTCCTTGAAGACGTTTCATTTCTCATCCATGAAGCTTCTTCAGTTCTGACTAAATGGTGAATGATGGAAGAATATTCCATATCCTTCCTTACATTTCTTACAGTCATCTGGTCATTAGTACTCTTTCTGAGAGTTATTGAGGCCACTTTGAGATTTATCTGTGCTCTCAGGATCACTTGAATAATGCAGATAGGTATGGCACCTCCTTGGAATTGCTGAAATATGCATGACCTGAATGTCTGAAACTCTCCAGACATACAAAGTGTATAGAAAAAAAGAGCTGAATGGTTTTTCGTGATAAGGAAGTAAATATTTCATGCCCTGATTTGTCCAAAGGCACTTATTGTACCCAGTCTCTAAATCTACCTACGGTAGCAGGTTTTTTAAAAAATCCAATAAACTGCCATATTACATATTCATGCACATTATAAAATGATGTATATGACCTCAACTCACCTCAGAATCCTCAGCACTTTCATAGTCAGAGAGAACAGCTAAAAATAAAGAGTTATTTGAGGTGAAAAACATCTTCCAAAATGCAATGCTTTAAAGGCTTAATTCCCTTATTTTCTCCCAAGCATTTCATTCATACCCTCCAAATCCATTTTGCAACTGTATTACCTGTTTCTTTTGCTCATATATAAAATCTTGTTTTATCTTTGGTTCTTCATCCATCTAATATTGCTTGTTTTGAATATTCCATTATCACAAATCATTTTTCTATAAAGCATAACAAATGCAAAATATTGCTCCTCTGAATCTATTTCAGGGAAAACTACACACTAATTTGTTGACTAACTCATTTTTTTTTTTAATATTAAATCCTCTTCCAAGAATTCTGCACAAAATTGTTTACCTTTCCCATGGGGCTATGTCTTCACATATCCTTATATTTGTTTCATGTTTTTTTGAATCCTTTCTAAACTCACTGTCCCTATGTAAAAAAATGTTGATCTTCATCATCCATCTTTTACAACCTTAATTCCATATCCTGTTTCTTTATTCCACTTTTCTAACTTGCCATTAAGTATGACTCCAGAACTCTGTTTTTCCCTCCCTTAAAGATTATTATCTTACCTGGGGTTTCCGGTTTCGCGTGGCTTCGGGGCAGCAGGAATTCGCGACAGCTCGCGATTCCTGCTGTGCTAGCCGCCGAGGTACCCCCGATCCAGATGGGTCAGGGGGATATGGCTGCCCTGTAGGGACAGCTGAAGAGAGAGGGGAGTCGGACAGGGGGTTGGGGGTGTCGCAGACCCCCTCCTCCTCCGGAAAAACCCCTTTTTCCCAAGGCGGTGGAGCGGCGGTCAGCAATGGCCGCCACGAAGAAGCCAGCAACCGGGTAAGATTGCGCTGGAGGAAGTAAGAAGAGTGAAAGTGCTGTCTGAGCCGGGTCAAGTAACATCTTTCAAATTGGTTGGAACTGAGCTGTCTGAATTGCTGGAGGATACATTGTATCCCTAAGAAGATCGAAAGCGGCGGAGAAGCTGTTAAAGGGAACTTTTTTTTTCTTCACTCTCCCACCCCATGGAAACAGCAGAAATGTTTGGACATATTGGACATTGAAAGTGAATTGTTTTGAGAGTTGAAGCTAAGGGACAAAAGGATTTTTGGACATTGAAAAACTTAAGAAATTGGAAAACCCTTGTTGGAGGTATGGATTTCTGATTATTTAAAATTGATATTGCAAGTGGGAAGGGAGAGGAAAAAAAATTGGAGCAGAAGCTGAAAAAGGAGGAGATTGCCTAGAATCCCAAAGAAAGGTATATGGTAATTGGACCTCTTTGATTAAACATTAACCCCAGAAAGAGAAAGAGAAGAAGGAAGAAAAGTATTAATTTTTGGAACTTTTTTTGAATTATTTTTGATTAAAAATACTTGTGGTTGTTTTGGGAAAATTTTCTCTTTTCATAATGGCATCACTTGTGGATGAACTAAACACTGAATATCAAAAATATAAAAAGGAAGATACTTTGGGCACTTTGTTTCAATTCTTAGAAATGGTGTTATGTACTTATGAAAAGTTGACTACGTAGCAGAAGGACTGGGACAAAGAAGAAGAGGAAGAAGAAGCCATCTTTGATGAACAATGGGTTCTTTCCGGGGGGGAGGAGAAAAAGGATAAGAAAAAGGGGATTTTAAGAATTATAAAGACAACCAAAGAAGAGAAAAATGAGCGGAAAGGTGGAGGCAAGGTTAGAAAGCAAAGGAAAAGGAGTAAGAAAAGGGAGGAGGAAAGACAAAGGGGTAAAAAGGGCAAGGAGAAGAATAAGCAAGAGAGAAAGGGGGGGAGGAGAAGCCTCAATGGGGGGAAGCAAGATATAAAGAAAAAAAGTTTATTCAGAGATAATGGGTGAATTTAATTTAGGATAAAAGAGGGATTCTGGAGGGTACATAAGATTGTGTTTTTTATATGTGTATTTAGAGTATAAAATTCATTGTGTAATTTTAGAATCTTTTAAACAGAATCCCAAGAAAAATTGTTATATGAAGTACTTTTAAGTTAGGGTAATGAGTCATAGACGTTACTCCAATTGGTGTATAGGAGAAGTATAATAAAAGAAAAAAGATGAATGGATAGTTGGAAATAGAACAGACAAAGAATATTATTGAAAATGGTAATAAGATATGAAAGGATATATAAAGGTTTTTTTTTTTTTTTTGGATGTTGTATATTTTTTTAATTAATAAGAAATAATTTGGATGAAAAGGAGAAGTTGGGATAAGATATGAAGTTAAATAGACAAAGTATTGATACTATAATTTGGGATTGTAATGTTCTATTGGTTTTCTTCTTTTATTATTTTTTCTTAGAAAAGAACTTATAAGCTGTTATGCCTTGTGCATTGTTTATATAAAATTGATAAAAATGGTATATATATATAATATAAAAAAGAAAATGATAATAAGATATGGAAGGATATATAAAGTGAATATGATGTTTGAATTTGTGTCTGTGCGAAGAGTTTCAACCCGGGATCAGACAACCTTCAGAAAAGATCTTTTAGTTTTGTTTGTGTTCTTTGTAAAATTAATAAAACTTTTTTTTTTTTAAAAGATTATTATCTTACCTATGAAAAGTTTTTATTTTCCACTACTTTTTATCTGGATTCTTGCACATTATCCCTATTAAGATCTAATAAGGAAGTCTAACAGGAAAGGTATACAAACTAGTCTTTTTTCCAATGCCAATCATTTTGAATAAAGTTATGCAATTTCTTCAGCAAGATGCTAAAAAAGGTGGTGGTTATCTAACTATCAGTAAGGTTGGAAAAACCTAATTATTCTAAGGAGAGAAAGAGGGAGAGAGAGAGAGGGAGAGAGGAAGAGAGAGAGAGAATGCCATTTGTGAGCCTCTTCCAGGGATGTCTGCAAAAAGGAGATCGACTCCAAGTTTTCAGTCTCTCAGAGCAGAGAGCTCACCGTGAAGTCAAAATGGAAGAGGAACCCAAAATGCTGGAACCAGAGGAAAGGTGGAGGGGCAAAGCAACAAAGCAGTGGCTCCTGCCAATCTCAAGAAGAAGAAAAAATCAAAGCTGCCCAAAGCAAGGATGGGCCAGCGCAAAGAACATCACAGTGCCACTCATTCCCCTCATTTGGGGAATGAGTCATTTCAGTATTATTTCAGATGTGAAGATACCACAAAAAGGCTGTCAGCTGCCATGATCATTTTTTTTAAACTATGTGGCAGTTGGAAGAGCGTTGTATTGATTTAGGTAGTTAGAAACTGGAACCACAATGTGGTTATGATTTCATTCCTACCTGTAGAACTATCTAAAATAGCAGTGGAAAATTTCCAAGAAACTTGTGATGGGACTCTCATAGGTTTCCATTTTTTCCTCTCTGTTCAAGTGGAAACATTTACCCAGAGAATTTGAACAGAGTGTCATCAGTATGCTGATAACATTCACCTTTATCCTTCCTTTCCATCAGCAACAGGAAAGACTGCACAAGTGCTTGAGAGCTACCTGGATGTAGAATTGGAGTGAATGAGAAACAACAAACTGAATCCAGTCAGGATGTAAGGAAATACTGACAGGAAGTTCTCAGAACCAGAAATTAAGATGTCCTATTCTAGATCATAGTAGCTCCACCAAAATATCAGATGTATATTTTAGGAGCTCTTCTTAATTTCAATATTACAGTAGAGACACACTGGCCTTAGAAACAATAACAATTACACCAAGCTGTAGCTGGTGTCTGAACTGGGAAACACTATCATCAGTGATCCATGTTCTTTACAATTATATTACTGCAGCGTAACCATCTTGAAGAACTGCACCCTGTTATGGCAGCCAAATAACGTAGAATATTGTCAAATAACAAATATATACCTTGGTACTTGATTATATATTGCTTCCATTGCTAACAACAAAATACTAGTCCATACATTTTTGGTCTTATTACCAAAAAATGAATAGAATTAGAATACTGATTTGCAACAAATATTTTATAATATTAAAAACATTGCTACGTAATTATTTTGTATTTCTAGCACCAATCACTATTGTTAAAAGCTAATACCACTTACCATCTCCTTCTATGCCATCTTCACTTTCCTGTTTTGAGAGAGAAAACATTTATCAAAGAAAGAAAACAGGCAGATGCAAATATGTTACATCAGACTGCTCTAAGAATGTATTTTATTATGAAAAAATAGATAAAATGAATTTAGCATGGTTTATTTTCTAAACAATTGAGTATAATAATTGCTTCAAGATTGGACATAGTTTGACGAGATTCAAAGTAAGAATTATCTTGGCTATGTGTTTCATTATATGACTTTGCATCATATAATGATGCAATTTGGCAGGTAGGCTTCTCGGTAGCCTACCTGCCATATTACCATAAGGAAAATGTTGGAGGGATTATGTATACAGCTTTGAACTTCTGAAGGAATGATCAGGTATGTCAATGCAACTAATAATCAACAACTATAACAGAGGTGCATTATCAGGTTATTAATATAAATATTAAGAAGGGATGGAATTGTATCAAAGCTACAGGAAGATATCCTCCTGGCAGTGCAATTCCAGTAAGTTCCAGTGAAAACAATTATGTCGCTCAGAAACTTATGGAATGTAATGCCTAATAAAAATGGACTCTTTTTTTCATGTGAGATTGACTTTATCGGGAAACCCAACTTTAAAATTAGGAAAAACATATGGAAAAATTGGATGGATGGGGGATATTGGTACTGGCTCAGTTGATAGGTGATGAAGATAATTTTTAACATATGTTGTGTTAAGAGATAAATGTCATCTATCAGATATAAACCAATGTCAATATTTACTGCTACAACATTTGTTAACAGTGTTTGGACCAATCTAAGATATAGGAAAAAAATTGTTAAATCCTTGTTTAACAATCTATTAAATAAAAACCTGTTAGTTTTTGTAGGTATTTGTCATAAATTTGATATGCAAATGTTTAGATCGTGCGCGGTTTTTGTCTGGGCTCGCCACTGGAGCGCCCCGAGCCAGCTGGTTTCGGGGCTAAGCCACCCCGTAGAGGTGGTGAAGAGGGGGGAGACTGCCAGCAGGGTTGAGGAGAGCCACATCTCTCCTCCTCAGCTGGCCATTACTCCCTTTCCTGAAGGCGGTTACAGCGGTGGTCAGAAATGGCCACCATAAAGAAGAACTCGACTGGAAAAGAATGTGCAGGAGGAAGATAAGAAGTGAAAGTTTTGGCTGACTGGGTTAAATTGTAAAGGCAACAACCAAGGTACCCTGGAACTTAAACTTACAAAAAATAACATCGCTCCCAAAGAAGAGTCGGAAGCAGCAAAGGAAAGGGAAAAGGGAAAGGTTTGGCTTTTTTTTTCCTTCTCTCTCCTTCCCTATACTGACAACTAAGAGACTTAAATAAGAAATCGGAAAAATCCGCTTTGACATCAATAGGCAATTAAGTTGAAAATAAAACAAAATGGCAAAGGGATAATAAAGATTTCTGGACATTAAAAACTTTCTTTTTCATAAGCAGGAAGGAAGAGAAAAAGAATAAAGGCAGGATCTGGAAGAGGGAGGAGTGCCTGGAATTAAAAAGAATCTACAGTAAAACTTCAACAAGACTTCTACATTTTAACTGAAACTTTGCAACTAAATAGTAACCCCAGGAAGAGGAAGTGGGGAAAAAAAGAGCAAAAAAGAAACAGCTTGCGTGTATTTAGATTATTTGGTGATCTTTGAATTTTTGGTTATTATATTTGAATGACTAAAATCAATCGGGTGGTTGTTTAAAAATTTATACAATGGCACCACTTCTGGATGAATTGAAAATGGAACTTAAAAAATACAAAGAAGATGCACAAGAAGGGAAGGGTTCTTTTGGCTTTGTTTTTCAATTCTTAGAAATGGAGATTTGGAACTATGAGAAACAACAAGAAAAGACTGCAAAACAAGAAGACTGGGACAAAGAAGAAGCCATCTTTAATGAACAAGTAATTCTATGTGGGGAAGAAAAAAGAAAAAGGAAAGGGGGGAAAGAGAATGGAGAATTTAAGACTTAAAAAAACAACCAAAGAAAAGAAAAATAAATATAATACTGGAAAGCAACAGAAGAGGGGAATGCAGAAGAGAGAAATAGAGGTAGAGAGACAAGGGGGTAAAAAGGGGAGAGAGAAGAAGAGAGGGAAGAAGGAAAGGAAAAGAAGTTACAAAGGTCTGGAGCAAGATATAGAGAAACAGGACCTATTTAGAGATAATGGGTATAAATCTAACTGAAAAAGGGATTCTGTAATGGTACATAAGATTGTATTGTTATATTAGTAATAGAAATAACTTTAGAAAATTGGAAACATGATTAAAATGAGGGATAAAATAGTTAGTGTAATTTAGTGAAATGTTTGTGAATAAAATAAGTGAAATAAAATAAATGAGAAAATTGAATTAGGAAGGAACGGGAACATTTTAATTAGTTAATGTTTATAAAATATAAGTGATGGGGGGGGAAATTAACTATGGAAAGCTTATAATTGTTCCCATAGAAATATGATATTTAATTGAAAACTAATGTTAAAGATGTTAAGACTTTAATGAATATTAATATTAATGATAGAATTGAATTGGAATGGAATGTTGTTTTAATTATATACATTTATATTTTTTTCCTTTTTTAAAGAATATAGTGTGTATTTTAAGAATGTACCAAGCAGAATCCGAATGGAAGTTATGTATTATATTGAATGTTACAACTTTAGGGAAAAGATATAAAGGCGTCATACTCCAATCAGTAACTACAGGAGAAATTTTGCTTAATGAGAAAAGCTAATAGATAATTGAAACAGGACAGAAAAAAAAATAAAAATACAATGATTTGAATTGAGATGAGATAATTAAAATAAAATTGAGAAAATTAAAAGAGGGGAGAAGCTATGCAGAAAATGTAAAATAGTAATAAGATATGGAATAGAATATAAAAATGAGCATGAACCTGAATTTGTGTCTATACAAAGAAATGTAACCCGGGATTATGCTGCTTTCAAAAAAGATGTTTTATTTGTATTTTTTTTTCTCTTTGTGAAAACTCAAATAAAATTTACAAAAAAAAAAAAAGTTAAAATGTTCAGAAGATAATAATCACTTGACTATGTATCTAGGCAAGGAATTTAACAAAGTAAATGGCTGTGTTCTTACTATGACTGAAAGACTGACATTGCAGCATTGGTAAGATGAAGGTATATTTACTATATTTACTAAATGGATTGAATATCTGATTACATTGTCACCTATGAAAGGGTCTAGAGATATTTTATCTCTAATATAATGACAGATGTACTTATTTAAGTATATTAGAAATAAACAGTTGAATATTTGTATAAGCATATATAAAACTGTAAGTTTATTGTTGTGACATGCTGCATTTTATGTATTTTTTCACCTTTTCAAATACTTATGAGCTTTTTTTTTTAAGCATATATTTCTACCATAATTATTTTTGTATCTTATTTTTTTCCAATTATTTTAAAAGCATTAAATAAATTTCCAGACAACATCTTTCACGAATACTTGATAGGGGAATATTACTTTTATCTTTTCTATCTTTTCTTTTACGTATACTGAGAGTATTTACACCAAGACAAATTATTTGTGTGTCCAATTACACTTGGCCAATAAAGTATTCTATTCTTTTCTACTTTAAATCACTACATCTTTAATATTCAAAGAATAATCTACCACAACAATCCCCAGCTCCCCCAAAATTCTAGGATATAGATTTTTCCATTCTTTCTTGATATATTTGGTTATTGTTCTTATTCTTAAACTTGTTTATGTGTGCTTTTTCAATAGCTGTTTAAAACTGAGCCTGATTGTTGTTAGGAGTAATTATTTTGCTATATTGTAAGTAAAGCATCAAGATATTCCAAAAGAAAGAAGGCATCTTTTTCTTCTACTTACAGGAAATCCTGCCTTATGAAACATCAGATAACATAATGATTAGATGGAAGATTAGGTAAGATTAGATAGAAGATAAGATAATCTTATCTTCTTCATAAGAGCACGAATATGAATACTTTTCATCAGGGGAAAAATGTCCCATGAAGATGATTAGTAATTCTTGGAAAATGCTAGACCTAAAATCATTATTTAATACACGCATTGTCCATGTGCATTTTTAAAATAAAAACTGGATCTTTATTCAGTTGTCTACATTAGCAACTTAATTGTTCCCGAAACATAATAGCCTCTCTATGCCTAAAAAACAGATGTTATCTTTGTGTTTTTATGAAAACACAAGAAAACAAGAATGTGCCAAGATATTATTTTACAGATTTTACTTTCTTACAGAAGTGTTCACAATGGTAATATAATATTACCATATAATATACAATACAAACAAAGTATCCTAAATTAAAGTTGCAAGATCTGAACATTAACTCCTAAGTACTTATACAATTTTTAATACTATGGAGAACAGGATTGAAATGGAAAAAACATCATTATACAGAAAACACTGCTTCTTGCTAAACATAAACATAGGTTTGCTAAATGTAACAGATACATTGTACAACAATTCCTGCATCTACCAAACCAAATCTTTTATTTGTACAATAGCCCTTTCTGACTTTGAATTTTCAACACAATGTCTGTTATAATTCACCCAGAATTATTTTCAAAGTGTCAATTTTACAGTATCAATTTGGATTGTTAACCTAACATATTACCAGTTTCAAAATGCCACAACAAAATCTTCAGGGCCACATTTTCATGACTTGTTACATAAAACCCACGATGCTTATTTAAAAAGGCAGAAGACCCCCCTCAGGTGTAAGAAACTAAAATATGACACGCATTCAAACATAATAGTATTTACCTACTGGAAACCCAAGAAGAGTACGTTTAATCTCAAAGAGACTTAACGAACCGAGTTCAATTTAAATACCCGCAAAATAAAAGACACCATCAGTGAAATCTGTATGATCACCACCATCCTTTATCTTAGAATAACAGGTACGCACCTTCTGCATACTGTATTATACTCAGAGATACAATTTTGTTTAATGCAGCACGCAAACGGAAGTGCTGGCTATCTACTTCCGAGACGACAGAGAGGCTAGGGAGAAAACATCGAAAATAAAACCAGACACTAAGCTTGTTTTTCCCCATCCAAGCGGAATCTGGTGGGCTATTACTCAGCGACGAATTAAAGGACTCTGCACATACTCAGAACCACGTTCCCCTCCCCAGTTGTTCCCAACTTTGTAGGAACGCCCATGGAGAGAACCGTAGTCAAAGTCTCCCCGCTATAATGTGCAAAGGAAGGCGGGGAGCCAACCGTAAGAATTTTCCCATTCCCTCTTTCCACTCACACACTCCGAATCGGCCGGGCTCCCTCCAACCGTTACCGGCGCCTCTACATTTTCAGGAGTAGGAGTAGCACCGGCGGTGCTTGCCACTCCAGGTAAGCCAAAGCGGTGACTGCCGCTGTGCGGGGAAGAACCTGCGCTTCCAGGCGGCGAATCGGACTCATCCTCTTCGCTGCTGTCCTGCGAAGCGCGCTGCCTCCTACGATCCGCCATTTTGACAGGAACCCAAAAAGGAAACAAGAAAAGCGAAACGGTTAGGAGGAGGAGGAAGAGGAAGCAAGGCCCAAAGAGGATGACGGGTAACGAAGATGACGTCCCATCATGAAAAGACTACGATTCCCAGCGTCCAACGCAGGTCTATTTCAAAACTTGTCTTCGTTCACCCAGAACTCTTTGTGCTTGGCACGTCGGAGGAAGCACGTTGGAAGAAGGTTGCGGGAAGAAGAAATTTCGCGCCCAATCAAGGGCGATGACATCACGAGAAAGCGGTTCAATAGGCGGGGAAGGGGAATGGGCGGGAGAACTCCTGGCGACAGTGTCACGTGTTTTATCTCTTCTAAACTGCTGCAGGAGAGGTGGGGATGGAAGGTGACTTGCTAGTCAAAAATAGCATGACGTTTTCCCATTGCAGGGATTACATCATTCCAGTTTTCCTGCAGTGCCGAAATAGTTGAGGCACAGCAGCCTCCTCTGGAGAAAACAAGAGAGCCATTAATGTTTAAAAGAACAGCGGCTTATGTAAGGCTAGGGTGGCCAGTTGATCATTAGGGACACAACACAAAATGCTACTCAGACATTAGGCAATGCGGCTATCAACTGCTGTCTTTTTGCATCGTTCTGGCAACTCCTGTTACAATGCCATGAGGAGTGGGGATCATCTCCAAATTCTATACAGATCTTTCCCACGTTATATTTGATGGCAAAGCCCCTGGGGATGGGAGGAGTCCTGACTAAACAGATTTCTGAAGGGTTGTTCCTTGCTTCCATTCCACTTTGCACTCTCTTCAGGAATCTTTCCGATCTCTTGAAGCCATCTTAACTCAAAGGCAACTTTATTGTATAGCAAGGAAATTTATAACGAGAAGTACTTTTTTTTGCCCTGAATATTCTTCTGATCAACTTCATTAGGTTGACTCCATTTTATATTATGAGATGGAAGAAAAGTATCCATTTTCTGCATTTTCATACACCTTTATCATTTTCCCTTCTTTTTTCTTAAGTTTAAAACACCAAAATACAGCCTTTCTTTTTAAAAGAAATTTCTTGTTGATTTTCATTGATTCCTTTGTGATCGGCATATAACTTTATTATAGTTGTACTTAACTAATAATTGTCATTTGGCTATAAAAATATTCAGAACATCAAATTTCTGCCCAGGATTTGTGTAGGGAATGGGTTAGGGAATCTTATCAATATTCATTATATTTATTGACTCAAATCTTTAAGGAAGATTGCCATAAAGGAATAGACATTGGGCTAATGTTTATTTTAACCTAATACTGACTGGAACTGCCTACCTGAGGAAAGAGCAGAGCAGTACTATCTTCCCAAACCCTGCAGGCAGACCATGGGAATACCACAATTGAGGACTTCTCCCAAAATGGCAGACTGAGTGATAGTGATTCCCCCCCCCCTTGCCAACAAACAGCTGATCAAAGTTGGCTATTTGATGATCCTCTCCCCAGATTTGAAAAAAAGCAACTAGGAATGACCCAAGATGTCCCTCAGATGATTACGTGCTTGCTGGGAAGAGGGATCTTGATAATCACAATTTTTAGTAGAAGCTATTGGAGGATCAAGTTTTCCATCTTTTCCTTCCCGCTGTTCGTTATCTTTAAGCATGGTTTGGTTTTAATTGCACTGTTTAAAGTTTTCTTTACTTTTTGATTTATATTTTTAATTGTTAATTGACTGATTGAATGCTGACTTCTTCTACAATCTGTTGCTGGATTTTAACATAAAGCTTTTGGTGTTTTCTTTTTACTGTTTGTTTCAGAGTTTAAAATCACTTTCATTTTTGCTGAAAGGAAGTTGATGGAAAGAGGATTTATCCCTTGGTGATGAAAACCAATTTAACATATTTATATTGGATTTTTACTACAAGGATTCTGTATTTTAACAATTTTTAAAAACTGGTCTTATTTGGTCTTATTTTAACTTCTTATGGAAAATTTCCTTTTTTTCTAACTACTTTTTATTGTGGGAAATTTTATCTCTATTTTTCTCTGATTGTTCAGTTATGGTACCTTTATTTCTAATCTTTGAGATTGAAACTGCACTTTTGTCGTGAATGCTCAACTACAAAAGTTTTGGATTATTTTAAAATGTAAATATGTAAATATAAATGATGTATGTAAATATAAATATAAATGAATATAAATGATTTGAATACAATATATTCTATATTTTTTACACCAGAAGTTCTGGAGAACCGGTACTGGAAATTTTGAGTAGTTCAGAAAACCGGCAAATACCACTTCTGACTGGAGATTTTACAGTATCCTTCCTTTGCACTTCCACCAAGCCACGCTCACAGAACCAGTAGTAAAAAAAATTGAATCCCACCAGTCTACAAAAGACAGTCTACACTGTCTACAAAAAGAGATAAAGCCCTTTGGGAAACCTTTAAAATGCTTTTTAACTTACAAATTCTAATTGAAAACTTGGATAAAAAGTTTGATAAATTAACAATATTAATGCAACCCAAGATAACAGCCAAATACAGTAACAACTGGACTAGACTTACAGTCAAATGGATTGGAATCTGATCTTTTGCTGGCAGATATGAAGGAAAAGGGTCTGTCTTGAGAATTGCAGGTTTGGTGGATAAGATTAAAAGAGGCATGAATATAAAAGATTCAGATGATAGAACTGATGAGTGATGGACTAGATTTTCTTAAGAAGATGGATGGAATTTCGAGTGTCATTCATTATGCTTAATCAGAAAGCAATTGACAAGATGCTTTGGTTTTTATTTAGAGAGATATATTGTGAACAGCACATGCTGTAGAGATACAACAGGTATTATGACTGCGGAATGAGATGCAATTTTAGGAAAGATCGCTATAAAATCTTAAGGAAAAATTTTATTATTAAGAATAAAATGAAGATATTTGATCCTGGACAGATTAGAGATAAGGGCTATGGTAATTTGTGATAAATAAGAAGCCATTGCTCACTTTCTGTTAGTTAAATATAATAATAGATTGTTAATGAAGGATTTTGAGGTTTAACTTTGTTGGTAACAGGTTTACCTGTTAACAGTGTATACTGTTTGTAATGATGATCACAACTGAGGGACACTGCAAAGATCATACATTTAGGCATTGGTTGTAAAGTACGATGGTATTTATGTACTGTAATCAATATTTTTTTTCTAAATACATATCTAACTATTTTGTTTGCAAGCTTCATACCATGTATTATCTTCAAGCAGAAAAAGATAATGATTTATTAAACTTGTATGCCATCTGAGTCAATGACTCTGGGTAGCTCAGAACAAAGAAATTGCCATAAAATATAAAAAATAAAGACAGCAAGTACAATGAAGTAAGGGATCTCATGCTCCCTTGCTGAAGCCTTGGTTAAAAAGACATGTCAATCTTGTTCCAAAGGGCAGGTATTATTGGGAACCAGTGTTTCTCACAAAGCAAAGATTTTATAGGAGCTTTGCTTTGCTTATCGAAGTACTGCCCATATATTGCCATATTTCAGACCAACTGAAACTTTTGTATGGCCTTCAAGGGAAGCTTCATATAGAGAGAATTGCTGTATTTATGCTATGAGGTAATTTAGAGCACGAGCAACTGAAGGATGCCCTGATCTAGGAAAGGGTGTATCTGGCACACCAAATAAAATTGTGCAAAGGCCTTTCTGGACACAGCTGACACCTGCTCTTCAAGCAGGAGTTGCAGGTCTAGAGATTGCCAGATTGCATCCCAACTATGAAAGAAGTGCAACCCTAGTCAAGGTCAAAGATGGAGTATCTCTAGATCTAGACAATTCAAACACATACACTTGGTTTTGAGTTGGAGATGGTTCCTTCTCATTGAAACGTGTACACCCACCAGGCACTATGACAGAACCTTCACAGCCTTACTGGCTCAAGAGATGAAAAATAATTTGGTATCATCAGCATACCAATGATGCCAAACCTCAAACCAGCAGATGACTTTTTCCAACAGTTTTATGTAGATATTGAAAAGAAGGAGATAGAAAGAACAGTACAGAACTCCACATAGGAGGAGCCTTGACAAACACAACCAAAGCTGTCTCAATACTTCCTGGCCTGAAACACGAGTGAATGGGTATAGATTATCCATTTCCTTTAGTATTTTCATCACGTTGTCTCTACCACCTTCTAAACAACTTTCATCAAAACAGAAAATTGGGAGATTCAACCATAGTTGTCAAAACTGCTGGTTCAAAGATGGCCTCTTGAGGAAGGTCACCAGAACCACCTATTTCAAGGCTGGAAATACCACCACTTCCTTTAGAGAGACTGACACCACAATATAAATCCAAACGAGGGTCACCTGCTTGGCCACTTTTATGATCCAAGAGACACAGAAACAGATGGCTAAAAGCTGACAGCACAGGGAGTCTTGCCCATTACTAGCAATGATCAGGTGACTATTTTTTGATACATAAAAGGCACGGTGTTTCAGAACTCTACCTGCTGGGCAATGAGGCAATACATGACAAAAGCATTAATATTCTTTTCATTTTATTGTAAAAAAAATTATTTCAATTTTGTTTAAACATACAAGCAGAATTTCTCTTTTAATACTCCTTGTTAACACTGTTTAAACTGAACAAAGCAAAACAATTTTAAAGACAAAAAATGAACATTAACAGCCACAAATTTGGTATTTACAAACTTTTTTTCTTTATAAGTTATTTACAAGACAACTGATTTTACATATTGAAAATGGTATAAAAAGAATGCATTTGCAGACAACCACATTTGAAAGGGCAGAAATACAAGAGAAAGAGAATTATAGACAGTTTTTAGAACTACCATAAAGTTGGATAATTTTTTTTTTTTTAAAATCAGATATAATTTGCATTAGCTTTTTTTTTTTTGATTAACAGTTTTTTCAAATGTTGAACTTCCTACAGGGTGGGGCGCTATTTTTACCAGCCCATTCCCAGCTAACATCCACTGCAAACTGTTTCTACAAACCCTACCTACTTCCACATGCATAGTCATCTTTTTATGATGCATGTGTTATAACTGATGGTAAGTCTTTCTAAGTCAACATTCTATTCATTGAAGGAAGGGAAGAGATAATATGAAGTTTTATTCAGAGTACAAATTGAATTATTTCTGATAACTGTCTTATTGTGGGTTAAACAAAAACATTGTCTTCTGAAAATGGAATATTGATTGAAGAATTAATCATGTGATAATTTCTAATTACTTTAGAAAAAGCAAGATCAAGTTCTAAAATCAACATTGCCTTCAAGAAGCTTCTACCAAAAATCTGCTTCTTTGAAACATCCACACTTGTACTTGGCAGGGGACAAAAAATAACCACTTATGGATGCATGCTGGCATGCTAAAAAGCAAAAGATGCAATACAGCCTCATTTAAAGCAAAATCATTTTGCACTACTTCTACTACAATAGATTACGTGGCAGAAAAGAGGATCTGTTATTGTCGTTTTAATTTCAGGTCATAGAATATAACTTTTAACAATGTTCATACTAAGTGTTCTACCTTTGGTGGAAAAAATAGTATTTTAAATTCCCAGGGAAAACTGCCCAGAAGTGTGACTGCAACTGTCCTGAAACACCTTGAAATTAAAATAGACAATGAAACAATGTTTTTAGTGTCCTCCATAAGTAATGCAGAAAATTATATGTAGGGCTTTTTACAATTCAAGAAACTGAAACCGCCCCCATTTATCTAGAAATTTTAGCCATTTTTAAAAAAAGTTAGTTTCAGTATTCCCATAAGCAGGCAATACACAAACAAAGGCAGCTTCCAAAAATGATGTAGATCAGGCAGAAGGACATGCGATTTTACAAACGAATTCTCTACACTCAGGGAAGATGAAAGTATTGATTTCACTTACTGTAAAAGTTACAGGATTATGATTAGCTTTAAAAAGTGCCAAACTTTAAAACAATCACAAATTGAAGTTTAAACTACTTCTCAGTATTTCCATTGGGAAATCAAACTGTCTATTTAAAAAAAAACAGTAGCAATCGTTTCACAGTTTTGACAAGATATTTTATTAAACAAAACAGAAAAACATCTAGAGACAAACTAGCATTGCATGGTTATTTTCTGGATTTTGCCAAATTATACATTAGAATTGTGACAAAGATGTGAAGATATGCAGCTCTTCACTACCAGAACTGCCTGCATTCAGTATTACAAATTCAAGACCTGATTAGTAATTTTGTTTTGAATCAGAAGGCATGAAAGGAACTCATTAAAAAGCCTCAAAAAGACACTGGGGCAGGAGAAAATACATGAATCAATATGTGGATGCTTTATAGAATAGCAGTTAGAAGCAATAGGTCAAATGAAGTGTCTTGTGTTGCTCAATGATAGATAACCTCTTCCCATAAAGTGGTTGCAGTTATCCAATACAGCTCAACAGAGGTGGCATACCATAAATTGTTAACCTTATTCTCTCAACACAAACCTCCAATAATTTTCTACCAAGCAAAGGTAAAAATAATGAAAAAAGTGAAAATAAACCCCGGGGGGGAGGGAAATGTAGCATAAAAATATTTATAATGAACAAGAATATACATCATGGAGGATGGTAGAAGAAAAAGACATAACAAAACATGTCCTGTTCTCTGTCATTTGCAGCAAATGACATAGCCAACCATGAAGACAAATTTCTCCTAGTTTGATGCGTTTATTTCCTGCATGTCCGATGAGGAGTCTGTTTCTTTTGCATCTCTAGCCGGCAACGACTTCGTTCATCCAGCCACGGCAGTTCAAAATTCCTGCCAAACAGAAAGTGCCCCATAGAAGATTATTTGTGATGTTGAAAAAAAGAGAATGGTTAATAGCTCTGTCTACATTTGCATAACTTGCCTTCAAGCCTACATTCTAACAGCAAAGAAATACAAACAGTAAGCACATTTTCTAGAAGATTTACATAACAAATTAATACAGATATTAAACTTAAAATGTTTTATTAAGAGCATTATTTTACAATATTGGGTGCCCTATAATAATGTTTGCTGAATAACACATAATTGGCTGAGTTTACGATATCTGCTATCCTTTAAGCAATAGATTACAAACTAACAAATCCATCCACATAACATGCTATGATGAAATGTAGCCACATTATGGCTTCATGCAGTGTGTAAAGCCAGCTACTATTAATTGTAGAAAAAAGTGAAACAGGAAAAATGTGTATTTTAATTCATGGGAGCTAAAACTAAAAACCAATTATTTTTGCCCATGTATTTTATCAATACATTTTTATTTCTTTATCTTTGCAATATGAAAGGAAGGAAACCATGACTGCAAGAACACAAATAATAAGGAAGCCAAAGAAATGTGATTTGTATGATATTCACCATTAGGATGCAAGAATCCCATAACAAAAACTAGCAAATGGGAGAATTTTAAAATGGGAACATTTCAAGTTTGTCCCTTATAAAATGATAAAGATGATATAAGACTGATAGTGACAAGTATTTCTTTCCTTAATACATGAACAGCAATTTCTGTGAGTCAGGAGTTTCAACTGAGCCTCCCAACTTTTCCATATTTTCTACTCTTTTTTAAAAAGTAGCTGTTATTATTCATAGCCCAGTCAAAGGAGTCTCTATGATTTCTCAATTAATTTCACCATTGTAAAGTCTAAGAGAATCAATTCCCTATGACTGCCCATGCAGCATTGTCCCTAATTTTTCTAGTAGCTTGTAATACTAAAATGCACCTAGGATGTAAAGGTAATATTGGCTAAATGCTATTTGATAAATTTTTGATTTGGTGTTTTCTCATCACAGTGAAACCCAAGTTGGTCCACAAAATAACCAAGCGAACAAAGCACTGCAGAAAGAAGATACTCTGCTACAACTTTTACGAAGTACATTATTTCTTAATGCAGATATATAATACTTTGGTATACTTACTGTGGGGTTAATTTTGGTAATGGTCGGCCAAACGCTACAACAGGCAAATATGGGGTGATCAGCAAACTTTCAACTAGAAGTGGAAATGGAAGATAATGTAATTTTATATATTTAGCTGCAATGTTCATTCACATTATCATATTTATTTGAAAACATCTGCTTTTACAATAGAATAATCTCAATCCAAGATTTTTTGTGCATAAGATAGGGATATGAGAATTTTGACAACCACTCACCATCGTCTGACTCTGGGAAAAATGAGGTAACTTCAGGCTCAGATTCCTGAATTCCTTTCTTTTTATACATTCTAAGTTGCAGTCGCTGCAAAATTCTTTGCTCCCGGATACGCTGAATATCCCACCTATGAATGGAGTGAGCAAAACAACACCAACAACAGAAAAGTTTAAAATGTTCATTTATAGAAAATGTGAGTACCGGTATTTTAAGTTCTATAAAAATCATAACGTCAAGAGTAGTGCATCTCTCTGTATTAAACAGGATGCTGTTCAATTTCTATAGGTTATCCCAAGTCTTTTCATTACAGCCAAACCATAATAATCACTTGCAAGATGAAAGTACTATCCTACTTTCTTCAACTAAATACAAATCCCCAATCCAAAGTAATTTAGCACATAGTATAAGACACATGTATAATGGCAAAAAACACATTTAAGATATACTAACTGCATAAAACCTTTCATACTATATCCTTAACAGTTTGCAACCAATGCAAACTTTATTGTTAAATGTTTAAATGAAAGCAGATACTGAATTTTCTGGCATATGAACAGCTTTATTTCATCACTCACCTTTTCCTCCTTTTCTCATCCAATTCCAACTTTGCATGTCGTTTAGAAAAGACATTGTCATCTAAGTTCTGTAAAAAATTTAAGGAGGAATAAGATACAGGTAATATTATATGCTGTACTTTTCACAGTATCTGAGTTCCTCCATTTCCATTTTTTGATGGAAAGCATTTAGGTCTGCCCTGTTATTTACCATTTGATCATAAGAAGCAAACTTAAATTTTGCTTTATGTTAAAATATCATCCAAGGATAAAAAGAAATAGGACTAAAGATGTTCAAAACTGATTGCCAACTTTCCTTCTAGGGAACCAGATATACTTTTTGTATCTTTGCAATACCACTCTATTTATTAAGATATTATTACTTATTACTTTTCCCATCATTGTTTATAAACAGAATACTACAAACATTATGATCTGTCTAAAGATTCACAAGATCAACAAAATTTGAAGAAATTAAACAAAAGTTAGGTTAATTGTGATGCAATTGGATTAATTTCACCACAACTTAATTTATTAACTACAGTAAGAGATTTAGATTTAAATACAAATATAAATGAAGAATTCTGCAAATCAGTCTTATTTAACAGTCTGTTAAATTTCATTTAAATGATAATGGTTAAGCATCTCATATCATGTCCCTCGAGTATGAAAACTAGTTGAGGGCAGGATTGGATTAGTTTTAGCAAAACTGAAATGCTAGTATTGCTACAAGATTTTGAAATTGGTTCTTCTTTGGTATTTAGCTCTCCAGTTTGATTGTATTATTAGTATATTTCCAGCTGACAAGCTCGGTGTCTTTAACCGCTGAGCCACATCACCTCTCTTTTTTAAATGAATAAACTCCCAAATATATTTCTCTAAAAGTGCTGAATATTCTGAATCTATCTCATGAAGTAAAATATTAAATTTATTAGAGGCTTAATGAATTAATTTGGTATTTAATTTTAGGTGATAAAATTGTGCCATCTAGGTGATTTAGGTGATAAAATAATTTGCCATCAAAAATTTGGATGACTTCAAGAACCCCTCAAAATGTGTGTCTCAGAACCACTAAGTCACTACTGCAGGTCAAAATATAAGCACTACAAAATTTACCAGAGCATATAACATATTGCCCATTTTATCTGATATTTCAATATATGTTCCATAATAGTTGCAGGAAGTATTTGGTTGGATAGTATAGTTTAAAAATTCAAATATATTAGGGTGGCTCTCTATATAGTTATAAAATATAGAAACTATAGTTCTTCCATAACAGGTTCCCAGGTTACCAATTCTATATCAGCAATTGTATCTAGTTATGTTGCTCAATTATTACTACAAATCTATTTGCTTACATACCTCCAGAAGTTCAGAAGGATTTGTATCTCTCAGGGGCTCTACTGTGTGGTCCCTCCATGATGGAACTAAGAAAGGGAAAACAATGTTACAATACTAATTTTAAAAAAATATTTCAGTGAAGGAAGCTAACGATGTAACCATCAAACATTCAAAGTTATTTTAGGTTAGACATTTCACTAGTATTAATAACGTAACACCTTCCTATCCTTTATCTTCCTTTTCATCATTCTACAAGCATATTTGAATTTTGTTTTTAAAGAACATTACAATTTTTCAATATTATGAAACATTCCAATATTAACTTGCTATTAAACTTACTTTTAAAAACTTCCCCACACCCAAGTTCAAAATATTCTAGTTAAAAGTAGCTAAGAAAGCTTAATTTTAGCCACTTTATATATGAAATCTATAAAAGGCCATTCATCTACACACGCCTATATCAATCATAAAGTAATCAATCGGTGTCCTAAAATTACAAGGTAAACTAACTTTCAAACTATGAATTGGTTTTTATTTTTCATAAACCAATTACTTATTTTACAATAATCTGCTGGTTGTTAAAAGCGCTATGTCATAACATTTCATAATATGTCATAACAGCGCTATATCATATCATAACATTTGTAAAGATACCTGGAATATTTTCTGAAAGTTCTCAAGCTAACTTTTCAAACAAATTAATACTCTAAAGTTTATCTCTGGTGACCATTTATTCAAGATATTAACAGAGGTGTCACAAACTAGATCTAATAGAAACCATTACAAAACCTTCTGAGTTTAATCCAGCTCTAGCTCCCCCCGAAAAACTGATTTACACAGGATTCTGCATTAGATATTGGCTCGATACTGTTTAAAAAGAGAAAGGGATTCATGAATACTTATTATCCTTTTTATAAAGGAATTATGAATCAGAGTATTTGAGACATATGACCAGGTAGCTATTTTCATTGAGCCTGACATCTGAACTGCCCCAAAGTAACAAATTGGGTGCAGACAGAAGTAAGCTGGTGGACTTAATGAAGTACAGCAAGGCAACTATTAAGACACAAGCACTTATTATGTTAGCAAAAACAGCCAAATAGACAAGAGCAAAGACAAAGACACAAAGAGAGATTAGGCTCTGAATTTGTTGTTGTCATTCTATTATACAATTACAACCTGACGTTAAGAAAAAGCTAACTTAAAAGAGAAAGCAGTGTCCATAATCTGGTGTCAGAGGGGAAAAAATCTCTTCCCCAACCTTCAGAAGAAAATTACTTTGCAGCTTCTCCAACAAATATGTTTATCATTTTTTGAGACATTATAAAAAAGATAGACAATAGCTCATTTCTGTTTAGGTTCAAACTGTAAAATATAGAATAATATCAATACTTACACCTTGTAAGCAATCAATATTATTGGGGAATATTAGATTTTCCAATTGAAATTGGGAGGGACAAAGAAAGGAACTTGCTCAAAATAGGAACAATGAGGATATTCTGTGGGATTGTTTTTATTTCTACTAACTGGAAGAAATTGCTTTAACAGTAATACCCAGAGGGGAAAAAATACAATGGTTGACAAGTTAAACTTGTAAAAAACCCAACAGTTTGATGAAAAAGAATGAAATGTTTTGAGGTATATTTTCATTGGGGTTTTCTGTTAAGAATATCAAGCTAATAATGAAATACTAATTGTGCTATTATGAAAAACATAGTAGCATAATTCTCTTATTTAATATCTGCATTCAACCTATTTAAGCTCTTACAATTAGAACATTTTAGTCTAATGTGTTGTGTGAATTAGCCCATAGTTTATGGTGTGAATGTATTACACTTAAACCATAGTAAGATTATTTTATGAATTAATGTATTATATGACCCATGCGAATTAATGTATTATATGACCCATGCAAAACCTTTTAAGACCACCACCCACTGAACAGTGGTACCTATGGAGAAAGGCTACCAGGGTAACCAAACTATGTATGTAATATTTTATCACATATCTTCTTCCTAGTTGCATCAAGGCACCTAGGGAAACTATATACTACACTATAGTTTCTTTTATATGCTTAAAAACTGATTGAATGAAGAAAGCTTCTGTTGGTCATATTTCAGTAATTCTGCCCAGACTCTTAATCTCAAGATATATTATTATTCAGGGAAGGAATTAACTGCTTCCTGAAAATGCTACAAAGAAGGAATTTAAAACAAGCCATTGCTTCGTAAATTCATATAGTGGTTATCCTCTAGCTGACTGAAACTGAAACCACTCTTCTGAAATAAGGATGTGTATATTAAGATGCTCTTTTGTAAATGCTTCCTTCCATATCCCAAATAGAGCTCTCATGGATAAAAATACAAAGGTATGCTGTATGCTTGCAAAGGTTTAAAGTCTCAGATGTTATGCTTCAAGATGCTTTCAACTGTCTACTGTATAAAGATAATCCAATTAAACTATATTTCTCTTTAAAAAACCTGAAAACTAATTCAATAAAAAAATGCAATGATTTCAAATGATTCTATATTTTGAGAAGACTGGAATCTACAAGATCAATGAACAATATCCTTTTCTTTTGATCCTTTATCTTTCCAAAATTTCAGCTCATGATCTTACCAGCTACAATCCCTTCCTTGCTATATAATCTTGGCTCAATTCAGTAAATTATGTAAACATTACTTTTTTACACTATGAATTTGGAATGTCAAATTTGGAGTGCTAGATGAAGACCTGTTTTAATACTGAAGAGTACAATTCATAGGAAAAACTCTTAGAATATAGACAACCAAACAGATAAATTCTGGATAGGCCAAAATACATTATTCATGGTCTATCATCGTCCAATTAATTATACAAATATACTGTCATTCAATGTTTTTCAGGTTGTTTTCTATTAATATCAGCTTTTATATACACACTTAAATGTTCCCCCATGTTTTATGAAATATTTTAGTTATTTTTAACCTATGAAATCAGAATTAAAAATAACATATATATGTTAACTTACATGAGTCTGGTCTTGTTTGCATATCACAGTAGGTCTGAATTTCTTCAAATATTGACTACTGTCAATCAGATTGTATAACCATAACCACTGCTCAATTTGCTCTCAAGGACAGAAAAAATGTCATATCTTTTTCCTTGGCATCATAGCTAGAATCTATAGCTTACTCTCTTATCAATTTAGCACTAGAAAAGTCATGATTTGTTCATGTTTCTGATCCTTGATTTGATTTTAAGAAGCAAGACAAGGATTCTATTTTATAGAACAATCTGATTAAAGACTTTTTTTCATCTATCCATTCACACTTAATAGAAGATGTCAATTAGCAGCAATAGACCAGTGTGTGGCAGCACATTAGCTTTTTGACAATTGAGACAAAATTCTAGAATATTTGCCTCATTATAATGTGTGAACCTTTCCTGATCCTACATTCTTTGTTTCAATATAAAGTACAACTAGAACTTTGCTGTGGCTTTTCTTAACAATGCTACGCTATAGATATAATCAGGACTTCAAAAACACGATTTTACATCATATCTTAGCATTTTGTTACATTAGAGCAAAGGTCTTCAAACTTGGCAAGTTGAAGACTTGTGGACTTCAACTCCCAGAATTCCTGAGCTAACATGACTGGAGGAGGAGTTCTGGGAGTTGAAGTCCACAAGTCATAAAGCTGTCAAGTTTGAAAAGCCCTACATTAGAGCTTGGGCAATTCATTATCATTATAATTTTTTAAAATAGTCTGATCAAACTAACTTAATCAGGGTTCTGTTTGCTAATCGCTCTCTTCTAATCCTCAGCAGAACCAACATTTATAGCCAATCTATATCATGAAGCACATTTTAATTATGCTTTCTTTTTGCTTCGCTCTCCATTTCTACTTTTCCTTCTGTTCCACTTTCATTTAAAATAAAATAGCTGCTGACAGAATGTATTCCTCAATTGCACTACTAGTTTGGATATTGATTCAGACAGATGGATTTCAAAACTCCATCTTGTCGCACAGGGTAAAAATTGTTATAGAAGCACCCTCATATATTTAAGATAAACAATTGCCACAAAAGCTTAACCTTAGTAACTAAAAAACAAGTCAGAGCAAATTTGCAGTATTGTACAGTCAAATAGGTTATAACTGAGGAGTTGCCTAGGAAAGAAATGAAAGCAGACTTCAGAAATACCAGATTACTCAATCATGCAAACAAGTCAAATACTCTTGGATCAGTTAAGCTAATTTTCAAGAATTAGTTAGCTGATACACTTTTTTTCATGTGCACAAATCAACCCCATATCATGAAAGGGAACAGACAGTGACATAAAGGGGTGTTTATTTCATATATTGTGAGCATATTGAGATATAAATGCCACTGTTATTAATAAATATGACCACTGTTCATTAAACAGGGTGGTTGGTCTTCATACACTGCTCACACACAATCTAGAACAGGCAGGGTTTCAAAGACTTTGATATTCCAGACCCAGTCAATCACCTACATCAGCTTCACTCAGAAATGGAATGTTGTTCTCTAGCTGTCTTCAAGTGTTCAAAAAACTCTTAAAGAGACCCCCAATTAATGAGTTTCATTCCCCCTCCAACCCAATATCAAACCAATCCCACAAAGGCATAAGCAAGCCTCTTACTTGCTACGGTCTCCTCTTTCTTGGGAGAAGGTTCTCGCAATGGACAAGGTGGTGGTTGATGCCACCGGCACAAATACATTTCAGTGGTGGAAAGGTACGGCAAATCTTCTATTTCACTGCAGGAACCTTTGTCCTTTGAATGGCACCCAGGTCCTTTCAATGGAGTCGAAGACTTCAACTGTGTGTCCACCAATAATCGTGTTTTCTCTGGAGTCTCCTGACTTCGCAGTTCACGTCTGCTTATTGACTCAGTTAAAGAACTACTGGGTTCCTCCTTTAGTGGAGAAGCCTTTGGAGTTTTACATTTGACTCTTGAGAATTCAGCTACTAGCTTCTTCACTGGAGTTTTCCTCTCAGCACTTCCAAACGCAGATTTTCTGCAAAAGTACAGGGAAAGGCTAAGAGGAGCAAGTAGAAAAAGGCTATACACAGGACCTTAGCTTTTATCAAGATAATTAAAATTAGAAATTAAATTAAAGTCCAACAATATTTTAGTTCTAAGATTTAAAGGAAATTCATATATGGATTTAAGAAAAGGTTTCTTGAAGAAGTCACAAGATGTAGTTGAGCACAATTATTAGGATCTCAGAATTCAGAATCATGCCAAATCAACAAAAATACTCTCTTATAGTTCCTAATCAACTAGAGATAGTATTCAGTGAAACCCCTAGTTTGAATAAAGTGCTTATCTCAAAACCAGAAATCAGTAGATTGTGAATCAATAACAACTGCAAGTCATGAGCTGTCTGAATTCTATCCTCATTATCACTCCATCTGTAAATGTGGGAGAGATGCAACAGCATTACTATTTCTTTAAATAAATTTGTGGGTGTGCATAAAGTAAATTGTAAAAGTGTTCATTAAACACTTTCATTGCTTAAAGCAGTAATTAATGCTTTAACACAGATCTATCTCCAAATTTCTTCTATGCAAGATATTTTTACCATCAAAATATGTATTTTAAAAAAGAAAAGGCAATGTAAGAAATGATTATGGACGTGGTGGTAAAAAGAATGGTCTGTAAGGCTAGAAAGGTAAGTAAAATACAATAAATATGTTGCATTTTATTATTTCCTATATTTTTATTTTTGTGCCTGCTAATTAGTATTTTCTTTCTTCACTCTGTAAGTTCCTTACCCTAAAAGAGAATAGTAGAATGGATGTATAAGACACACTATGTCCTCTTTTTTTTCCCTTGGCAAAAGGGAGGAACAAAGACTGCTGAAAATATTAACATATCAACAACTATCATGATTCTTATGCAGATTATGATTAAAAGTAATATTTCCTGCATATAATTCTACTTAAGAGACCACTAAAAGGGAGAGTGCTCCATTTGACATGATTTGGCTCTGAAGAGAGATTTATGTTCTCCAATGACTATAAAGGAAAAAGCAAATAGCTAGAACTTTAAAAAAAATATTAACAATATACAACGAAATTACAGGCAAAGTAAAAATAATCCAACATACAAATGGTGGGTTTCCCCACTCAAATATGGAATGTTAAAAAAATACAAATCAATCCCCTCTGTTCTTTGGCTAACAATTCTAAATCAAAATTCAGACATTATAGAGATTCATTTTAGTGCAACTTGTCTTATTTTTTTTAAAAAGCAAGCACACAGGTTTTGATGCTACATTTCTTTACATTTTAACCAAATTCAGTTCAATTTGAATTATTTTGTGGTTTGGGATCTGAATCAATTGAATTTGATTCATTCACAGTATAGTCAATATTTTTGATATTAGATTTAATCACTGATGTTTTCTTTAAATAATTGATTTTGCAGGATATTAGAATTTGTTTGTAAGTAACGGAGAGCTCTTTAGTAGAACAAAAGTTTTCACAGTTCATTGATCATAACTCTAACAGAACAGGTTTAAAAACATAGAACTGCAGCTTTCTAATTTTACCGTTTGTGACCCTTCCCATTTCTTCCACATGGGAAATGTTTCAAAGGCAGCGGCTGGGAAGTCTCCAGGAGTTCTGGTGGCGGGCATTCTATAGGCAGCTTCTCTGGTATATCAGGGTCAACTTTTTCTTCTGTTTCATACTCTTGAAATATCTTATGTTTGTCACGCTCATTGTCCTTCTTCACCAACTGCATCCTCCTTTCCATACGCTCAATTCGAGCAAGAAGCTAAGTACACAACATTGCAATTTGGTATTAAATGGTATTCCATTAATAAAATACAATGTTTGTAATTACTAATACTTACTCAACTTTGACACTATAGAAACAAAGTACAAGTTCTACACAAGTTGCACTATAATTTTAATACTGCTAAGTCTGCAATGCTTACCAGTATATTGTATGCAGGTAGTCCTCAATTTATGACCAAAATTTAGCCTCAAATTTCCTTTGCTAAGCAAGACAATTGTTAAGTGAGTTTTGACCCATTTTACAAACTTTTTTGTAAAATGAATATCACAGTTGTTAATAATATGGGTTAAGTGAATTTAGCTTCCTCATTGACTTTGCTGGTCAGAAAGTCGTAAAAGGTGAGAACATGACCCTGAGACATTACAACCATAATAAATACATGCCACATGTCTAACTTTTAATCATGTGATTACAAGGATGCTGAATGGTTGTATAAAAAACCTATCATGTCACTTTTTTCAGTTATGTTGTAATTTTGAATGGTCACTAGATGAATGGTTGTTGAAAGTCAAGATCTATCTGTAATGATATGTTTAAAATAATTTACAAGACTGACACCATGTGTATGTAGGAAAGAAAAACATTCTTTTCCGAAATATATCATCAGATAGATGACCAGCAACAATAATCTGCATTAAATATGCATACTATATTGTATACCAGTGTTACTAAGTTAGCTATCCAATGCTGCATCTCTTTGCCAGGATACAGTTTTTGTTTTCAAAAAAGGAAGCCTACTTCCCTTTTATGAGGAAATACCATGGATGTTACTTTTACTACATGTAAACTATCACAGAGAATAATGTTTAGAACTGTCAGTGCTATGGATTCAAATGCAAAAAGGTACATTGGAGCATGCCAAGGCATGCACAAAGCACTTCACTGCAGCTCATTAAACCATACTCAACTTTTCTTGGGAGTGCATGACAATTTCAAAAAGTAACAATGTATTTTGCCTGTTTAAAGCAGGTAAATAAAAGTTGTACTTGAAACAGCTCTAATAATGTAGGGATTCAATTTCCAAATCAGTGGATTCAATTGCCTCTATGAGAGAAAGATGAAATTTCTAGAATTAAGAATTTAGAGAAGTAACTGTACCTTTGGTTGCTTCTTTTGTTAACGTGAGCTGGACCTATGTATAGACAGTCCTTGACTTACAATTAGTTGCTTAGAAGCCAAAGTTACCATGGTCTTCCCTGGAGGTACTTATGAACTGGATTTAAAGTTCTGATGCACCATCCCATGGTCATGGGATGGCATTCCAGGCATTCTGCAATTGGCTTACATTTATGGTTATTTGCAATGTCCCTTGGTCATATAACCAGTTTATGATGGTTTGGCAAAACTGACATTTATTTTCATTTTCAGTAAAACCAGCCCATAGCAAAGCATTGCTTAACAAAATGGGTGACCCCAATTTATGACCATCACAAATTACAACCATGAGGGGCAGGTTCCCTTATGATCTTAATTTGAGAACTATTTGTATGTTCTATTTTGAATTATATGCACACAATAGTATACATTTAATATTTCAATTTAGGATATTTTTACTCCCAGAACATTAAATTATAGATTCCTCAAGAATCACATTACCTCAATAACTGCATGAAACGACTAAATAAAAATTGAGAGTGCTTTCCAACTCAGAATCTGGCTAGGTGACTGTCCCAGATACTTTCCCTCAGCCCAACCCATCTCATAAAGCTGAAGGATGGTTCAAAAGCATTTAGAATATTGGAACTTTTTTTTTAAAAAAAATTGTCAACTGAATACCAATAACTAAAAGGGAGTACAAGTGTCTATATGGCTATATGTCTATAGCCCTTCAGATTTACCAAAAAAAAAAAAAAAACCCAAGAAAAGTAATGTTTTAAGTATGTTTACCATATTGGCTTGCCTTTTTTAAAATTAAAAGAATGTAAAAATAAAATCAGATGAATAAAGAGCCTGCCAGATTCCAAGAGAAATATTGCTAGAAGACAAGCACCCATAGGTGTCACTCAGAGAATGTTCATTTTGTTCCAAATTATTTATCCTGTCCCATTTCAGCCACAGCTGTAGGATATAAGACTGATTTAAAGTATTGCAAAAAGTTTTGATGGCTTTCAGGTGGCATAATAGTTTGACAGTCTGAGAGGTTCATACAACTTACAAAAACTCATTTCCCCCACCCATGACCAGACAATGCAAATAATATGTATAAGAAATATTGCTAAGGGAGGATGTTAGGAGCACCAGCAGTTTTTTTCAATGTGGAGTGGAGGTGATTTTGGGGGGTGGGGGGTGTCAAAAAAGTGCAGATGGTAATCATGCAGGTGCAGTCAAGGCCCCAGACCTTGACTTATTGATTAAATATCTAGATATTAATTCTTAGAATGTACAATTTAAAATCAATTTCCAAAAAGCTTCTATTTTAAAAATTAGTATTGTAAATAACATGTAAGAATAATGATATGAAGAAAGATATTCCAGATTTGTATAACTGAAACTGAAAAGAGAAACCTGATAGGAAGAAAGGGTGGAAAACAGAACAAAAAGAGAATCATTGTAGATACCTTATAAATCTGCAATTAACACAGCAACAATCGAACCAGCAGTTCGAGTATCCACCGAATTCACAAACTTTCATTTAACTCTTCTGTGCATATTCTAGCTCCTCCTGGTGTGCATATTTATGATTTGCTCTTTTTTTGCAAGCCTGTGCAGGAGCATGTGAACTACTCAGCCTCCTATCATAACATCCTTGACAGCAAAATGGCAGCTTCATATTGGTTCACTTTGCATAGGCCTAAGACTTTTTTTTTACATTGTAATGTTGGAAACAGTTTCTGATTCAAACAGTAAAATAAACATTTTATGCTACTTCCTGAAATCAGATTCTAATGCTACTATCCTACCCCACATGCACTTTGAACACAGACCCCAATGATTATGATTAAAGCAGAGGAAAATATTTCTTTCCTTAGTAATAATGGGTGCAAGCAGCTGCAGGAACTGGTTAGAGGGGGCTATTTTTAGGCTGCAGACTTGTCCTGTATACAGTCCAGGATTAAAATCTTTCTGGCAGTTAAAATAATAAACCATCAAACAACTATTCTAGGAGTCTGGGACTACAGCTAAGAAATGTACATTATGCAATTCGTGCTTCAGATAGCACTCTTAAAAACAGCAAAATAAATCAATCTTCATTTACAGCTTATCCACATTCTCTCTTCAAGCCATACTCCATTTACTTATTAGTAACAGGATAAGAAAGCAATGGACACTTTCTAATATATTCCCATGCTTAGAGTAGGCATTTCTTTTGTATGGAGAAGATTAATTCTTCAGTAACATCAGTCCTCATACTGCAACTTATAGGTTCTGAACAACAGAATTTTACATAATTTATATCATTTTACATCTGGGAGGGAAAGATAGGATATGTAGGGTCTAGACCAGGGGTCTTCAAACTTGACAGCTTTAAGACTTGTGGACTTCAACTCCCAGAATTCCTCCTCCAGTCATGTTAGCTCAGGAATTCTGGAAGTTGAAGTCCACAAGTCTTAAACTTGCCAAATTTGAAGACCCTTGGTCTAGACAAAGATAAAAAGGAATATCTTATCAGAGTGGCACATAGTGTTTTTTCTGCAACATTAATTAAAAAGTGGATTGTACTTCTGGAAAATGAGAGGAAGGAAATCCCAGAGAAGAATGGAGATAGAAGATAGTACCAAACCTACATCTCTAAATGTACCAGTTAAAAGACCCTTCTTCTACACATTTGGTGTCCACGTGACATAAACTGTAGCTGGTTGTTTTTGCTGCCTCCTTTAAATTAATTCGTTTTCTGCCATACACTTCCCCAAATATCTGTTGCTTTAAGTTAACCCTGGTGTTGCCAAAGACTTCTGCCCTGGGGCCATATACCCTTCCTCCTTCTAAATAGTTGCAGCTCTTTCCATAATCCATCTCCAAATATTACATATCTGGGCTGTACTAATGTCCTTTGGATACACTATCACGTAGCCAAGTCTTGACATAACTTCTAGGTTATTAACCTTATAGGTTGCTTAACCTGGCATATATCAATATTACAAGGCCAATTACTGTAATTACCAAGGTAACACTTTAGTTGCACATTGTTATTGCTGTTTGTTGTACTGATTATACAGAAAAGAAACTCCTAATTTTTGAATTTTAAGAAACTCTTATTTTCTAGTCACAATTAATCTCTTCCATACTATTCCTACATTTGATTTCCATTTCAGGAGTCAACCCCTAATTACATTGAACTCTTTACCAAGTCTTCTACTAATGAATCCTATTTCGATTGGTAGGGGATACCTCTGTGGAATTCTTAATCCTTCTTGCTTAAATCTGAATCTACAGTCCAATCTCATTCCCCAAACTAGGTGCCAAAATCATATATTTTGCTCTCATCCCTTTACCCATTATCAGTATCGGTTTGCCTACCCCATTTTTCTACATATCTACACATCACTCTCAATAAGCATATGCATCCCCTACATAACATTTACATTAACCCCTCCCACTGTTAAAACCAGGGTCCCAAAACTAACCCTTCAAAAATCAGTGCACACCCAACATTTATTAACCCTGGAGTTACCACATTTTCCCTGAATATAATTCACTCCAATTTTAACGTTAGCCCCCTCCATCCCACATTACCCAACACATAACTCACTGTGTCCCTCTCGGCTTTGAGTTCTTCGATCTCCTTTTCCTTGGCCTGCAACTGTTGCTGCTGCTGCTCGATAAGGTCCAACTGGAGCAGCAGGATCTGCTTGAGGCAGGCCGCCTGGCTAGAGTTGCCCCCGCCGGCCCCCATGGGGCTCTTCCGAAGGCTGTTCCCGCCGCCGCTCCCGGTGCTGCTGCTACTACTAGCACTTTTCCACTTGCCGCTTGGTTCCGATGAAACCGGAGAACCCCCGGATGCCACTGCTGGGGGTGGGGGAAGCTGTCCGGGTTCGGTCGTAGCGGAAGCCGACGACAGTAGCGGCGGAGGCGGTGGCGAAAGAGACGCTGGAGGCCCTCCAGGCCCGGCGTGGGAGCCGCCGCGCTTGCCGTCTTTGGCGACGGTGGCTGCAGCAGCAGCAGCAGCAGCAGCGGTGTGTCCGGGCAGCACCGCCTGGTACTTGGAGGGGCGGGAGCTGCCGGCGGCATCGCCCACGCCCGCTTGCCGAGTACTGCCTGCCGGGCACGGCGAAGGCACTAGGCCGCCCCAACAGCCGCCGCCGCCGCCGCCGCCTTCCTGTTGCTGTTGTCCGGGAGCCGCCGCAGCCGCCGGAATGATTGCCCGGCCCTTGGGGCCCGCTGCCGCCACGGGGGCCGGCACGGGGATTTGGTTCTGCGGGGGAGGCGGAGGCTGGCGGAGATGCGGCGGCGGCGGCTCCTCCTCTTCCTTCGGGCCAGGCTCCAGCAAGCCCGGCCCCGTCGTTGTCGTTGTCGCGGTTGCTTTGTAGACGGTCGATCTCATGGCGATGCAGCACCTTCAGTCTCCAGATTCTGCCGCCACAACTCCTCCGCCTCCCCCTTCTCCACTCCTCTGCCGGTCCAAATTCTCCACCTGGACCCCTCCTGTGGCGCCGCCGTCGTCGCCACCCGCCCCACCAAGACCCATCGCCTCCCTTTCTTCCTACACCACCTTCCCCCGGCCGTTTCTCCCGAGTCACCAACCTTCACAACTCCCTGCCGCTAGTGCAAGAACCATCTCTTTGCTTTCCTTATTACTCTTCTTTTTCCAGACTACGGGAGTGCCAGCCCTGCTGATGTAAGGAAAAGCGAAGCAGGGGCCCTGCTGGCTCTCCGGAACGGAGGGGCAGCTTGCTAACAAACGCAGCTGATCCGCTTAGATCAGACTGAGTTTCTTCTGCAAGGCATGGAGGGGAGAAGTGCGTTGGCTTCTTCACGCTTTCCTCCCCCCCGCAGGAAGGAGGAACGAGAAAGGGGGTGGCTTTTGGTTTCTTTCCTTCTAACGGACACAGCGGTGCCCAGTGGGTATTGGGGAGGGTACAGATCGGGAGAGGGGATTACGTCTTTCCTCGTCGAGCAAAACTGATAACAGAGAGGAAGCGTGTGGGCTAACCAACCCAGCTCCCAAATCCTCGCTTTCTAGCGGATTCTCCTCACTGGGAAGCAACCTCCCACGAGAACGTGGGACAGGTTACCGGCGTGCCACAGACTATAGGAGCAGCCGTACACAACACACGACGTTGTGTCTTGTACACTGGAAATGGGAAGCCAACGGGTTCCTTATATAGTATATCTCACTCCCTTACCAGCTTTTCCCCGAGTCTTTCTGGTTATAAAGTGGCCCCGTATTCAGAAAGAGCGCTGTGGAAATTAGGGGGGGGGAGGGAGGTTCCTTCCACTTACTCTTTATTAGTAAAATGAATAGGGTGGACAAAGCGTTCAGGAACAGGGCAAAGAACTCCTTTCAGCGAGAGCGGGGTGGGGGCTAAATATAGGTAAGCTGCTTTCGCAAGGGAGTAAAAAAACCTCGCCTCCTCAAATACTTATTTTGAGGGGGTTGGGTGGGAGTTGCATGGCCTGAAACGTCCAGGGGAGATGCGAAAATTTCCAGGCGTTTCTCTCTTTCTTTTCTAAAGCCGAAAATTTGTCATATTCTGACAACACGGCGGAGTTGGGAAGGAGAGAAATTCGGTGCAAAAATCCGGGGCTCCCGTTCTGTTGAATCAGTTACCTTTAAACGGCCACCATGGCCCGGGCCGCTTTCCGGCACCACGCATGCGCCAACCGCCATTGAGGGAAGGAAGAGAAGTACCCTGGAGGGGGGAGGGGCAACACTTTGGCTAGGTGGGGAGGAAGGAGAAGAAGGGAAGATAAAGACGGGGAGGAGTAACGCAAGAGCGGCGGGAGCTGTGTTGAGGAGGTTCCCGCCTCTTGTAGCCCGTGCTAATGTATTATAATATATTATATGCATAATGCGGATATAGAGCCTACAACGCATGAGGTAGCCGTTAAATACCTATCTCCAAAATCAGAGAGATCACCTTGACAATGCGGGAAAAAAATATTTGTTTTATATTAGTGCACTTCGAATTTCAACATGCAGGCATAACTCAACAGCTAGGGCTCCACTAGTCAATGTTTCTACTGAACCTTTAACTATCCTTGAGACTGCTCTGAGCGAGGCCTATAATTCGATGGTTCAAAGTTCCAAGGAAACATTACAACCTTCCTCAATCTGTGCTCTCTAGCTGTAAACTTACATATTTGGAGAGGTCCTATATTAGAAAAGGTGGAAGAATACAACAGTAACTTCACAAGTGAACAAACCTCTTCCATAGAGCTCTCCATCAAATAGTACTTTGAAAAGTTTCATCTTTATCAATTCTAATATTTTATGAATTTCAGTTGCCCAAACCTAGGCTGGACAGAGGAGATCAATAATGATAATCACATCTGATAACAAGTAAGCATGCAGGAGACTGCATCTTAAAATAGAAATGGTAACTAACATGAGTTAATATATATCTATTGTAAGTCTTAATAAAAGTAAAAGAGTGAAGATATAATGTTAATCAAAATTGAGGTAGTTTGCTCTTATAGACTGAAAGGCATGCAGGGAATGAAAGAGCCAATATATGTCTGAAAGTATCCTTGGTAATTGTAAAAATGGATTAATGTAAGAATCCTTGGCTGGTGATACTTATGTGCTGTATTCCAATTAATGTTGGGATTAGAAGAGCCAGGAATAAATTTTCTGAGAAACTATAACCTTCTAAAATGCTGCAATCTAAATGTAAAAAATATTAGGAAAGTAGTGTTGGAAGTTATAACCCACCCCTCTCCTAGAAAAAGAAATATTTTAGGATATATTAAAAAGGCAGAATATTTCCCCTAAAAGAGAAATAGAGAGGCAGAAACTCACCACCACCCTGCCTTTGTCAATGGGTATTAAGGCCTGGGGCAGTGTTATAACAAAGATAACAAAGATCTACCTCTCCAGGTAGAGCCATAATAAGAATTGCCCAAAGCCCTTTCATTACATCATCATCCAGCAAAGCTCAACCAAGCCTGGGACTCAAGACAGCCTACAGGGTTGCCCCTGCATGGCCCCATGGGAGTCTGACAACCAATCAGAATACAAACTCAAATTCAAATCCCAACAGAGGGCATAAAACCAAGGGACTCTCAGCATTCTTTTCCTTTTTCGCTCAGGAACTCAAAGGCATGTGATCCTGTCTTCCACTAAATTATCTTTCCAAACAGCCTCCATGTTTCCAGTGTCTTTTTCCCCACTTGGAACCGAACCCAGAAAGATATTTCTTCCAACAGTGGGAAACAAAATTCAGCCATTTTGGAATCCAGGAATGAATGAAAAGATGGTTTGTTATTTTATAAAATAGTTTGTTTCAAATATAGTATGTGATTTAAGCAAGAATATATATAACAAAGGAATCAATACAAATCTAAAGGCATTACTGATTCCTTCATGATGAAAAAGATACAAGGCTGATGAGAGATTCTGATCCATAGATTGATCTTCTATCAGAATTAATTGTTGTAACTATGAATCATTCATGTGATTTGCAACTTTGTATCAGTGCAATTCTGTGCCATCCTAGCATTGTAACGATTTAGCTTTCTTGTATAAACATTAGACTCCTGTCTCTTCAGTGATCTTTGCCAGGCATGCAAAAGAGAAGAGGAGTTTAAACAGCTGTCAATACAAAATGATGTTCTAATTGACCTGAATTGCTATAAATTACGCTTTCTGATACCCTGTTGTCTTTACTAACCTGAGCTATTATAAATCTTATGTATTTCCTGCTGACCTAAGCTATTATAATTCATGAATGTTTTGTTTACCCTGGGCTTTGAAGAATTTCACCCCCCTGTGAAAAAGCATAATAAAAGAGCCTGTGCCAATGCATTCGGCGCGCGCTCATCCCGAGGAAACCTCGTCTCGTGTCGTTTCTCTCTCCCTTGCTCCCTTTCATGAGGCGCCCATCTAATGCGGGATGGCAGATACCGCAATTAATTAAAGTGGAGATAAGAGAATATGAGAAGCTGTTTGGAACAATGTGAAAAGAATTGTTATAGGTCGCCACAGAATTGTGTGGAACTCCAGTAACAAGAAAATACAGAAATGGAATTTGTGAATTAGATAAATCCCTATAAGAGAATGTTTGATGAAAAAAATTAGAATTAAAAAAATGGAGGATGTTCTTAGTATTGGGAGCTTCTTAGAAGAGTCCACTTGTTTTCGACTTAATTAATTAATTCGTACAGCAAAACTCTCAAAGTGTGATGCAATAATGTTTTTTTTAGTCAGCTAGTCACTGAACTTGCCACTGATTAGGGCTGAGATGTGTAGAAAGTTAGCACCCTCCCCTCTCCTAGAAAAATGAAATATTCTAGGAAATATTAAAAAGGCAGAATATTATATTTCTATCAATGAGAAAAGAAGAAACATGTCTTTGACAAAGCAGCTTCCTGAAGCTCCCTGCCCCCTCTTCAGCACCGGGGTGATGGGATCAGGGCATGATAGGATTAGCCCTCTACTCTTCTCACCACATGGCACCTGGGAAGATTGCATCACCCAGCAAGATTCAGCCAAGCTTCCCCTGCATGGCCCCATGGGAATCTAACAACCAATCAGGATACAGGAACAGGAAGCAAGTTCAAAGCCCAGGGAGGGCATAAAACCAAGGGACTCTCAGTATCTCTTCCTTTTTTCACTCAGGAGCTCCAAGGCATGTGGTCTTGTCCACCATTAAAACCATCTTTCCAAGCAGTCACTGTGTTTCCAGTGTCTTCCCACTTGGAACTGAACCCAGAAGGATATTTCTTCCAACAGATAGAATGACTAGTATAAAATGTATATATATTGTAGGAAAAAAAGTGTTGTAAAAATGTCGTTAAAGAGAACCAAAGTGTGTATCTTTCAAGAAAGCAGAGAAAATGCAGATATTTTTTATGGAAAATGTTGTGAATTAATAAACGTGAATTAATAAAAGTGCTTAATAAAGATTATTAAAACCTTTAGAAAAGTGCAGAGTTCTGACCCTGCACTTCTGATTGGCCGATAATAGCGACATCAGATTGGTCCGTTCAGGAGAATCTGATTGGCTATTAGCGGGCCTCTCTCATTGGTTAAGGGAACTAACGCTTCCCGTTTTTTATTGGTTATTTGATCAGCAGCTTGCCTATAGAAAGGGCTGTTGCTGCCGTAGTTTTTGCTCTGTTCCACAATGTTAAATAAAGAGTTGAAGTTCACTGTTCATCGTCTCGTCTCCAATCCTTGCACCCATGCTCAGAACTTAACAGAAAACAATTTTGAGAAGTGGGTAAAGAAGGCTAAACAAAGAGGATTGTTATTTATAATTATTTTGGTTTACTATTTTTATTCTTTCTTTATTTTCTTCCAAAAGTATGTGAAGCATACTGTAAAACTTCTTATCCTAAAAGAAAATAGCATGTTAGGCATGCATCTATCTATTTCAGCAGAGTTTGATTCAGCACAATATCACAATTACGGAGTTGAAAGCGATCTTGGAACTCTTCTCGTCCAACCTCTAGTAGGAGACACTGTACCATTTCACACAAATGACTGCCAATCTCTTCTTTAAAAACTCTAGTAATGGAACATCCATACCTCCTGGAGGCAAATTATTCCACTAATTAATTGTTTTCAGTGTTAGAAAATTTATCCTTAGTTCTAGATTAGATCTTTCCTTAATGATCTTCTACCCAGTTTACTTCTTGTCCTGCCGTCAGGTGCTTTGAAGAATAGTGAACCCCTTTTCCTTGTGGTAAAGGTTCCCCTCGCACATACGTGCTAATTGTTTCCACCTCTAGGGGTGGTGCTCATCTCCATTACAAAGCTGTTACAGAGCTCACTCTGTCTGAAGACATCTCTGTGGTCATGCGGCCAGCATGACTAAACACCAAAGGTGCACGGAATGCTGTGACTTTCCCACCAAAGTGGTCCCTATTTTTCTACTTGCATTTTTACATGCTTTTGAACTGCTAGGTTGGCAGAAGCTGAGACAAGTAATGGGAACTCACTCCATTACACAGGATTCGAACCACTGAACTGCCGACCTTTCTGATCAACAAGCTCAGCGTCTTAGCCACTGAACCATCGTGTCCCTTTTTCCCCCTTTGTGACAGCCCCTTAAATATTAAAGATTTCTTTCATGTCACCCTTAGTCCTTCTCTTTGTCAGCCACCCTAGACATATCTGTATACCATTCTTAAGTTACTAACACTTAATGTGACCTTGATTCTATCCCCCAGTTTATTTTATTTTTATTTCATTTATTTTGATTTGTCAATCGCTCACAAGATAATAGGTATAAGTATATACATAGTTATGAATACATGAAATGGATACATATTAGAAAAATAAAAGAAACAATAGGACAGGGACAGTAGGCATGTTGATGTGCTTATGCACACCCCTACAGACCTCTTAGGAAAGGGGTGAGGTCAATAGTAAACAGTAGATAGTTGATGCAGCCTAGAACTGAGTTGGCTTTTTTGGCAGCTGCTACTTATATTGGCTCATAATTACTCATTGGCTCATAATTAAGTGATGTCTACTAGGAATTCTAGATCGCTCTCTCAGTAACTGCTGTTGAACCAGTACCACCTGTGCTTTTGGTTTTCTTGCCTAAATGTAGAATCTTACTTTTCTCAACACTGAATTGTATTTTGTTGGATAGGGCTTAATGTTCAAGTGTGTCAAGATCTTTCTGAATCCTAAGCCTATTTTCTAAAGCAGGGGTGTCAAACTCGCATCATCATGGCAGTATCATGTCATGTATTGGGACTTCTCCCCCCCTTCGCTAAACCAGGCATGAGTGTAAGACAGTGAAGAAAAACATTCAAGAAGAAGTTACATTAATCATATTAGACATCAAAAGGAATAATGTTATGAGAGTTAGTGAATATTCTCTATTTTTCTGGTTTTCTATTAGATATATTGCCAACAACAGAATCGGTCACATACACATGACAGCTTTGAAATTAGCAGAAATACACATTTTTAAATGTTTAAAATTAATTTTTCTAAACAAAACAATATTCTATACATTTAGCTATGAAATACTGCTGAGGAGGGAAATTTAAGACATTCAGATGGGACAAGTAAGATAAGATTGTGGCGGGTTGGCAGACTGAACAAAAAATGAGCACCACATATGAAAATATTTTTATTTCATTATTTTGTGTTTCTCTTTTGTTTAGTACATCTTATACTGTATATTGTTTCCAGCCAAGGTAATTGTTTAGTTTCCACTGAAGTTTCACTGGACCTTGAATCATATTTCAATTATTTCTATAGCAGCTTAATTCAATCAACTTTGGGTATCATCTGATGTTAATAAATCATTACAAAATAGAGTAAGAGACACTAATGACATATCAATAATTAACTTAAAGATTTATCAAACATCACATGAATCATGAAGAATTAAACCATTAGTATTTTATTAATGAAGATATTTTGAAGCCATTTTATTTCTAGCATGTTTTTGTAATAGTGAATACAATAAAACTAAAGTGGTAAGAGTTGACACTGTGTGCTGTCCAGACAGTTTAGAGTTAATAGGATAGTTAGTTAGAAATTGAGAGCTGTTCCCTTTAGGGAATGCATCATGGTAACTGTAGTTAAGGTATCCTGAGAAATGTAGTTCATGTCATGTGGCCAAATCTGTAATCCTGATTGGTCACTAAATTGAACCTTGTTGGGATGGGGGAGGCTCCCTCACTCTTGCCTGAATCCATTACCAATAAGCTGCTTCAATAAGAGTTTATTATATTTCTACACCATAATGCAGATATGCAAAGGATTGAACATTAAGAAGAACCTTGTCATAACTGTGAGTTGATAAGGATGCCTGATGAACCAACAAAAAAGACTTTGTATGGATGCTTTGTGGAGTTGCTCTGTCTACTTTATACCCATCCAGAGCGTAATAAGCAGAACAGTAGAAAGATAATTAATCTTGATTCCAAGAAGTAGAGTGAAGCAAAGTAATTTGAATTTTGTGATAAAGACAAAGATATTTTGAAGCCAAGAGTAAATGTGCATGCTATTCCTTTGTACCTATACCTCAAACCTCATTGTGGATGCAGCAAGGGGCAAATCCCCCCTCCCCTCTCTTCATGAAGAGAAGCTTCTCTGTCTCAGGTTACATCTCTGCTAACTTAGAAAGAACAAATTTGCAAACAAAGGGAGGAGCCAGGCATGACCCATGTACCCATGTCTTTCTCAGCTACTACCTACAAACTCTTTTCAAATGCAGATGAAGAGTTAAAAGTAATATCTTCTTGTGTTCTAAAAGGAAAGCTAAACTTGTTCTGTTCATTCAAACTGAAAAGCTTAGAATTTCTTAAGCTTGGCTGCTTCAAAAAGGCAATTAAAAGAGGCCCTGTTGTTCTCTGGTCGTTTTATTGGGGATCATAATTCATTAGTTGAAGGACCGTCTTCAAAGCAAAGAACCACATTTCCCTCTCCTCCCAAGACACATGGCTAATTCAAGCAGCTATAAGAACAAAGGAGCAATTTCTTTTTTGTTTAAAAGCTTAGAGTTTATCCATCTTATATCTATACTAGAAAATTTAAAAGTATAACACTGCATGCAACCTTTGGAGTGTTGTATTTGATGAATTTCTCTTCCAGCCGAGTAAGCAATAAATTCCTTTGGGGCTCACCCCCTAAAGATTCAGGTGGGGCAGTCCACAGCACCATTTGGTGGTCAAGAAGAAATTTCCCAGAGAATTCAAAGAATTTTCACAAGAATTAGAGGAACTTTCCCAAATTTTACCGGTGTTTAACTAATTAAAATTCTGTTTTTTGTAACTATGGTGGAAACATTTAGCAACTTAATTCAAAGTTCCAGTACTACCTGCAGCCTAACCTGTGCTTAGCAACAGTGTCTTCCAGAACTAGCCAGTACTAAACAGCCTATAGCGCCAACTTGTACAGCAAGCAATACTAACGGGCAAACCTACGTTCTGCTCTAACATCTTTCAGAGTTAGCGACAACAGCTCCTATAGCGCCAATTTGTGTAGCAAGCAACACTAACAGGCAAACTTGGGTTCTGTTCTAATGTCTTTCGGACATAGTGACAACGCCTCCTATAGCACCCAACACACCCAAAAAGCAAGCATGCAACACACCCAAAAAGCAACCATATTGTGCAGCATCACCTACATACTCAAGTACTAAATTTAGCAGAAACTCCTACTTTTTGCAACCTGCACACAGCACTCCCTAGCAAAATAATGGAAATTACATGAAAAACTACTAAATTTTCCAAAATTCACCTTTTGCCAATTTGAACCATGGCAACTTCTTCAGCCATGACAGATGTCTCTGATGTACCAGAGGACCCGAATCCTCCACCCACCCTTAATGTAAGCGTGGAGCCTGGTTCCCAAAAACTAGTTTTAGATGTCCAAACCTCTGGAGAAGCAGCGATACTCCAGAAAACCTATGACCTCAGATGGCATAGGAAGCTTACCCAACCCAAGGTGGCAAGCTTCAGAGAGGATTGGAACAGGCAGTATCATCATCATGCAGATGCATGGACAGAGCTGGTCAAGATCTGCAACACCCCCAAAAGCAAGTTGCCCTCAAGAGCCTCTTCCTGATGCAGAAGGAGTTAGAGGAGCATCTCGCACAGTGGAGGGACAGTGAAAATAAAGCTTAAATATATACAATCGAGCCTGGAGGACCCAGAGTTTCAGGAACACATTCATTGCTTCAAGGAGGCGAACAAAGAACGCAAAGACAGCATTCAGGAAGGAAAAAACTCCCTCCAGGCTGCGATCTTCGATGCGCTACAGAGGGAAGAAGTTTCAAGAGAGAGGGCCACATCCGACATAGGTCTTCAATCCCAAGCAGCTTCTTCCCACCATTCAAAGAAGGCCTCCTCCCTCCATCCCAAACCGGCAAGCAGGTTCCAGTGTCTCACAGCAAATCTCTGCTGCTGGCTCTCACCATCCTTCCAGAGCATCCTCCTGTTGCAGCAGCGCATCTGAGGCCTCCAAAGCAGCAAGTTATGCTGACTGGGCTGCAGAAGCTGAAGTAGAAACTGCAGTAGCAAATGCAGATCTATGCACAACAGAGGAGGTGATACGGCAGAAGATGGCAGTAGCAGCTAAAGCAGCAAAAATGGCCAAAGCCCAGGCCAACCAACAGGCAGAACTGGCCAAAGTTCAGGCCCAATTGGAGTTGGTCGAACAACAAAGGGACATGGCAACAAAAACAGCTCAGGCCACAGCATTGAGGTGGCCGACAACGCCTCCTTCACCTTTGACCTTGAAGAGTTGGGAGAAGAGAGCCCAGATACATGGGTCAAGGCCTACATGGATGAGCAGCACTCGCTTCAAAATGAGCAGGTGGAACCACCTCAGTTACTTACAAGTCTCCCACAACAAGGGAAGCATAGGAGTGAATCTCAACCACAGACTCTAAACCTCAGTCACGCAACAGACATTGTAAGATCTAAAATATGAGATTCACTTCCCACCAACAGCAAATCTTCCCCAACTGATGTTGTATGACCTAAACTCTGAAATTCTCTTCCCAGAATTAGCAACCCTACCCCAATGTCTTACGGCCCGCTGAGCAAGCAACTTAACCCCCCAGTGATCACAATGACTTCTCAACAAGTTGACATGCAACCAACCACAATTGCCACACTCAATCCATAGGCAAAAGAGTTCTCGCCATAACCGCAAGACAACTCTAATGGACAGTGTGGAACCTACACCCAATCTCAAGAGGTACTACCTACATATGTGGGGACGGATAATGACCTCCTCATAAAGTATTCTGAGGCGATCCACATACCGTCCACAACACATGAGCTTGAGCCAGAACGCTATGCCTACAAGGACGTCATACGAAGAGATGACCTGCCCTCACAGAGAAGTAACAGAAAACCGTCACTAAGGTGTGGAAGGTTAAACTTAGCAGCTAGTGTTGTGTACAAATTCAATGACAAGCCAGGCAGAGCATATGTACTGTGGAAAAACATTTTCACAAATACCATTCAACATGAACAGCTGATTCCTGATGAAGAAGTTAAATTTCTGTTGGCATGGCTAGGACCATGGTCTAATTACATGGTGAAACACATTTACACAGGCATACTTAATGACCCAGGCACCTCTCTAAAACGAGCGTGGGATGCTTTGGACCGGAAATATGGCGAGGACACATTGATGGAATACTCGTTCCTAGAATGACTTAACAGTTTCCCATGTATCACCATCCACAAAACCCGAAGACTAGAGGAATTTTCCAACATCCTTGCAGAGCTGCGAGCAGCCAAAGAATGTTCTGACTTTCCAGGATTGGCTTGCCTTGATCTCTTCATAACGCAAGAAGCAATCATAGCCAAACTCCCAAAAGAAATATTAGAACAATGGATTGTTTTGTCTGATGTCTTTCTGGCCACAAACCACAAAAGAGAACCACCCTTTGCCCTTCTCCAAGAATTTGTTCTGTGGCAAACAGAGTCCTGCAATAGCTTTAGAAACCTTTGTCTCAGACACAGACTTTACCCAACTAACAGAGACCACACTGAAACTCTGTACCTCTCCAGAGTCTACTGCACATCTTTACAGATCATCACCATGCGACAACACATAACACAGGAGTCGCGACCTCCTCCATAAATACCTTGGGAGAGGACTCATCAGAAGCAACCCAACTTGAGTCTCCTACAACAAAGAGAGTTGAATTTTGTCCTTTACACAACACTCGACACTCGCTGAACAGTTGTTGAGCATTTGCAATGAAATCCCTGGACAAAGGAAAGATTTGTTATGGGAGGTCAGATTCTGCTACAAGTGTTGCAAATCTTTTAAACATGCATCCAAAGACTGCACAGCCAAGGTGCAATGCCATCTATGCAACAGCAACAAGCACCCAACTGCTCTGCCACAGCAGAGAACTGTGGTGCCTGAGCCACCAACAGACAACTCCTAACCCTCTTTTGAACAAGGATCCTCCTTTAAACAAGGAGCCTCAGCATGCTGCAAAAGCACATTATGCACCTCAGCACACTGCAAAAGCACAATCAGAGCCAGTGGTGAGTGTCAATTGCACAACAATGTGCAATAACGCACCAGCCCCTCACTCATGTCGTCAGATCTGCTTAGCCAAAGTCTACCCTGATGGACGCCCAGCAGTGAAGTGTAATGCTGGATCCAGTGTAATACTGGATCCTCAGAGCAATCGCTCACTAGCCAGGTCCGCATTCTTTGACCTCTTTGATGCTCAGAAGGAAGAAGTGCACTTCACAATATCAATGTGCACTGCACCAAGACACACAACGGGGAGGGAAGCTACTGGACTCTGTATAGAGTCATTAGATAGAAGTTCCCAGTTTCTACTGCTGCCTGTGTTGGAATGGGATGGGATACTAGATTAATGCAGCCATATTGCAACACCAGAGGTAGCTAGCAACAGATTAATGCAGCCATATTGCAACACCAGAGGTAGCTAGCACCTGAAGCATATGGCTCATCACTTCCCTCCAGATCCTAAAGCCAAGATTTTGTTCTTGCTGGGATTCGATGCCCCTGACGCCTTAGCACACACTGAAGTAGTCAGAGGCCCGAGATACTCACCCTTTGCCTTCAAAACAGACCTGGGCTGGGGAACATAGCACATCTCTAGTGATCTATTGAAGATTCGGATGAAGATGGGGGCCAATTGGTCAGCACAGACTTTTAAGCAAGGAGGAGTTATCTTGTCTGGGCCTGGTGCTTTTCCTGGCTTTTGCCTGTGAAATAGATCTTGCACTTCTTTTTCTGTGATCACCAGGGGTGGTGAACCCAATGTGGGAGGTTTGGCTGTTGGTGTGTCTGAGATGGGGTCAGTTGTAGGAGGCTTGGCTATTGTTGGTGTGTCTGAGATGAGTGGTCTGGCTGTTGGTGTGTCTGAGATGGAGGTTGTGGAGATAGGTGGCTGTAGTTTCCTTTCAAACCTGCAGTAAAACACATTCAGATCATCTACTAGTTGTTGATTTCCTTCTGCCTGGAAAGGAGGTTTCCCATAACTAGTGAGTTTTCCGCATGTTTGCTGTTTCATTTGTTAAGAACTGATCCCTTAACTTTTCAGAGTAGCTTCTTTTTGCTACTATGATCTCCCTTGTTAATACGTTTCTGGCCTGATTGTACAGCATTCTATCACCTTTTCTGTAGGCTTCCTCTTTGGAACGACGTAGGTGCTTAAATTTAGCTGTGAACCAAGGTTTATTGTTACTGTATATTTGCAGGTTCCTGGTCGGTACACATAGGTCTTCACAGAAGCTGACATATGATGTTACAGTATTTGTGAACTCATCTAAGTCTGCAGAGGTATTTTCGAAAACATTCCAATCAGTGCAATCAAGGCAAGCCTGTAGCTTTAGCTTTGCCTCCTCAGTCCAAGTCCTCACTGATTTAATTGTTGGTTTTGTGGTTTTAAGTCTTTCGGTAAGCAGATACAAGATGAATCAATGCAGTGATCAGAGTGTCCCACAGCTGCTTGTGGTAAAGACTGATAAGCAACTTTTAGTGTTGTATAGCAATGGTCTAAAGTATTAGTGTCTCTAGTGGGACAATTTACATGTTGAAAATATTTTGGAAGCTCTTTCCTTAAGTTACCTTGGTTGAAATCTCCTAAAATAATGGAAGAGAATCTGGGTATTTGGCTTCAGCCTCTACAATCTGGTCAGCTGGAATTCATAATGCCTTGTTTGCACAAGCTTGTGGAGGAACATACACAGCAAATAGGAGAAATGAGAACTCACATGGAGAATAAAATGGATTACAGTTGATAAGTAAAGAGACTAAATTTTCAAACAGAATTTATATATTATAGTTATATCCTGAGACCAGCTGTTGTTGATTTTTAAACACAAGCCTCTTCCATTCTTTTTACCTGATGGCTCTGCAATCCTATCTATCTGAAACCTTGGGATCTATCTGAAACCTTGGTATACTTTTGCCATTGTCATCAGTTTCCTCATTTAGCCAAGTTTCAGTGAAGTAGAGGGCTGGTGGATTGTAGAAATCAGAATTGCATCTATCTGAAAGGAGTATTTCATCCATCTTATTAGTTAGTGAACATAAATTAATCAGAAAGATTGAAGGGAGCGGGGGTTCCCCCCTATTCTGTAATCTATTCAAAATTCTCACTCTTTTACCTCATCTTCAATGCTTCTTCCATTTGTTTGTTGTAATCCATTGCTCCGTGTAATTTGCTTCCTCCTGTGTTAGAATCTCCTCCATGTTTGCAAAGACAGGGGAGATGAGGATTCAGAAAGCTTTTCCTTAAAGAAATATTGGCCACTTCTTAGCAGATGGTCTCGTGGGTATGAAATCCATAGTGAAACACAGAGAATAAAAAAAAATAAAGAAACAATTAGCATTTCACTGAGATAGCCATCGGCGGGGCCATCTTGGAGGGATTATTTTGGGCATCAGATTTGGGATGCATTGAAAGGAACAGAACTGTCATGCCCCTGGTGGAGACTGACTCTGAGGAAGAGGAGGAACTTGGTCCGCGATCAACTAGACTCTGAGGAAGAAGAGGAACTTCGTCCGCGATCAACTAGAAAGAGATAAGGAAGACTAAATGGTTTGCAGACTGACATTGTTGCGTTGTTTCGATGTTCAATGGTAGGTGATCGGGTTTGGCTCTCTACTCAATACTTACCAACGACGCAACCATCGAAAAAGCTTGTTCACCGTTACTTGGGACCTTTTCCAGTCGAGGTGGTGATCAATCCTGTGGCTTATCATCTCTCCCTACCATGGACCATGCGTATCCATCCTGTTTTTCATCTTTCCCTGTTAGTCCCTGCCTTGGCCAACAGACCTCATAGACCGGCTCCATCACAGCTGGCCTCAGTAGCCCCTCTGGGAGAGGAGGAGTACGAAGTGGATAGCATCCGAGGTTTATGCCAGTTGCGAGGCTGATTTCAGTATTTGGTGGCATGGAAAGTGTTAGGGATAACATTGTTTACCCTAACTGGTTTAGGTAAAATAATAAATATGTAATCATAGTTTATAAGTTAAAGTGTCTGCAACTTTAAATATAGGAATGTAATTAAGGGAGTGGTTGTGAAAGCACTTTAAAAGAAGCAAGACGACAGCTTGCTCTCTCTCTGGCTTTGATGATCCCTAATTACTGCATGGACTCAAGACTACGTTACTCCAACGGGAGAGAGACAAAGGACTGATTTGTAAGTGAACTGACATAGGATATTTTTACACGGACTTTGCTAACTGAATATCCTTGAATGGACTGACTAAATGATACATGACTATTGGACTGTTATTTTGACTATGCTATGAACTCATAATGGAATAAACTATATTTTTGATAGCACAAGCGTATCTGTTATTTTTACTGTATGATAACAAAACATACAAACTTATCTCACTCATTTATCTGTGTGCCTATCTGACTAACGCTGCACATTCTGTTTAGCTTGTCTCCTTAACCCTGGTTGGGGAACCCAGGCTTAACACTGGTTATGAGCCCAGAGGCTGCAAAGTCAGTTTAACTAGGATAAAACAGATTTATGTAAAAAGTGAGAGTTTGTGTTGTTATACGTTACAGTAAATAGACAGCTGTGTTTTATTAATTATAGTTTTTATATCCATATACGAAAACATGGCACAAGTCAATCTACAAAGTTTGTCCCTTATATCCAAGCTGGATGGAACAAACTATGTATCATGGTTTATGAAATGTAGTCTACTTCTATGAAGAGAAGGTCTGTGGAACATAATTGAAAACCCACCAAACGTAGAGGAATGGGATCCAGAGATTGAAGAAGATAGACTAAAGATAAAAAATTTTATGCATAAAAATAAACAAGCTATTTGCATAATAGGATTAACACTGTCTGACCAGCAACTTGTTCATATCTACGAAGAGCAAACGGCTGTTGGGTGTTGGCAGAAGCTGAAGAGAATTTATGTTTGAGATAATGTTGGTGCTCACATAAATCTAATACGGAAGCTTTTCAGGACGCATCTCCAAACGAATGGTGATATGCTTAGTCATTTGACAACTATGCAAAGCAATTTTCAAGAACTGCACGAGAAAGAGCTTATTTTCTCTGAACTACACCAAGTCTACATAATTCTATCTTCACTAGATGAAAGTTATGACAACTATGTAACTTCCCTTGAAATTTTGCCTTAGGAAAGTTTAACTTTAACTGATATAACTGGCAGATTGATTGAAGAGGCAAGAAGAAGACTTGAAAGATATCAGTTAAGGAGGGAACAACCTCAAAAAGAAAATAATGAATCTCCTACTGCATACGCAATTAAAAAGTGTTTTAATTGTGGAGGAAGAGGACATTTGACAAGATTTTGTAAAAAAGCAAAACGCCAGAACGCTGGCCAGAATACTAAAAGTCATCAAAAGATAAATAAAAATTTAGAGTTAGCCATGTATAGTAACGGAGTTGTAAAAAATAATTTATGGGTGGTTGACAGTGGAGCATCCCACTGTATAACAAATGATAACAGAAATTTTATTAAAATGTCCAAGAGTACACAGCAGATATCGTTAGCCAATGGCTGGAAACTGAAAGCTAAAGGTCAAGGTATAGCATATTGTTCTTTTATAAAAGAGAATGTAAAAATGTTATATGTACCACAACTTAAGTTTAATTTAATTTCAGTTAGAATTTTGGTTAAACTAGGATATATAGTTACCTTTAAAGGAGATAACTGCATAATTGAAAAAGAAGATAAGAAAATTACTGCATCTTTAAGAGGTGAATTATATGTGTTAAATGATAATGGTTTAGAAGTGGCTAACACGGTTTATGATAATAAGAAACCTCATGATGAATGTATTCACTTGTTACATCGAAGGCTAGGGCATTTAAATTTTAAAATGCTTAAGAAAACCGTTCAACTATCTAAGGGAATAAGTTTGAAACCTTGTAATAAATATTTGCAATGTTCTATTTGTAATCAAAGCAAAAGCAGGGTCATACCGGCTAATAGAGTTGATGGATTTACTACCAAAGAGCCTTTAGAAGTAGTATTTGCTGATTTAATAGGTCTGAAAAAACCAAGTGTAGGAGGTGCTCGATACATACTAAGTATAATGGACCACTATTCTAGATATGGGCTTTGCTATTTAATGAAGAGCAAAACTGAAACGTATCTAAATCTCTTTAATTGGATAAAATTTGCTGAAAGGAAAACTAAAAAGAAATTAGTAACTCTTATAACAGATAATGGTACGGAATTTACAAATAATAAATTCCAGAATAGACTTAGAATGTTAGGTATTCAACATAAAAAGTCTGCACCATATAGGCCACAACATAATGCCTTTATAGAGAGACGAGGCCAAACACTACAATCAATGGCACGAACTATGATGTCTGATTCAGGATTACCTGACAATTTATGGGGAGAAGCAATAATGTGTGGTAATCATATATTAAATAATGTTGTTAATTCAACAACAGGTGAATTACCATTCATACTGTGGCATGGTACAAAACCTGATTTAAGTTACATGCACACATTTGGAGCACCAGCATGGGTGCATATCCCTTCACAACTTAGACAAAAAGAACAGCATAGAGCTAAAAGATTATTTTTTGTAGGATATAAATCTAATCATAGATCTTATAGATTCTGGGAACCAGGTACATCTAGAGTTTACACCAATGCTAGTGCTAAATTCCTAGAACATGTAGGATGGAATAGATTAGAGCAAGATTTAAATAACGAAGTAATTATTGAACCCTACAAAAGGCAGAAAGATCAGACTAGTTATAAGAGTCCAATTAAAGAAAAAGTCCACGAAGAGCAAATAGGACCAGAACAAGATGAAACAGTTGATCAGGAAGAGTTAGATAATCAAGAAGAGTTAATAAATGAAAGTCCACCTGTAAGTCCTGTAATACCTAGACGTACTACACGGATAACTAGACCATCTGAAAGGTATCAAGCAAGTATAGTTTGCCAAGTAACTAAAGTTCCAACTAGTGTAGATGAACTTAAGATGTATCCTGCTAAGGATCAGGAGAATTGGCAAAAGGCAATGGAAAAAGAACTAAATTCATTAAAAATAATGAAAGTATATGAAGATGCTAAATTACCTCCAGGAGAAAAATCCATTGGGTGCAAATGGATATTTAAAGTAAAAACTGGAAATGATGGGACTGTTACCCATAAAGCTAGGTTGGTAGCTCAAGGATTTAATCAAACTGCATCTGATTACGATGAAGTTTTTGCACCAAGTCTTAAAGCAACATCTTTAAGAGCAGCTTTAGTGTGGGCAGCTAAGAAAAACTATGTCATTAACCATTTAGATGTAGAAACTGCCTATCTGCATGCACCATTGCAGCACACTATATATTTAAGAAAACCAGTAGGTATAAAAGACAATAAGGTAAATAGCAATGATTGTTGGAAACTCAAAAAGAGTCTTTACAGATTGAAACAATCTGGCTTTAAATGGAACCAATATATTGTGAAAGAATTAAACAATATAGGTTTTAAATCTGGTTTAGCAGATCCATGTGTGTTTAAAAGAGAAAATAATGGAATGGTGTCATTATTGTTATTATTTACAGATGATATTGCTTTGATAACTAAGACTAATAATGAAGCTAATGAGATTATATCATTATTAGCCAAAAAGTTAAAATTAAAGCATTTAGGTGAAATTAAAAAGTATCTAGGATTGACAATTAACAAAACAAATAATGGTTTTAAGATATCTCAAGAAGATAAAATTTGCCAATTAATTAAAACGTATAAAATGGAACTTTGTAAACCGTCAAAGACTCCAATGAGTCAGGAAGTTTGCCAAACTGATGATCAAAGTCCCAAATTTGATAAGCCCATATATCAATCTTTGATTGGTAGCTTATCATATATAAGCAATTGGTCAAGGCCAGATATAGCTTATAGTGTAAATCAGCTGGCACGTTTTAATTCAGATCCACAACAATGTCATTGGCAATCATTAAAGAGAATTTTAAGATATCTTAAAGGAACAATGAACCATGCATTGTATATAGAACCAAAGGGTGATTTGAGTCTTAGTGCCTATGCAGATGCAAGTTTTGCAACTGACATAAACACTAGAAAATCAACATCAGGAATGGCTATATTATTTAGTAAGACACTAATAGGATGGAGGTCAATCAGACAACAGCGTATCAGCTTGTCCATGATGGAAGCAGAATTTTCATGTCTGTCATTACTATGCACTGATTTAATTCTGTACAAACAGTTATTATTAGACATGGGTATAACTGTTAAAGATTCCATTATTGTGTACGAGGACAAACAAGCAGCCATAAAGTTAGCTACTAATATTGCTGTAAAAACTAGATCAAAGCATACTGATTTAAGATACTTAAATGTTAGAGAATCTGTAAAGAATGGGCTAATTAAATTGGAATATTGCATGACAGAAGAAAACATTGCAGACCAATTTACAAAAGGTCAAGGGGTAATTAAGTTTAAAGAGAGTTGTAACAAATATGATTTAAAGATGTAAATAGTTATATTTATTATTATTTCCAAAAAGGGGAGAATGTTAGGGATAACATTGTTTACCCTAACTGGTTTAGGTAAAATAATAAATATGTAATCATAGTTTATAAGTTAAAGTGTCTGCAGCTTTAACTGTGGGAATGTAATTAGGGGAGTGGTTATGAAAGCACTTTAAAAGAAGCAAGATGACAGCTTGCTCTCTCTCTGGCTTTGATGATCCCTAATTACTGCATGGACTCAAGACTGCGTTACTCCAGCGGGAGAGAGACAAAGGACTGATTTGTAAGTGAACTGACATAGGATATTTCTACACGGACTTTGCTAAATATCTTTGAATGGACTGACTAAATGATACATGACTATTGGACTGTTATTTTGACTATGCTATGAACTCATAATGGAATAAACTATATTTTTGATAGCATAAGCGTATCTGTTATTTTTACAAAACATACAAACTTATCTTATATATGATAACAAAACATACAAACTTATCTCACTCATTTATCTATGTGCCTATCTGACTAACGCTGCACATTCTGTTTAGCTTGTCTCCTTAACCCTTGTTGGGGAACCCAGGCTTAACAGAAAGGTTATGGACCAGAGGACTTTACCTGGGTCGATGTCCCTGATGTTCATGCTCTTCGTTTGGTCCAGGACTTTCACGCTCAGTTTCCTCAATGTCCTTGTCCACCTGGTCCTGGGGGAGTGGGCCCTCTGGGAGGGGATACTGTCATGCCCCTGGTGGAGACTGACTCCGAGGAAGAGGAGGAACAGCCAACAGGGAGTGGGAGTGTGGCTCCAGAGGTGGTGGAGGAGGCTGGGGAAGGGCAGAGGCCGGCTGAGTAGTCAGAGGAGGATCCAGGCCCATATCCTATCCATCCTAGGTCACACAGGGAGGAGAGGATCAGGGAAAAGTGAGGTCTACTCAGGAGGAGATTACCATGATCCTCCTTGTGGATTGCAACTGGGAGCTATGTATATAAGTTTGTAACTATGCAGTTAGAATTGCTGGAGTCAAAGGTTAGTCTTTACTTTGAAAGAGGTTTATCTTTGCTGGAGTTCTTCCCATGGACTCTCCTTGGTTATTTTCCTGGAGTTTATGATTAGTTATCTTGGCTTGCTTTGGAACTCTTGTCAATGCGGTTTGTTTTGGTTTGCTTTTTGCCTCATTATTTACTTTTGTGACTTTAAACTGTTTAATAAAACATTGAATTAAGTTGAAGGCCTTACCAGACTTTAATGTATGTTTTGGGTTTGGGGTTATTTTGAGAGACTATGGGTCATCATAAGAACAGACTATAGATAACTATTACTCTTTCAAAATAAAGGGAGTTATGCTTGGATGTATGCTACATTATCTTTTATGCAGAATACTACATGATTCTCTAAAGAAGCGATGTCAAATTCAATTTTATTGAGGGCCAGATCAGCATTGTGGTTGTCCTCCATGGGCTGGGAAGCAAAGGCATGGACAGGGAAGAGGTGTAGCTGGGGTGGTCACGACTGACTGGGCATGGCCCGCTTGTTGCTCATGTGGGTGGTGCTTGTGGGTTCAGGCAGGGTTAGTTAGGGAATCCAGTGGATGGAACAGTGGGCGGAAGTCTTGTCCCACAGGATGAGGCAAGGCAGGGGACGGGACAGCTACAACTGGAAATCCGTTGGCTACCACTTGCCGCCCTTTATATGCAGGAGGAATGGTTTCCAGTTATAAACGCAGACTGCTGGCCCCTTAGCCGAAACACGCTGCGGCTCAGGAGCCTGCTGCCAGCACCAGGATGGCCATCCAAGCAGCAAGTGGAGGTGGGGACGAAGAATGTGATGTGGACAGATGGTGCTGAGGAGTATAGGGTGCGCAAGGGGAACGTGCTCCACGCAAGGGCCAAAGGCAAGACCCACGAGGGGGCCAAGGAGATGACCAAGGGTTACCTGCTCTCTTGCAAGCCAAAAGAGATGGGATGGAATAGGCAGCAGCTGCCCCATACCCTCCTCACTTTGTCTTCTCCTGCAGTGGTAGCAGTAGCTGGAAGCAGAGGCACTGGGGAGAGGTATACGGTCTGGCTTGCTGGATGTGCCAGGCAGCCACCTGCCCTGCCCCAGCCACATGACATAAGCATACCCAATAATTTACATCACATGCCTCTCCCGACTCTGCCTGCTACAGGTGCCAGTACCGCTGCTGCCATGCCTCTTTCTTTCTTGGCGCTCCAGTTGTGGAGTGCCAGCTGCTGGACATCTCCCCCCCCGCCATGTGCACACACTTGAAAGGCTGGTAAGTATGGCCATCCTGAAAATGGCAAGGAGCCATTTCATTTCAGTCCTGCCTATCCCATCCCTGTAGGTGTGCAGGAGGCAGCAGGCACACATGTCATTTCAACCTGGTCCATGCCATCCCGGCAGACCCATGTGCATACAGGAGCCGGTCTTATTTTCTTTTTGGTCCCAAAATAAGCACTGGGGCTTATTTTCAGGGGGTGTCTTATTTTTTTCCCCATGTATGGAAGGTCCACTTGTTCTCCTTGCTCGCGGCAGGAAGGTGAGGGGTAGGGGTGTGTGGAGCTCACACCAGTTTATCTCAGGACCCTCACCCATCCCCCAACACCTATCTCGTCTCACGGCAGCAGCTTCAAAAGTCCCAACCAGCAGGACTCTGTGTTGCAGCTGGCCCACTTCTGCTTGCTCATGGTCAAAAAGGATCAAGAAGCTGAGCAACATGCTAGTGCCATGGCCACAAGGTGAGGGATTGGGCTGCCCCATGCAGGCAATCAATGCCCCAACATCTGTCTCACCTTGTAGCCATGGCACCAGCATGCCGTTTGGTCTCCTGCGCTGTTAAGGCCGCGAGCAAGCAGAAGTAGGCTGGCAGCCAAGAAGTAGCACTGCTGCTTTGGGGCAGGTATTGGGATGTGGATGGCCTGGCTGTGGAGGCCCTGAGGTAAGCTTATACAGAGCACATGTGACAGCTCCACCATTCCCTGCCTCACCTCATAACTGTGCCACAATGAGCAATCAGACAGAATGGGTGGCCAGACAGCTATGCAAGCTCTTAAGTACTTTTTGGGATGGTAGGGCTTGTATTAGGTGCACACATGAAATCATGCTAGGGCTTATTTTCAGAATAGGTCTTATTTTGGGGAAAACACACACACACACACACACACACACACACACACACACACACACACACACACACAGTCTATCAATATTATTACATGAGTGCCCTCATCACTACCAATCCTAGACTATATGAAATTCTCCTATAGAATGAGAATTGTTGATGCAATACATACTTGATTTGCACATTAGAACTGCCCAATAAATATATTTTGAAATGAGAAACTAGAGACTGTAAACTCTAAAAATGACAAAAGTATTTTTCTACTTGAAACAGAGCCACAGATGTTGCCCCTAATCATTCAAATTAAGTAAAACCTTCCCTCACTTTATTGCTAGGGTTTCATTCCCCCAATTTTTTAAAAATAAAATAAATCTGCATAAAGCCAATCACTGAATCAGTGGGAAGAGGGGATAAGGTGACAAATTTTGTAACCCAGATGTGTTGACAAATGTGCTCATATATTTTTAGAGCCTGGTTGTTAATTGCTCCGTTGCTGAAATGTGTTCTTCCTTGACTCTCTGAACAGCAAATATATTTTCTCTATCTTTTCTTCTATGGGATAGTGTTATTATTGCAGTCAAAGGCAGAATACATATCACACATTCATTGGCATTTGTTCTGTATTTCAAACAAGTGTATTTGCCCAGGTTAAAAGCTTGCGCTAGGGCTGAAAATTTTCTATTAGTTTTAGTGCAATGTAATATGTCCAGTTTTATTTCTAATGTTACACACACACACACACACACACCTTTTGATATTTTCCTTTTGATTCTGAATAAAGGTACTGTATAAGATGTTGATGGCCATTTGATCCAACAATAACAGTAATACCATAGCTATTTTGATTATAGAAGTAAGGATGTATTAAATAGAAAACCTCTCATCACAATGGTAAATAGGTGGGTAAGGTATATAAAAGGGATTTTAATCAGAAAATGCTTCAGTAGTTTTGGCATATTTCCAGATGTTTGGCACAAGCTGATTTTGCTGGTAAAAAAATTATACAATAACAATTTGGGATGAAAATTATTGAAAATTTACATAACATCAAATTCACATAAAGCGAGAAAATCTGAATATTGAATATTGAACTCACAGGCATCTCTCCCAGCCATATTTGTATAAGAATGGTAGTAACCATAATGAGTAAATAGCTACTCATTGCTGCTTTTCTTGACATCCCTAAACTGCTATATAAAGCAGTCATCTTTATCTACCCAGTTGTATTGGTCATATCCCATTCCTGATTTTTAATCTTGCTACCCATCAAAAAAGTTTCCCATCAGGTTTTCTTCCTATTTTATCTGGGTCAGCCTCTATTAGAATAAATTTTGATAGCATTTCCATTTGTAAAACAACTTATTAAAAAACATATAGCTACTAAGTTGCTTGTGATTCAACCTTAACTAATAATTCTAACTATTGTTTGATTTGGTGTATTAGAGAATACATTTTATGTATTGCATCCACATAGGATGAAATTCAAACACCATGGAGTTTTAAGAATTGTTCCATATATATAATTTCCTTTCTTGCGAATGCAGATAACTTTGAACTAAACTATATTGCACAATGTGCCAATTCTGACATTTTCTTTTATCAAATGGCTCTTTAAGTAGAATATACTTTCAAATGTGTTTCTTCATCCCAAGGTAAAGTTTTCATTATTATTATTATGGGTCAAAGCCCAGTCAGCCAGTTGTTTAGATTAGATTTGACATTTTCATCCACCTACTGAATCTTTCCCAAGGACTGGAATAGGCAGATGTTGTTGTCTGAAGGTATTAAAGATATCGTTGCAGGATGCAAACTGTTCCAAGTAAAGCTGCCTTTATAATTGACTGATTACAGAAAGATTGGTCCAAGGTCGCCAGCTGTCTTCATGTCTAAGGCAGGACTAAAACTCAGTTTCCCAGTCTCTAACCTGATGCATTTACCAAAATGGCTCTCTTTTCATTAATAGTAATATATAAATAATAAAAGCAATTTGGGGATGCTAGACTAGACACTGGAAATTTCACTGGAAATTTTTCAGCAGAGAACGCAATTTAGTAATTTTGGATGAGTCACTCTCTGTCCATTCAACTCATTTCACAGGAAAGGGGGGAAATAGGAGGAGGGAGCTTTGAGCTGATCAGAGTAAAAGAGGGATATAAATTAAGAAAATACAGACACATACAGCATAAATTAAAGCTACTATAGCTTTTAACTTTGCTGATATTATTATATAGAATACGATCATCTCTTCATTATAACATACTTTATCCAGAGTAAACTATGACAGAGAAAGAGAGCAAATGTGAAGAAGTTGCAAAATAAAAAAGAATTACCTCAATAAAAAGAATATAAATGGCCAGGGATGTTACTAGACAACAACCTGTCTGCTTCTGTTTCCCCTACCAGCAAGCTCAGAAGTCCAATACTTACTGCCCCTTGTCCTGCACTTAATTGTAAAGAAAGCCCAATTACTCAAAGCTGCACAGCAAACTGACCACTTGATATCGTTCTCTCCTGCAAGAAATAGAAGAGGTACAGGAAAGGCAGAGCTCATGTGAAACAGGCATGTAGTCACTGCTAGGACTTAGCATGATGCTCAGAAAGAGCTGAAAATCAATAAAAGAAAGTATTTATAGCTTAGAGTTGAACTATGGGTCCTTGGAACATGCTGAACTTGATGGTTTTCTTGTAGATGTTTCATTACCAAATTAGGTAACATCATCAGTGCTAGAAAGGAGTGGAGATTGCTTTTATTTTTATATACTAGTGGCTTAACTTGACAGTGTTGGTGGGAGTGTTTTTGGTGGTTTCTTGATTAGGTTTCTTTCCTAATTAGGTTGTTTATTATTAGCTTATTGGTAATTCCTTGATTGGGATATTGTTGGGTATTCTTGATTGTTGGTCGTTAATCTTGGTGTTAATCTCTGCTCATATGGGTGTTGATTGCCGGGCAGGAGCAAACCTTTTTCCTTTTTGATTGTCTCTTTTGAATAGTATGTAGATGATATTTATCTCTTTGTGCCTGTTAATGTCCGAGTGTCAGGCCTCCAGGAACTCTCTGGCATTTTTAGATTTGGTTTGATCTAGGATGCTTACAGTTTCCCACTTCAATCTATCCAGCTGTTGTGAAATAAGGAGTTTTCATGTCTTTTGACTACCAGTTCGTGTTCACCAATGCACTCTGCCAACCTTCTGCATATTTGTCCTACATAGTGGCATTTGCAGTCCTTGCTGTAGATGACTCCTGTTTTTTCTTCTGGGGCTGCTGGTCTTTTGCTTTATTTGGGAAGTTTTAGAGGACTTAAGTTTGATTGTTTCTATGGAGGTCCATGTAACTGTAGTAGTCTGTTCATGGTTTCTGAGATGTTTTTGATATATAGCAGCGTTATCCTTTTCACATCTTGCATGGGTTGAATTGTGGTAGGTTGAGTGGTCAGGTCATACCTGATCCATACTTTGGGTTGTATGTGGGGGAACACTGTAGATTCCAGGCATTGCATTATGGTCTTAGCTATGAGTCCAGAAAATGGTGGTCCCATGGGACTTCCTTTGATTTATTAATATATTTGTCCATTAAACTGAAAGTATGTGGTCAGGTAAAGGTTGATAAGATTGATACAGTCCACGATTCTGGGCATTTCAATCTTGGTGTATTTGGTTGGGTGGGTGTGCTATGTAGTAGTGCTATCACAGATTCTTTTTCTACTTCTGGGTGTACTAGCACTGATGATGTTACCTAGTTCAGTAATGAAATATCTGCAAGAAAATCACCAAGCTTACAATCAGTTTCCACACCAGACTTAGTTGGCTGAATAACATCCTTGAACATACGGGGACATGACTTTCAACATGTCAAAATGAGAAATAGAGATACAGGATTGTCTGTACAGTTTATAGTATGCACAATAATATTATACACAATATTTATTTACTAGAGGTGTATCTTTTCATTTAGGAGTTCAAAGTGATAGTGTTCACTCCTATTTTTCCTTATAACAAGATCACTGTAAAGCAGACTGTAAAGTATTTTTTATCATCTGCCAGCTGTTTCCTCCACATTAATTTTGTCTTTAAAGCCATGAAAAGAAGTATCCAAAAGAATAAGTCACAATTAACTATACTGGATCAGAAGCTCTATAGCAGCAGCCTTTCTGAAGCCCAAACTAAGAAACACATCAAAATAATACATGAGAAATCATCAGTTTACTAAAAGTAATTATGACTGCAAATAGAAAATTATGCTGTAGAAAAAAAGGAAAAGCAACTACAAAAAAACCAACTCTGAAAAAATAATACTGCATTTAGTCCTCTGCTATTTATTGGGTTTGATGAGTTAAAACAAAAGCACATCAACTTTGGAAGGCTATTAAAACTGGTTTGATAATGTTTATGTAGGTTATCATTTTCATATATTTTGTCTTCTTGATGGATCCCTAACCTCTGTAGACAACAAGGAAGTGCACTTAGTGTCATATTTTTGCTTAGATTTCAGTTTAGTCACAAGGCCACAATGGGGTTTTGAAAAGTTGTAAAAACTTTGTTCCATATAAAAAAAAATGGTCAGGAATTGTAGACAGTGCTTGAAAAGGTAGCTTCTTGATTTCATTCCATTATAAGTGTTAAGCCTGGGTTCCCCAACCAGGGTTAGGGAGACAAGCTAAACAGAATGTGCAGCGTTAGTCAGATAGGCACACAGATAAATGAGTGAGCTAAGCTTGTATGTTTATTAACATACAGTAAAAATAACAGATACGCTTGTGCTATCAAAAATATAGTTTATTCCATTATAAGTTCATAGCATAGTCAAAATAACAGTCCAATAGTCATGTATCATTTAGTCAGTCCATTCAGGGATATTCAGTTAGCAAAGTCCGTGTAGAATATCCTATGTCAGTTCACTTACAAGTCAGTCCTTTGTTTTCTCTCCCATTCGAGCAATGCAGTCTTGAGTCCTTGCAGTAATCAGGGATCATCAAAGCCAGAGAGAGAGCAAGCTGTCGTCTTGCTTCTTTTAAAGTGCTTTCACAACCACTCTCTTAATTACTGTCCCACAGTTAAAGTTGCAGACACTTTAACATACAAACTATGACAACATATTATTATTTACCTAAACCAGTTAGGGTAAAACAATGTTATCCCTAACATTCTCCCCTTTTAGGAAATAATAATAAATATAACTATTTACATCTTTAAATCATATTTGTTACAACTCTCTTTAAACTTAATTACTCCTTGAGCTTTTGTAAATTGGTCTGCAATGTTTTCTTCTGTCATGCAGTATTCCAATTTAATTAGCCCATTCTTTACAGATTCTCTAACATTTAAGTATCTTAAATCAGTATGCTTTGATCTAGTTTTTACAGCAATACTAGTAGCTAACTTTATAGCTGCCTGGTTATCCTCGTACACAATAATGGAATCTTTTACAGTTATACCCATGTCCAATAACAACTGTTTGTACAAAATCAAATCAGTGCATAGTAATGACAGACATGAAAATTCCGCTTCCATCGTGGACAAGCTAATATGTTGTTGTCTGATTGACCTCCACCCTATTAGTGTTTTACCAAATAATATAGCCATCCCAGATGTTGATTTTCTAGTGTTTATATCAGTTGCAAAACTTGCATCTGCATAGGCACTAAGACTCAAATCACCCTTTGGTTCTATATACAATGCATGGTTCATTGTTCCTTTAAGATATCTTAAAATTCTCTTTAATGATTGCCAATGACATTGTTGTGGATCTGAATTAAAACGTGCTAGCTGATTTACACTATAAGCTATATCTGGCCTAGACCAATTACTTATATATGATAAGCTGCCAATCAAAGATTGATATATAGACTTATCAAATTTGGGACTTTGATCATCAGTTTGGCAAACTTCCTGACTCATTGGAGTCTTTGCCGGTTTACAAAGTTCCATTTTATACGTCTTAATTAATTGGCAAATTTTATCTTCTTGAGATATCTTAAAACCATTATTTGTTTTGTTAATTGTCAATCCTAGATACTTTTTAATTTCACCTAAATGCTTCAATTTTATCTTTTTGGCTAATAATGATATAATTTCATTAGCTTCATTATTAGTCTTAGTTATCAAAGCAATATCATCTGTAAATAATAACAACAATGACACCGTTCCATTATTTTCTCTTTTAAACACACATGGATCTGCTAAACCAGATTTAAAACCTATATTGTTTAACTCTTTCACAATATATTGATTCCACTCAAACCCAGATTGTTTCAACCCGTAAAGACTCTTTTTGAGTTTCCAACAATCATTACTATTTACTTTATTATCTTTTATACCTACTGGCTTTTTCAAATATATAGTGTGCTGCAATGGTGCATGCAGATAGGCAGTTTCTACATCTAAATGGTTAATGACATAGTTTTTCTTAGCTGTCCACACTAATGCTGCTCTTAAAGATGTTGCTTTAAGACTTGGTGCAAAAACTTCATCGTAATCAGATGCAGTTTGATTAAATCCTTGAGCTACTAACCTAGCCTTATGGGTAACAGTCCCATCATTTCCAGTTTTTACTTTAAATATCCATTTGCACCCAATGGATTTTTCTCCTGGAGGTAATTTAGCATCTTCATAAACTTTCATTACCTTTAATGAATTTAGTTCCTTTTCCATTGCCTTTTGCCAATTCTCCTGATCCTTAGCAGGATACATCCTAAGTTCATCTACACTAGTTGGAACTTTAGTTACTTGGCAAACTATACTTGCTTGATACCTATCAGGTGGTCTAGTTACACGTGTAGTACGTCTAGGTATTACAGGACTTACAGGTGGACTTTCCTTTATTAACTCTTCTTGATTATCTAACTCTTCCTGATCAACTGTTTCCTCTTGTTCTGGTCCTATTTGTTCTTCTTGGACTTCTTCTTTAATTGGACTCTTCTTATAACTAGTCTGATCTTTCTGCCTTTTGTAGGGTTCAATAATTACTTCATTATTTAAATCTTGCTCTAATCTATTCCATCCTACATGTTCTAGGAATTTTGCACTAGCACTGGTGTAAACTCTAGATGTACCTGGTTCCCAGAATCTATAAGATCTATGATTAGATGTATATCCTACAAAATATAATCTTTTAGCTCTATGCTGTCCTTTGTGTCTAAGTTGTGTAGGGATATGCACCCATGCTGGTGCTCCAAATGTGTGCATGTAACTTAAATCAGGTTTTGTACCATGCCACAGTGTGAATGGTAATTCACCTGTTGTTGAATTAACAACATTATTTAATATATGATTACCACACATTATTGCTTCTCCCCATAAATTGTCAGGTAATCCTGAATCAGACATCATAGTTCGTGCCATTGATTGTAATGTTTGGCCTCTTCTCTCTATAAAGGCATTATGTTGTGGCCTATATGGTGCAGACATTTTATGTTGAATACCTAACATTCTTAGTCTGTTCTGGAATTTATTATTTGTAAATTCCGTACCATTATCTGTTATAAGAGTTACTAATTTCTTTTTAGTTTTTCTTTTTGCAAATTTAATCCAATTAAAGAGATTTTGATACGTTTCAGTTTTGCTTTTCATTAAATAGCAAAACCCATATCTAGAATAATGGTCCATTATACTTAGTATGTAACGAACTCCTCCTACACTTGGTTTTTTCGGACCTATTAAATCTGCAAATACTACCTCTAAAGGCTCTTTGGTAGTAAATCCATCAACTCTATTAGCCGGTGTGACCCTGGCTTTACTTTGATTGCAAATATTACATTGCAAATACTTATTACAAGGTTTCAAACTTATTCCCTTAGATAATTCAACAGTTTTCTTAAGTATTTTAAAATTTAAATGCCCTAGCCTTCGATGTAACAAGTGAATACATTCATCATGAGGTTTCTTATTTTCATAAACCGTGTTAGCCACTTTTTAACCATCATTATTTAACACATATAATTCACCTCTTAAAGATGCAGTAATTTTTTTATCTTCTTTCTCAATTATGCAGTTATCTCCCCTAAAAATAACTACATATCCTAGTTTAACCAAAATTCTTACTGAAATTATATTAAACTTAAGTTGTGATACATATAACATTTTTACATTCTCTTTTATAAAAGAACAATATGCTATACCTTGACCTTTAGTTTTCAGTTTCCAGCCATTGGCTAACGATATCTGCTGTGTACTCTTGAATATTTTAATAAAATTTCTGTAATCATTTGTTATACAATGGGATGCTCCACTGTCAACCACCCATAAATTATTTTTTACAGCTCCGTTAGTGTACATGGCTAACTCTAAATTTTTATTTTTATTTTGATGACTTTTTGTATTCTGGCCAGCATTCTGGCGTTTTGCTTTTTTACAAAATCTTGCCAAATGTCCTCTTCCTCCACAATTAAAGCACTTTTTAATTGCGTATCCAGTAGGAGTTTCATTATCTTCTTTTTGAGGTTGCTGCCTCCTTAACTCGTCTCTTTCAAGCCTTCTTCTGGCCTCTTCAATCAATCTGCCAGTTATATCAGTTAAAGTTAGGCTTTCCTTTGGCAAAATTTCAAGGGAAGTTACGTAGTTGTCATAACTTTCATCAGGGGAAGATAGAATTATGTAGACTTGGTGTAGTTCAGAGAAAATAAGCTCTTTCTCGTGCAGTTCTTGAAAAATGCTTTGCATAGTTTTCAAATGACTCAGCATATCACCATTCTTATGGAGATGTGTACTGAAAAGCTTCCGTGTTAGATTTATGTGAGCACCAACATTATCTCGAACATAAATCCTCTTCAGCTTCTGCCAACACCCAACAGCCGTTTTCTCTCCGTGGATATAAACAAGCTGTTGATCAGTTAAGGCTAAAGCAATAATGCAAATAGCGTGTTCATTTTTATGCATAAATTCTTCTATCTTTAGTTTATCTTCATCATCCTCTTGATCCCATTCTTCTACATTTGGTGGATTTTCAATTATGTTCCACAAACCTTCTCTTCGTAGAAGCAGACTACATTTCATAGACCATGATACATAGTTTGTTCCATCCAACTTGGATATAAGGGACAAACTTTGTAAATTGACTTGTGCTATGTTTTCTTTGTATGGATATAAAACTATAATTAATAAAACACAGCTGTGTGTTTACTGTAATGTATAACAACACAAACTCTCACTTTTACATAAATCTGTTTTATCCTAATTAAACTGACTTTGCAGCCTCTGGGCCCATAACCAGTGTTAAGCCTGGGTTCCCCAACCAGGGTTAGGGAGACAAGCTAAACAGAATGTGCAGCGTTAGTCAGATAGGCACACAGATAAATGAGTGAGCTAAGCTTGTATGTTTATTAACATACAGTAAAAATAACAGATACGCTTGTGCTATCAAAAATATAGTTTATTCCATTATAAGTTCATAGCATAGTCAAAATAACAGTCCAATAGTCATGTATCATTTAATCAGTCCATTCAGGGATATTCAGTTTGCAAAGTCCATGTAGAATATCCTATGTCAGTTCACTTACAAGTCAGTCCTTTGTTTTCTCTCCCATTCGAGCAATGCAGTCTTGAGTCCTTGCAGTAATCAGGGATCATCAAAGCCAGAGAGAGAGCAAGCTGTCGTCTTGCTTCTTTTAAAGTGCTTTCACAACCACTCTCTTAATTACTGTCCCACAGTTAAAGTTGCAGACACTTTAACATACAAACTATGATTACATATTATTATTTACCTAAACCAGTTAGGGTAAAACAATGTTATCCCTAACAATAAGCAACCATTGCCAAACTGCCAAACTGCACTGCATTTTTGGCACTTCATATCTAACACCGCTATACGCCACAGTGATTGCTGGCATGTCCCTTCCTCTCTCCAATTTATGTTGGTTTCCTTGTTCATGTGGCAATATGAAGCAAGCGACAGTCTCCACATTCAGGGAAAACAATGGCATGTTCCATTAAAGAAGCAGGAATTGAGGCAGGCCACCACCATTGCACCTGTTGCTTTGATGCGTCCATTGTTGCAATCAGATTGACACAAACACACTAAGGTTTTCCTTGGGCACCTTTTTCAGGCAGATGAATTTATTAAAAATGAAATGGTACATTTGCTCAAGAACCAATGGTCTTCCAGATATTGCATGAATCTTCATCTTATGAACCTTGGCTAATACTCAGGCACTATGGGAGCTATGTCAAGTGAGCTATAGCTTTTTAACCTTGCCAGAATTAGCTCTCTTTCCTGTCTGCCAGATATTTTATTCCTGAGAAATTACTACATTTAAAATGTAGTAATTTAAATTACAGTTTAAGACTCTTATCTGTTAAACTTCTGTAACACAAATATTGTCTCACACAAAATCTAAACCATAAAAGCCGTAGTTTTAACTTAACATGATATGCAAATCCAGGCATTATGGCTTATGAATTTAATCTAAGGCTTAGTAAATTGTGTGAATTGAACTTGTCTTAGTAGTCCTCCTGCACAGAACAATTAATTCCATCCTTGAATTTTCACAGGAAGAGTAGCAAGTATTATATATATCATGACATAATTGTTTATAGAACATTTGCATGATGTTGCTCCATCTACATTCACCCTTATCATACATTCATGGTAACCTAAGTGTCTCTGCGTCACTTTATGTCATTAAAATTATGGGGGACAACAGCATAGTTTTTATCTTAAAACAAAACTGCCTGCCTAGAAAAAATAAAGGTAAATTGGGAAAATAAAAAAAATAGGGTAGATGAGGTACAGAACATTTTCACCAAGTTGCATTTAGAATAATGTACTTTGTGACCAAGCTAAATGCAAAATGGCAGCCATTTTGTAAATAGATAAACATTTCCCATAAGATTGATTAAAAGCACTTGGGTGGTTGTTTTGGAAAAACTTTTTCTCTCTACAATGGCATTACTTCTGGATGAATTGAAAATTGAATACAAAAAATACAAAAAAGAAGAACAAGAAGGGAAAGATTCCCTTAGCACTCTTTTTCAATTTTTAAAAATGGCAGTTTGTATTTATGAAAAACTGACTGCACAACAGGATGACTGGGATAAAGAAGAAGCCATTTTTGATGAACAAGTGACTCTATTTGGGGAAGGAAAGGAGAAAGAGGAAAAGAAAAAGGGGACTTTAAGACTTGAAAAACCCAAAAGGGAAAAATAAAGGGAAAAGTGGATACAATGTTAGAAAACAACAGAAAGGGGGAAAGCAGAAGAAGAAAAGGGAGGTGGAGAGGCAAGGGGGTAAAAGGGGCAAGGAGAAGAATAAGCAAGGGAGAATGGAAGGGATGAGAAGCCTCAATGGTGGGGAGCAAGATGTAAAGAAACAAAATTCTTTTAGAGACAATGGGTAAATTTAATTGAAAAAGGCATTCTGTAAAGTTACACTAGATTATATTCTTATATTTGTATTTAGAAATAATGTTAGAAAATTGGAAACAACATGTAATCAAAAATGGGATAAAATATTTAGTGTAATTTAGTAAATTATTTGTGAGGAAAAAGAAGGTAATGAAATAAATGAGAGAACTGAAGTAGAAGAAATGGGAACATTTTAATGAAATAATGATTTAAAATATGTGATGTGGGAGGCAAATAATTATGGAAAGTATGTGTTCCCATAAAAGTATGATATTTAATTTAAAAGTAACGTATAAAGTGTTTAAGATATAAATATATTAATATTAATATTAACGATTAGATCTGTATTGGCATTAATAGCTGTTTTAATTACATCATATATCTATAATTTCCTTTTTTCTTTATAAAAAACGTATAATTTTAGAGAATAAAATTGTGAATAAAATAAATGAAATGAAATAAATGAGAGAATTGAATTAGGAAAGAATGGGAACATTTTAATTACTAATGTTTTATATAATATAAGTGAAGTGGGGAGGAATTAACTATGGAAAGTGTATAAGTGTTCTCATAGAAGTATGATATGTATCTGAGAAGTAATGGGTAAAACGTTAAGATTTAAATGAATATTAATATTAATGATAGAATTGAATTAGTATGGATTGTTGTTTTAATTATATTATACATTTATAATTTTTTTCCTTTTTAAAAAAAATATAGTGTGTAATTCTAGAATGTACCAAACAGAATCCCAATGGAAGTCATGTATTATATTAAGTGTTATAAATTTAGGGAAAAGAGTTAAAGGCGTCATACTCCAATCAGTGTACAGGAGAAACTTTGTTTAAAGAGAAAAGATAAATGGATAGCTGGAAATAGAACAGACAAAGAATAATAAGTATTATGATTTGAACCGAGATGAGATAAATAAAATAAAATTAAGAAAGTTAAAAGAGGTGAGAAGTTATATAGAAAATTGAAAGTGGTAATAAGATATGGAATGGTTTATAAAATGAATATGAATTTGAATTTGTGTCTGTATGAAGAGTTGTAACCCGGGATCAAGCAGCTTTCAGAAAATATGTTCTATGTTTTTATGTTTTGTGTGTTTGTATATTGTCTTTGAAAATCAATAAAACTGTTTTTTTAAAAAACATTTCCCATAAGAATCAATTTACATGGGTGTCATATATTCAAAATTGCAAGTGTGCCCACAACCCCAATAATCTGCCTATTCCTGGCTGAAGCCTTCTCCAATTTTCTGAATGAAGATGTTTGTTATAAAATATTCATCAGAAGCCTCACTACACTAACCTAACATCATAGACTACATAAAGATAAACTGATTCAACATTCCAAATAAAATATCTGCCAGAAAAAAACTGAAACAAGGCAAAGAGAAACTACACATAAAAACAGACAATGCAAAATTCTTTATCTTGTCAATATGTTCCTACTACTAGCATGATTTTAGATTAAAAAATTAATCTAGACTTAAATATAAAATCTCTTTTCCCATATTTTAATATTGCAGATATAGGAGGAAAGGAGATAAAATGTTAATGTTGACAATTGTCCCATCCCATCACCATAACTATAACTTCCCAACACCATAAGAGGGACACATAATTAAGGCAGATTACCAAGAAGTAGCCTGAACCTGCAAAGATGAAGTTAGGAAAGCTAAGGCAGGGCATGAAGTAAGACTTGCAACCAATGTCAAAAATAATAAAGTATTTTCAATACATAAAAAACAAGAGAAAAATCAAAGAAACCATAGTATACTAATAGGAGATGATAGCTAGAAAATAACAGGTAGTAGAGAGAAAGCAGAATTGTTTAATTCATTCTTTGCACCTGTCTTCATGCAAAAAGATAATAAAATCCAACTTACCAAAAACAGAACCGTAAAAGACACAATAGGAGTATATAAATTAAAAATAAGGTAAGAGAACACCTGTCAGTTCTAGACGAATTCAAATCACCAGGTCCTGATGGATTATATTCCAGAGTTCTGAGGGAACTGGCAGCTTTCAAAGTTATTGGAGCACTGGAAAACTACTTGCGGATTGAAAAGGAACTGATGTGGTTTCCGTCTACAAAAAAAAAAACAGATTCAGGAAACTACAAATTAATCAGCCTGACATCAATACCTGGGAAGACCTTGAAAAAGTTAAGCCACAAATCTACAAATACCTAGAAGCAAGCAAAGTTATCACCAGAAGCTAATATGACTTTATCAAAAACATCATGCCAATCAAATCTTATTTCATTCTTATTTCATTCTTTGACTGACTAAATTAATGGATCAGGAAAATTTAGTGGATACAATATACTTGGATTTCAGTAAGGCATTTGATAAAATAAACCACAATCTACTTCTTGGTAAGCTGGAAAAATGAGGGATAGATAGCATCACCAGCAGATGGAGTTGCAACTGGCTGACAAACTGTATTCACAGAACTACATCCACATGGAGGAAGGGAAGCAATGGGTACCTAGGGTGCTATTTTAGACCCAGCATTATTCAATATCTTCATAAATGATTTAGATAAGGGAATATAATGGGAACTCATCAAATTTGCATACAATACTAAGCAGTCAGGAATAGCCAACACACTGGAAAATAGGCTCAAGATCTAGATGGATCTTGACAGACTTGAACACTGAGCCCCATCTAGCAAAATGAAATTCATTGTTGAGAAAAGTAAGATTTTACACTTAGGCAAGAAAAACTATTTGTACAAGTACAGAATGGGTGAAATGGCTGGCTCAATACCAGTACCTGTTAGAGGGATCTCCTAGTGGACAATCACTTCAATATGAACCAATAGTGTGCAACAACCAAAAAGACCAATACAATTATACACTGCATTAATAGACGGATAGAATCAGATCACTTGAAGTATTAGTACCTTTACAAAGCCTTCGTAAGACCACACTTAGAATGCTTGTTTCAGTTTTGTTCACCACGACATAAAATAGATGTTGAGACACTGGAAAGAGTACAGAGAACAGCAACAAGAATGATTAGGGGGCTGGAGGCTAAAACAAATGAAAAATGGTTGAAGTAATTAGCTAGCTTAATGAAAAGGACTTGGGGAGACATGATAGCAATGTTCCAATATTTAAGGGGCTACCACAAAGAAGAGGGAATCAACCTACTTTCCAAAGCATCAGAAGGCAAGACAAAAAACAATGGATGGAAACTAATCAAGGATAGAAGCAATCTAGAACTAAGGAGAATTTTCCTAATGGAGAAAACAATTAAACAGTAGAATGGCTTGCCTTCAGAAGTTATTGGTATTCCATTATTAGAGGCTTTTAAGACCGAACAGCTATTTTTCTGAAATTGTATAGAGAATTCTGCTCAAGCACAGGGTTGGACTAGAAGACCTCCAAGGTTCCTTCCAACTCTGTTATTCTATGTTCTAATTATAGGACTTAATGTGCCCCAATAGCCTTCCATTCTAGTCTGATCTTTAAATTATGATCTGTTGATTATGCCTGGCAGGATTTCTATGTAAAACTAAGCATAACAGCTTTCAAATCATAAGGTGCATTCACATAACATACTGAGATAAAATTATTTCAGAGTACAGTGTTGCAAGCTAGGTTCACTTACATGGTTTATTTGTTTGTGGCTTAGTTTCATATATGAACTAGTTAGTACTGCCTTATTTAACAAACAAACGAATAATGACCTAATGTGTGAATTCAATCTTTTCACTACAATACTAAGGGAAAAAGGATATGTATTCTAATGTTTCCACAATTTTGCTTTCTGCACATGAATAGGCTTACATTTGATAGTGGTTTTTGCTTTACTATTGGCTTAAAAAAACCTTACTGGTAATACACGTTCTATTTTTAATTGTCTCCTTGTGGGTGGAATTCTACTAAATCATAATATAATCTCTTGCGGTGCTGACTTCCAAATGATCTTCAAAGATTGATCAGTGTAGAGCAGGGGTCTCTAAGACTTAAAGTTGCCAAGGTTGGGAAACCCCTGGTGTAGAGCATATTCTAGTAGCCAAATAGAAAGTGACTAATGCATGGCTGGCAGAAAGGCCAGAACAATCTGGGGAAGGTCACAATTGGTGCACAAGTTGGATTTGTGTAAGTCTATCCTGCTTATTGAGCAGGAACCAAAAATCCCACCCAGTAAGACTCCCAAATTACCTACCTGTTCCACTGGGGGGACTGCAACCCCACTGAGAACTAAATCTGATAAATTCCTGCAACTAGAAATTCATTGAAATTAGTTTTTTAGGATTAAGCCTAAACCTCTTCTGTCCATCCCGACTCTTATAATTTTGAGGCATTTGAACAGAACCTTTACGGAATTCCCCTTCAGAGCAGGACTGATATGTAAATCTGGATATCTTCCACATATTGACTCTATGTTGCTGGATGACTTTACTCAGCAGCCTCATGCAGATGTTGAATAGAAATGAGTATGATCCATAGTTTTATTGATTATATTCCCTGGGAGTTAAAACAAATAGTTATAACTAGGACTGATATAGATAGATTTTGGATCCTTAGTGGGAGGTACATATCATCCTCAATTTACAACCAAAGTTGAACCCAAAATTTATGTTGCTAAGTAGGTCAGTTAAGTGATCATTTCTAAAAATGATCTTTTTGCCGGTTATTAAACAAATCATGTCAGTTGTTAAGTGAATCTTGCAGTTGTTCAGCAAATCTGGCTTCCCACATTGACTATTGTTGGAGGTCAGCTAGAAAGGTTACAAATGGTGATCACATGGCCCCAGGAGGGTGCAATTGTTATAAATGCATGCTAGTTGTCAAAGCATCTGAATTTTGATCATAAGAGTATTGGGATGCTGCAACAGTCGTAAGTATGAAAAAGGATCACAAGACATTTTTTTCAGTGCCATTGTAACTTCAAATGGCCACTAAACAAATGGTTATAAGTTGAGGACTACCTATAATTGTAGTTATTTGTTACTGGATGCCAAGTAGGTTTTGTTGCATGGTGTGTTTTCATTTCTAGAAAGAGATATTTTAACACATTGATTCACTCTCTGTTCTCCTTCCATTATGTGCTATATGTGGCACTCCCTTGAAGGTGACCTGATAAGTCTAGGTTTGTGCCTACTGTACTGTCAAAAGGATTTCATTTGCTCAGGAGTCAAAATGAAGACATTGTTTTAACTACTAGAATCAAATAGTTGGGAACATAAATATTTTAAACCTGCATTTGTCATGTTTTACTCAAAGCAGAAATGAACTTATCTGAAGCTTCTCAGGGATTCAAAATGACATGTCTAGGACCAAATCTTCAGTGTAACCCTAAAACAATAACTTTTAAAAATAAGCAGTGAGCCATTTCCTTGAATTTCCATCTTTCTTGGATTCAAACACACAAGATATGGAATCACATTTTAACTTAACATAGTATATTACAAGGGTGTCAAACTTGTGACGACATTGCATTGTCATGTGAGTTATCACAACTTTTTCCCACTTCGCTAAACTGGGGTTGGGCCTGACCAGTGTGTGACGCATCCAGCCCATGGGCTGTGAGTTTGACACCCCTGGTATATCGTGTAACTCTGCTTAGTTCATGGTTCATTGTGTTACTTGAACTGAGTAAAAATGTTGAGTACATTATGCTGAAGTTAAATATCTTGTGTGGACCTAGCTAAGAGTGACTTCTTCCTTTCAATTCACACATAAATTAAGAGGTTGCCAAAATCTTTTTCAAGAAGACTCTTTTATTGGAAATGTGTTTAAAAGGTATAAGTAATCCTTGACTTACCACTAAAATTGGGATTAGAATTTCTATTTAAATTGGTGCAGTCATAAAGCAAGTCATGATAGGATAGAATAGGATAGGATAGAATAGGATAGGAATTCTTTATTGGCCAAGTATGATTGGACACACAAAGAATTTGTCTTCAGTGCATAAGCTTTCAGTGTACATAAAAGATATAAATGATAAATCATGATCATAGTCATCATAAATACATTCATCATGACATGACCAGATTTGATTTTATCATCCTTAAGTGAATTATATAGTCATTAAGCAAGTCTGTCTTCCCCAATTAACTTTGCTTGTGGGAAGCCAGCTGAGAAGCTTGCAAATCATGTTCCTGTGATCAAAAGACACTGCAACTGTTGTAAATGGAAGCCAGTTGCCTAGTGCTCAAATTACAACGATGTGACTGCAGGGGTTTTGTGACAGACATTGTGACAGTCAGGAGTCACTTTTTTCCAAGATTGAATCTTTGTTAAATGAATAGTCTTAAGTCAAAGACTACCTGTAGATTACTGGTAATAAAGTGAATATCTTGTAGTCTGGAATTAAAAAAATTGCCTGTACTCTTCTGTTGAGGAAATGTTCTATGTAAAATATTCAGGGATTCCAAACTACCATCAGATTTTCCAGTTTACTTTCCTCAGAATTTGGCCATAAAACCATGCTGCAGTGTAACTATATTATTAATTAAATTATAATGGCTTATCCCAATAATTGCTGATCAATATTTGGGGGATTCTAGAAAGTCTGTATTAAATCCCGTATCTTTTCAAATAGTTAAATTCCCATGATTTGTGGAATAAAGCAACAACAGTCAGCAGATGCACAAAGCACTTTGGGTCATAACCAAATAACAGAGTTGGGAGTCCAACTCCCTCTTCTTTGTGGCAGCTCCTTATATATTGGAGCATTGCTGTCATATCACTCCAGTCTTTTTTTTCATTAGACTAGACATACTCAATTCATGCACCTGTTCTTCATATGTTTTAGTCTCCAGTCTCCTAATTGTCCTTATTGCTATTTTCTGCACTCTTTCCAGAGCCTCAACATCTTTTTTATAATATGGTGACCAAAACTGAATGCAGTATTGTTAGGAATAACATTGGTTACCTAACTTAGTTTGGGTAAAATAATATATATATAAACTATGTTAGTGAGTTTAAGTGTGTGTATCACTTTAACTGTTAAAACATGCATTTTGGGTGCGGTTGTAAAATCACCATAAGAGGGAGCAAGAGAGCTCACTGTTTGCTGGGTTTTACTGGATAACTGACAATGTTGGATTGATGGTGATAACTGCGTGTTTTTCCCTGCTATTGCTGAGAGAAGAAAAGAGGTTTGATTTTCTTCATATCTCTAACTGCAAAAGAGATATATTACTGGACTGATTATTTGTAAGTTTACTGACCTTTTTTTCGACACTGGACTTTGCAATGGATTAATCCCCGGATGGACTGAACTAGTGTATGACATATGGACTGTTTGACTATGCTATAACTCTTGCTGGAATAAAAAACTATTTAACTGGCACAGTGTATCTGTTTACTTAGTGTAAGCTACAACATTTATCTCACATATTTGGCTGCCTGCTAGACTGCCGTTGCACGTTCTGCTAGGGTGTGTATCCCTAACACTGGTTATGGGCCCAGGTGCACAGTCAGACTAACCAGGATATAACAGGCTTAGATTAAAGTGAGAGTTTGTGTAGTTACACAATACTGTAAACAGACAGCTGTGTTTTATTAATTATAGTTTAATATCCAGAGAAAGATGGCACAAGTCAATTTACCAAGTTTGTCACTAGTATCCAAACTGGATGGAACAAACTATGTTTCATGGTCTATGAAATGTAGCCTACTTCTATGCAGAGAAGGTTTATGGAGTATAATTCAAAACCCACCAGAGGTAGATGCTTGGGATCCGGAGGATGAGGATGATGCCCAGAAAATACAAGAATATAAACTAAAGAATGAGCAAGCTCTCTGTATAATAGGACTGACACTCTGTGACCAACAGCTTGTACATATACGTGGAGAAGAAACAGCTGCGAAATGTTGGGAGAATTTAAAGAAGATTTATGTTCGAGACAGTGTAGGAGCACATATAAATCTTACATGAAAGCTGTTCAGAACACATCTTCAAAAGAATGGAGACTTGCTGACTCATTAAACACTATGAAGAGAATTTTTCAGGAACTGCATGAAAAAGAACTTATCTTCACAGAACTACACCAAGTTTATATAATTTTGTCTTCGTTAAATGATAGTTACGATGACTATATAACTTCACTTGAAGTACTGCCAAAAGATAACCTTACATTAACTGACATTATTGGCAGATTAATTGAAGAAGCCAGGAGAAGGCTTGAAAGGGATCAACTCAGAAGGGAACAACCTCAAGAAAATAAAGAATCTTCATCAGCCTATAAAATTAGAAAATGTTTTAATTGTGGAGGAAAAGGACATTTGGCTAGATTCCGCAAGAAAGGAAAACACCACAATGCCAGCCAGAATGCTAAAAGGCATCAAAAGGATAAAAAATGCTTAGAGTTAGCCATGTATAGCAATGAAACTGTGAATAATAATTTATGGGTTGTAGATAGTGGAGCATCGCACTGCATAACGAAAGATAAGAAAAGATTTATTAAGATGTCCACAAGTTCACAGCAGATATCGTTAGCTAATGGAAACTGAAAGCTAAAGGTGAAGGTATAGCATATTGTTCTTGCATAAAAGAAAATGTAAAAATGTTATATGTACCACAACTTAAGTTTAATTTGCTTTCGGTTAGAGTTTTGGTTAAACTAGGTTATGTAATTACCTTTAGGGGAGACAATTGCATAATTGAAAAAGAAGGTAAAAAAGTGACTGCAACTTTAAAAGGTGAATTGTATGTCTTAAATGATAATCATTCAGAGGTAGCTAACACAGTTTATAATAATGTTAAACCTCATGATGAATGCATACATTTGTTACACAGACGTTTAGGGCATATAAATTTTAAAATGCTTAAACAAACGGTAGAACTATCTGAAGGTATAAAAGTGAAGCCTTGAGTAAGTATTTGCACTGCAATGTGTGCAGTCAAGAAAAAAGCAAAATCATACCAGCAAATAGAATTAATGGATTTAAAACTAAGGAGCCTCTAGAGGTCGTATTTGCTTATATTATAGGTCATAAAAAACCAAGTGTGGGAGGTGCTTGTTATATACTAAGTATAATGGACCATTATTCAAGATATGGTTTCTGTTATCTAATGAAGAGCAAAATGGAAACATATGAAAATTTCTTTAATTGGCTTAAATTTGCAGAAAGAAAAACTAAAAGGAAATTAGTAACTCTTATAACTGATAATGGTACGGAATTTATAAACAATAAATTCCAAAATAAACTGAAGATGGCAGGTGTTGAACATAAAAAGTCTGCACCATATAGGCCACAACATAATGCCTTTATAGAAAGACGAGGCCAAACAATTCAAACAATGGCTCGTACTATGCTGTCAGATTCAGGATTACCTGAAACTTTGTGGGGAGAAGCAATAATGTGTGGTAATCATATATTAAATAATGTTGTTAACTCAACAACAGGTGAATTACCATTCACATGGTGGCATGGTAGAAAACCTGACCTAAGCTACATGCACACATTTGGAGCACCAGCATGGATTCATATTTCTACACAACTGAGAAATAAGGCGCAGCATAGGGCTAAAAGGTTATTCTTTGTAGGTTATGAATCTAATCACAAATCATACAGATTCTGGGGAAAAGGTACATCTAGAGTTTACTGTAGTGCTAGTGCCCAATTCCTAGAACATGTAGGATGGGAAAAACTGGAACAAGATTCAAGTAAGGAAGTAATTATAGAAACCTACAAAAGACCAAAAGAACAGATCAGTAATAAGAAGAGTACAATTAAAGTGGAAGTACAGGAAGAGCATATAGGACCAGAACAGGAAGAAATACCAGAACAGGAAGAAATAGATAATCAGGAATAGGTAGAACATGAAAGTCCACCTTTAAGCCCTATAATACCTAGACGTTCTACACGTGAAACCAGACCACCTGACAGGTATCAAGCAAGTGTAGTTTGCCAAGTTAGTAAAGTTCCAACTACTGTTGAAGAACTTAGAATGTATCCTGCAAAGGAACAAGAAAATTGGCATAGAGCAATGGAGAAAAAATTAAATTCATTGAAACAAATGGAAGTTCATGAAAATGCCAAATTACCTCCAGATGAAAAGTCCATTGGCTGCAAATGGATATTTAAGTTAAAAACAGGTAAAAATGGGACTGTTACCCATAAGGCTAGGTTGGTAGCTCAAGGATTTAATCAAACTGCATGTGATTATGATGAAGTATTTGCATGGAATTTAAAGGCAACAACCTTGAGAGCAGCTTTAGTGTGGGCAGCTAAGAAGAACTATATCATAAATCATTTAGATGTAGAAACTGCCTATCTGCATGCACCATTGCAGCACACTATATATTTAAGAAAACCAGTAGGTATAAAGGATGATAAAAATAATAATGACTGTTGGAAACTTAAAAAGAGTCTCTACGGATTAAAACAATCTGATTATGAATGGAACCAATATATTGTAAAAGAGTTAAACAATATAGGGTTTAAAGCAGGTTTAGCTGATCCATGTTTATTTAAAAGAGAGACAAATGGAATAGTGTCATTATTATTGTTGTTTACAGTTGATATTGCTTTAATTACAAAGACTAATAATGAAGCTACTGAAATAATATCATTATTAGGTAAAAGGATAAAATTAAAGCAATTAGGAGAAATAAGACAATATCTAGGATTGACAATAAACAAAACCAATAGTGGCTATACTATCATACATATCAGGTATGGCTATACTATTAGGTAAAACACTGATTGGTTGGAGGTCAGTTAGACAGCAACACATAAGTATGTCCACAATGGAAGCAGAATTTTCATGTCTATCTTTATTATGTATTGATTTAACTCTGTATAAACAGTTGTTGTTAGATATTGGAGTAAATGTTAAAGATGCCATTGTAGTTTATGAGGACAATCAAGCAGTCATACGGTTGGCTACAAATATTGCTGTAAAAACGAGATCTAAGCATACTGATCTTAGATATTTGAATGTAAGACAATCTGTAAAAAAATAGTTTAATAAAATTGGAATATTGCATGACTGAAGAAAACATTGCTGATGGATTTACGAAAGCTCAAGGTTCAGTCAAGTACAAGGAAAATTGTGAAAACTATGGGTTGAAATTGTAAATAGATATATATATATATTATTATATTACCCAAAAGGGGAGAATGTTAGGAATAACATTGGTTACCTAACTTAGTTTGGGTAAAATAATGTATATAAACTATGTTAGTGAGTTTAAGTGTGTGTATCACTTTAACTGTTAAAACATGTGTTTTGGGTGCGGTTGTAAAATCACCATGAGAGGGAGCAAGAGAGCTCACTGTTTGCTAGGTTTTACTGGATAACTGACAATGTTGGATTGATGGTGATAACTGCGTGTTTTTCCCTGCTATTGCTGAGAGAAGAAAAGAGGTTTGATTTTCTTCATATCTCTAACTGCAAAAGAGATATATCACTGGACTGATTATTTGTAAGTTTACTGACCTCTTTTTCAACACTGGACTTTGCAACTGATTAATCCCCGGATGGACTGAACTAGTGTATGACATATGGACTGTTTGACTATGCTATAACTCCTGCTGGAATAAAAAACTATTTAACTGGCACAGTGTATCTGTTTACTTAGTGTAAGCTACAACAACATTTATCTCATATATTTGCCTGCCTGCTAGACTGCTGTTGCACGTTCTGCTAGGGTTTGTATCCCTAACAAGTATTTTTTATTAGGGCTTGATATAGTGGTTTTCCTCTTTAAGATTTTCATTCATGGAGTGTTTCCCAAGCTCTCCCTAAGTTAAAATCAGCTTTTTTAAAGTCTAAAACATTTGTTTTATTATGTTCTATTGTTCGTGTTTGCATTATATTGCATTAATTTGGCAATTTCAACCTGTTATTAGGAATTAGGTCCAGCATAGCTGTTCCTCTAGTTCTCTCCTCTACCTTTTGGATGACAAAGTTGTCAGCTAAGTTGGTCAGGAACCTGTTTGATTTACAACTTGATGCAGAGTTTGTTTCTCAGTTGATGCCAGAGTAAAGTCCCCCATTGTTACTTATATTTGTTAACTGCTTAGCAAAAAGTTCATTTATTTCTTCTGCTTGGATGGGTGGCCTGTAATATACAACTATGGCAATGCCATTCTTTTTTTCTTTTATATTGACTCATATGTATCCTAGGGGCGGTTTTCATTCTTGGTTTTGTGCATTTCTGTAGATACATAGTAACTTTTTACATATAATGTAACCCCTACCTCCTATTTTGTTAGGTCTGTTTCTTTTGAACAGTTTGTTTATCTTACAATGTAAGGGCTTTAGTTTGATTGTGTGTCACAGAGATGCCATGTGGTTCTAATAGTCTGCTTAGTAGTCTGATTTCTAAAATATTTTTTACATATGGCAGTGTTATCCTTTTCACAGTTGCATTGGTTCAGCAGTGATATATTGAGTGGCCAGGCAATTTTTGATGAAGATACAATGATCTAATACATATCGATTTTACAGAAGACAATGCTGAAAAAGCACTACGCAATCTAAAACCATCTCTATCTATTGGACCGGATGGAATATGTGCCTACTTCTTAAAAAAGCTATCCACTGCCAGAACCAAACCTCTAAGCATAATCTTTAAAAAATATTTCAGGACCAGCTCCTTGCCAAAACAAGCCACGGTCATCCCTATCTTCAAAAGAGAGACCCCAACCTAGTTGAAAATTACAGACCAATCTCTTTATGCTGCGTCACCTGTAAAGTCATGGAATCAATTATTAACCAATCCATTATCTTCCACTTAGAGACAACAACCTACTCTCTAATAAACAATTTGGTTTCAGAAAAAAATTATCCTGCAATCTGCAACTCTTACACTGCAAAAACATATGGACTACACAACTCAATCAGGGCAAAGCAATAGACGCAATCTACATAGACTTCTGTAAAGCCTTTGATTCAGTGGTACAAGACAAACTACTCCTAAAACTAAAACTAAAATCTTATGGTATCTCTGGACATTCCTGTCAAACAGACAACAAATGGTCAAAATTGGGAACGTCCTATCAAATTCTGTACTTGTCAACAGTGGTGTCCCCCAAGGCAATGTTCTAGGACCAACTTACTTCATACTCTACATAAATGACCTCTGTGATCATATTAAGAGCAACTGCCTTCTCTTCGCTGACAATGTAAAGTTATTCAACACCACAGACAACCCTGCTACCCTTCAGAAAGACCTTGACTATATATCAGAATGGTCAAACAAATGGCAACTTCAAATCTCAACAAATAAATGCTCTGTCTTACATATTGGCAAAAAAAATCAGAAAATAAAATACAGACTGAATAGTCAAGCCAAACTCTGTCAAGAACCTTGGAGTACTCATCTCTAATGATCTAAGTGCTAGAGCCCACTGTAACTACATAGCCAAAAAGGCATTAAGAGTTGTTAACCTAATCTTACGTAGCTTTTTCTCTGGTAATATTACACTACTAACTAGAGCATACAAAACATTTGCTAGACCAATACTCGAATACAGCTCATCAGTCTGGAACCCACATTATATATCTGATATTAACATAGTTGAGAAAGTCTAGAAATATTTCACAAGAGTTCTCCACTCCTCTACTCATTGCAGAATACCTTATGCCACCAGACTTGAAATTCTAGAGCTAGAAAACCTAGAACTACGTCGTCTTCGTCCGATCTAAGTATAGTATATAAAATCATACATTGTAATGTCCTACCTGTCAATGAATACTTCAGCTTCAATCATAACAACACAAGAGCACACAATATATACAAACTCAAGGTTAATCACACCAAATTTGATTGCAGGAAATACGACTTCAGCAACAGAGGGGTCAATGTCTGGAATACTCTACCTGACTCTGTGATTTCTTCCCCAAACCCAAAAAACTTTAACCTTAGACTTTCTACTATTGACCTCACCCCTTTCCTAAGAGTTCTGTAGGGGGTGTGCATAAGCGCATCAATGTGCCTACCGTCCCTGTCCTATTGTTTCTTTTATTTTTCTTCTATGTATCCATGTATTCATAACTGTTTTTACTTATATCTATTATTTTGTAAGCAATTGATAAACCAAATAAAATAAATATTGTTGGAAGACATTGTATGGAAGTTCTGATTCTTTCAGATCTTCAGGGTTGTTACAGTATGTTCATACTTGTCTAAATAGTGTTTTTAAACAACTTTTCTAGTGGGAGGTTCATTGTTAGTGAAACACTTGGTTGATGTGGGTAGTTTTCCATAAAGCTGTGTGTCTAATTTGCAATCACTGCTTCTACTGATGAGAATATCTGGGAAGGTGAATGTGTTTTCTTCTTCTTCTAATTTTTTACTCCTTTGAAGATATTGATAATTTTGTGTGTGTTTTTCTGATTGATCCTTTTTTGTTATGTCAAAGGTGTTATCTATATATCAGATCCATACTTTGTATGCATGGGAGTTCTATGGATTCCAGGCATTGCATTACTATTATTTCTGCTGATATTATTACTATTATCTGTCCTATTAGTCCTGAAGAGGCTGATCCTATAGCTTTGTATTGCTGATATATTTGTTCATCAAACTGAAAGTGTGTGATCAGGTTGATAAGATACAATAATTCTGGGTATTTCTATCTTGGTATATTTAGTTAGGTCAGGGGTACTGTGAAGTACTGCAGCCATGGATTTTTTGACTAATTCTGGGTCAATGGATGTAATGAGTCCTGTGACACGAAATGAAACCATGATTTCATCTTCATCTATTGCTATCTGTTTGAATATTTGGAGGCATTGTGGTAAGGAGTTGGATATTTGCTTCTCTCTGTGAACTATCCAAGCTTTTCTGTCAATTTTTTGGCAATGTTGTAAGCTGAGGTACCTGGTAATGATATAATCGGAGGGAAAGGTATATCTTGTTGTGTATTTTGGGACATCCATAGAAACATGGATATTTTTGATTTGCCACAAATCATCTTTGATGATTTGACCTTTCTTTGTAAGATAACTGAGAGTTCTCTTGATCTGGTTGTCTAGTATTATATCAGGTGGGTATGTTTTCATTATAATTGATCATATAGGAAAACAATCCACAATACGTTGTAATCTGTCCATGATAATAGTGGTTCAGCCTTTCGGATGTTCAGGATTGCAGCAGTATTGAAGTACATAAATTCAATTCTCTGTTGCAAATATTCTCTTCCATCGATAACATATCAATTCAAAGTATCATTTGTGTATCCTGGTTACTAAATAAACCTTAATTGGCTAGAGAAGAAACTAAGCCAAAACTAAGAATTATAGCTTATAGTATGTTTATACAACTTGTTAGCCATGGATAAACTAACAATAACACTTCCTTTAAAAAGTCAATAATAGTGGATCCAGCTCAGTTGATCCAGCTCAGTTGGATCAAAGTTCTGCCTTCGTCAAGCTTTAGATGCGATAGGAGGCCTAATTTAAGTCACAACTATTTACAACCAGATGCAGCCAAGAATCTGGTTTGATCATCTGCTTCCCATTACAGACATAGCTGGAGGTTACACAATTTACTTACCCATATTCAGTTGAGCCATTTTCTGAGTTTGCATAGCACACTTAAATAACTTCAGGATTGAGCTGTGCAATGTGATGGTAAACTGTAATAAGTTTACGGTTCACTGTATTGTATGAACAGAGTCACTCTTATGTGAAGTTTGTAGCATGCTATAATTTTTTTTGTCTCAGATTCCAATGTGATAATAACAAAAGGGTCTCAATCATTTTAAAGAACCAAAGTTGTTTTCATGTTCTAATTATAACATAGTGTACTAAGGGTGGTCTCTAAAAACCCTGCTGTTTTTGCTGTGAATAATATCCTTTGGAATTTGTTGCCATGGGATTCAACAAAAGAAACTCTTTTATCTACTATATAGTTACTTATTTACATAACTTTGATTTGCTATGCAGTCTTACTCTTATATTATAAACCTGTGGCCACTAGGTGGCTCTGGATATTCAATTGGTGCAGTCCTTGTCCATATTCTCTGTGTACTTGCATTTGGGTGACTTTGCTTTATCTTTTTTCAAGTGCAACTCTATTTTTATCTCAAGGTGGTTCAGATGCACATTGGACATTGTTATGATGCCTTTGGGCTTCTGTTACCCATAGCATCCTCACCATTATTGTCACAATTATCCAATTCCTCCAAGAACTGCAGTCAGTTGAGTATAGTGGAATGAACTCATTAGCTACAAAACCATGGAGTTTAGAGAACAGTGAAACTAAGAATTATACAGCAGAAATATAATTAATCTCACATACAATAATAGTAATTATTATCAAGTGTTTTAAAGCACTCAACAATTGAAACTTTCTTAAAATTACTATGAAGACTTTCGATGCCTTATTATTAGCTATTGAGAACCTCACTTCTGGGATTAATGTCTGAAGGAAGAAATTTGAAAAATGGTTGCTATACTTTTTGTAACTGCCTGGCAAGGAAGCAGACTGGCAAATTCCAGGGAAAATATAGGTCATTAAGTTGGAGACCTATTTTAGCAGGTGTATGCATGTTACAATAGAGCAAAACATTGGATATTTGATTCATAGTGTCTTCCAAATCATGGATTATACTCTGATTAGAGAAAATCTTGGTCATAATCTGAAATTAATCACCTGGACAATCAGTGAGTGCAGAAACTGCCACCAAACAGAGCTACTTGAGAATTAGCATCCTTGTTTGCTTCTCATTTGTATGGAGGTGGGAGGGAGGAAAGAAGAGACTTTGTTTTAAAATGAAAGAATGATAAAACTTCATCTTGCACTTTCACCCCTGCCCAACTGCAGCACAAAGCAGAAGTGCAAAGCTTGACTTCTGGATGTTTTTCCAAACCATTAATAGCTCCATTCTTACATAACTGAGATTGCAGCTTAGAATGAAGAAGTCAGCAAACTTCTTCGCTCATACCAAGATTTTTTTTTCCTACTGAAGCTTCTCACCTAATTTTCCTTCATTGCTTTCTTCTTCCACACAGTTGATCCCATTCTGTTCCCTTTTCTGAGAGCAATCCTGCTGATAATATTCAGATAGCCAGGTGGAGTACTGAATTCCTTTACTTTTTTCTCTGTAATATGTCATTAGGTTTTAAAGAATAAAAAAAAACTGTTGTGGCCACCTGTATTTTACTGCATGTTTGTTAGGTGAACGCTTTGCCCATGATTAATACAAAGGTATATTTAATGTGCATGCAAATACAATATTCCCACTTACCTTTGTGCAATAGAAACAATCATGTATTATAAAAAACATATTATGTAATAATTCTAATTTGAGTAATATTCTTTGGCATATGTCAAATGCAACCTCAATGATTTGGGAATAAAAACCAGGTACCTAGCAGCCAATCATTGTTGTTTAGGTGGCTATGGAAAAGGGTCATGTTTTGAAATCCCTACTTCCCTCTCTTTAAAAAAAATACAAACTCAAAAACAGTGTTGTGCTTCTTGAAAACATGTGGAACATTTGTGCTGATACAAATGTGGAATCTGTGTCCCTTCATAGAGTCAGTATTTGTCCACTTGGACTTCCATTATTTCCCTTGTTTCTCTCAGCAGAGGCAAACAGCATACTCGGGCCACTGCAGTTGTAAACAACTCGTACTTGGCGATACCGCAGTTCCCCTGCATCAAGGAGTTTCCTTGCCAAATTCCTGTCTCCTCCTTCACCCACTAGGGGAACACTGACATAGCCACAATGACAAAAATGGAGATGTCCTGTTTAGGGGCAGAGCTCCGTTTCCCGACTCCAGCCACAATAATAAGCCAAATCCTTATTTAGACTTTAAAAGGAACAAACTAAAGCAGAATTAACAAAAACAACTCTTCCCTCCTCCTGCTCCCAGCTAGCAAAAATAAAACATGCCTTGCTTTGTAACAGGAAGTTTCCACAGCCAAAGAAATGTACAACACACACACAGGCTAGTATCCTGCTTGTACACGTGCAATATCCCCGCCTCTTCATTTGGCACATGTTACTGCAGCAGAGAAGTCTAGTAAAGAAGTTGTATCTAAAAATGGACTGTGTTTCACATGGCAGAAACACGTGACCGAAAGAGGCAAGGCTTTTTTTAAACAAACAGCACTGCTTACTGAGAGATGGCTCTGGAAAACAAGCAACGAAAGAGAGCAACTCACATGGGGAGCTGTAAAAGACAGCCCTGGATTACTGGCAAGCAACTGCCTGGAAAAGCCACAGCAACCGATTTGGCTGGCTGAGCCACACTTTGCCTTAAATCAGACTTCAAAGAGAAAACGTGATAGAAGCAATTGCCAAATCCACTTATTCCCAACAAAAATGACTGTTTGTGTGTGGGGTTGGGTGGGGTGTATGTTAAATAACTGCTCTTAGCATTGTAAAAGTTAGATCACTCTGTTTTAGGGACCCACAATTATGCAATATACTATCTAGACCAGCGTATTTCAAAGTTAGTAACTTCAGGAGATGTGAGCTAAAATTTCCAGAATTTCACTACCAGGATGGAATTTGATAGTTTGTAGTTTATCATATAATGAGAACCCAACCATATTGTAGTCACTGCACATTCTGTGAACATGTAATATGGTTTGCTTGATCTTAATATGTTAGGGAACACTGCAATTATATTTTGTTAAACTGGATTTCTAATTTAGGATGCTGGGTGAACCTACCTGGCAGGTATTAGCATAAACATTCCCCACTGAGAGGAACAACAAAGAAATGAGTTCAAAATAAGTTCACAAACCAAACCAGGTTTCCCAAACTAGAACTCTGCAGTTTTGCTGAGCTTCCACTGTTATGATTCCCCAGTTAGCAGATGCTGGCTGGGGAATTATGATACAATATGGAGAACCTCATGTTAGGAGAAGCTGCTATGAGACATATCCAAGTTGGTATGCCTTTGCCTAAGCTTTATTTCACTATGGTTAATGTAGTCATTAGCTGAATCTGCATGTGCTAAGACATAAATCAACTGTTTATCAATATATAAACTGTAATTGATAGTTCAAAATATTGTTGTCATCAGCCATTCAGTTGTGCCCAACCCACAGCATTCTCCATATTCCTCTGTCTCCTTCAGATCCGCCATGGTCGCCTGGTGTCATCCTGTGTAGCATTCAGCCAGAGGCTATAGGACAACCCTTTCTCCTGTTTCCACAATTGCTCCCAGCATGATAAGACTCTTCAAGAGAGTCCACTCACATGACATGTTCAAAGTATTACAGCCTCTGTTTGGCTTCAGGTGATATTTTTGGTGAGGTTTGGTCTAGGACTTCTTTGTTAGTTATTTTTGCAGTTCAGGGGATGAATAATAGTTGCCTCCAACACCACATTCAAAGATCCATCCTTCTCCTATTTGCCTTTTTCAGAGTCCAAGTTTCTCAGCCATAAGTAGCAATTTGAAAAAATTATTGCCTTAATTAATCTGCATTTGGCTGTGAAGTTGACATTGCAGTTCTTCCAAGTGTTGTACGTCTTCTGATCTCGGGCTGCAGTCACCACTTTGATCGATTTTAGAGTCCAGGAAGATAAATTCGTTTACTGTTTTGATAGTTTCTTCTTCAACTCTGCATTCTGACCTATGTGTTCTCTGCAGTAGTCATTATCTCTGTTTTCTTCATATTAAGATACGACATCGAAATTTTGCACTTTCATCTTGGACTTTCAGGACTGGCTACTCCAGATCCTCTTTGCTTTTATTTCATGTGCATATCGGGAATTGTTGATATTCCAACTGCAGATTTTAAACCATGATAGCAACTACTTTTTAGCATATTTTGCAGATCTAGGCTCCACACATAGATTATAGTCCAGTGTTGTACAAATCCGGGAAATTAGATTTAAGGAACAATTAAATCACAAGTATCTCATTGGAAGAACAGACTAAGTGTTTCATGTTAGAGAAGTATTTCTCACCTGGAGATTGCAACCCAACACCTTACTGACATCAGTACGAAAATATATTCCAGATTGCAGCTGCACACTTTCAAATGATTAAACTGCGATTTGGGGAAAACAGTAGCAAGTGATTATTTGTTAGGGGTTAAGATTGGACCACAAAAGCAGTTCATTAGGGTTTAAAATTTGGGCCACAGATTTTGGCAATCCAGATGTGGCTACCCAGTTTAATTAATATTGAAAATTAATCAGACCCAATAATAATTCATCATATAGAAAAAGAAACAATATGCTGGCTGGGAATTCTGGGAGTTGAAGTCCTCACATCTCAAAGTAGTCAAGTGTGAAGATTTAAGCTTCTATAATAGAAATATTCTCACCCTTCTTTATTAATGACAGGTTCCTGTTAACTTCTGGAATAGGCATGAAATGAAAATAATTGTATTATATAGCAACATCCCCACATAGTGTATTGCTACTTTTAAGATATAGTGAAATTCCTAGTTTACTGGAAACGGCCTATTAATGAGTTTTCCTTGCATTGAAATGATTAGGAATTGCATAACATAATAATCCTGGAATTTCAAATTAAATTCCAATAGTCTTGGGATGTCTTTGCTATCAGATTTCCATAGAGTTCTAGAAAGATATGTGAGAAGGGCAGGAAGTAGTCCCCAAACAAGGGTGACCAGAAGATTAAAATGTAATTATTGTTGTACCTAAAATCAACTCATAATTGTTAATATGCGCACATATGTATCTTTGTGTATAAAATTATCAGGCGGAATCAGTCCATTTCAGGTGAAATTCTTTTTTACTACTGAAAATTACTGATTGTACATCACTATATTGGTCCAGTGAAGTTGGTAAATATATTTTTTTTTACCAATTAGTCTGGGGCTGATTAGTCCAAAGTCATCCAGTTGACTTCAGTATGTAAGAGAAGAGCAGAATTTGATACATTAAAATGATTCTGGAAGATATGATATTTTGATTATCTTCATCCTGAAGATCAGAACTGACCTCTGGATGAGGAGGGAAAAATGATTAACCTGGAATTTTAGAATAATCGAATAAATATTTTCATATGAGAAAACAGTGCTATTTTATTAATAATTAAAACATATTCTCAAGAGTCATTCAGTAAGATTGAAGTCAATTGTAATGATCCCTCCTGAAATTGTGACCATCTCTTATTCACCTGAAAACTTCCAGTAAGTGAGTCCATCTATGCCAATTGTGCCAGTGTTCACTTCCATAGCTCTTACTATCAGGAAATTTCTCATGTCCAACTTTTTTATTTCTATTTGTCTGTCCAAAAGTGTCAGGAGTCAATATTTGACCTTCTTTTGCACCTGATGGCCTATTACAAGCCAAGCCCAACAACATAAATCCCACAATGGCTTAGTCTGATGTCTAAAATTGTTAATACATAGCTCCCAACAGACCAAAGCAAGGGCACAGCTGTTCTTTAGCACTCTGGTCTCACATGCAAAAATCTGCAAATAAAACTTTTCATGGTACTAAGATAAAATTTGTTATCCCTACCCATGAAGGTATTGCTAAAAGCATAACTGTGGTGGCCTGCAGAAAAGCTGGCATCCTATAGTGATGTGTAACAATCACAGACTAGTGAATCATTAACTTAAATGATGGTGCATCCAGGTTCTACAGCTAATCCCTTCTCAGTTATTAAATAGCTGCCAAACAAGTTTCTTCAAGCCAGCATGCCAATGGGCAAGGAAACCACGAGTTACTCAGTGCTAATTGTGACCAAGTGTTTCTTTGCATATACAAGATGCCTTTATTGCTCAAGTGAGAGTAGCAGGCTGTGACACCAATTGGTATGGGGAAAAACAGTCGAAGTGCCTTGGCAATAGCAATAGCACTTAGACTTATATACTGCTTCACAGTGCTTTACAGCCCTCTCTAAGCAGTTTACAGAGTCAGCATATTGCCCCCAACAACAATCTAGGTCCTCATTTTACCCAACTCAGAAGGATGGAAGGCTGAGTCAACCGTGAACCTGGTGAGATTCGAACTGCCAAAATTGCAGGCAGCAGAACTAGCTTGCAGTACTACATTCTAACCACTGCACCAGAGAGGCTCCTAGATGTGCCATTGTTGGCCTATAATCTGACTTTGAATTTCTCATAAGCTTCATTGAGGAACTAAAAACAATAACAAGTAACTATGACACTGTGAAATAGCTGCTATGTGAAACTGGGCTGAGGAAAAGAAATCAAAGGTTAGGAACTGACCTATAAAGTTCTCTCCTCTCAAAAACGTTTCTGCGGGGTTTTGGCAAGATGCACACAGAAGAATAGATGATGGGCACCCTAGATCAGTGATGGCTAACCTATGACATGCGTGTCACTCGTGACACGCCGAGGCACTTTGACTGACACGCCTGTTGGTGTGGGGAAAACCTGCACATTTAGAGGCTGCCTGTGCTCTGCTCCAATCCCTGCTCCCTGCTTGTTGCGTGGAAGTGTGATGTCACCGCTGCCGCAAGATCTTTGCAGCAGAGAACCAGTTTTAACCGCCATAAACTGAGGTTTGTCAGTTTCATTACCTCAGGAACGCTACAGGAGAAAAGGAGATCCATGAGGTTCACAGCCCTGTAAGGTTGCCTTTCGATCCCTACATCCTGCACCTGCAGCCCTGAGACCAGGGAGACGAATTTCACAGCCCTGTGTGATCACCCTAGCCCAGTCCGTCATAAACCAAATTATTGATATTTCTTGAAGTGACACACGACCCGAGGAAGGCTATACTTTTTCCCGATTTTCGACACACCAAGCTGAAAAGGTTAGCCATCACTGACCTAGACTGCTTGATGCAAATTTGGTATTCTGTAACTGTTCTGTGCCTACGTGGCTGCATTTGCAAAGCCATCCAACTGCACCAAAAAGCAATAAGGAAGAGACTCCTTGGCTTTCTCTAGGAAGAAGAGTTATAAATCGCTCTGTAGAATGAACTGCAGTGCTGCGCCTAGAAGGTTTTTTTTTTTTAAGGGAATACAACCTTATTTAAGGAATTGCCCTACATTCCAGACTATCTCAGTTTCACAAGCGGCTAAAATTATACTACACCCAATTATACCACATCCATCTTCTAACTCAAAGCTCCACAGAACACACAAGGCTACCAGTGTACTTCACAAACTACCTCATATACGTTCATACAATATACAGTACAATAATATATTATAAATAATAAAATAATATTATTACTATATATTATAAATATATATAAATAATATATTTTCATAAACTCCTCAAGCCTTTCCGCTTTTAAAGTAAAAACTGCTACAGGTAGTCCTCAACTCATAACCACAACTGAGCCCAACATTTTTGTGGCTAAGCAAGACATTTGTTGCTTAGTTTATCCCATTTTGCAACCTCTCTTGCCAGAATTGTTAACAGAATCACTGCAATTGTTAAATTAGTAACACGGTTATTAAATGAATCTGGCTTCCTCAGTGATTTTGCTTGTCAGAAAGCCACAAAACACTGCAATTGTCATAAATATGAGTCAGTCACTAAGCGTCTGAATTTTTATCATGGGTCCAAGAAGATGCTGCAATGGTTGTAATTCTAAAAAACAGTCATAAGTCACTTTTTTCAGTGCTGTTTTAACTTTGTATGATCACCAAATGAACTGTTGTTAAATCAAGGACTACCTGAAGCTTCTTCCAGGATAATCAACATTCTAACAGCTACATCCTAACACCATGCCCTCCTTAAAAATAAAAATACCAAATTTCAGAACTTACCAGAACTCAGGCTTTCAATTTCATTTATCTTAAATTATCCAGATTTCAATAAGCACTTTTTGGAGTATTTGCTCTTCTGTTTTCCCCAAGTACACAAAAGGATGGAAAACCTTTAACCTATTGGCTTGAAGTGGCCTGCAAAGGATTCAGAACAAATTATTGGAAGCTTCTGTCTCTTATTCTTTTCAGTCCTCACAATACTTCTCTGTTGCCATGCAAGAGGAATTAGGCAACAACCTATGCTTCATCTGGTGTGGTCTCTCTCTGCATAAAAGTGAGCGCAGGGAACTTTCTTTCCTTAGTACGGAGCAAAAAAGAAAAAAAGCTACGTCTAGATATGTGAATCCTTATCTCAAGGCCAAGGCCTTGAAGGAGAGAAGAGCTTCTCCAAAGTCTGTCCCTGACTATGTCTGACCTCGCTATTCTTGTTTCATTTTAGGGAGATTTGAATTCAGATTTCTATAAAGTCACGATGTTCATGGATTAGGATAGTTTCAGTCTTTAAACCAATGTTTTTAAACTTTGCACTACTGTGATCCCCTCTCTTTATAAAACAAATTATTTCAGTGGAGTTACAATGGGAAAGAAATAAATATATGACTTGCTTAACAATTTGTAATTTAATCTATATGTTGGATTTTGATGGCATGAATTTTGACAGTGAGCCAGGTGAATTCCCTCTCAATCGCTTGCTGCCCGGCCCACACAGTTTGAGAAAACCTGCCTAAAATCAAATTATGTCACAGAGGTTTTTGAAGGAGAAATCAGGTTAGCATCTTCCACGTATGTTGAGAGAAATTGCATATCAGTGTAGTCAGTAATAGAAATGTTAATCTTTTCAGAATCTTTCTAAGCAAGCATTTCATTTTCATACATTGGACTTTAAAGAAGCAGGGTAGGAAGAGAATTGATGCTTCTGAATTCTGGTGTTGGAAGAGATTCTTGAGAATATCATGAAGAAAACAAACCAATGGATCATCAAATAAATCAACTCAGAATCCTCATCTGAGGCATAAATGACCAGGCTCAAATATCCTACTGCAGATATATTATGCAAAGATTCAGCTTCCTCTAATCTGGGAAAGCTGGAAGAAAAGAGAAGAACACAAGTGGATCGACAGTGGCAAGAGTAGTTGGGAGACATGAAAGAACAAATTAGAGATAGATTTTTATGGAGGAAATCTATCAATGTTGTTGTTGTTAGGAGTCAAAAAAGAGAGCCAGTTTAGTCTAGTAGTTAAAGCATTAGAAACTGGAAACTGAATTCTAGTCTCACCTTATAGGGATGAAAGCTAACTAAGGTGACTTTTGGCTGGTCACTCTGTTTTAGCCCAAGTCCCCTCAAAAGTTTGTTGTGGGGAAAATAGGAGGAAGGAGTATTCGCTATGTCTGTAGCCTTGAGTTATTTATAAAAATAATAAAGGCAGGATAAACATATTTTAAAAATGACTTGATAGCAACATAATAAAATCAATATATGGATAGCTATGCCCTATTTTGCAACATTTTCTCAGAACTGCTTTCAAAAGTATTCCTAATCTGGATAACTGACCAGATTGCTGACTTCAATCTAAATAGACCCTATTAGGTCATCTAGGGAAAGCTACACTTAGGGTGCTTGCCTATTTGATAGCAAAATGATCAGTGCATGATGTGATTTGCTTTTTATCCAGTATCTTGCAGAATCCACTACTGTTCTTGATTTGGGAGTGCCTGTACAAGATCATGTAGTTGGCTTCTAGTGCTAATGGAGAACTAGAGGGACAGGTCTCCAATTTTAGTCCAGAACACTGTCCCCCACTGATCGGGGGGGTGGGGGAGAGAAGGAGGAGGAGGAGGAGGAGTTGGAAGGACTAGAGGTCTTCTAATCCAACCCTCTGTTCAAACAGGAGACCCTATAACATTCTAGACAAATAGTTATCCCATCTAATTGTGAAAATTTCCAGTGATGGAACATCCAGAACTTTCTGAGGGAAGCCATTCACTGATTAATTGCCTGCAGTGTCATGAAATTATTTCTTGGTTCTAGATTGGATCTCTCTTAAATGATCTTCATTCCCCCACCCCCAGGAACAGCTCTGATTAATTGTCCTGCCCTCAGATTCTTCGAAGAATAAGTTGACACCGTTTTCTCTGTGACAGCCCTCAAATATTGGAAAACTGCAATCATATCACACCTAGCCCATCTCTTTGTTATACAAGACAATTCTTCATCATATGGTTTAGCCTCCAGTCCCTCAACCATTTGTCTTGAAATGGCATAGGATCTTTTGCCTAAATAGGGAGTTGAAGACCAAGGCTCCTTCCAGCTGTTATTTTGTTACTCCTTATCACCTTTGTTGCTCTTCTCTGCACCCTCCCCCCATTAAGAACAGCTCTCCAATGATTGTCCTTCAGCCTTAAAAAAAGACACTCTACCAAGAGACTCTTTTGGACTTCTCCAAACAAGAATGAGCACCAGGGAATTATGCCTGGCCCATATCCACATCATCTCTGCCATAGCTTGACATTCATTTCTACTTTTTCCTGGTCTCATAAGGAAGGTATGGGGAGCCAGTGTGTCTTTTAATAGTGATTATGCAATTTCAGTGGGAAAGTTCAGAAGCATTTCAATCTGTAGTTAACTTTGTCTGATTAGTTAATTTAGTCTATTTCCAGTGTACAGCTATTCCTATGTATATGTCTATAGCAGGTGATGACTTGTAGGACTAGGAAGGAGATATTTTTTATCAGGAATGGACAAGCTTTTTAATAAGGAGCATCAAAAGAAATTGTGCAATATTTGATGAAGAGTGAGTGAACCTTTGCCAGAATTTCAGGTGTAGAGTACAGGGGTGCTGGGGTTTTTTTGTACTCCCAGTCCTTTTTTTTGGAGAGGTTTCTTGATTTGGTGTAGCATTGGGCCTTCTTGGCTTTCTCTGCAATCATTGAGTGTTTCTAATTTCAGCATTACAGATATTGCAAATATTTGGCTTTGGCCTTCAGAGGAAATTCCAAGGGACACACATAAAAAAGACTGCATATAGGACTTTGATTCACTCAGTCATTTTATGCAAAAGAACAAACCACATTAGAAAACAAACACAGTGGATAGAGGAGAACATTTGATGATTAAGCTTAGTCAAAAGTAATGCAGATGGCAGTGCTGGATCTAGATATGTTTATATCACCCAAGCAGTCCAATTCTATGTGTTCTTTCACAGAAGGCTTTCAATATTATACCCTAAACATTGATGGCATAACAATTCAATTATAAATTGATTAGTTTTAAGGATGCACAAGGTTGGGGGTCACTATCTTTTACACTACTGTCATTAGCCACATAGCTGCTATATTTTGGGCATTTGAATCTTCTAGACCAGTGTTTTTCAACTATTGCAATTTTAGGGTATCTGCACTCAAATGACTAGAATTCCCTGAGCAGCCATGCTGGCTGGGGAATTCTAGGCATAGAAATTCAGACTTCTTAAAGTTGCCAAGATTCAGAAACATTGATCTAGACATTCCTCAGTGGCAGCCTACATAGGATGCAGTTTCATTACATCAGGTCTGGACTCCTTTATCACATTCTAGTACCAAGACTTTTGGTAGTTTAATCTTGACTCACCATTGCAAAATGTTGGTTTTAGAACCTGACTATTGTGAGAAGCAGTATTTCTCACTCTGGATCACTTATTAAGTTTTGCAGAAAAGGAAGGGCCTTGCTTGGAGAAGCCTGTTAGGTGGACCCAGCAGAAAGTTTTCCCTAATGATATTTCAAACAGTATCACATATTTCCTGTAAAATTGTCGTTATCCCAGCATTGTTTCTTTTTTTCAAATTTTTAGAAGAATTTTCTTGGTCTAATTTTCTGAGCTGGGACACAAATACACATAAAAGGATACTTGCTGTCAGTAGAGTAGCTTATTAATTCAACTGCATACAATGGTTGAAGGCAGCCTACATCACTAGAGCTCCACCAGTAGACTTATATATAATGACAAGCAGACTGATGTTTAGATATGTAAATGGGGGCGTTCCAGTTGTGGGCTTTGGGGATGTGTGAAGTCCAGGGAGGAAGGCAGCAATAGAACTTAGACTTATATACCACTTTACAGCCCTCTCTAAGTGGTTTACAGAGTCTGGATATTGCCACCAACAATTTTACTGACCTCGGAAGGATGGAAGGCTGAGTCAACCTTGAGCAGGTGAGATCTTCCCTAAGTCTGGATTATTATCAGGGGTTGCTTCTCTGTTTGCTGGAGCCAATGAAGTACTAGTCTAGGACCTTCAAGAAGAAATTGGACTGCCATTTGTCAGAAATGGTGTAGGGCAGGGGTCTCCAACCTTGGCTCCTGGAAGCCTGGCGGACTTCAACTCCCAGAGTTCCACAGCCAGCAAAGCTGGCTGTGGAATTCTGGGAGTTGAAGTCCGCCAGGCTTCCAGGAGCCAAGGTTGGAGACCCCTGGTGTAGGGTCTCCCGCTAGGATGGGGGGTGGGTTTGGACTAGATGACCTATAAGGTCCCTTCCAACTCTATCTGTTATCTGTTATTTGTGAGCTTGTATGTTTATTCTGAGGTTTGCTGGCAGTACAGAAGGATGTTTTTAACGGGGGTGGAGTAGGGAATCTCATCTCTAACCTTATTTTCTGTTTAAAGTCAAACCTTTTTCTAACCAAACCTAAAGATGCAACAGTTTAGCTTTTCAAAAGCATTTTGACTGGATTTTTTTAAAGGAAAAGATGCATGATTATTACTTGCTCCCTTAAACCAGTTTTTGGAAAGGAAGCCTACAAACGTTCGAAATAAATAAACTGTCATACTCCCCTTTCTTGCCTGAGCAAAGGAAGTAATAAATCATGTTCTGAAAACAACAGGAATCAGGGCAAAGTTTTGAACACACCAGATACATAGGAAGGCCAATGGGTTGCGGGCGCGGGTCTATTGCTTACGGGCAGAAATGTCCGTCCCACTTGGATGCCCGTGCCTGTCCATCTCTGCTTTGGGTTCTCTAGTCCTTGCCAGGTTTTCGTTCTGCTTGATGCAAGCAGCTGCAGACGAGAAGGGAAAGAAAGCGAGCAGCGGCCGTGCACGCGGCTAAGCCAACTCCTTCCCCTGGTGGTCGCTGCTACCGCGATTGCAGCCTTGGCTCGGCCTGATCACGAGGGTTGGCTATGAGCTATTCCGGCGGCTAGCCCCGCTCCACTTCCTTTCCGCGGAGCCAATTGAGGTGACCGCCTTCCTTGACCCAACCCTGGGAGAGAACGGGATTGATCTGCTTCCCCCCCTTTTCTTTCGTTCCTGGTAGTGGCGCCCCCGGCCAAAGGCATCCTCTGAACAACCAAGGCACAACGCGGAGGAGCGTGTTCGCCCCAGCTCTGACCTCCCCAGCCGTGCAAAAGTATTTAGATCGCCTCGTGATTGCGAGGGTCAAACAAGCTTCCGTGCCGGGCAGCGAGCTCAAACTTATTGGCACGGCTTGCCGCAGCAGACCCCTGCTTCCCCGCTTCTTAATACAGAAACCCTCAGGGACGGTGGGTTGACGATGGGTTCGTTCGGTGAAAGGGGGGCGGGCGATGACATCGACAAGCTGCTGCAAAACCGCCCGCTTTAACGGTCAAGATGCCAAATGTCTCAGGCAGAAGCTTAACTTTTGAGAGGGCCAGACGGCGAGCCAAAGGCGCGCTAATTCTTCTCGGTGAAGCGGGGCGCTGCATGGGAGGAGGGATCTCGCTTTGGATAGCAAACGCTGCATTGCAGGAGGAAAACGTGACCGACTGCGGTCTCAAGAAACGCAGTGTTGCAGTGTGGCATACTGAAACGGGGGGAGGGGGCGGCAAGAACTCTTCCTATTGATGGAGGCAGAAAAGTTTTACTCTGCGCTGCTCCAGGATCCCAGAAAAACAATTAAGCTTTTCGCCACCCTTTACTGCATCGCAGATCTAGGTTTTTGAGTGTATATGTGTTATGTACATATGAATAAGAATAACTTTCAATCACATTTTAATTTAGTATATGTAAAAATTCCCTTTAAGATTCTAAAAAACCTTGGCCATAGTTGATCAATTGATTATCGAGTAGTAGTGATAGCTTCACTGCTGGAGAGCTAGTGATACATTTCAGATGCCATGTTAATTAGAAGATGCTTTAGGGGGCACTATGTTGGAAAAACATAATAATAGATAATTTACAGGATATTCAGCATCATTATACAGAATGGCTCTTAAGGTACCAGAAATCTTTACCTGTGTTGTTGAACTTACAGGAGCTGCACATGAGGATTGGATCATTATTAAGAACAAGCACATTGAGATGCTTCTACTGCAGAAAATTCTGGTTTACATGTAGGATTATATACAACATTGCAGAAAGTAACAATTGTAAAATAATTTAATTGTACATAGAAACAAAGTTTTAATAGCATTTATTTGTGTATCCTATTAAATGAAAACATTCAACAATATTCCAATAGGATAGAAAGTTTGGTGCATGTTTTTTTGAGGTGGAAATGGGTGGAGATTGTCAGGAAATTCTGTTAGCTTACCCTGGGAATGCTGCCACTGTTGTAACATTAGGTACAAATGGGGTTATCATGTTAAACCAGTAAGTAGGGTTTATTCATTCAATAGTATAACATGTAATTTGAATTCAGCAAATGTGTTTTGTTTATTTGACTATTTAGCATGCTGTTTTATCCTAATGAGTCCCTGGGCAGCTAACAAAAATTAAAGACATAAAACTAATACTAATATTGGGGGTCTGGAACTACTTTCCTACAAGCAGAGAGAGAGAGAGAGAGAGAGAGAGGGAATTAAATACAGCTCCTAAGAGTATACTTCTCTCTTCTTCCTACAATGAGATAGAAGAAAATCATGTTGCATGTGCAAGATAAATCAGCTCTAAAGAGGAAGGCCAGGAAGAGATTGACAGGTTTTTAGTGGGAGGAAGAGTCAGATAGATTTTCAATTGCCCACTGTTCTGGAAACTTAGGAAAAATGGAATATTGGGGAAGGCAAAGATGCAAACACCTATTTGGGGGGGCAGCTACCATTCATACCAAAGAAGTTGGAGGAAGACACTCCCAACTTTGATACTCTGAAGTCCCTTTTTGCGCTTTTGGTAACCAAGCACTTCCATTCAGGGCTTCAAGTGTTAATATCAGCTCCTTAGATTGTGCCCAATAACAATTGACATCCAGCATTAATTTTCAGGCAGGAATCTGTATGATCTTGCACAATTTGACAGTTTAGCTGCTCTACTATGCACTCTGCAGCTTTTTTTAATTTGGAAAAAAAGAGTAAACAATGCCATTTGCCATTATGCATTATCATTCAGCATAAATTCCTTAATGGGTAAAGCTGAATTGCTGACTTACCTGGTACATAGGTAAAAGATGCTCCTGTGCAGATATTTCAATACTTAAACACACATGAAACTTTGATCCTAATAACACTTTGGAATCTTATCCTCTAGGAAAAAATGCAGTTAATTGCAAGAGCATAAACACATCATTCTATTAACTGGTTGCACAGCATTCCATCTGTTCCCACAAAATCATCATCAGGTGGGCAGTCCTCCTTTGATGTCCTTTTGCATCCCACTAGTTTTTCTTCCTGGGTGCAAAATTAATGTCTACAACACTGCTTATCTGATCGCACCTCAAAGATGTTGTAACTTCAAGTAGTCGCTAAATGAATGCTTGTAAATTGAGGACTATGCTTATGTAGTTTCCTTGGGAGTAATACAAAATTAATTTTGCTTTGTGTGTGTGTATTCTACTCTGCAATGCTTGGATTTCCTTTTGATATCCCATCCAAATACTAGTATAAACCAGGATTAGTTAAGTCCAGCCAGGAATGAGATTCTTTTGCTGAACTGTGTCCTGTGAGTTTATTGGTAGAAATTGGTTTGAATCCAGACCCTGCCCCTTCAAGGGGGGAAACATACTGTTTTACATATGGCAAGCAGTGATTAGTTGAATATAATAAATCAATTGGCTGGGGTTACAGAAAATACTAAGCTGTAAACTTAGATAATCCTTGTTTAATGACAGTAATTGAGGATTTCCTTTGTTAATCTTTGTCAGTCTGTGCTCCCTTCAAATCCCAAGAAAGAAATACTCAGACTCCATGGGTTAGAGCAAAGTTATCCTTTTACTGGAAAATAAAGTGAAAGCTACAGATTTAATTCCGAATATGAGAAATTGGCGGGCAGATCACATATACAAAGGAATGAAAATGTTCCCACCCCCTAAAGTCCAAATGAAAATGTTCCCACCCCCTAAAGTCCAATTAAAAGTTCTGAATATGATCATGTGGCCATCTCCAAGTGGTGATGAGGCTTCGGTCAGTTGACCTTGATATATTTTGATAAAAGTTCGCAGTTGCGCAAAGGGGATAGAAACTAGCCAAGAAATGGAAAGTTAAAGACAGGAATCCCCCTCCCCTTGCTAACCCAGCAAAGGAATGCAAAACACCTCCAGCCTTCTTCCCCTCCAAATTCCCCCCTCCCTCCATTGCTAATGACAGCCAAAAGAAATAGATTGGCATAGCAGCAGAGAAGCAATAGTTAGAATGCAGAATATACATACTATGGAAGATATCTTGAGGCTGACAACCTTCATGATTATAAAGTGCAACGACAATGGACGGCTGCTTAGTGACATCAGTTCCAGCAGTCCCCAGTTGCTGTTGTTAAGCAGGAACCTCACATGATCATGAGCTGTGATTTCCTGCCAGTTCCCCATTTGGTTGTGGGAGGCCTGCGGGAAAGTCACAAATGATCATGTGACCAATGCATAGTCAGAAACAGTCAAAAATCCAGGCTGGTTGTAAAGCACCTAGATTGCAATCGTGATATGGCACTGCAATGGTCAGAACTTTGAGGATTAGTTACAAATACTCTGCTACAAGATGTCCTGGACAGCCAATAGTTGGTATTAATGACAGTAGAAAAATGTACCTAATGCACTGGGTTGTTCAGAGTATTAAGGGTACTTTCTAGTAACACTGAAAAACAAATGTTATTTTCCCAAAAGGATGACCCTAAACTCTAGCCAAGATAAAACAAGCAAAAGGGCATGTCTCATCTTTGCCCTTTGTTCTGTAATCTTTGGGGCAAATTGTCCTGATCCAGAAAGTTTGTGTAATGTAGTGGAAGTTTTTCACTCAGTCAGCAAATATGTCAACATATAATCTGGCAAAACAAAATGCACACTTTTTAAAATTTCTTCGTGTTGTTTTGCAGTTGAATATTACTTTCCCAATATCAGAATTTCACTCATAGTTGTATACACATTTAAAAGATTTCTCAACATCTTCCATTTTTTGGAAATAACTGATTGAGATAACGAGGAAAACTGGAAAATAAAGATATCAGATAGGCAAAATCTGGCAGCATAGTGGGAGCCAAACAATTTAAAAGTTAGGCAAGATGTTAATCTGTTTACTTCTTTCTCAAACTTGCACCTGCCTGCAAATTTTATAAATAGCTGGCAAAACTAGTTCAAACATGCAAAATCAAAAGTGATGCAACTGCCACGCTGTCACCCATGTAAACATTCTATATGCATTTGCACAACAAAGGCCAGCATGGGACTTGGGGTTTTCATGGATGCAGAAATTTCTCAGTGTCACATATGTTTGAAGGGGCCAGTTAAGACCAATTGTGGTTAGCACAATTTAAGTTTGGTAAATGTTAACCTGGGTTAGGGCTACCAATTTTGAGTTGCAAAATTTAGATGACCATCGCAGAAGCAAAGGGTTGAGTTTTCTATATGTCTTTGCTGGCATTTGGTGATTGTCTGCCTTTTATAATTAATGTTCAACCTTTTAAGGTAGCTCTTTTCTCAGCTTTTGAGGACCAGAAGTTTGGAGGGAGACTGCAGTAGCTCAGGATTAGATGCTCAAAGCAAGAAATCATTCCATTCTGTTATTGCTACATTTACCCCAAGAGATCAGATTGGTTATGTTTATACAATGCACTTATTGAATTAATCCATTTCACATAATCCATTACAAATTGTATAGGTAGCCTGGGTTAGGTAACACACTTGAGACACAAAAACTGAACAAAAGCTAATATTAATGAAACAATGTACTGTGCAATACTAAGTCTTCCAAGCATACTGGTTCAGTGTGCTGTGGGATCATAGTGTGCATGTGAATCATAGGCTCCAGGGCTAAGTACTGTCTCAAAATACAGACTGGATGGAAATAATGCAACCCAGTAAGAGCAGGGGGAGGATTCTACTGGTTCTATCCACTTCTGTAGAACCGATTGCTCTGAAGAGCAGCAAACAGAGAGCATACATAGAACCAGTTCTATATTTGCTGCTATTTTGGCCCGCCCGCCCACCCGGGCTCTTACCTGACCTTTATTTCCTGCATTTTCAACTGGAGCTGCTTTGTGCGACACAGCAGTGATTGAACAAGCAGGAAAGGGCTTTTCCAGCCACTGCACACTTGCACACAGCGCTGCTCAGTTGTCCTGGGCAGCTCAGCAGGTCATAAATTGCACTTGCGCGACTCACAGAGCGACAGAACCGGTAGTTATACTGGTCAGATCCCATCCCTGAGTAAGAGCATGTAGTTTTAGCATAGATCTATGGAAAAGGAATTATTTTAACCAGGCGAAGCAATCCCTCCAGAATGATCTGTGAGAAGAAAGCTATTTCCATACTCAGTGTAAGGGAAACAGTCTTCAATGTGAGGAAACACAATGAAAGGCCTGAACCATATCCTGAATATCCACAGGAACATAAGGCAACCCAGAAAAGAAGAGGAGAGAAATGTATAGAAATGTCAAGGTGTGTGCTTGGCATCCAGGGCATGTCTGATTGACAGGCCCCAGAAAGCAGCCCAACAAGCATTATCTTTTCAGGGAACCTGAGCCATGTTGTTTGGACTGGCTTATCTGCATTTGGCAACTTATCATACTGTATTTGAATATTGTCAGAGTATAGGTGTGAGAGGCTCCACCTGGGTTTTGTTTTGGAGTTCTCCTTGATTCCAAGGACTTGTAGGATGTGTGAGTACAGTAGCCCGATTGGGTGTTTGTGGTTTGGGTACCTCTACAGACAAGGTTTTGGAGGTGTATTCAGCAGTAGGTTCCATTGTGCAAAATGTGGCTTTTCCTGTCTCTCCATAGTTGAGTACTTTTTCTTGGAAATCTGAGTAGGCTGGGCAACTGGGCAAGTGTCCCATTTTTGATTGGTTTAGGTTTAGGCTTAAATTATTGTCACAATTTTCACACCATTTGACTGAGAAGGGCACTTTTCCAAAACATATTACCTAGCCCAACAGTTGACTACATTAGGTCATATGAATACAACCCATGTTGTGTTCAGCATGCAACAAAATAGAAGATAACTCTTTTGGCTAATAACTACCTGTACATTGGGTTCAGATCTCAGCTAAACCTTCAGATCAGATAAACTGCATCATAAAACCATAAAATTTAAGATCAAATAATAACAACCATCCCATTATCAACATGTTCACAACCCCAAAAGTTAAGTTGAAAGAGGATAATTAAGATGGAGGAGGACCTCTATCTTTGGGACAGGATATTCTCTGTTGACTTTTTTGGCCCTTTTTCTTTTAGCTTCACAATTTGATTTCCCAACTCAAATGTATATTATGGGAATTTCCAAGAATAGTTCCAAAGCTTCTGCATAATTCAAGAAGCATTCCTTGATCAGCAGGCATGAATAAATCATTTTAGGAGCACTCACACCCAATATCCAAGCCAACTCTGAATTCCAATAGTTGATCATGGACACCGTGAAATTGTCATTAGATCATTGGTTGCCCAAGCATAATGCACCAGGGGTGGACCATTTTAATGGTTCTACCACCACATGGAGATCAGAGGTACTAAATCTCAGGATGACCAAGAAGTGATCTGACCATAAAGAAATACTAGTAGAAATGTCTTCTACCTTCAGACTGAAATATCTTCTCCAAAATAAAAATCAGATGAAGCATATAGGCAACTGGTACGAATTGGGCCAGGACAATTTGGGACAATTCCATGAACTCCTGGGTCATTTTCTCTTCCATAGTCAGGACATGAAGATTAAAACTCCCCAGCTGGGAGTTATAAGCATCTCTCCTCTCAACATGATATTGTATGCAAGTCAGTAAGAGACAGAGTTTATATTACAGGTAAGTTTTGTCTTATGACTCCAGATAATGCTTATGCTACAATGGGGGAAATTAATCACCAGACCAGATACTTTTTTTTTTTTTTTGCAAATTAAGAATATTTATCAGACCTAATATTATCATAATCATTATATCCTATATTACATATAAGATATTTTGGAGGATTACTACCTGGAAAAACAGGACATAAATGTATAATAAATAAAGTCCATGGTTTTGTGAATCCAGGAGCAGCTTGCATGACAACTTCATCTTCCATGTTTATACATCATCAGGCCAGATAATGTGCAATAAAATCTGAGAATCAATGCCAAACGGTCCTTAAAAGAGGTTTTCACATATTTTAAGATGTGGATTAGGTTATCATGATTTTCAGAGATTCAAATTCTAATTGTAGATTAACCTTGTACTAGATTCAATAGCCAGCTTAGAATAATGCTTTTAAGCAAACATGTTTCACGTAAAACACATTATTTGTTTGGATTCATACTTCACACTAATCCATAATAAATTTTAATACTGTGATGGAACCTGCACCTGGAAAGTGGGGGAGGGAGTCTCATCAAGAGAATGTAGTTTCCCAGTGAGGTAGCATACATTGCAAAGAAGTCCAAAATAAGAATGCACAGTCCTGAATGGTAGCCATACCATAGAATTACGCAGCATGTACCTAATCGGTTAGAAGGTTATATTCTATATTCTGGCAATATTCTGTCTGTTAGTTGTACACAAATAAAGAATCAGTTACACTTCACTGCCTTTGCCTTTGCTTTTGGAACTGACAATACATAGTAGGCTAGGTTACATACAGAGTAAATTGTGGGAACTCAGTTACTGTAGTTTAAATTGTGATTGATAGTTTAATGTGTCAAGTGAACCCTCCAATAAACCATTAACAAACAAACCATGAATTTTTTTTTGGGGGTATTTCATAGTCATGTATTTCACTTGGTTTCTTAATTCTTAGAATAGATCATTAATAGATGTTCTAATTTGGGTTTATAGTGAAATTAGAATATATGGCTTGGTTTATACAATGGAACTGCTCAAAATATTTTTTACTTCCTCATGGTTAGGGAAGTTGCGTAAACCTAGATATCTCTAATTTTTAATAAACTATTATTAAAATAAGATTTAATATCCTGATGAAAATAGTTTGGATTCACATATTATTTTGAATAATAAATGATAATGTACTACACAAATAACTGCATGGAAAGAAATTAAAAGCAACCTAATTGCAAACTGTATAATATTTTAAAGATCAATATGTCATACTAAAGTGGGCATAACTCTTAAACTAGTTTTAGTCTTAACTTGTTCTCCAAACTTGGGTTGATAATTATTTTAGGTTCAGAGAGATGACAATTTGTGTTGTAGGTTACATGTTGGTTAAAATTCTGGTTTGCAAAATCTCCACATGTTGGACTACCAGATCTGGAGTTCAGAAATCCAAATGACCACTAGAAGGCACAAAGAAATACAGAACACTCTAACTCTACTGCCATCTAATGGTCATCCAGATTTTTGTTGCTCAAATTTGGTGGGCTCTTCAAGTTAAGATGACATTGGAAACTAAAATGGTCATTGAGGTAAACATCTTGTCCTTTTTGGAAAATGCAATGGCTAAGGTATTCTGATTAAATCCTTGTTGTTGTTGTTGTTGTTTTGTAAATTTTATTTGAGTTTTCACAAAGAGAAAAAAAATACAAATAAAACATCTTTTTTGAAAGTAGCGTAATCTCGGATTACATTTCGTACAGACACAAATTCAGATTCATGTTCATTTTTATATTCTATTCCATATTTTATTACTATTTTACATTTTCTGCATAGCTTCTCCCCTCTTTATATGACACCTTTATATCTTTTCCCTAAAGTTGTAACATTCAATTTAATACATAACTTCCATTCGGATTCTGCTTGGTACATTCTTAAAATACACACTGTATTCTTAAAACACACACACACACACACATATATATATATATATATATATATATATATATATATATATATATATATATATATATATATATATATATATAATTAAAACAACATTCCATTCCAATTCAATTCTATCATTAATGTTAATATTCATTAAAGCCTTAATATCTTTAACATTACTTTTCAATTAAATATCATACTTCTATGGGAACAATTATAAGCTTTCCATAGTTAATTCCCCCCCCTCACTTATATTTGATAAAACTTCCAGTTTGAGTTCCTTCGGCAACAGACAGTAATCTGCGATTGTGCAAAGTTTCTGTCTGGGCTCGCTGCTGGAGCACCCCAAGCCATCTGGTTTTGGGGCTAAGCCATCCCGTAGAGGTGGTGAAGAGGGGGGAGACCGCCAGCAGGGTTGAGGAGAGCCGCATCTCTCCTCCTCAGCTGGCCATTACTCCCTTTCTCGAAGGCGGTTGCAGCGGTGGTCAGAAATGGCCACCACAAAGAAGAACTCAACCGGAAAAGCATGTGCAGGAGGAAGATAAGAAGTTAAAGTTTTGGCTGACTGGGTTAAATTGTAAAGGCAACAACTAAGGTTCCCTGGAATTTAAACTTACAAAAAATAACATCACTCCCAAAGAAGAGTCGGAAGCAGCGAAGGAAAGTGAAAAGGGAAAGGTTTGGCTTTTTCCCCCCTTCTCTCTCCTTCCCTATACTGACAACTAAGAGACTTAAATAGGAAATTGGAAAAATCCACTTTGACATCAATAGGCAATTCAGCTGAAATTTTAAAAAATACCCAAGGGATAATAAAGATTTCTGGACATTAAAAATTTTCTTTTTCATAAGCAGGAAGGGAGAGAAAAAGAATAAGGGCAGGATCTGGAAGAGAAAGGAGACTGCCTGGAATTAAAAAGAATCTACAGTAAAACTTCAACAAGACTTCTAAAAGATACGTTTTAACTGAAACTTTGCAACTAAATAGTAACCCCAGGAAGAGAAAGTGAAAAAAAAAGAGCAAAAAAGGAACAGCTTGTGTATTTGGATTATTTGGTGATCTTTGGATTCTTGGTTATTACATTTGAATGACTAAAATTAATTGAGTGGTTGTTTAAAAATTTATATAATGGCACTACTTCTGGATGAATTGAAAATGGAACTTGTACAAAGAAGATGCACAAGAAGGGAAGGGTTCTTTTGGCTTCGTTTTTCAATTCTTAGAAATGGAGATTTGGAACTATAAGAAATAACAAGAAAAGACTGCAAAACAAGAAGACTGGGACAAAAATGAAGCCATCTTTAATGAACAAGCAATTTTATGTGGGGAAGAAAAAGGAAAGGGGGGGGAAGAGAATGGAGAATTTAAGACTTAAAAAAACAACCAAAGAAAAGAAAAATAATTCAAAAAATAAGTATAATACTGGAAAGCAACAGAAGAGGGGAATACAGAAGAGAGAAATAGAGGTAGAGAGACAAGGGAGTAAAAAGGGGAGAGAGAAGAAGAGAGGGAAGAAGGAAAGGAAAAGAAGTTACAAAGGTCCGGAGAAACAGGACCTATTTAGAGATAATGATATAGAGAAACAGGACCTATTTAGAGATAATGGGTGAAAATCTAACTGAAAAAGGGATTCTGTAAAGGTACATAAGATTGTATTGTTATATTAGTAACAGAAATAACTTAGAAAATTGGAAACAACGTATCATTAAAATGAGGAATAAAATAGTGTAATTTAGTGAAATGTCTGTGAATAAAATAAGTGAAATAAAATAAATGAGAAAATTGAATTAGGAAGGAACGGGAACATTTTAATTAATGTTTTATAAAATATAAGTGATTAAATCCTTGTTGAACTCTCTGTGGAAAGGGAGTTCCCAAAATTTATGTGCAGTTTAATTACCAGACACTTGGTCAATATTGCCCTATCATATTGGAAGAATGCTGTATTATGCTACGGCACTACGATTAGTGCCAATGGTGCTCCACCTATGTCTTGCCATAGACATATCTATACATGCAGCTCTTTCCCAATCAGGTGTATGTTTGCTGAGTTCATTTAGCAAATTTTCCCCTAGAGATCATTCTTTTCCAATCTGATGTCTTTTAGAATATGACTGCATCCAGAATTAAGGAAATTATGGAAGTCACAGTCTCAAAACTAGAGGGCATCAGCATGGAGCTTCTATCTAATATCTTACCATTGTGGCTCAGACTATTGTCTCTTATGAGAAATCCTCTCTTTTAAATTTCAACTAACATATAGCTTGTCTAAATATCTTTAGACAGGTCTTTAATGTTCAGATTCCTTACTGCCACGATACTATCCTGTCTTGCAATGAGGCCACTTAACTATTATAAGGGAGATGCTATTAATATTTAAGATGAGCTATATAAATAGTAGGTATCATGGTGAGGCATATGTCTTTAGAAAACAGCTGGGAATTGTGCTACTTTCCACAAGTCACACTTTCATAGTAGGTGCTATCTAAAGCATGCTTTTGGAAAATGTGTTTATTCTAGTCGAACTGGTTTGTACTAAAAGGGAGCCAGAGTGGGCAGATAACAATAAACCATTGGTTTCCCTTGTCTTCAATGGCATGCATTCCTCTGAACCATAATACAATACACATTGTTTCACAGTGCCTGCCTTCTCTTACTCAGCAATTGCTCTAGACTCTCCCAGGTCTCAGTGAAGTGAGTAATATCCCTTAAGGAAGACCTGATTACAACATGGGACCTAAATCCAAGTGCAGGAATGCAGCCAAAGGTGTGTTGCTTTGAAAGGCACATGGCATTCAATGAAACTTGAGCAGACAGTATGGAACATATTAAAGTGGGGGAGTAGGCAACCTATGATGCTTTTTGGACTACAATTCTTACATCCCCTTGTCATTAGCCAGGATACTGGGGTTGATGGCAGTTCGGATCAAAAATATCGGAGTGTTATTAGGTTGGCTACGACGATATCACACCACTGCAGAGAGAATAAAATAGCTCCTTCATTTTCATTTATTTTTTTAAAAAGGGAAGTTAGTATTCTCCAGATATGCTGAGTTCAACTCCAACTATTATTTCACTAGCACATCAGGAAGACAAAAGGCAGAGGAATTGCTTTTAAGGCAGTAATGTTTACTAGGAAGAGGGGGAAGCATCTTTTGCCTGCAATCCAGGAAATAGTCGCTCAGCTTTTGATAAGGTACAGTTTGAAAATTCCATATATCATACCTTAGTCTTAGAATAAATATACATCTTGATCCTGGTTTGTCTTTTCATCAGGGTTTCTCAACCTCAGCATCTTTAAGATGGTTGAATTTCAGCTCCCAGAACTTTCCAGCCAGCATACTTTAAGATTATCGGTGTTGATGAAAGATGCTTTAGATTAAGAATAAATCCCTGTAAACATCATTTTAAACGCCACTTTCAGAGGAGCCAAATTAGCATAACACAGCATTTGATGTCCATAAGCCAGAAATTCATTCATTTCCTCCAGATGCTCTACCATTCCACAATCACTGTGATATTGGTCAGGATTATAGACTTGAAGTATAAAGCTCATGGATGCTACAATACTGTTACCCAAAAGAGCTATGGATATGGTGGTCTCTAGTTAGACTGCTACTTTCATCACCAATCAACCTGAGGGGATTTGGAATTCAACGAATTCTGGAGTATGATGCTCAATCTCGTTTAATAGAGATGCAACACCCCCATTTCCATTTGAGCACTGTTTCGACAGCATGACTGGCAGCACAAAACTTGTGTATGTGTGTGAATAATGATCAAAAACATTATCAAAAAGCACCAGTGATTTTTCAAAACGGGATGATGTTTGCTACTCGAAAGAGGAAAAACTCGGGAGAAAACGGCCGCATTGGAGAAGGTCCATTCTTATTCTGAAAAAAATCCCCGAACAAAAATTCTCTTTTCATTTCAGTATCTTTTGCCAACCCTACTTTGGCAGTCAATTGTGGTGAGGGCGAGCGAACAGAGCTTCTTATCACACATCACGTTAAAGCATCACGTTTTTCATGGATACTTCCCCTTTTCCCTATGTGTATGCTTAAACTTCAACAACTTTAATCTCTCCGGCCAAGCAGGCGCGATAAAAATATTAAGCAAAGTCACTGCTTAGAGGTGTAGCGTATACCTTGTACAGGGGAAACTACAATTCCCTGCCACCCTTGCGTTCAAGTCCTGTGAAGAAGCCCAATGCAATGTGCCCGCTGTTGCGGCAGCATTAGTAGAAAGTGTGTCACTGGGACACGAGGCTCTCCCTAGGAGTCACATGGTGGATGTTCCTGAGCCGCGTGCTGGTGTCTGCGCAGCTGCAAGGAGAGAGTGAGCTTTGGTAGATTTGCAGGCGAAGGGAGAGGCAGCGGCATAATCGAGCTCCTGGTTGGCGTGAGAGAATCTTTTGCACGCGCAGCCAAGCTCCAATTCTTTCCAATCCGAGTGCCGGTGCAAATTACGAAGTTTAAAGAAGCAAGTCTCCATCATCCCGTGCAATCTGAGGTTCTTTTGCATTGCAACATAACTTTGGGCAGGGGGAAAAGAAGGAAGAGGAGGGGAAAGAGAGCCCTTTGCTTTCCTCCCTCCTCACCAATCGAATCTCAGCTTGCATCGCCGCTTGATATGAATGACAACTATCAGCTGAACAGGATGGCAACTTTGGATGACAACAACAATGCCCCAGGTAAGCCCCTGCTTTTCATCTGTCGGATTCCCATGTCTATTTTATTTCCCTGTACTTAAAATACCGGTGATTTTAACCCTCCTCATTCGCACACTTACCTTTGATACCCTTTTGTGTAGGACAAAGTCCACTCTCGGTGCTCAGCCTCCTCCGATATGTTTTGGTTTGTGTACCAGCACCCCAGCTAAACGAAGTCTATGTTTAATCAGCGTAAGTTGGAAGGATAGGCAGAGGTCACCCGCACACACAAATAGGGCGATTTTGTACGAAGTTATTATGAACTGCATTAACTGTACATAGGATAAAGGAGCCTTTCCGAACCGCCATACCACAGAATATATTTCAGGAAGTGGGAGGAAAGTCCGGAGAAAAATCGCTTAGATCCTTTCTGCTACCCTGTTCTCGTCTCCAGGTCAAAGATTGTTTAATTTGCCACACGTGCACTGTGGCTCCCTCTTGGGGATCGGTAAAAAGGGAAGTAAAGTTTAGATACCAGTTTTAAGGGAGGAGATCAACCTCCTCCTAAGGAGAGGAAAGGCAGAGCCCGGGACTTAGGTCACTAATCGTCGCAGGGCGACGCCCTTTCTTGTCCTTTGAATTGAGGGGCAGATGGCGAATGGGGGCAATCCGGAAGAGAAGGGAGCCTTTTTGTTTTCCTGTTGCACTTCGCAATTATTTTTCAGTGAACTTTTCTCTGGGAGAGTCAGGAAATCCGTAATTTCTCTCGATATTCCCATCTCGCCGTTGTGCTTATCGTCCTGAGATATCAGTCTCAGGGATCTTCCCCTCCCTCGACGTTTGAAATCGCGTTGCCTCCTATGGCATCCCACCCTTTTTTTGGGATTCCCCTATCCAGACAGTCTCACGTGTCCTGTGTTCAGACTCGGCCACGTGCAAAGTTTGTTTTCCTCACCAGGCCCGCCCCTACCATCCATTGGCCTATCCCGCCTTAATTACATCTTTAAGCCACGCCTATTTTTGAACGTCAACATTCAGGAAGAAACGATTCCCTTTCTCCTCCCTCCTGGGCGGGCGTTTGGGTGGCCTTTGCTGGTGGGTGGAGGAGGAATGGGAGCCAATGGAGAACAAGGGGAAGGGCAAAGCGTGAGGGGCAGAGTTGGGGCAAGGGAGGAAGGCAGGGGGACCATGTGCGGACAGGACACGTTGGGGAGACTCATCCGACCTGCCAAGCTTATTGTCCTGTCTCCTATTCATTAAACTGAGCGAGGAACGGCTCTTAAGATCTTTGGGACATATGAAAATTTTGGTTGAGTCATGAGGCCTGTCCGAATGCCGACTGAGTGAGTGGAACCTGCATCTTGGAATGTGCCCAAGATAAACTAAACATTAAGTAATGCAAGCATCCCAACCCTTGAACCTCTTCCATTTTGGTGATTTATCTTCATTTTATTCTGAGACTAATCTGCCCCCACCATCACCACTAACCACACTTGATGACAGCTCCTAGCTAACCTTGATAAATAGTATATAAGAGGCTGACAGGAATTATCTGGATTGTAGTCTGGATAGGGAAGTTAAAAACACACAAACACACTCTCTTATGTATTTTTGAAGAAGACACTGATTAGCTGCTGTGAAGCTGCCAAGGAAAGTTTATGAACATAACTGCAAGTAGCTGAACTTGATGCAACATCTGATGTTGCATTTGTTTTAAGGTAATGGTGTCATCACAGTACAAGAGAAATTGAGGGGGCTTCCTCAGTTATCCATATTGCTGGATTGTATATTTCTTTAGAAATAAACCCATTGGGATTATCCACAACCCATATACTTGCACTGGTATGTGTTGGGGCTTGGATTTCTTCGTGAAAGTGGTTTGCAAATGGATGCTTTAGTTTGGGGTTAATAAACAGTATAACAGCAAATATTTTTTCTACAAACTTTACTCAACCTGTTTTTTGCAACTGTACGTTTGAGCCTGTTCTTAGCCACAAAAATGGTTAAAGCACTGGTTTAGTGTTTATTCCATCACACCACAGGGATCTTTCATATAACATTAATATACATATTAATCTGTTTCAATAAGTGATCAAATTCTCCTCTTCCTGCACTGTTGGTGTCTTTATATCCAAAGAGCTCTTATGCAATTTTATTACAAGCTGTCCATTGAGTCTAGTGTCCTCATGAAGCGAACAAATTGACAAACTTTAGCTTTGTATCTAAGACTAACATGTTGGCAATGCTCCAATATTATCCATAGCCACTCCTGAGCCTCCACTTGGGTAAACTAGTGACATATATTGCAAACAGACATGACACACCTTTCCCTTCTTCAGACCCATTTGGAAGTTTTCCATCTTGATGTGCTCGTAACTTTCAGTGCTGTCTTGTGCCTTCAAGCATTATTTATACTCTATGACTCACCTGGGATGGTCTGTTTTAATATTCCTGGGAGGGACAGCTGCACATGTGCATAGTTTCCTCCACTGGGATTCCCCGCTCCACCCTTCATGGTGTGAACTGGCAGGTTTTCAAACCCTGCTGCTTACCTGTTAAAAAATAGGGAAGTAAGATTGTAATAAAAGAGAGGGCAGAAGCAGAGGAGAAAAAGGGCCTGAGCCTACAATTTGGCAGTAGCTCCCTTAGATCCAAATCAGAGGCAAGATGATAAAGATATTTGCCTTAACCAGCCAAAAGAGTTGGCTGCTTTCCAGGTCCCTGCAGCCCAATAGTTCTTAATTGAACTAGATGCTGTAATTTAAGCTATCTTCATCCTTGTTTGTCCTTGGTACTTTCCTGGTCATTATGTTTAAATTCAGAGATTGACAAAAGTTCCAGATTAATACATTGACATTTGGAGCAGTCTAAGCTGGGAATAGTGAAATTGCTTCTTGAATGTTTGTTGTCTTTTAAGTTACTGAGAATTTCCTTTGGCTGCAGTACTGTAATTGGTGCTTTTTTTCTGGTAAGGAATGTCATTCGTAAGCTACTCACCCTTCCACTTTTTTTTTGGGGGGGGGGTCTTCAGATTCCAGTTGACACCTAGATTGCCATTTTTATTTTCTGAAGCTGCAGAAGGAAAAAGAGATCTCATTTCTTCACTTACTCTCATTGAAACCTAATTTCTGTAGAATAAGTGGTGAATTGGTGCATAAGCAGGTTATCTCTGGCTCATTTAATAGGGAGAAAAAGTCCCTTATACTGTAATATAAGAGGTAGAAATGAATGAAAGGATTTGGGGACTTTATCCCATTTTTTTAACCCTCATCCTGATCTTCCCTGTTGTCCAAGAAGATTAAGTTCTAGGTTGGAAGCTGCAATCTCAACAGGAATCAGAAGCCATCTTTCAAATGTACAGAAGATTAGAGGATAGTTACTAGAGATCCTTTTTTAACCCAACAGGTATCTGAGAGCATAAAGGATTGTTTCTGTTTTTGGGGGGGAGGGGAGAATGCCTGGAATGGATTGATATTATCCATAACACTAGAACTGGAGGGGTGTTGCTGTTTCAGGTTCAGGAAATTTAGTAAGGCAGGAAGCATACCAAATAAAAAGAATGCGATTTCTAAAAGATGCCTGGGCATTTTTTATTTTTGCAGGAAAGTATTACAGAGTTGTTGTTTTTTCCTTCTGGAGAAGGATTCTTCACTCTAGCCCCTTTTTGGGGTGGAAAATATTTTGTAGGGGCAGTTGGGGTGATAAGTATCTATGATAATAAAAGAGTAGCCTAAGGTTAGAAGACCTTAGCTAGGAGATCTTGTCTTGTTTAAGGCTGCTGACATCTTAACCTTTTTGATAGGATGTGATAGCCATATGGAGCAGCCAAGCATGATTGGCAAGTTCTAGCAGTTCAGATATTTTGGGACTGCAGAAATCCCTGCCAAGACCTCAGTTTGGGAAAGGCTAGATTAATTCATGCCATCATCTTCCCTGTTGGCAAAGAAGATTGCTTTTGGATTGCCAGCCATAACTGATATTGTTTCAGCAAGTTGTCCCAACTCTTGGGTTCCACCTAATAACTGAGCTGGCAGGGATAAAGCTTGGCTGTCCCAGTCAAGACTGGCTTGTTGTCAAAGGCCTTACCTGGGTACTGAATGTGCTTCTCCCACGTGATCTTGTTTATAAGCCTTCTGGCATGTATGATTTTGTTTTTGTTGCTCCAAGATTCCTTGGCAGTAATATTTGCCTCCTGGCAAGTGGCCCGGTTCTGAAACCTTGAATCTTTTTTTAATCACCAGGCTCCCATTTTAATTGATCTTTTGGGGTTTTTTTTAAAAGAAATAATTATTTAGGCTTCCACCTATTTTTCAGTGAAGTTTTGGCTACCTGTTTCATTGCTACAAGTTGTTTGCTTTTCCTTTATGCCATCCCATTTGCAGCCTAAGATATAGGTCAACATCTGAAAGCAGAAAGAATTGGGTTGCAAAATAAATATGGTAATTTTGGTGAGATGAGTTCAGAGCTTGCAGCTAGGAAATAAACTTGTTTTATCTAGACACGTTTGGGAAGAAAAGTCTGCCATACTTCTCATAGACTGCTTTGTTTTCTTACTGCTAGTTTATTTACGGTAGTGTTGTACTCCCATTCCGGTCCAGTTTTTGCAAATGCTTTCTAGAATAGGGACACTATGTTCCCATTCACTGTTCTGCCACATCTTACGCAAGTTGCTTGTCCATATTGTAAACTGATCACTAATTGCCACTTTTTTTTTTTGTATATGATTATTCACCCAAATAGTATGGTATGAGAGGCATATAGGAAATATTGTAGTTGCAGGTGATGAGAGTTGACATATCTTTCTTAAAGTATCATGTTAATTAGAGATTACTCTTGATAATCAAAAATGCTTCTGTATTCCCAGATAAAACCCTTGAAACTCAGTTGGTTCATTAGATAAGAAACAAGGAAAAATCACCATAGAAATTTAAAGTTTGGGAGGTATCTGGGGGCCATCTAATCTAAATGTCTACTGCAAGAATCTTACTAACACATCCTTGAATGGTGGGCATGTTAGTCCTCTAGACATTTGTTTATCTGGCTGAGATAGAATGTAAAGTATTCTTATGGAATTCTTGCCTGACATACATGACTCAGTAGATCTAGATTGCTAGCTGTATATGAAATAGGGAAACAATTTAATCCCAAATCAATCCTCTGATATATGTGAGAAGCTTAGTGTTATTACCCTTAGCAGCTGGCTAAGTCTTCAGCTATTTGCTCACTAAGCATTTCTTGAACCACATTGCCTCTGCTAGTATAATAAATGAAACATTTTCTTTACTACATTCAGAAATGTATAAATCTCTCTTATGTCCTATTTTAATAGTGTTTTCCCAAGATAAAAATCAGCATTTGTCAAGGTATTTCCATCTCTCTTCTTTCTCCTTTCCTTTCTCTTCTGCATTTTTAAAACCTGTCTCTGTGGTCATTCTTCCCTAACCTGAACTCTCCTAATGTGCAAGAATGTCCCTTCCCAGAATTCCCAGCCTAAATGACTAGAGGTATTTTGGGGTCAGGCCAGAACCTCAGGTTTAGCTCCATTTTTTTTTTAAATATTGAGGACCAAGATTAGTCTTCACCAAGATGGCATGTTAGAGACATACAGTTAACTGACAGAAACAATCAGTTGAAAGACTATTCAAGTGCTCTAAGGTAAGAGACTAACATAAATTTCTTTTTTTCCTCTTTATGCAGGTGGTGTGATCAGTTACATTGGTTCAAGTGGATCTTCCCCAAGCCGCACCAGTCCCATCTCTTTATGTGGCAGTGACAGTTTGAATGGCAGCTGCCAACTGTTTTCCCATCCAACTTTTCCCAACTACTTCCCACCTTCGCCCACTGGATCTCTGGTGCAGGATTCTGGACGCTTCTACGGGGGTAGTTCGGCTGGACTTGGCGATGATGCCTCCCTGTCGTTGTCATCTTCCTCCTCTTCTTCCAGCTCTGGAGGTTCTCCAGTGGGACTCCAAGTGACCTTGGATGATGGGAGGCATGTCTCCCCTATCAAAAGCACCAGCAGCAGCATCACGAGTGAGTGATGAACTGGAAAGCTGCGCTTTGGGGGATGGGATCAGATTGAGGATGATGAGGTGAGCATGGATTTGAGAGTGAGTGTTGAGATGACCACACCTCACAGGATAGTTGTGGGCTCACAGTTCCACCAACTACTGACTGTTTTGGCAGACTCTGGGATTCAGGTACTTCAATCTATTAGTGTTGCCTTTCTGACAACATTGATTCCAGCTGTGTTCCTCAGAAATAACTATGTGCATCCAATGTGTGAAAGCTCACCAGTGTTGAAGAAGCTGAAGTTGTAGAATTGTGAATCCAGTCTTCAAACAAAGCATCTCATAGCCTTTGTCTTTCTTTCTTCTTCAGAACTCAATGGGATGATCCTTCTATGTAAAGTTTGTGGTGATGTTGCTTCCGGCTTCCATTATGGCGTGCATGCCTGTGAAGGCTGCAAGGTAAAGTTTTTACCTCCGCATACTTAGACATTCCAATACTTTTGAACAAGGAGAAAATGTGTCTTTTTTCACATAAATGAATCTATGAGAAAATATCATTTTGTAAGTCTTTGATGAGATCGAGAGCTGCTTGTGAGCATAGTAGCACTTTTGAGCATATTATGCTCTAGAGATCCGGTCTGCCTATCGATTGCTATTAGTGACATCAAAGATTTATAGGGTGATTTGATTACTTACCTGGTCTTCTATTAGAACTGCCTCAGAGTTGACTGCTTGAGGCTCTCCATCCAGGTGCACTGATACTTAATAGTGGCATTCCAAGCTATATTATTTGAGGATAATGAAACTTGTCAGCATTTCTAGATGCCATAACTGCAAGAATACCTTAGATAGTGACTTGCAGTTAAGCAGAGCATAAGATTCTTCTGAAGTCAATTCTGCTTCAACTATAGAAATATTTTAATAAAAAGGCAATGCAATGCGCTATTTTTAGAGATTCTTACTTGCAATTACTATGGAGAAAAGACCTTTGTGTCGGACTTTATGGAGGTAAATAGCAAATGTAGTTCTTTACTCCTCTCAGATTTACACTATAGACTAAGGTTTCTGAACCTTAGCAACTTTAAGACTTGAAAGCAACTTTCAATTTTCAACTTTCAATTAATATGGAGAATTTGGGGAGTTAAAATTCAGCAGTCCTAAAGTTGCCATGGTTGAGATTGCTCTAGACTTTTATAAGCTATTGAGGTTTCTACCTTTTTTCTTAGAGCCCTGCACTTGCAGTTACACTCTGCTTCACAATTTCAAGAGGGATGTATTGAAACACACACCCCAAGAATTAACAGTCAGACTGTTAGCTGCTCACTGTCCAGGTTAAATAAAATACCTGTCCCTCACAACTGCAGGGTTTCTTTCGGCGCAGCATTCAGCAGAACATCCAATACAAAAAGTGCCTGAAAAATGAAACTTGCAGCATCGTCCGCATCAACCGGAATCGTTGCCAGCAGTGTCGCTTTAAGAAGTGTCTGAGGGTTGGCATGTCTCGTGATGGTGAGTTCCTGCAGCAGGAAATTAAGAGATCTCAGGAAGAGCAACAGTCTAGTTTTCTGTAAACCTTTTGGTGGGCTCTCAGGGTGATCTCAGAAGATCTGAGACCAAAGGGTAAATCATATGCACTACAATACAGAGGTTTTGGGTTGTCTTCCATCTGTAATTCTTCTGATCTACTCTTTGGTTCTTGACTTTTGAGAGCTCCTAAAAGGTCCGAGGGAGAGCTCTTGCATGGTGCACTTGGACAGCATTGCTGAAGGATTTGGGGAAAGTTATGTTGGGGTGGTTGTTTTTTTGGACAGAGCAAGTGTTTCAGTCTTATAGAATTTATTTGCTCGCTAGCATAGATTGTTCTCTAAAAGGAGGACTAAGCACATTTGGATCTGGTTGGTACTTGGATGGAGAATGGCTAGGAAATCCCAGAAATTTATGTTGAAAAAGTAAAACAGAAGCAATGGCAAGCTACTTTGTATAATTGCAATGATGACAATGATATATGCCACTTAACCATAAGCAATTCAATATGTGTGAAATCTCCAGATTTCCACTGAATACTTTATCCTGCTATTGTCTCATTTGTCAGCAAAAGGAAAAGCATGATGTGGTGGGCATAAGGCACATAGGCTTTTTCCTGGGCTCCATCAATGGAGTCTTTGAAGATGAAGTTTACCCTATCCCTGCTTCACTTTCTGTGCTTTTTGTAAGAGTTTGTGCTTTTAAGAAAAGCCATGGATTAGATTGCAGTTTTAAAAATATCTATGTTGACCCTTGGATTCCACAGGAATATTTCATGTATTGTCATCTATTTTTCTGCATCCTGTGCAGCTGTACGATTTGGGCGCATCCCCAAGCGTGAGAAGCAAAGAATGTTGGCTGAGATGCAGAGTGCAATGAACAACATGGCTAATAACCAACTGAGTGCACAGTGCCTCCCTGAGAATCTGCCCACAGGACATTCGCAGTCCAGTACCCTCTTGTTGGGCCACCAGTCTCAACTGGCACCTTCTTCCCCACCATCCTGTGCAGCTTCCCCACCTCAGATTTCTCCTTGCTTCTCCCAGTTTTCTCAGCAGCTGACACCTCCACGATCCCCAAGCCCTGGAGATGTCATGGAGGATGTAATCGCACAAGTGGCTAAAGCCCACAAAGAAATTTTTGTTTATGCCCATGACAAACTGGCTACAGGGCCCCAACTACCCACAGGGAGTAACAGTTCTCCTAGTTGGGACAACAACTGGTTGAGTAATGGCTACCGCACCAATGGGCTGCGTCTTCAAAACGACAATTGGAACACTGGCTCTGTCTCTCGTCCTGCTTGCCACCAGAATATCCATGGACATAGGTTTTGTCCCTCTGGGGAAGCAGACCTCTCCCTTAGGCAAGGCGAAACCAGATTCTTGGTAAGTGTTACTTTGCCATGGAAGTTCTCATTTGCCTTTCAAATTCAATTGTTGCTAAATTGTTTTCCTGCTGCTGCTACTGGTGGTTGGGTTTAATGTGGCCTGAAAATCAAGAACTTCCCTGGGATGGGAATGAAATTCAAATCAAGATAGTTATGTTTATCTTAGCTATTTGGTTAATTATTCACCATGTGATTTGGGTGTATTTTTGTCTCCACTTTTTTATGTTCTGGATACTTATTCATTAAAATTGGATTAGTTGTTCTGGTACCTTAAGAGAAGTTGCTTATTTACCTAAGGAAGAGTATTTGTTCTCTCTTCTGTTCTTGAAGTTTTCTGTTTCAAGAAAAATCTGTTCTGCAGATTTTCTTTTTATTTCATAAATGATTGTGGACCATTTACCAAACAATAACTGGAATGTTTTTTAGAATGAAAAATAATACCCACCATTTGCAGTAGCATTCAGTAATTTTTCAGAGCCTTTTGACCTCTGTTTGAATGAAGGTCAGAGAATTTGCCCCAGTAAAAACCTTGGGTGTACAATCAGGTGTCTGCCAAAAATATTGGCAGGAGATGAATCATGCTTGTTCAACTATAGGCATGGAACGTATTGAAAATCCTCAGTATTTCACTGTGGTTGCACGATTATTACGTGAAAGCAGAGCTTTCATGTTTTTTTTTTTTAAAAAGCAACAAGGAAATCAAAATTTGCTAAGATTTTATTTAAGAATGTACATAACAATTAGCAGGTAAGAAAGGAAAAGTTTTTTTTTTCTTAGAATGGAAAAAATGTATGCAAACAGCCAAAAATGGTGCTTAGAAGCTTTCTTTTTTGCTGGCTTACCTATTTCCAACCACTTAAATCCATACCCTTGTTTGTTCTTACATGACTATTTCCCCTCCCAACAGGCCTGCCCAGTGAATTGTCATCCTCATGGTTATAGTGGCCGCACATTTCAGGAGATTTGGGAGGATTTCTCACTGAGCTTTGTGTCAGCTGTACGAGAAGTTGTGGAATTTGCTAAACACATTCCGGGATTTCAGGAGCTGTCACAACACGACCAAGTCTCACTACTCAAAGCTGGCACATTTGAGGTAGGAAAATTTCCACCTACACTTAGATCCTCCTTAGTCACAAGCTATTAATATTCTGTGCAGGGAAATACTTTTTCCCAAAAACCTACTGCGCATTTGTAAACAGTGCAGAGCAAAGGTTGTTTTTAAATCCCATCGCAAATTTCCATCTCTTTTTTTTTTTAGTACTGAGAAAGCATTGGAAAGACATATGTTGGCATTTTTCTTAAATATAAATTAATTAGAAATAATTAAAGATTGTTGTCAGGACAGTCTGCTTCTGGGAGGCTGTAATCTAGCCACACCAAGAGCAAAATACGTACTTTGAAAAGCCAGGAAAAGAATTTGGGCTGAAATTCTGACAAATCGTTTTTGAGATCTTTGAAAGAAGAACAACCACCTTGTGATTTGATCCTTAGCATGCTTTTTGCAAATTAATAGCAGAGAAAAGGGTTAGGGCTAGGGCTAATCCTTACCAACATGACTGCAGGTTACAGGATTGTTTGTGCAAACTCAGCAGTATCAGAAATGGTCTTTTTGTATCTTCATTTCATCTATACTGCAAACGAGTGGCTTTTGTGGCACGCCACCTTTGTCTTTTAATGAGTTCCTATGGATGCCACTGGTCCTGGTGTTACTATGTAAATGTTTTCCAATGTCACTACATATTTATTGACATTATAGTCAAACCTTTATGACTTCAGAATAAAATTAAGCCGTCAACATAGTTCGTACCAATTTGGCAGATATGTTTTACTGGGAATGTGGATATTTATATACATAGTGGAGAAAGCTAAAAGTAACTTTATGCTTTAGCCCATGAGATTATCATATTTCTCAAGCTTATGCTATGATAGAGAGTTTTTGCATTAGATTCTTTAATCCATTGGCTTTCGAAGCATCTTGGAAGATTCTTGGCAGGAAACTCGAATATTGTAAAATGGTGAGTTACATCCTAAAATTTGTATTCATGGAAAACTTGGTCACAGCATTGAATTAACCTTTGTGAAGCTGTGTGTGAGTGTGTGTAAGCCTCCATTTTTCTTCTTAAGTAGTCATACTGATGGGCTTTTTATAGCAGTGATATCAAGTGATTGATATAGTAAGATTCTTCATTTGATTCTTCATGGACGGTACAAATTGCAATTATAATCCTTCCTAAATTGTAATTATAATCTCAAAGTATGGAGATGTTTCTTATGTCACTTTGGTGTTTTTTAAAAAAATGCTTTTGAGCAGTGTTTGTGGGAGCATATTATATTCTGAAAGCTCTTTTATCTTTTCTCTCAACCCTAGGTGCTGATGGTTCGGTTCGCCTCCCTTTTCAATGTCAAGGAGCAGACTGTAACATTCATGAGCCGCACAAAGTACAACCTTGAAGAGTTGTGGGGGATGGGCATGGATGACTTGTTAACATCCATGTTTGAGTTCAGTGAGAAGCTTAGTGCCTTGCAACTATCTGAAGAAGAACTGGGCCTCTTCACAGCAGTGGTGCTTATCTCTGCAGGCAAGTATCTGTTGACCTAGATTGGTTTGGTCCCAGCATACCTTGTTCTCATTCATTTGCTGTCCTTGCCAATGGCTTCCATACCTCCAGATTTGTGATTCTTCGCTACCCAATGTAACTAACCCCCAGCTCCCTCACACAAATCTTTTTAAGTCCCTACCTTCCAAATACTAGAAACCTTGCAGGTGTAACTGAAATTCTCCATATTTTTCTTCAATACCAGCAGCTCTCCCTCCAACATTACATTTTAGCAAAATCTTTTGTTTGTTGTGAAGATGCATGGCGATGGTTCTTTAAAAATAATAGCCAACTATATTTCAAGGATTGTGATTTGCAGGTCATCTCTGGCATGGTTTTCTCTTACAATTGGGCATTCCTGTGACCTGGAGGGAAGCTAGACATTTCTGATATACTGCAGTCTGGACTCTGGTTTTATGTAGTTCTTTTGCAGCCTTCCTCTGCAGTACTTACTGTCCATTCCTCTCCATGTAGATCGCTCAGGCATTGAGAACCCAGCATCAGTGGAACAGCTGCAGGAAACTCTGATCCGAGCACTGCGAGCTCTCATCCTCAAGAATCACCCCCAGGAGACATCCCGTTTTACTAAATTGCTCTTGAAGCTGCCTGATCTGCGCACCCTCAACATGCACTCTGAAAAGCTGCTTTCCTTCCGCATTGAGGCTCAGTAGAAGATAGTGCGGGCAAAAATACTGCGAGTCCAGGCTCCTGACCAATTCTCCCTGCTTTATTGCACTAACCAGACTATGTTGAGCCTGGACCTGGCTATCTATTTATGTGAGTGTAGCAGCTGCTCCTACTGCCTGCTCAGATACAAACAGCACAACCGCCTTTGTAAATATATCCTTGTGTGAAGAGAATACCCCCTCTCTTCCAGGCTGTGGTGCCAACTTCAGGAGAAAAATACAATGAAAGCAAACTGTCTGGGTGGTTGTTCTTCCTCCTTTTGTTTACTTGTTGCTCTCCTAAGTTGAAACTACTGTGGGGATTGGGATCAAGTGTGGCATGATCCTTGGCTGCTACCAGAAGGAAAGCAAGTCTTAAATAGAGGCAGGTAACTCGAGCCCCATTGGCTTTTTCTAGGGAGGGTGGGCGATGTGGTCTGAAGTCCTGTAAAAGCCACTAGGTGAATTTAGGTTCACCTGCCTTATTTATTCCTTAAAATGTTCATTTTTTCCTTTCTGGTGTAGGAGACCTATGAGTCCCTTTGTGATAGGGCAAAATTATTTTGAAATAATGTCCCTTGTCAATAGAAATGCAAGGGAAATAACTAAGCCACCGTCTCTGAAATACTCCTGTCTAGCAGAAAGAAAAAAGGCATGATCACCCTCCTCAGATTAAATTTAAATAAAATGAGGTTTTCTGGCAATTAGCCTCTTTTTCCATGGCCTGAATGCTTGGTAAACTTTCTGTGTATAGGGGAACTGAAGTTTTACCATTAAGACAGGCTTTGATGGGTAAAATGGTAGAAGAAAACAATTGCGGAACAGATTTCAGCCCAACCTTGTACTCAGTTTTGGCAGTTAAAAGAAAGGATTTTGCCAGCTACCATTTACCAGAAATGAAACACCAAAAGTCAGCTGGGGCTGTGAGTTTTTTTTTTTTGTCTTTGTTTAAGGGTAGGTTTGTTTGTTTTTTAATCATATATTTATTACATAAATATATAGTAAAATAGACCGGCAACAATTACCATAAAAATATCTTTCTTTAAAATCCTGACCAAAAACACAAAAAGGGTTATTTTTTTCCCCTGCCCCAGACTTGTCAGGGTTATTTTTTTTTTTTCAAAATCGCACGTCACAGACAAATTGTGATTGTCGTATTTTTTACATCAGCAGCTTCCTGCTTCCCAGATGCAAAAAAAAGGAAAAGGAAAGGAAGAAAAACAGAAACAGAAAAAGACAATAAGGGAGGGAGGAAAAGGGATGAGGCAGAGGGAATATACTTCACCCACCTGGTTTTTCCTTCCCTCTGAACTCTTTCCCCACCAAACCAACCCCCCCCTTCAGAAAACCCCATCTCCCAAATGTACATTCACTAATTCCCTGCTCACAGTTTCTTTCCCTGCTCTGGACTGCGAGGGGAAAACCACGATGCATAGTATATTGGGATTTAAGTATAAAGTTAAGCACAAAGTTGCTTCCTTATTGGAAACTCCTCTCTATTTTTCCATAATCTTTTATGATAATCTGGATTCAAAATTTAAAAAAAAAAAAACCCTTTCAGAAAGAAAAGACAGACTGGCTGGGGTGATGGTGAAAAAGGGTAGTGGGATACCATTTATAGGACTGCATGAGGTATGTATTGGCAAAGAAATACTGAGAGGAGGTGTGGGAATAATAATCAATTTTTCTCCCCCCCCCCCACATGAATAGGTCTATAACATGAAAAAAACCTGCTTCTTACCCATAGTCATTAAGTGCCTCCATATGGATGGAGGAAGGAACTTTGGGGCATTGTGCCCTGAGAAGCAACACCTTTACTACAGATTGCAAAGGATTTTGCTTCTCCAAGAAGGGTGGCTCCCACCCGCATAGAAATGGCACGGCATACAAAGGGAAGTGGGAGAGATACTGTCTTCCTTGCACTGAACTCTGGGCAAAATGTGAGCATGGCATGATAGGGAAAATGACACCTGAGATGGCCAAGTATCAAAGTATGAAATATCGTAGGAGGGATTCACATCCTGAGATCTTCACATGACATTAAGGTTCAACTATGACCCAGGCAGCAGCCTATGTGTCCTACTCCAGATGACATAAGATGGATGACAGTGCCACAGTGGACATAAGATGGATGACAGTGCCCTCTATAGGTAAATGGGCACATAGGAATAAAGTCAGAGGCCTCCTTTCTCCATTAGCAGCTTTCTTGCATATATAAATCTCTAGTACAAAGGAGGAGGGGAGAAAAAAGCAAATTCTACCTTTCTGCATTCAGACTCCTTAAACAAAAGCTATTTCAGCTCCCACTAGGAGGTGGTGTTATATATGTGCTGGTGATGGAGAGAAGAGAGAGTTTTAATTGAAAACTACAATCCAGATCCTAAAAAAAATTACAGGTAAGTACGGCCATTCATTTAATGACCATTTCAAGTTACAATGGTGTTGAAAAAAGTGACTTATGGCAGTCCTTGATCTGATAATTGCTGCTGCCAGTATGCCTGCAGTCATGTAATCACAATTTCGGTTCTTGGCAACTAGTGATTGTTGCAGCACATCCTGAGATCATGTAACTGCCTTCTCATTGTCTCAGCTGATTTGAGACAAGCAAAATCAACAGGGGAAGTCAGATTTGCTTAACAGTTGAATTATTCAGGTAATGACAGCAGCAAAAAGATATTAAAAGCAAATGTGACTTGCTTAATGACTGTATCACTTAGTGACAAGTTTCAGTCCCAATTGTGGTTTTAAGCTGAGGACTATCTCTGCCATTTTAAAAGCTTAAGGGGTGCAAAAGCATTCATTCCTCACAGCTGACAAGGTGATGTTGGCCAGGCTGAAAAGATTTACTTTGTCTATAATGTCTTAGTCTTACCAATCAAGTAATCCCTGTGAAAAAGAGGTTCTTGCCTCTTCCTTGTAAGACACAACCAAATGAAGCTATTACTTGATCGTACTCCATAGGTGTGGATTGAAACTATAAAGTCTGAATTAGCCTAGTGTTATAAATTCTACCTGAAGCGATAATCTCTGCTAGTTCATTCACAAACTATTGCTATCTAACAATAATGCTATCCTACAAGCTGTTATCATATAAATGTCAACCGGATCACCATCCAAGCTTCATGGTCTCAAAAGAGGAAAAATCATTTTCTTAATTTTAAATACCCCAGGCTTGGCTTTCTATCTTAAGGGAAAAAAACCAAAGCCTAGCTTCTCAAATTATTTAAGGAAATACAGAATTTAACCAGATCACTTCAGCCTGCTAGGCAAGAACAACGAAGGGTTCATAACTCTATAATGGGCGCTAAAGCTGAAATCACAGAAATGTTTCTAATTGGACAGATCATCTCTCATTCCTTTCAGAGTCTCAAAGGGACAACCAAACACATCAACGAAAGTAGTATAATTAGCCAAGTTAAATAAACTAAAACAAATAGATGACATCTCTGTCTCCCCCTATGCTGCCTTCCATTTGAGACTTTGGAAGGAGACTGCATGTATGTAGAGCAAAAGTGCAGGTGGAGTTTACACTTCATATATATAGGATATCAGTGCACTGTTGAAATAACTATACTTATTAAATATATATGCTCTAGGTGAAGTCAAGCAGGAGGTTCTGCACAAACTCCCTGAAATGAATGAGCAGTCCTACTGGTTTCAGGTAGTGTCTAGAAGCTGTTCCTTTTCATATATTTACACTTAAATAAGTTTAGGCTCCTTAATCCAATATAATACAATTTGGGACTATTTTCTCAGGACTATAAAGCCGATCTTACATCTTGAAGTTCAGTATGTGTGGGAAATTCATAAAGGAGAGTACCAAAATACTATTTTATAGAGGCTGTACTATTTGATATAAGGCAATGAGGAATTATTATCCTCCCCCTCCTCCTCTCTGATAATCAAGGGCATCTTTACATGCTTTGTAGATTTCAAAGATAAGATGTTCCAGTTACACCTTTTCAAGGCAGAACTAGTTTCCAAGTTGGGTTATATATAAAATATTTACAGAAGTACAAATGCTGAACAGACTGTTCACTTGATTGATGTGTGAAAGTGTGTCCTTGCTGGCAACTTACAGAATATTGTTAAGGCTTCTAGAAAGATGAGTGTAGAGAACTGACCTCAAGATGGGGCATTGAGGCTTGAATGGTACTTCAGCTGCCCTGACAAGATGGGGGAATATGAGACATTACTGAAGTGAGGCCAAATGGCAAACATGTTTGCGACAGAAACAAACAAGAATGGGGAAAATGAGGTAAGGTTAACAGTGAGAAGGAAAATGTTTGCAAACATACAGAAACACATTTAGGATATACCTCGATTCTGCCACAAGTACTTGGCAGAATAGTTTGAACCCAGAGAATAGGCAAAGCTCAGTACTTCTAGCTTTTAGGTATATTCAGCCAGGCACAGCAGGAATATAATCTTAGTATGGGAAAGAACAAACAGGGAATGCAAAACTGGCATGATAAAAGCAGAGACGCACTGGCATGTGTGTATGAGATAGGGACTTTTTCATAGAGAAACAAATTTGTACTAGATATGTTTGTACCTCTTAAAAATATTAAAATACATACATAATTTGTTAGCTTAAAACCACAAGATTAGACACCCATACATCTGAGATAATTTACACTGCAGATTCACAAGTGCCTCATTTTCATTATTACACAAGTAAAACATACACATTTAGACACGAGCCAATGCTGATAGGGTGTTAGGAACTCATCTGGGATCACCATAAACCAGAGTGTATCTTTCTCATATACCAGGAAGATGTTTATGTAGGAACACCACCAACTGTCAGAATAACATACCCATTGAGATAAAAAAAAAAAATACATGTGACCAGCTCTGGCCTCAGCAGGGTCTCCTGACAGCACCACAATGTCTAAACTGTTTCACGACTTGTGCCTTTGCTCAATCTACAAGTGCAGAATAACTTGCCTTTGGATGGCATTCATTTTTCTTATGCTGTCCAAGTTTTTTAAAAAAAGAAGAATCTGTTAGGGCCCTGGGCTGGCAAAGAGGATGTACTGTATAGTACATATAGTACAGGAAGTAAAACACTTACCTCAACCCCCTCCCCCCTCCCCCCAGAAAGGGAGGAAGGGTATTAGTTCTAACTAAAGGTGGGATTTGGAATAAGGTAATGATAGGAGGATTATTTGAGATCTGTTTTTTTAGGCTTCCAGGTTAAGGGGGAAATTGCAGATTTGTTACAGTACCTATGCAAACTTTTTCAGCCTGGCAAGGAGCATTATAAATGGGAAGAAAGCCATAGCTTCTGCAGCCCTTTGCAGGCAGCAGATGTATATAGGTAGTCCTTGTTTAGCAACTGCCACGGTTATGACAGTGTTGAAACTAATCCTTGCAACTAATCCTTGCATTTATAACCTTGCAGGTCTGTAAAGCAAAGGAAACTGACATAAGATCGCAAACACAATCAGTTTTACTTAACAACCACTTCATTTAACAACCAAATTGCCAGGGATAAATGAGGATTACCATATAGTTCAATGTTATCAAAAGAAATTAACCTCCAGAGGTTTATTTTTCTCTTTTAAAGAACTATGTGGCAGATTTTGGGGTAAGAACTTGAAAGGCTGGTTGCTGAGGTAAGTCAAGTAAGTCAAGAACTAGCACTAGGAAATAATGTGTGTCTTTCAGCTGAGACTGTCCAGCTGGGGGGATCCTTGATCTGTGGGAGAGAAAACAGGGAAGGAAAAGAGAATGAAGGGGCTGACCTGAGGCATAAATGTCAAATACACTGGAACCGTTTTTGGCAGGCAGGCTGGGGAAGAAGATCTTAAAATCTGTTATTTTAAGTCAAAATCAGCTTTTTATTTTTTATGTATTGCTTATTCTTATTCTAACTGAAAATAAGAAGAATTATGAGACCTTCCAAACACTGTAAAGTTTTGCAGAATGCTTGGCTTCAAGAATCTTGTTTTTCTGATTCTCTCTTTTGAAGCAACAGCCCCTTACTTGGATGCCATGAGAATTTAAGACAACTTGGAATACAATGGTATAAAATTAAGGCTGAAGATAAGTTTATCAGTTAAAAAGTGATCTGAAAAAGAATTTATTTGGGATCTTGTCCACAATACTTTGGCTTCAACTCAATTAAATGGAATTTATGGAAGCTGAACTTTAGAACCAACCCAGATGTTTGAGCCAATTAATAATTTCATTCTGATTTTCTTTGGAGAAAACTCATCAAAGTGGCTAGAGTTTACTTGCAGAAAAAAGCAACAACTTTTGAAAATTCCTCAGAAAAGGCATTCTTCATGCTTATTTGTGCAGGATTTCTTGGCCTAAATAAGTGGGCAGAGCATCCTGGAATACTCTAGAAATTTTCAAAATGCCATGTAAGAAGCACAATGGCCACAAATTCACTGCTTCCAAAGGAAGATACAGAAATATTTTATATACTAGCCACATTTGTAGTAGGTGCTAGCTTGGGACAAACATTCCATCTTAAGTGAACAAAAAGAAGTAATTTTTTTAAGAAGAGAATTTCAAATGGCTGATTCTTTTTCAACCTGCCCTTATGCTAGTTATTAAATAATTTTTAGCTGATCAATCCAACTCTGTTTTTTATTTACATTCATTTCTAACCTAACTGAATTGATATTGTTTCAAACTCCTTTTACACCTGAATTGATTGTGTATGTGCATCTAAAGACCTCAAATCTCCCTCAAGCAACACTCAACTCTTTCAGATGCTACATTCACCTAAGGAGGATTTCACACGTTTGGCTATCCTAAGAACTACCGAATGTGTCGATTCAGTAAAAACATTGTTTATGTGATCACCTTCAACTCAATAGCAGCTCATTCATAACAGAAAAGTGCCAGTATGGAAGGTATATGCTAATAAACATGCTTGAGGCTTAGAAATTACATACCTTGCAAAGCATCTCAATTTCTGAAATGGATAAGAATGGATTGGGAATACTAACCAGCTTTGTGTAGTGCAGATACATTAGTGAAAGCTGTACCTCTCCCTAAATGAAATATGAATAAGGATAGAAAATTAGTTAGCCAGTAAAAACCTTTTGACACATTTCTGTGATATCTGGGATGCATTAAAATCTTTTCAATTTGGAATGAATAAATAGATGGGGGGGGGGGAAGAGTATAAAAAGATAAAAAGTAGCTTGAGTTGAGTTCAATTCCATGGATAATTCTGAATGTCTTTTCCTTGCCAAAATTTATTCAATATTCCAGTTAGAAAATACACATCTCAGAGATCTGATTTCAAACCAAATCCCCGAGATGCATAGAAACTTAAGGAATTTATTTTTGTTTTCTTTCTTTACAACAGTTGTATGCCAACAGTCCAATCATGGACAGTGGGTGGATGTGGTGCTGAAATACTATTGCAGTAGTAACAGATTGGTTTTGAAAATACAACTGGAAAATGGTTAAGTAGAAAAGGGCTCCTGCCTGAAAACCTGGTACAGCATATTGCTGTTTTAACAAGACTATTTAACAAGACTACATAAAGTCGAAAGACAGTGCAGGAGTTACCAGTGGGTGGGAATCACAAACGGATAGCTAATGCTCTATTTTATTTATTCAGTGAGTTTCAGTTTAAATTTTCAGATTTTGTTGTAACTCTTTTCTGGCCAGAAAGCTAGTTCCTACTACTCACATCTGTAGAAATTCCTAAAAAATTTCCATTGAAAGAGTCATGGAAAGAAAGCATTGAAAAAAAAGCTAAGGAACCTTACGGCCTTACAGGGAAGCATCCATATTTAATTCTGAATAAGAATGGGTCTTGCATAGTGGGAAAGCAGATGATTAAGGCTGAGTTCACACATTATATGTTTTAACTATGATTTAATGAATAAATTAACTGAGTTCATAAAACATGCAAAACCATGAACTATGGCTTAAAAAGATGGCTAAGTTTCATACAACATGCTAAGCTAAAATCAAGGAAAATCACATTGTATCTTAACAAAACGTATGAAGCCAGCCTAAGAATAATGCAGTAGGCTAAGAGTAATGGTTGTATATAAAAAAAGTCCATCAATAAAAAGAGGAAGCTGCTTTGGATGGTTATACTAACATTGGGCACTATTTAAAAACCTACTAAACTGTGATGATCTTAGCACAGAAGAGAGCTCTGGGCTCCTGAAGCAAAACAAGGACAGCAGCACAGAGGTACCTACGGATCACAACCAATTCCTCCTGTTTTAATCAAATACTGTGCTTCCCTTACCTAATACTCCTTCGAGATAATAGTTTCCATGCTCTAACTTTACCCAATTGCACCACCAAAAGCAGATATAGCTGTCAAAATCTCCAACCCAGAACTAAGCAAAGGCTGTTCTTGTGAATAAGTGCTATATAAACCTACGTGGACAAGTGCAATATAAACTTCTATAGCAGAACACTTGCATGGCACCAGGGAGGTCCCCCATTCAATTCATAGAAACCCCTATTACCAGGATATGTCTTTCACTCTCTGAATGAGGGAGCAGAAAATGTTTCCATGAAAAATGCAGCCCTATCTTTTGCGGAGGATTCTGAATTGCCAGAAACTCAAACAGTTAAATCATTTCATTTCACTGCTCTTCAGCCTCTCGTTCTGCTTGACTCTCAGGTGCCATCGCTGAGGGAAACGGCCTGAAGTATTGGGGACTGCTGCCCACCCAAGGAGAGAATACTGAGCTACAGAGGACACTGGTCTGCTTCCATTTAAGGCAGAAACTTATGTCCATAAAGTGAGTCTTTGATTCAAGTCCAAAAAGGGTATTTTCCGTCAAACCTTTAAGATATAGGATCAGGGCCTAGCAAAAGAATTTTAATGGCCACTTTGAAGCAAATCCAGTGATTTTGGTAGGATTTCCTTCTGGTTAGAGGAGTTCAGCCTAATTCATCTCTGTCTCTCACAGACACAGGAACAAACACAATATATACGCTCTCTCATACACACAAGCACACATACCTCATTTTATTGCACAGGGAAGATTAATGTAAGAGGGGAATTGTTTACCAAAGACTTGCAAGCCTGTTTCATCGGACCAATACAGATTTTAGAAGGGGCGGGTAGTATTAGAGAAGAGCAATGAGGGTTGCAGCAAGAAGAGGCAGTGTTAAGTGGTCTGAGTAAACTATCTAATTTCAGAAGAGCTGGATTAAATATGAAGGAACCTAAGTTCCTAATAAGCTATGTGCATATTGTGTAGGTATACAGAGATGTTATGACATAAGTAAAATAAGAAAACACCAGTCTTTGAAATTAGCCAATCAGACTACAAAGTTCCTCATATTTGGGTGCTTTTCAAATTGTTATTGCATGGATATGAGGCTTTGGGGATAGTTTCAGGCAAGTTTCTTCAACATCTAAGCTGAACAAAAAAGTTTTCTCCCTCAAAGAAACCCAAGATTAGCTCATATCTTCAAGGCAAAACTTCTGCATCTTCTCAAGATACATTCTCTCAATGGACCCAGTTTTATTCCTTGGGGAAACAGCTGGTGGAACAACAACTGGGCATGGAGTTTCCTCTGCACTTTAAACACAAACATCTAACTTCCACATCAAGAAAGGCTGAATGCTGCTCTAAGAAAAATGGAATAATGAAGAAAAACCACAAATGTAGTCTTATTTTTCATAATGTATCCTGTTTTTGTACCAGAGATATATTCCACACCACTGAAAATCCCATTTAAGGTCTGTTCTGAGGTTTCATTGGGCTTCATAAACTGTCTTTACTGCCATACAAGTTAGAAACTTGCTTTTTTTAAAGAAAAAAAAATGAGACTGTTAAGATCTGTATTCAACATCACATTTGATGACTGGGGAACAGGCATTGCCTTGAATATTATCCAGTATGATAGCTGGCATTTAGGATCCCAGACTCGCTTCAATTCAAGCCAGCAATTACTTCCCCATTTAACCCCATGTCATTTAAAGATGATATAAACAAAGCAAAAATCAAACAAACAAACAAAAGAAGTATTATGTTTTTCCAACCCAAATTTTTGTTTGTGTGATTTTTCTTTTCTTTTTTGTGAACAGACCCGTACAAAGATTTTTCTTCTCAATTAAAAAAAATTATACATATTTTTATATATATATATATATATATATATATATATATATATATATATTCTGTATATTAGCTTAAATTGGAGCTGAGTTCTCCATGCGCCGGCCTCTGAACCTTCAGATGATACATCCAACATGCACCCAACCCAACGTGTAACATTTCCCACGGCGTCTTGAATGAGGTAAGAGGTAAAGGGTTTCTTTTTTCCAACGGAAACCATGTGACAGAGAGAAAGAACAAAAGAAGGGGGGAATAAAAATATATCCCTCTCCCGAGTAACATCATATTACAGTTGCAGAAAAAAAGTCTGGCTATTAAGTTGACAAGAAATGGATCTATCACAGATAAAGCAGTTTAGGAGAGAGAGAGAAGTCTGATCTATTAACAGTGTTAAGTGCCAAAATACTTGCATTAAGGTGATCACAGTCTGGCTTACATTAAAGGTGAAAAAGACAGGAAGAAAGCGGGAAGCTGGTGGTTGTTATCTTGTTTTTGTTTTTCTCTTTAGAAATACCTCCTCCAAGGGCAAATCTTTAGAGTGGGGATTCATAACTGGATGTTCCATGTCAAATATGGCCCTATGTACCAATTGCTCCACCTTCCCCAAGCATCAGCCGAGAGGCAAAAGTACAGGATTAAAGGCAGGGCTGGCAGCTATTAAAATGGGGTTGTTAGGCCTGATTGCAATTTACTGTATTCCCCTTCTCCAAATGATGTTCTCATCAAGCTAACTTCTGGCCAGAACTTCAGAAATTCTATTTTCCAACAACCAGTTACAACCACATAAGCACAACACTAAATAATGACCAAAAAAAAAAAAGAAAGCTGAAATCAAATGGAAACAATACTTAATTTGAAAAACTTGAGGTGTTTTTCTCTTACCAGCTTGGCCAATTCAGTTTTACAAATGTGGGTAGCCTGCCTCCAAGTTCCCAACTGGATTACCTCTGATACAGTTCATACAACCTGAGGCTTGGGGCATTGCTCTGCCCATGACAGTTCAAGTTAGGCAGAATGATCCTCCTTTTGTGCAAGGAAGTGCATTTGAATATTATTTCATTGATCAAACATCCCTCCGAAAGGGAAAATTAGACTTAATCAGGCCAGGATAACCTTTCCAACAGGCCTTTTAAGAGAAATCTTTGCCTTTTCTTCCCATGTGCACAGATACAACTGAGATTACAAAAGGGCCAGTAATTCAGAAGTGCAGGGGGACATGGAATGCTGTAGGAGAAAGAGATGTTATTATGCAGAGCCTACAACCTCTTAATACAGAAAGGCTGTACAATCCTGGGTTTTAAAGTGTGTGCCATGTCCCCATTAATTTCACTGTCTTCATGTTTTCTGTATTGCTAAGTGCCATTCCCCCTTCTCCCCATAAAAAAAAAAAATAAGAAAGAATTGAAACCTAACTTTGATTTTCTTGGAGCATTGAAGGGTTAGGATTTCTCCTATTTTCTTCCCCAGAGAGAAGGGCGTTGAAGGGAGGGTGCAGCAGGACAGCAAGAATACTAGTGCAGAAAGAAGTGTACCGCCACGTGGCGTGGGAAAGCGTGTGCAAAGAATTAGCAAGGGCCATTTCGAAGCCCAGTGGGAACATTGCATGCAGCCTTTCAGCTGGGAGGGGGCAGCAAGTGTGGGTGGGAATCTGTTAAATCCACCCACCTTGCTGAACATGGAGGTAGATTGGCTGAAGCTTTGGGGAGAGAAGCGGGCATTGGGACAAGGAAGAAGGCTGATGAATATACCTCTCAACACTGGAACACAAAGCAGGCACCTCTTAAGAAGCAAGCCCTGCAGTGCCATTCAAAGCAATATAAAATAGATCTTGTCATCTGTTTCTCTATTAAGGGAGGAGCAGAGGGGAAGGATTTTTATCTCACTCAAAGTGCATTTGTCCTTCACATGTGGACCTTCAGCCTCAATTTAGGTTTATTCTTATTTTTTTTGCAAAACATCTGTGACCTTCCTCCTCCCACCTGCCCTTAATAATTTAATAGGATTTCTCTTTTTCTCTCTCTCGGTTCCATTTCTTTCTTTCGTTTACAAAAAAAAGTGCATTTTCGATTTTAGCCTCCCAGGGAGGATAACTAAATGCTAAAGTTCTTAAAGAAAAAAACAACAACCAAACACACTCTGACGTTTCCTGGGACTGTTATGTGCAAAAGAAGGTGTATATATATATATATATATATATTTATATATATATATATATTTATATATATATATATATTTATATATATTGGTAATCAAGTCCATTTAAACGAGAGAGGTTTGATCAGGGCTCAAGAGGTGCCAATTGTTTCCAGTGTTGTGGGGATGTGTGGAGGGAGGCAGAAAACTTTTCTTTAAAGAAGGGGAGAAAGGCAAAGCATTTTGGAGGGAGGGGGGAAGAGAACAATATGTGGATTGTTTTTCTCTTTTTTATGTTAAAGTTTAGGACAGACATTTCACCCTAGAAACATGACTTTGGACAACAGGGGACATAACAAGGGGGCAGGTGGGAATTGTATTATTATTATTATTATTATTATTTTAAGAAAAAATCTGCCTGGACAAAGAATGTATTGGCTACTGCACATGTCTACCTCATAACCCAGATTTTGTATAGCTTTGACTTTTATCATGGCCCACCCCCTGCCAAGGATGCCCTTGCTTCCCCTATCCAGGGGATTCATTGATGCTGACGTGCAATATTTAGAAAAACAAAACAAAAAACAAAAAAAGAAAAGAAATGAAAACAACAAAACAGAACAAAACAATGAAAATCTGTTGTGTCCGAGGTGATGAGGTGAGGGCCTTGTAACCAAGTCCAGACATCGCCCCAGCCCCAAATTGCCCATGTCCCCAATTCACCCACGCCACCCTGTTTGCCCCCTCCCTCCATCCCTCCTCATGCCCTAAACTTCCTGATCCTCAAAGACCTCAAGGAAGAGTGGAGGGAAGAGCTCCGTGGGGCATTCCACCTTCATGTGCAGGAAGCGGCTGGCATGGCAAGCCCCAATCATGCGCAGGTCGGTCACCTTCATGAGGAGCTTGGGCCAAAAGTGGGGAATGTTGTGTTTGCGATAATTGATGTAGTGTTCGAATGCCAGCAGATAGGTCTCTTGGCATTTCTCAATCTTATCAACGCAAATAAGCCCACTGCGATCTGCAAAACAAATAAAAAAGAGGACACATGTCAGGCAGGCTGAAGCTGCATGTGTAAATTTGCCCCTCTGCAGCCAACCAAGTTGTCCCAATCCCAAGTTATCTTTCTGACTCACTAAATCTACCAAACTGTCATTGCTCAGGTTAGAATTAACTGTGTCCTCCGTATGGGCAAAGCACAGCACCTGAAGTTCAGCCTCCTTGGTTTTTTTTCTGCTCCCCTGCCCCCATAAAAGAGAGCATCCACAAATGTGCTTGTGTTCTGACCCAACCTGGTTCCAAAAGAGCAAACACCAGACAAAGGCAGCAACCCTCACCTTTTAAGGTTTAATCAACAAATTCTGTTTCTTCACAGATAAAAGGCTGCTTCTAACTAATTAGCTCTGACAAGAGCCTTGCCAAGTTGTTTATTAAGGCTGCCAAAAACCCAGAGATAAGAACTAATTTCCAAGCGTTTTCAAATAATAACTATGATGTCCATGAGGCTGAGTCTCAGAGCGTCTTTGCCTTCTGCAAAGAACACGTCTACAAACCTGGCTTTTAGCCTCTTGAGGGACAGGCCATTACCTTGCAGCCTTACTCCCGAGTCACCCGTGCTGTTGTAGCTGCTCTTTCCTACGAGCAATCCTGCATGCACGCGCACTTGGCACAGGCTCCTCGGGAACCTCTTCATCATTGCTGCCAGCCCCCACAATCTCTGAAGGCAGCAGTCCACTCCCTAATGGTCCTGGCCCCTCATCTGAGTCCTCGCTTTCCTCCATCGTCCGCACCTGCTGCTGGCTAACCACAACAGCTTGCAGGAAGAGACAAAGACTTTGTGAGGCAGGATAAGATTTTTGTCAAAGTCTATAGGAACTGGCCTGACTGGTTACTTTAGGCCCAAAGGATTAAAGTTCCCTATTCTTATACTAGTATTTTAAATATACAGCTTTCCAAGTATCTGAAGAGAGTTTTTCTATGTATCTCCAGAGATTATCTCCTTGCTCACTGCTTACAGCTATCTTATAATGACTTTCAGGAAAAGAATACAGATAACCCTCACCTAATGACTATTATTAGGACTGCACCCAATAATAGTCTCGTTATATTATGACTGTCAATAAGCAATTCTATCAAATGTTGCTTAATGACAGTCATAATATAACGAGAATGACTTTTCACTCAGAATCACTCAATACTATCTTCAAGATGTCCCTCAAATTAAACTTACCATGCTTCCTTTCTCTCTGGTTTCTCAGTGCAACCTTCTTACTTGAACATAATGATGAGTCCAGTTAATGACATCCAACCTGAATTCAATTTTTCAACACATCCAAAGACCATTTTAACTAATCCTACAACTGATTGACTGAAGCCATTAAATTAACCCTCTTCTTCATTATTTAATATCCTTTTAATCCTCCAACTATTCACTAGCCAGGTACAGCACCCCCACAATTCCACAAATGTGACACATATTCTGCTGTAGCTAGAGATTTGAAAAACTGTGAAAAAAATAAACCTACAAGTACAAACCTATTGATGGTCATGGCCTAAACTTAGGCATTAACAAATCCGAAGTTGCATGTTGCCCATCCTTGACCTTAAGGAAAGGTTGCAGCTAAGATCCTAGCCTACAAGCAGCCAAAAGTTCTACCTTCTCCGCAAAGTACAACTTTAATCTGAAGTCTTACAAAGCTATTGATAATTAACAGGGATAATACTGAGCTATATTCAGCCTTGGTTTGAGTCACCTATGCTTGAATAATGCCAATCACTTAAGGGGCATACTGAGAGCATAATCCATCCCCTACACATACCTGAGGACATGAGCAGCACAGCCTGGAGTAGTGCCACTTCAGTGTCATCCAGGCTGAAGGCAGAGAGGGATTTTCCCAGATCAAAGATGGCATCTGATACTACGCCCAAGCCACCATTCTTCAGCTGCTCCCGCTTGACAGCCATTTCACCACTGAGTGTCAGGGTTTCGCTTTCAGGGTCATAACGCACAGCTGCCCGCAGTGACATAATCTCCATGCAGCAGCCCTTCAAAAGGATTATCTGGTCCTCACAAGGCAGCTAAAGGCAGAGAAAAGCATGATCATAATAGGCTTCCGGAATGCATGGCTTTCATATATATTCCCATATATATATATATATGTGTGTGTGTGTGTGAGTGTGTACACACACACACACACACACCTTTCTAGGCGAGAAAATTGGTGTATTTTCTTAATATACAAAGACATGGAGTGGCTATGCTATCAATAGTGGGACCCAGAAATTGAAAGAGTACACATACCTCTAGGTCAAAATAGCAGGAAACCAAGAGCCAGAAGTTAGTTGTGGTAGGAAATGTAATGCTTCTTTTGAAAGTCACCTATTTGCAGGAATTGTTCTTCTTTTAGTAGCTGGCTCTGTTCACCAGGAAGGTAATTGAAATTTGCCACCCTCAGCTAGTTAGATATGCTCCCAGGATGGCTCTCAGACCATCAACAAACAACAGGTTACTGCATGATAAATTCTCAAAAATTTACAATTTACAGCCTGAGACTATATTCCTTCTCTCCTGCATTTGTGACCAAGTCCCTGGTTTCTAATTTTGGCTTATTTATCCAGCCTGAACATTTTGCAGGCATAATAAGATAGTTTGCGGCAATTAATTCACTTAATCTAAAGCCATCATGTATGAAATTCTCAAAGAAGATATTTTACACTGTTAACAATAATGCTGTATAATATAATCATAATTTTACAGAACATTAGTATAGAATAAAATGATGTTGGTGGTTCAGAATGTTCTTGAATCCTGTCTTTGTCTTAGTATGCTGTAAAAACTCACCCACTCAATTTCTCTATATTAAATAAGACTAAAAGAAGAAAACAGAAAAATTGTTTTCTGAAAGTATGATGAAGGAGGCCCAACTACATTAATTACTTAAGGGAAGGACTCAGTGTAGCTTTACCTGATTCTCCATTTGTACAACCCACACCTTTATCATCTCCAGGCTAAACTACTGCAATACAGGTAATCCTCATTAATCATCCATTTGCTAAGTTGTTGAATGATGGGACTTTCAGTTGGTCCTTAACAAAATTTGGGCCAACTCAGTCTTACTTTTGGCAAGCTGCATTGGTGCATCCAGGGACTTTTTTGCATACTCTCCATTGGCGAGTCAGTCATGTTCTGCCCAGGGCCTGCCTGTCACATTAAAAAAGGCCTAAGTTGCACCAGTGAGAAATAATATCTTTCCTAGTTGGAGCCTTCTTTCACACCTGGGATTCTTGTGTAAAACAACGCCCTGGGGAGGGCACAGTTGAGGTCCTGGGTGTGTGGGAGGGAAGAAGCTTCAGCTGCACTAGGGTGAAACAAGGCAGTGTGAAAGGAGGTTCCGTCTAATAAATAATGTGAACGGTAGAGTGGTGTTGGGCAGGGCTGAACAACAGTGGCAGCTGTCAGTGTTGGGTAGATAGGTGGCTAAAAGAGTAGAGATGGAGAGGAGATATGCAGATGGAAGCGAGGGTTAAAGAGGAGGCAGGCTCTTATTTAATCATGGCAAAGGGCTGGGAAGGAATGGCTTGGATAAGGCTGGGTCCTCAACTAATGACTGGTGGGATTTAGTTAACAGCAATCAGGAGTGTAGAGATTGCCATCGCTAAGGAATGCATTCATGTGATGTCATGCTTTAATACTGCATTGCTTAGAGATGGACATTCTGGTCCCAATTACTGTAGTTAATGGAGAACTATCTTTAGACCTGAGGTCTTTAGACCTCAACTGCCTTTGAAGGCTACTCAGAAATTGTCAAAACACAGTGGACCCTTGTTGCCGGCAATCACTGGCTACAGCAATGATTTTGCGGCATGGCCTTGGTTGCCAGTGAGTTTCCAGGTACTGGTCAAAGTGCTGCCTTTATGCTGTGGCTTCCTGATGCCTTCAGAATCATCCCCTTCATACTAAAGGTTGGGAAGAGGCTGAAGGCAGTTGACTCCCCACTGTAGCTCTATGACTTCAGAACACCTTGCCTCTTCCCCCACCCCTCAGGTTTATAGTCTATCTTGATGGCATTTAGATATGGTAAAATGGTATCGTTCCAAAAAATCTTTCAATTATAATGGCTGCCGCTGGGACTGGGTGACTATGGGTGTTATTTAACTTGTCTCATCTGTTATATTTATTGATCTTCTGGTGTAAACTGACGGTATATTTCTTTATATTGGAATAGGTGATATACAGGAATTGGAATCGTTATTATCACCATCATAATCATTTGTCCACTTTGGGAATAAACAGATGGCTAAGGCCTGCTCTTCCCTCAAATGTTTCTTCAAATGCCCCTCTACTCTCAATACTTCCTGGAGTTCCTATTAGCCAATCTGCTGCTTCAGTGTAATATTTTCTTTCTCTTTTTAGTTAAGGATTGCAGTTGCTTCTTCCTTTTAACTGCTAGTGGGGGTGTGACTTGATTGGGTGGGGGCTTGGTTGTGTTCTGATTGGGTGGGGGTGTGTTCTCATTGGTTGGCGGTTTGGCTGTGTTCTGATTGGTTGGGGGCTTGGCCGTGTTCTGATTGGCTGGAGGTGTGTTCTGTTCAGGTGGGGGCTTTCAAGCCCCCACCCAATCAAGTCACACCCCCACTAGCAGTTAAAAGGAAGAAGCAGCTGCAAGCTCACATCACTCTGAGAAGCACAGAGCTGAAGACACAAGCCTGAAGATGAGGAATGAGACTTCATCGAAACGTTGCCTAGATACTTCCAATCTTACACGGGAGAAAACCTGAATAACCAAAGATCCACATACAAATACCCGCGAGAACCTCAGAAAACAAATATATATATATATATATTTATATGGCATTCAGCTTTGTTCGGGTATTTTCCCACGTCATTGTAGTTGTGCTTTTAAAGTTGTAGCAACGTTTCAACAGAATCTCATCTGTCATCATCAGGCTTTTGTATAGTGCATACATACTATACAGAAGCCTGATGATGGCAGATGAGATTCTGCTGAAACGTTGCTACAACTTTAAAAGCACAACTACAATGACGTGGGAAAATACCCGAACAAAATTTCTCTGGAAGTTCAAAACTTCACAACCAAATAATCAAATTCCTCCATTCTCTCATTGCTCGCCATCCTTTGCTTACCTCTGAAAACATGGGCAGTTTTTTGGCAAAATCCACCACACGGGTGATGGCAGGGGTGATGATCTTCGTGAACTCACTGAATGCCTCCAGGTCTACTTTGTCCCCATCAGGCATGGAGGCCATTGGTGACTGACCAATATCTTCAGGCTACAAATGGGAGAAAGAAGCAGCATTAAATGTCTTCAGAGAACTAACTTGGGAGACCCCAGACAAAAAGAAATTTATCATCCAGCCCTAACACCGGAAATATAACTCTTTATTTGTCGATAACTTTTCCTTCTCTCAACTTCTTTACAAGGTGATCTCTTTATATTACATATCTTTTCCACAATTAGCACCAAAATAATATTACCCTTTTAAAATATTTTAATAAACATTTTAATTATTATTTGAGTAGATTTTATTTAAAAAAAATTAAATTAGTAAAAGCAATTTAAAAGACCAGTTTTAGCAGATATTACTCTGCTATAACACGGTCTGCAAATGTAAGAGTCACATTGCTGAAAATACAAGTTTCAGTCCCTTGAGGCTGGGAAGATGAGAATCCATGGTTCTACTCCAATGCACTAGTTTGAGAATGCCACCCATCTGCTTTTGGCTATTCTGGATTTGAGTGCTTTTGAAAAAGCAACATCAACCTTGGAGAACCTCCATGTGCTTTCCATTGAAAATGTGGGAAGTTTTCTACACTTCATTTCCCAGTCATTTGGCATACTTGGGAAGACCCTGCTCAAACCATGAGCTCATAAGGCCCAGAAGTCTCCACCTCTTAGGTTTAAATTTCTTTTTTATACACAAGCAGTTCAAGAACAAAGCCGGTTTAGTTTCGTCATGTGAACTGAACAGTAATGCTTTTTAGCCCATTTTAGACTAAATTTTGGGACCACTTCCTCTGTTCAGTAAGGAAGTGCTGCATACTATAAAGGCTGCAGGAACAGACGGAGCAATCTTAACCCATGACCCCTTCAGTCTGCTGGTCTATTTCCTCTCCCCACCCCCAAGCCTCACTTTCTGTGACCTCCATGTCCTGACCTGCCCTGACATTAACTAATTATGGCCAGCAGAGGGCACTCCGAACCAGCAATTCCTGCTCTTAGAAATAGGAGAGGAGAGAGGGGTGGCTTTGAGGGGTTTCCATTCCATCTGTCCTTGATCAGAGCTAAGAGGTCACAGCTGTGTCCATTTGCTCAAGTAAATTAACCCTTCAAAGGTACTTCTGCAGCACTGAATCTGCTAAATCAGTATTTTCTAACCTCAGCAACTTCTAAGATGTGTAGATTTCAACTTCCAGACTTCTCCAGCCAATATGTGACCATACACTTAAAGCAGGGGTCTCCAAACTTGGCAACTTTAAGACTTCTGGACTTCAACACCCAGAATTCTCCAGCCAGCTATTCTCCACAAGTCTTAAAGTTGCCACGTTTGGAGACCGCTGACTTAAAGTTTGCCAAGGCTGAGAAACATCATGCTAAACTATGGCACAGAAAGTGGTCTTAATAAAAATGGGTTTATCTTCAGGTTTATGCTGACTCTGAGCTTAGTAGAATTGTTAACATTCAAGATGGATTCCAATTTTCTCATGTTAATCACCTGGCAAGAGATTTGTACGTTTTCAAAAGCAAAAGTGCAAATAATGTTAAATGAATAAAATATTGTTGTTTTTTGGGGCATATATGCTTTTATCACATAAAATAAGCTTATATATTAGCCTGACAATCTATTTACGAGCATGAATGGAAAAAAAGAGTTAAAAGTGATACTCTATTCTTTGGTCCAAAGTTTATTCAAATTATTCAAATTAAATGGAATAAGAAAAAGTTTAAGAGAAACACCATACAGCTAAATGCCTCAGTTTTAAAAAAGTGTTCATAATTTGGAATAAATCTATAGCATTTTATTAAAGGATACATGAGTCTTCTGATTAATGTGATTTTAGCACAGAACTTAAGATTTTTTTGGTGCAAAATGGTATTTTTTAATGGTACAAAGGCCCGCTTTTGCCTAATTCATAGTAGCTTTCTTACTTTAACTCATAAATGGAGAGTTGCAGAAGAGCTAGCATACAGCTGAAATGTGTAATTACTAAGTATTTTAATTAGTTAAGTGGAATGTAAATATATGTTGTCCAGATGCATATTTCTAATGACACGAACTCTAACTGTGCATTTGCTTCTTTTTCCAATGGTTAAGGAATAAAACACAAAGAAAAACAACTTCCGATGCACAGTTAGCTCTGCAATGATTCGTACAGTGCTTCTCAACCATGGCAACTTGAAAAGGGGAAGACTTCTTCTCCAACCAGCATTCTGGGAGTTGAAATCCACACACCTTCAAGTTGCCAAGAATGAGAAATGCTTAAGTCCAACAGCAGCACAAAACAGAGGCATGTGTTAAATTGCATGTATATTTTTTAGTAACCAAACTTGATGCCCATAAATTATGCATATATTCACTTATTCTGCTGGACTTACTTTTGATCTATCAGATCCTGGGGAAAGCGTGGGGTAAAGAGATCTACAGAGAGACATAGACTTTCAAAAGAAAAATAGGGGCAGAAAATATTGCAGGCAGACCTTGCTTAATGACTCTAACTGGGACTGAAAACCGTGGCTACGTGGTCGTTAAGTGAAGCATCATGTGACTGCACTGCTTAGTCGTGACAGTTCTAGCAGTCCCAGTTGTGGTTGTTAGGTGAGTCACCTGCAATTGTTTAATGAAACATCACGCAATTGCAATTTATGATTTCTTTCTGGCTTCCCTGTTGACCTTTGCCTGTCAAAAGCTGGCTGGGAAGGTCACAAATAACAATCATGTGTTCTAAATGCCCAAATTGTGATTATGTGACCACAGGGGCCCTTGAGGCAGTCTGTAAGTCACTTTTCTAGTGCAGCTGTAACTTCAAACAGTCACTAATGAATTATTGTTAAGGAAGGACTACAAAATAAGGAAGGAATCCAAAATAAAGAATGAAAAGAAGTACGTAAAATTGTGTCAATTCTGACAAACAGAACTGTGTGCCCTATTTGCCAGTACAATTTACCAGGAATTTCCGCTTCTGTTTCCAATGGCTGCCTTGGGCATTGGTACTGCAGTGTGCATCCGTAGCGATGCGTATCAGCTCCCATTCCTCTGGGGTTGGCTCTGGCCGGTGCTGAAGGGATTTCATCATTTCCTCTTTGCGCCGTCTCTCCCGGTTCTCTTCAATCAGCTTCCGTTTGGCTACTCTCTTGGAGTCATCCAGCACCACTAGGAGGGTGGTGAAGAATGAAGAGGTATGAGAGGAGGGGGGAACTTCACATAGAGCCAATCAGAATTCTGCAACCAATTTGGCCAATTCCAAGGTGCCAAAGGGAATTATGAATAGCCATCTGACAGGACGGCTTAATTAAAACCTTAGGGAATACCAGGACAGCTCTCACGCTATTCCATGGACTCAAAATGGAGGGATTCAAAGATGATCCCTACGCAATTTTACACACCAAACAATTATTTCCCTCTTTTGATCCTTTAACGTGCGTCCATTCTTGGGCACATTTCTTCTCCTCTGCTCCCTGTAACCACTCCCATCCCCATCTCCCCAACTTCCCCCCCCCCAGTTCTCCACAGTGGGCGCAATGCCCTTACAGTCCATGGCCATGCCAACAGCAATGCACTTCTTGAATCGACAAAGTTGACACTGGTTGCGGGTGATCTTATCGATGACACAGGAACCATCATATTTGCAGGAGTATGTTGGATGCAGATTTTTCTGAATGGTCCGTCGGAAAAAGCCCTGTAGAAGAGAGACCCAGGCAATTCTGAAAAAGCAGAGCATGTATTCTTTGATTCTCCAACCTTCCATTTTCTACTCTCCTCAACCCTCAAGCTTCTATATTCTATTAAAGAGGACACTGTCCTGTTGTATGTAGCGCTACTGACTTTTCTAACTAAAGAGACCTTTTTTCTGCTATAACTATCAGTGACAGACATGTAATCATAAAAATGACTGAGGTAAAAAGATATCATTTTAGTATTTGGAACAGTAGGTTGTCATGTGAATTTGTGGATTTCAAATGTTTCTATGGTTCTAACCCAAAATATAGTGCCTTGCCATATTCTGGTACCGTGGTTTCTTAGGAATGAATACAGGAAAGTTTACCAGGAAACTATTCTCTTTCTACTGGATTCTCTAGAGTTTTCATTTTATTTCACTGAGCCTTCAGAAAAAAAAAAACTTTCCCAAAGACCACAACTGGGAGCTAGTTCTTTTTCTTCCCCATTACCAAACCCCCCCCCTTTTTTTTTTTCTTAAGCCTACTACCTATTAGCTGTTAAAATTTTTCAGCTCAGGACTAATTCCATACTTCAACCGAAAGCTGGCTGGCATTTTGCCACAATTGAGTGATTTATGATGCCGCTTGAATTTTCTGCCCAGGGCACTGTGTCTGCCTACAGTTTGTTTGTTTTCTATTTAAGCCTGTGTTTATTTTACCTCTTGGGTTTTTTTAAAAGTATAATAAAGAAAAGCAAAGGTAATACTTTTTAGCCATGTCAGATACAACATATTTGTGAAACAGAATCAAAGAGCTGGATATATAAGGGCAGTAACTTTTTTGCCTTTCTCTGCAGGAAACTGATTTTAATTGTTTTAATTATGGGCTAGTCAGAGTCATGTATATAAGTGAGCCTATATATTTACTAACTTACTACCTTAACTCATTCCTCATAGAGATTGCTGCAAAATGGGAAGATTAGTCCTATCAAAAACAGGGGTCTCCAACCTTGGCAACTTTAACACCTGTGGACTTCAACTCCCAGAATTTCTCAGCCAATTTTGCTTTGCTGGTTGAGGAATTCTGAGAGCTGAAGTCCACAAGTCTTAAAGTTGCCAAGGTTGGAGACCCCTGATCTAGAAGGTCCTAGCTATCCAAAGTAACATATTGTCAGACCATGTAAAACATATGATTTTTGTAATATGTAAATAAAGAGAAAAGAAAAAAAGGCAGCTTTAGGATGGCTCTTGAAGTAAATAAAAGGAAGGGAGGAGGCAGAATTGACTAATAACTAAGAGGGAAATTTACTCTGTGTGTATTCCAAGATATATTTAGATTGTTACAAATGTTATATTTCCATGTTAAATTTGGTACTGAAATCAGGTTTTATGACAATGTTTTACTCAATATCCAACCAGAATTTTTAAATGTCCACTCATCTTTTCCCCATCCCCATCCAAGGAAAAATAAACACAAATTTGCAGCAATCTGAAGTACTTACAAGAAATTGTAAGGAATTCTTAAAAGTCCACTGTAGAAAATGTCTTGCATGCAACCAATTGTTTGTTTGTGTGTGTGTGTGTGCTTAACATTATCTTGCCTCTCTCTATACAAAGTAGTTATTTATCAAACTGAACAATTATAAAAGGGAAACCTTTTTTGTTGTTGTTGTTGCACTGGTCTTTGAACTGTGTTTGAACTGAACCCTCATAGTCCAGATCCAATAGGGATCGGAGGGGGGATAATTGAATGAGGCTAATATTTGAAGATTTCATTCCTTTTATTATAATATCCATTACACTTACATTTTTTAAAAAAATACTTTGCTGAATTTAAAGGCATGCAAACAAGCACATGTTTCGTATACTTCTGACTAAACAATGTCAAAATAATAGCATTAAAAAATAACATGAATTTTAAAAATCCATGTGCTATGTCTGGGAATCTAAAAAGATGAATTCCAAGTCATATTGCTGACTCCAGAATATTACTGAGTCCAGAAATAGACCTCCTAGAAGAGGAGGAGATGGCCATCTCAAGAGTTGAATTACAAGAGGCCATCACTAAATGACGCACCGCAGCCCTGAAGTAAAAGGCAGATTCTGTACCAAGAATGGAGGGTCCTTCAAGCAGTGGTGTCTTAACCATTAAGCAGACTAAGCATGTGCTTAGGGCACCAGGCCCAAAGGGGGTACTACAAAAACTTTTATGTAGCCTAAGCTTGGCTTCATTTGTACAGTATGTCCCATGGAGGGAGGCACCAAGATTTGTCAGTGTTTAGGGCACCAGTGAGCCTTAATCAGCCATTGCCTTCAGACATGGCTTCAAATTACTGCAATTTAGTTAACTGTAGGAAAAATTCCATGGAGTGAATAATATGCCTGGCTGTAGAATGTCCCTTGTACAGATAATCCTTGACTTACAACAGTTCATTTAGTGACTGTTCAAAGTTACAACAGCACTGCAAAAGGCGACATGACCATTTTTCACACTGGCAATCATCGTGGCATCCCCATGGTCACGTGATTTACATTTGGATGCTTGACAACTGGTTCACATTTATGACAGTTGCAGCAACCCAGGGTCATGTGATCTCCTTTTGCGACCTTTGGACAAGAAAAATCAATGGGGAATCTAGATTCATTTAACAACCGTGTTACTAATTTAACATTCATTTAACAATTGTGGCAAGAAAGGTTGTAAAATGGAGAGAAACTCACTTAATAAATTTCTCACTTAGCAAATTGGGCTGAATTGAGGACTACCTGTATTTTCTGTTGCAGAGTCCAACACTGACCTACAGCATCATAGGCTCTTATTAAGTTAATTGTCTCCTCCTTGTCTTTTAAAAAAACCCTGTTTATTTTATCTGCAGAAATCAGTTTACAACATTGTACAATCTTTTGTCAGCCACATATTCCCAATTTTTTTACTATTTCCTATCTTCACTCATTAATCAAATCACATAATTTCTTCTTCCTTTCATTGTGGGCATTTAATATTTATTGTAAGTAAGTTCTCCAGGACATAATGTTTTAAATATTTTGGTGTTCTCTAATAATGTTCAATTACATAACTGTAATTGAAGTGTGGTAGCCAGAACAATAAATTTAGACCAGGAAGATATAGATTCAAAAACTTATTATAGATGTCTGTGGAGATTCTCAGTCATCCAGGCCATGGTTGCCCCAAAGGTGCTTTTTCAAGAGGCAACTGGATTTTCTGGATTTTCTTTGAAGACGTTTTGCTTCTCATCCAAGAAGCTTCTTCTTCAGCTCTGACTGAATGATGGGGAATGGAAGGATTTACAGGTGAAACTCGAAAAATTAGAATATTGTGCAAAAGTTCATTTATTTATTTCTCATATATAGCTTAAAAGGTTAAACTATATATGAGATAGACTCATTACATGCAAAGCAAGATAGTTCAAGCCATGATTTGGCATAATTGTGATGATTATGGCTTACAGCTCATGAAAACCCCAAATCCACAATCTCAGAAAATTAGAATATTACATGCAATCAGTAAAACAAGGATTGTACATAGAACAATACCAGACCTCTGAAAAGTATAAGCATGCATATGTACTCAGTACTTGGTTTGGGCCCTTTTTGCAGCAATTACTGCCTCAATGCGGTGTGGCGTGGAAGCTATCAGCCTATGGCATTGCTGAGGTGTTATAGAAAACCAGGATGCTTCAATAGCGGCCTTCAGCTCTTTTGCATTGTTCGGTCTCATGTCTCTCATCTTTCTCTTGGCAATGCCCTATAGATTCTCTATGGGGTTCAGGTCAGGCGAGTTTGCTGGACAATCAAGCACAGTAATCCCATGGTCATTGAACCAGGTTTTGGTGCTTTTGTCAGTGTGGGCAGGTGCCAAGTCCTGCTGGAAAATGAAGTCAGCATCGCCATAAAGCTCATCTGTGGAAGGAAGCATGAAGTGTTCCAAAATCTCTTGGTAGATGGCTGCGTTAACCCTGCGTTGACGCACAATGGACCAACACCAGCAGATGACATGGCTCCCCAAATCAACACAGACTGTGGAAACTTCACACTGGACTTCAAGCATCTTGCAGTGTGTGCCTCTCCATTCTTCCTCCAGACTCTGGGTCCTTGGTTTCCAAATGAGATGCAAAAGTTGCTCTCATCAGAAAAGAGGGCTTTGGACCACTGAGCAACAGACCAGTTCTGTTTTTCTTTAGCCCAGGTAAGATGCTTCTGATGTTGACTGTTGTTCAGGAGTGGCTTGACAAGAGGAATACGACATTTGAAGCCCATGTCCAGGATCCATCTGTGTGTGGTGGCTCTTGATGCACTGACTCCAGCCTCCTTGTGAAAGTGCCCAATACTTTTGAATGGCCTTTTCCTGACAGTCCTCTCCAGGCTGCGGTCATCCCTGCTGCTTGTGCACCTTTTTCTTGCACACTTTTCCATTCCACATAACTTTCTATTAATGTACTTTGATACAGCACTTTTGGGAACATCCAACTTCTTTAGCAATTACCTTTTGAGGCTTCCCTCCTTATGGAGGGTGTCAATGATGATTTTCTGCACATCTGTCAGGTCAGCAGTCTTTCCCATGATTGTGATTCCTACTGAACCAGACTGAGACCATTTAAAGGCTCAGGAACCCTTTGCAGGTGTTATGGCTTAATTAACTGATTAGAGTGGGACACTTTGAGCCTAGAATATTGAACCTTTTCACAATATTCTAATTTTCTAAGATTGTGGATTTGGGATTTTCATGAGCTGTAAGCCATAATCATCACAATTATGACACATCACAGCTTGAACTATCTTGTTTTGCATGTAATGAATCTATCTCATATATTAGTTTCACCTTTTACGTTGCATTACTGAAATAAATAAACGTTTGCATGATATTCTAATTTTTTGAGTTTCACCTGTATACTCCTTGCAGACAGCTGGACATTTGCATTCCTTTAGTGAGGTCACCTGGAGGTTATCTGGGTCATCAAGGTCGCCTGTGTGGTGCAAATAGGTGTGAAGCCTTCTTGGAACTGCTGAAAGGACTGTATTTATTTATTTATTTATTTTGTTGAGCGATTATAAGATAACAGGTATAAGTATAAACATAGTTATGAATACATGAAAAGGATAAAAATAAGAAAAATAAAAAGAAACAATAGAACAGGGATGGTAGGCATGTTGGTGCCCTTATGCACACCCCCTACAGACCTCTTAGGAAAGGGGTGAGGTCAACAATAGACAGTCTAAGGTTAAAGTTTTTGGGGTTTGGGGAAGAAACCACAGAGTCAGGTAGAGTATTCCAGACATTGACTACTCTGTTGCTGAAGTCGTATTTCTTGCAATCAAGTTTGGTGCGCTTTACCTTGAGTTTGTATCTATTGTGTGCTCTTGCATTGTTGTGGTTGAAGCTGAAGTATTCATTGACAGGACGGACATTGCAACATATAATTTTATGTACTATACCTTAGATTGAACTGAAGGCGACATAGTTCTAGATTTTCTAGGTCTAGGATTTCAAGTCTCGTGGCATAAGATATTCTGCAACGAGTAGAGGAGTGGAGAACTCTTCTTGTGAAATATTTCTGGATTTTCTCAACTGTATTAATATCAGATACATAATGCTGGTTCCAGACTGATGAGCTATATTCAGGTATTGTCTAGCAAATGTTTTGTATGCTCTAGTTAGTAGTGTGATATTACTGGAGAAAAAACTATGCAGAATTAGGTTAACAAATTGTATTGTAGATTGAAGATAGATGATGTCATATCCCATCCCCTCTTTTAAGAGAAGGATGTTCAATTTTGACATAAATGGCCTGACTCCTCCTTCAAATCAGCAGTCCTCTCTGTCCAAAATTGGGAAGTTTGAGTCTTCAAAAGGGTAGCCTGTGTCTTTTAAATGCAGGTTGACTGCTGAATCTAGTCCTAATGTGTTTGTTCCCCTATGTTGTTTATTCCCCTATGTTTGTCTTTTGTTTATGAAGTGGTTGTTTTTGTTTTTGTTTCCCCAATGTACAGATCTGCACATGGCTCTGCATTGTACTATATATACCACGTTGCTCAGTTTTTGTCTTTGGGGTGGACAAGCTTCTGCCTTAGTGTTTTCTTGGGTTTGAAGTGTGCACGTATGTCATGTTGGCTGAAGATCTTCCTGAGCTTTTTTGCTGTGCCTGCAATGTACGGAATGAGAATGCCATTTTTTTATTCTTTTCTTCATTATCTATTATGGAGGAGCTCCTGTCAGGTCTTTCTAGAGATTTGATGGAGGCCCACTTGGGATAGTGACACATTCTGAAGGCTTCCTTGATGTCTTTTCATTCTTTTTCTTTCCTGGTAAGCTGTGATGTAGGGTTTGCTGGTAGGCTATGGTGTAGGGTTCTGATGACCCCTTTTGTGCTCCAGTGGGTGGTGGGAATCAAAATGTAAATATTGATCTGTGTGGGTGGGTTTTCTATAAACTTCACTGTTAATGTGTACCACACAATCCAGGAAGACTAGACTATTTTCTTGAACATCTTCCTATGTGAATTTAATGTATCTGTCCATAGAGTTTGTATAGTATGTTTGGTGAACGCTTCCAATTCCTGTGCTTTGATCTTGGCTCAAGAATTGTTCCCATATTTATACTAGTGAATTCCTGTGAAGGAGTCTAGAGCTTTGGTTTTTACCACTTCCATGTAGAGAGTGACCACAATGGGGGACACAGGGGAACCCATGACACAGCCATGTTTCTGTCTGTAGAAACCTTCAATGTATTTAAAATAGGTAATGGTCAAGTAGAAGTCCAGCATGGTACATATGTGGTCTAAGGTGCTGTCTTGTACAAGTCATTTTTTTCACTACCACGACAGCTTCGGTAGTTGGAATGCAGGTGAAGAGAGAAGTCACATCATGGGAAACCAAGGTCTCATCTTAGTTTAGTTTACTTTACACCATCTTCAATGCACACCATCTTCAATGCACATCAGGACCATGAAAATAAACACACATCCTTCACACTCCACACATTGAACCGAAACCCCCATCACCGCACCAACACTGCACTATACAGCAGAATTCAAAAGAGCTACTGCCCTGGGATAGAAGCTGTTTTTCAGCCTATTTGTCCTTCTTTTTATTATCCTGTACAGTCTGCCAGAGGGTAATAATTAATAAAAAAGGGTGCCTAGGATGAGATGGATCTTTGAGAGTGTTTTGAACTTTCTTAAGGCAGCAGGAGCTATAAAGCTTTTCCAAAGAAGGGAGAGGGCAACCAATGATCTTCTGGGCAATGACATTAACCCTCTGGAGTGCTTTCCTATCTGCCACTGTGCAATTGGCAAATCATACAGAGGTGCAGTATGTTAAGATATTCTCTATGGGGCAGCGGTAGAAGTCACCAGCAATTTTTCATTCAGTTGTTGTTTTCTGAGAAGTCTTAGGTAGTATAATCTTTACTGGGCCCTTTTGACCAGTGCTGCAATGTGGGCACCCCAGATCAGGTCCGCTTTTTATGGTAACACTTAGAAACTTAAAATTGGCTCCACTCAGTCTCCATTGATAAGCAAGGGCTGGATGTCTGATCTGTTCCTCCTATAGTCCACTATAAACTCCTTGGTCTTATTGGTGTTGAGGACCAAGTTATTGTCTCCACACCACGAAAGCAACCGGTCCACCTCATCTTTGGTAGGCAGACTCATCCCCCTTGTTGTGGGACTCATCCGGGTCCAGTTTTAATTTCCAAACCTTGCTGGCGATGTCCTGTGAATTGTTGATGTGATGGATGGTGTTGCCAACTAGAGGAGCTAATAAGGTGGTTAATAAGATGTTTTGCAATGTTGTAGGTGACAGAGTTGATGCTGCTGACAATTGGTCTCAGTGGAATTCCCTCTTGGATTTTGGGGAGTCCATATATGCATAGGGTGGTTTCCCCAAGGTGACCCAGATAAGCCTTCAGGTGACCTTAATGACTTGCTAAAAGAATACAAATCACCAGCAGTATGCAAAGGTTATAAATCCTCCCATTTGCCACCATCCAGTCAGAGCTGAAGAAGCTTCTTGGATGAGAAGTGAAATGTCTTCAAAACAAAATCAGAAAGTCCAGTTGCCTCTTGAAAAAGCACCTTTGGGACATAACATTATAAAAATTTCAGCAAATCAGAATCTCTGTGCCTTAATGCAGATAACCCTACATATATCCTATAAATATGATAAGTAACTAGTCATATTTCTAGATTTGGGGTACTGATAGTGGTATTGAGAAAGGCTGACAGGGAAAAGATCAGACATAATAGGGTACTAACTAGGAAATATAATTGGAGGTCATGAAAATAAAATGGATCTAACTTTTTTTTGCCAGCCAAACCTTTCCAGATGTTTTTGTAGCTTCTTAACACATAATCTTCTTCTCCTTTTCCATTTTTCTAGTCTAGTCTTTTTTCTTGGCATTGAATGCTAGTTCAAAAGATTTTTATGAATTCTCCTCACTTGGTCAATGTATGTTATGCCTGCTTGCATGTCTATTTCCTCTATCACCAAGTGGCCAAACAACCCATATTACTTTCTGAAGAAGAAACAGTGTGATGCCATGTAAAATGTTTGGGATGATTTACCATTATGCAGCAGAATCATGCACATAATTAATTTTTCTGGAATGAGTTAATTCAAGGTACAGGTAATCGTCAACTTATGAACCAAAACTGGGACCAAAATTTCTATTGTAAGTAAGGCAGTTGTTGGATTATACCTGATCTTATGACATTTTTTTCAGATTGCTAAGTGAATCACTTCAGATGTTAAGCAAATCCAACTTTCCCCATTAACTGGTTGTTGAAAGTTGCCTGGAAAGTCATAAATGGTGATCACGTGACCCAGGGAAGCTGCAACCATCATAAATACATGACAAGTGCACACATTTTGACCATGTTATTATAGGGATTGTCATGCCCTTGTTAGAGTCAGAGTCTGAGGGAGAGGAGGAATAGCGGACATGGAGTGGAGGTGTGGCTCCGGAGGTTGTGGAGGAGGCTGGGGAAGGGCAGAGGCCGGCTGGGCAAGCAGAGGAAGAACCAGGCCCATCCCCTCTTCATCCTAGGGCACAAGATAGGAACGGAGAAGGAAACAACTTGGCTTACAAGAAAGGAAGCGGCCATAATCCCCCTCATTGGTTGCAGCTGGAGAGAATAGTATATAGAGATGGTTAAAACACAGAATTGCCAGAAGCAAAGTGTGTGTTATTTGGGGCTGAAGTTATCTTGGTTGGCATTCTTCCAAAAGACTGTGCCTTGAAGTTGGTAATTACTTATCCTGGTCCATTGAGGAAATTCCTTCATTGTAGTTTGTTTTAGTTTTTTTATTTCACCTCTATCTGCTCATTAAGTTCAGATTGTATTGCTTTCTTTTGAAGACTACTTTTGAATAAATTTTATCTCCAACTGAGAATTATTGAACAGTGGGGCCAAGTTGGAGGCATTAAAGGACATTTATTTTCGTTTTGTATTTTGTTACGTTCGTATTACACTGCGGGTCATCACAGGGATGTTGCAACAGTCATAAGTGTGAGAACCAGTGACCATAACTCACTTTTTCAGTGCCATTGTAACTTCTAACATTCATTATGTTGTATATGTTGAAGACTACCAGTACCGAGGATGTAGGAATTTTTCACAGCCATGTTGAAATATGATATACCATTTCTTGAGCTACCAAAAAATTAAATTGGCATGAAATTTACTATTGACAACTATTGACATGCAGTTAGCAAATGGCACTGATCTTATTCACAGTTTGCAGACACATTCAGGATAAGGATGAATTGATATCCCAAGCTTTGCTCCCCTGCTCTCCTACCTAATGTCACCAGCTAGTAGAAAAATATCTTCTAATCACTCTCAATATAGATGATGTTGGTCAGGAAAGAAATGAGTTTTGATAGAAGAGTAAACTGTTTGGGATTTGTGGACATGAGTTCTAAGTCAGCATGATTATCAACTAAGAACAGCTCCATTTGAACATAAGTCTAGCAGTATTTTTGAAGAGTGCTAAACCCGTATGCAACCATGTAAAACTTGTACGCCAAAGGTCTAGGGGTGACATGATAGCAGTGTTCCAATATTTGAGGGGATGCCATAAAGAAGAGGGGGTCAACCTATTTTCCAAAGCACCAGAAGGCAAGACAAGAAACAATGGATGGAAACTAATTAAGGAGAGAAGCAACCTAGAACTAAGGAGGAATTTCCTGACAGTGAGAGCAATAAATTAGTGGGACAGCTTGCCTTCAGAAGTTGTGGGTGCTCCATCACTGGAGGCTTTTAAGAAGAGAGTGGACAACCACTTGTCAGATGGTATGGGGTCTCCTGCTTGAGGAGTGAATTGGACTAGAAGACTGCCACGGTTCCTTCCAACTCTGTTCTTCTCTTAGCCCAAACAACTGATAGGCATTGGATGAATTGTATCATGAAACAGCAACGAGAAACCCCTGTTCTGCTCCAACACATAGCTCCCCTCAGGCTGATCCAAGTCTCTGAAATTGGGAACAATCTGGTTTGAAAGAATAAGGACACTCATGCTGCCTGGAGCAGATTGAACTTGGAAGACAACACCGAAGGGCTGGAGAGTAAGAGGCATGCCTGCAACAGCCCAAATGGCCAAAAGTTCCTAACTCCAGAAGGTCACTTGATTGCAGACCAACTGAATGGTCACTGTCAGACTGGGCTCATGGTAAAACTATTACAACCTATTGACTGATTAAAGAGCAAAGTATTACTGTATACTGAGGATGACTTTAAGCTGCCTTGGATATGTCTTGAGATTCAGGTGAAAGCAATGTCAGAAGGATATGGGGAAGAAAAGGTTGCTGGGCTGTATTGCTGCTGTGATCAGGTGCAAATGTGGAAGGCCCTTGGTTGAGATACACCTTTTCAAGCATTTTTTACCTTGCAGCCTTCACAGGTAATACAGCGGTAGTGGTATCCTGTGGCTTTGTCTCCACATACAACACACTGCTCATCTTTGTCCAAATAGCTAGGGATGTACCCTGTAGGAGAAAGCAGCCAAGAGGTCAAAGCTGAAAAGATGAAACAGCAGCTGCAAGAGGTTAAGACTATTGAAGTAGACTAGAAAGTATTCTTGCCCATCACTTACACTCCATAGAGAAACAGCAAGATAGCAACAACTACAGCTTTGTGGCTACTTACCAATATCTGTTAGTTAAATGCATCTGTCCTTTGAACATAAAGTTTACATAACGTGTTCATTCCCGCTATTTCTTTAAAACTGAAATTTAGGCACCATTTTATAAGACAGCTCAGGTTCTCTGTAGTTTGTGTTTCACAAAATGAGAACAAAATCACTTAAACCTCAACATCAGTTCTCTTAAGAAGGACAAGAAGCTAAATTTGCTATTTTGCAGTGCCTTAAAAGAATGTCAGGATATAAAATCCCCTTTGCTTTGTCGACCACAGGCGGAAGGCGGAGGCTTAAAACTCCATGGCCCATCTTCCCTCACAGTAGAGTCTACAAGGCTGTTCAAGTGCTACTTCCCGGCTGGGTGACAGGAGGCAGTGGCAAGGCAGGGACTTGCTTGCTCCAAATCTTTCTGAAATACTCCCTCTCCCCCCAAACACAGAAAGCTTCCTGAAATAGTGATAAAAGAGCAGAGGAAAGCATAATCACATGTTTTTCCATAAAAGGCCCTTTGATTCCAGGCAAGGCGAAGGAAACAGCAGACATGATCATCCTTGCTAATTACTCCACCCCCTTTCTATAACCTTGACTTTTCCCATCAATAGGAAACAACAATGTCCTCTCCTACTGTACTTTTCCAATCCCTACTCGCCCACTCCCACTTCTCTACCATTGTGGCAAAAGGAACTGCTCTTCCTGTGGCTGTAATAAGGAGATGGGCAGGGAAATCACAGGAAGGCAGACTATACAGAAGCTGGCATCTAATTTTTCATTGCCTGAGCCAATAATAAATTACTTTTCATCAACCAAGCTGCCTTTTTTGTCTGCTCGCCCTATTGTCTTTACATTTCTTTCACTTATATTTATTCTTACTACCAGCAGCACAGAACCTTTCTTGACTTTGGCTGAGAAGGCTTCCCATTCAGCTCTAGGCTCAAACAATTTAACCCAAAGGATATGAAAGGCGGGCTGTCCTCCAGCCAACAAACAATTTTTTGGGGGGGTTGGCAGGCAATGCTCAGTGCTCCCTTCCTTCCTCAGGCAACGGTTTCCCACCACTCTACCTTATGGTCCTTTTTCCAACCTTTTTTGGCTTCTCTACTGGTTGAATCTGTTCTCCTGTCTTTCCCTGTTTGCTTCCTTTCCGTCTCTTTTGCCTGCTATTTCCCCCGAGGCCCCCTTCTCTGAAATTAAAGCTGGGAAGGGTTAAAGAATGCACAGATAACTGCAGGATGTTTTCTTACTGGAGCTCCACAGTTTTACTCAGCATATACAAAAGGTCCAAGGACTGCATGCTTGTCTGGAAACTTTGTGTGTGGGCGCACAACTTAACTCTGATTATGTGGGTCTTTGTTGAAAAGAAAATTCAATGCTCTTCTCAAACGAGCATGGTATTAATATCTATTATGTGTTTACTGCTGTATGAACGATTTCTCTGATTCCTAGAAATGGCTGAAAGTTGATTCTCACATTACAATTTCCATATTGGACATCCCTTAGTATATAAAATACATACTTCCCAATTAATCACCACCACCTATAGATCACATGTAGATGTTATACAAACATGCCACTTTGTTCACAATGGAACTACTGCCAATTCAAAATGATCAATTAACATATTCCTACAGATATACTTGGCAGTTTGTATGTATTTTTCCAATAGGCAGATATATGCATTTCCATAGGCAAAATTGAATTGAATACTGAAAATGGTGTGCATTGGGCAGAAGGAGTGGCTGGTAACAACCAGTATAATAAAAAAACAAATTTGCATTAGCAAACTTATAGAAATAATATAACTGAATCAAATTTAGGTGCAATAAAATATATTTAATAGACTCTTGGCAATGTATTATTTTATTAGTTTAAAAACATCATTTTTACCTTGGGTATTTATAATTTCCCAATGAAAAAGAATATATAAATTAGTAAGTCAATTGATCTGAGCACTTCCAAATGAAAGGGCCTAGATCAGCAGGCTGGCTGGGGAATTCTGGGAGTTGAAGTCTACACATCTTAAATTCGTCAAGTTTGAAAAACACTATCTAAGATGGAATACTGACAGGTTATACATGAAGTGATTCTATTAATCTATATTGTCAATATTGATCAAAAACTTTACTATCGTTTAAGTAAGGATCCCAGTGTGGATATGCCAGAGGAAAAAATATGGAGCCTTTCACAGGCAAACTGTGCTCTCCTATGTACCTACAGCCCTGAAAAACAGTTCTGGCAATCCTTTCCCAGATTAAGCTTTCCCAGAGCTTAATCTGGTCACAAATAATCTTCAGGAAAAGAAGAAATTCCATTTTCTGTTCTGGCCTACAGGTGACTTTCTAAAACTCTGGAATGAATAAAAGCAATAAAATCTTACGGAAGTCTTCCCAGATAGATTGAGAATCACTTGTAATGGCTTTTTTTAAAAAAAGGATTTATTAGACAAGAAAACACAATGATTTTGTATTTATAAAGGGTGGCTTGTCAGGTGACTATCTACAAAAAGGACCTATCTTGTAAGGCAGCAGCAGAAGTACAGATAGAGCTCAATATATAATCATTCATTTCGAGACCATTCAAAGTCACAATGGCACTGAAAAAAGTGATCTGTGACCAACCTTTGCATTTATGACCATCTCAGCAAGCCCAGTCACATTATCATAGTTTGGGCATTTGGCAACCGGTGTGTATTTAAGAGAGTTGCATTGCCTGGGATATGTAATAGCCATTTGAGATCTTCCAAGCTGGCTTCTAAAATGCAAAATCAATGAGAAACCAGATTCTCGTTGACAGCCCCAGGATCCACTTAATTGCAGTACAAGGATTATGGGGAAAAGATCATAACATCGGGCACAATTCATTTAATAAGTGGTGGTCATAAGTTGAGGATTACCTCTATTTGCAGTCGATGATTGACTGAAAGCTATGATATCACTAATGTAACTTCTTTGTCCCCATTTCTCCAAAAAGAAAGAGAAAGAATTTGGAGCAGATTGTTTTCCAATTTTAAAGAAACTTGTGACAAGTCTTTTATTTTAAGTGAAAATTGACTTGCGGAACATGTTTTTAATACTTGAGAATGCAAAAGCAGAGAGACAGCTTCCTTCAAGCATAGGGTCAAGAATGAGAGCGGAACCCAAGTTGAGGAAGATGAGTTGGATATTTTCACCAGCTTGAATTATTTGTAAAAATAATAAAGCTAGGATACAAATAAACAAACATACAAATAAACCTATGTAAGTTCTCCAAATATTAAAAGGCAAATGATTACAAAGTTGCAGATGCAAGCCTTTTCCTTGTTATCCACAAGCAGTTCCAAAAACCATTTTATGTTTAGCTGAATTTAGTTATAAAGTTCCTCACAACCAGAAATTCTGCCTTATCATAGTTTTAGATCACAGGGAAGTTTGCAAATACAACTAGAAGCACATTTTGGGTGCATTTCTTTACACCATCAAATATACAAATGTACAGTAAAAACAGGCAGATGCTGGAACACCCACAAAAGAAAGATCAACCACATCTTCTCTTCTAATTGTTTTAATTTAAGTATTTTAAAAAGTGTGTGATCATATGTAATTCTGCTTAGCATTTATTTATTCAATTGGATGCATGTTTATTTTAGCACATCACATCCCAAAACTCCTCACTCCTGCATGACTGACTGTTTAGGGAAAGGGTCTGCAACCCGTGGCTCTGGAGCCACATGCAGCTCTTTTGGCTCTCTGCTGTAGTTCCCTGTTGGCTGATCCCACTGGCTGGCCCCTCCCCTCCCCATCACTCCTTGCTTGGCCTGAGAAGGTAAGGGTGATGGCAGGGGATGGAGACTCTGCTCCATATTCTAGAGGGAGGGAGTCACACAGGTTGTTAAATTATTGGCTCCTGGTGTTTTCTTTTTTGTGAGAAATGGGTCCAAATGGCTCTTTGAATGTTTAAAGTTGCAGGCCTCTGGTTTAGGGAAAGTGACACAAGCGATATTATGAAAATCATAATATCATTATACAAATAACACAATAGAAAAATCTACTTAACTGAGTGATAGCTCAGTGGTTAAAGATGCTGAGCTTGGCAGTAGGAGAGCTGACTGCCCAGGTTCAAGGCCCAAGCTCCACGCAAAGGGGTGAGCTCCCATTTCTTGCCCCATCTGCTGCCCTAATTAGCCGTTTGAAAGCATGCAAATGCAAGCAGATAAATAGGTACCACTTGGGTGGGAAGGTAACAGCCATCCATGAGCCTTTTCCATATAACTATGTTGGCCATCTAATCACTGAAATTGGTTTTGGATGATTCTGGCTCCCTCGGCCAAAAAACGTAGATGAGCACTGTGCCCTAAAGTTGGATATGACTGACAGGGAAATCTTTATCTTTACCTTTAGACTCATTCATTCTTCTATTAATTTTTGAGGGGGAGATAAATGGAAGTGAACGGTAGTTTGGTCATTAACTCAAATAATGACTATCCACTGGACTGGGGACAATCAATAAATTTAAATAAGCAAATAATTTTATGACTAGTTTAAATTTACCCCTTCCACCTTTCCTAACTCAACAACTCGTAATATATTTAAGCTGCAAAGTTAAGATTTTTAAAAGATCTTAACGGGTTATTGTTAAATGGTTTTTTTTAGAGGAATTTGGGGCAATTTGGAAAGGCTTCATTTTGTTCTCCAGGCGCTTCTTACTGCTAATAAGATTGATATAGACACCCACATACATAATTTTTTCATCTATTTTTTAGAGTAGAACTGTAGCAATCCTAAACTTTACAATTATAACTCTTTGGCTTGCATAGAATTGGTAAACTTTGATTATTTCAATTATCCATAGGATAGTTTGAGGGTATAGCTTGGATACAGCAGTCAATCATTCTGTTTAGATTTTACTTCGTACTTCCACCCAGCCCACAACTCCAGAACTTGACCCAAAACTGACTAGGCTTTAGTCAACTAAATTACAAAATACAGATGACTGGAAACAAAAATGCCTGCAGATAGAAACCTAACTAGGAAGAACAGTTCGAATTTAGTCCCTTTGCTATACCATTTATTTAGAAGGAATGTTTAAACATGTGAAAGGATGACACTTTAAACTGCTTCTAAAACACTGCAGTCCACAGGCTTAACATTCTGTTACTTCATTTTATTAGGCTTAATATGTTTTTAGTTCCTGGATATTTATTTATTTTTGCTTACTATGAGAGATGCCCATAAATAATTATTTTTAAAAAAGGACAATGAAAGCAAAGAACGATGACGGTTATTGAAACATGGAAGGAAGAGTAAAACTGAACTCTGAACCATGATTTGACTTTTAGGCACCTACCTGCCTATCTGCTTTGTGGAATCAATATCCCAGTATAGTCCATATATATAACATATGATTTGAAGATTATTAACAACTGAACAGTGAAAAAATGTCCAAAGGTTATAATCATATCGTATATCTCAAAAATTTGTGTACATTATCGCTTTCATATTTTGCAAACACAGATAAAAGATACTGTTTTAATCTGGTAAATTAAAGAAGGAATCCAAGGGCAAGATTTGGGTCTAGCACCTCAAACAAATGCAGATTGTTCTGCAATCTATGTGAGAAAGATGTTAAGACAGGCCAAGAGATGCTGCCTAGGGAGCAGTCAGATAAGAGAACGGCAAGAGGCTCAGAAGAGACTTCTTGGGCTGTAAAAAAGATGGTAGGAGATTTACCCTTTCGGACTTGCAAGATTTTGCTAATGTTGCTTTGCAATAAAGCAGAATTAGCTCATCTCATCGTGCTTCCTTTCAGGACTATCTAGTAAGACTGACAAGTGAAACTTGCAGCTTGGTTGTGAAGTAGTCACTAAATGATATTGCAACTGTGTTATGATCTTAATTAATCTTTCCTTTGCTTTTGGAGGTCATAAATGCGCAGACTGGTCACAAAATTACTTTTTCATCAACACTGTGACCGCAAATGATTGCTAAACAAGGCAACTGCTAAACGCAAATTACCTGTAAATCAAAAGGACATGTACAGAGAGCCACAAACTGATGGGTGCCAATATGTTCCACACATCTTCCCCCAAGCAAAGCTTCCAGTCATGCTGTTGAGGGTTTATGAGAGTTGGAGGCCAATGTATCTGGATCAACTTAAAGCAGAGTTTATAAAATACTCATAACAATAATGGTCTTAGGTGTTTATGATTTATTTTCTAATCACAAACTTTCCAAGAACATAAATTTTCTATGTGCTGTAGATATATTAAAAGTCAGGATAATCTCTGTCTACAGTTTTGAAAGTTGATGAACAAAAACAAAAAGAATGAGGAAGGAACTGAAATAGAGCAAGACAGACAGCAGTTATCTGGCTGAGGAATGAAGTCAGGTTGGTCTTAGTCCTGCTATAGCCTTCTTTTGACCCTAAGTCTCCTCACAGATGAAAGAAGCCAGACCTGCTTCCTTTCTGCTGTCCCCTGGCAGATACATTATGAATTTAAACCCAATACTCATTTGCTGTAGAGAAATCTGGGAAATATTTTCTAAAGAGGAAATGAACTACAACTTGCCAGATTCTTGGAAGAAATGAAAGAAAGCCAAGAACCTATAATGCAGATATAGGGGCTCTCTGCCTTTTTCCCCAGCCTTGCGATATGTTTCTTTTTATATATAGATCATTCTTCAACTGTATGCACTGTAGTGTCTTTCCATTTGCCAACTGCTGAATTAAAGCAATGCCAGGTAAAAGGCAATGAAGTTGCTAAACACTTATGAAAAGAATTTTCTTCAATGTGGTTTATCCAAAGTCTATGAATGGGAAATAATTCCATTTACTTTTTTATTTTTATGGGAAAAGAATGAAAAATGTTATTTCTAGTATGTATCTCACATGTACACACATCTTCAGATCTATAAACATGGAAGTAAATATGTTCCACAGATGGCGAGGGAATTCTGGGAGTTGAAGATCATGCATCTTAAAAGTTACCAAGATTGGGAAACTCTGGTTTATATTCTTTGTTTAGCTTCTATTTAAAAATAAAAAATAAAACCACATCTATGCTGCTGGTGGGTGGATTAATGCAAAAGCTAAACTGAACTATAAGTGCTAAAGTCTGGATCCTGCTCATCTCTCTCTCAAGACCAAGAGGATATCCCTTCTGGTTGTAAAAGTATTGCCATGCTGCTGCATCATTAAAAAAAAAAACTCTCAAGAACTAAAAATAAAGTGTTGAAGAGCATATTTTAAAGAGGGGGAATAAAAACAAATTGATTGTGGCCAGGTCTTGGGAGATGGAGGCTAAACGGAGATAGGAAAAAAAATAATCATACAACGGGAAAGATGTGGTCTGGCATTCTTTTGCATTCACCAGTCCACATGTGATTCCCTCTTGCCCTATGACCCACTGTGGCCTCACCTTTAGAGTCCCGCCCCCAGTTCTTTGTGGTTTATCTCCCTATTGCAGACTTTGCCATTTGACATCCGATATCCTGAGCTGCCCCATGACTGCCTTTTCTGGACTAGTGAAAAACAAAAAAACCCTCCTCAATAGGTTCAAGTCAAAGTTGGATACATTTTGGGGATATTGTTTTATTTCAATTTGTCAAAGCAGGTTTCCCCAAACTCCTTTAATTTCTCCAGTCCCCGTTATCAACACTCTGTTTATATAAGTATAATAATAACTTTGAGAGCCTGTTTGCTCCAGTGGTTAAGGCATCAAGTTAGAATCTAGGAACTCTGAGATCTACTCCTGCTTTAGGCATAAAAACTAGCTGGATGGGCCAATCACTCAGCCTAATTCTCCTCACAAGGTTGTTGTGGGGAAAATAAAGAGAAAATAAATAAAGAGAAGTAAGGAGTACTAGATATGTTCCCTGTCTTGAATTATTTATAAAAATAATAAATATATGACATAAATAAATACATAAACAAACAATAAATACATTTTTAAGAAGAATAAGTTGGAATAATTGTTCTGTTACTAAAGTCTAATTAATAATGTGATCCAAGAGGAATTTCAAAAGGAATACATGCTTGAGTACAAGATAGGAAGCTAACGGAGATCCTGTCCCCTTAAATCTTTATGGAGATTTGCAAATCTCCATAAAAAGACTTACAAATGGTAATACCACATCTTCCAAATTTATAACTGACAAAGCCAAACAGACCTATGACTATCAGTTGAATATAGCATTATATGATTTTCTTGCCTGCTTAGAACAGCAGAAAAACAGAACAATCCAAACCCTGGTTTAGTTTCCACAAAGGGCTATCATCTTTGGATGTGATCCTTTTGTACTAAATAAAAGTCCCGTTCTTACAGCAAAGGAAAGAATCCTAAAAAGTGAGTCACTTCCTCGATATCCTGCTGGCACGACTACAAGGAAATGTACTGTCTTCTAGTATCACAGAAGAGATAAGCACGTTGATCTGAAAATTCTGAGCACTGGCAAACCTGAAAGAGATGCTTACCTGACATGCTGCTTTTCACCGAACATTGGCTACTTTTTCTTTTACGTTTCCCATCCGGCCACCTTCGAAGAAGAGAGAAAGGGGAGAATCTGTCAGAAATTTGAAGTACAATTTATCTTTCTTGCTCACCTGCCTCAAAACTTTCCCAAATCACCAGAGCTCAGCTCACCCTTTTTCTTCATGGTGTAGCATTTCCATTATCCTACACCCTTTAGGAAATCAGAAGGTGTAAGCAGTACAGGGAGACTTATCTGAGAAGAGCAGAAGTGATAAAGTGGTTGGGAAGATGTTTTAATGCACATATGCATGGCTAACCCTCTATACAGCCAAGATTTCCATGCTATCCTTCTCACAAGTAAGAGTCCTGCTAGACTGTTCTCACCTCAAGCTAATATGGACTAGATGCAGGAGATACAAAAGTTAAAATTACCAGCGATCATTTAAAGAAAGCTAACCCAACCCAATACAGGTTATATTTCTTGCACTGAGATCCATGGCTGCCCTAAAAAGAAGTGAGAGGTGGTCATGATAGCATTACACTTGCCCAAGAAGCTCAGGATGATTATTCCTTTTAAAATTGTGACAACTTTTTAGTGAAGGTTAGGACTTAATGACATAACCCAAGTTAACTGACCTAATTGAAATTTTCTGCCTTAAAATAATACCTTGCTGGAGCAAGAAAATATGGTAGAAAGAAAGACGTAAAGCTACGTAAATCCTTTTGGCGGCTGAACTGTAGGTGTCTATGAAAGGGAGGAGGAAAAATTCATGAAACATTGGAAATTCCTGCTATTACAAAAAAAAAAAAAAAGTCCCAATTCAGCTAGATATTTGGAAGTATACTCAATATTTTGTGTATGTGTATTTAATTTGCATTATTAAACTTGGATGTATACTTTACTAATTTGAAAAGAAGATTCAAATTACAGTATTTGGGGGAAAGCCTAATTAAAGGTTGTTACAAATTGCTAGGAATACATAATGAAAACAGATGAGTAGGAGAGTTTCCTGGTGTATTTCAAATTCCATATTATCTTATATTATCTTTTTTTCTAACCCAAGAACTGAGAAATTGTTTTTAGAGAAAAAAAATTGTTGAAATAAATGTTAGAAATTTCTGATAATTCTTCCAAAGATTTCAGGCAATTAAAAACAGCTGAAGAAAAAAATGATTTTACACATATAATTTGTATGCATGTATGACTGAGATAAAAATTTTATGTAGATAGAATACTCTTGGGAAAAATGAAAATTTTATTATTAAAATATAAAGTATATTTCTCTGCAAAATATGTACTTGTTTTAATAATAAAATATAGGTAGTCTTTATTTATAATCATTTGTTTAGCCAGCCATTTGAAGTTACAAGAGCATTGAAAAAAGTGACTTACAACCATTTAAAACAGTTCCACAGCATCTGTACAGTTATATGATGAAAATTTGGGTAATTGGCATATATTTATGAAGGCTGCATCATTCCACAGTCACCTGATTGCCATTTGCAGCAGTTCCAGTTGACTTCAAACAGGTAAAAGTCAAATGGGGGACCCTTAATGACCACGACTGACATAACAATTGTAGTGGTTCACTTAACAATGAGAAAAAAATATTGCAAAACCAGATGTGACTCACTTAACAATTGCCTTACTTAGCAATGACAATTCTGGTCCCCACTGTGATCAAAAATCAAGGACTTTCTGTAAACAGGAATGGCTGTAAACAGCCAGTGAAAATCTAGTTTTTAATTATTTCACATTATCAGATCCTTTGCATTAGAATTCTTTATTGGCCAAGTGGTTCTCTCCACTGTATTGAGTGAAACCTTCCTAAATCTGATTAATAGGGCCACATAAAAATTGAATATTCTTAGCACAATCGGAGAAGGGGCAGAAATTGTAGCTTCCATGCAAAGAGTTTAATATTTCAAAAAATTAGTATGGTGCAGCAGGTTAAGATGTTAGACTAACAATACTGAAATCTGCTATTGGCCAATGAAATTATCTTCGTATTTTGTGTTAGTAATTCTCTTCTAACTCAATTTATCTCACTGAGTTGCTATGAAGATAAAATGAAGACAGATCCCTTTAGAAGCTGCCTTGAATTCCCTGGGGAAAGACAGCATAAAGTAAAGTAAATGCATGAATTTCTCGTACTAGATTGAGCTATATGAAACTAGAGAGGCAGTTTGATGTATGATTAAGGCATCAGACTAAAAATTGGGAAACTGTGAGTTCTAGCCCCATCATAGACATGAAGCCAAATGGGGGACCTGGGACCAGCCATTTTTTCTTAGCCCTAGAAAAGAGGCAATGTCAAACCACTTCTGAAAAAATTTGCCAAGAAAACTGCAGGAATTTAAAAACATTCTTTTAAAATTGGACACAATTGTTCAAAAGAAAAAAATGAACTTATTCAGCTGTGTTCATAATTATACCAGCTTAGCTCCTAATATCATTCTCTCACCATCTCAGTTTCAAAAGGGCTGAGGGCAAGAGACAAAATTATTTTCCAGAAGAAGGCTATAAAAATTAAGCATGGATGCCATCTAAAATGCAGAAGTGTTGACTAAGACAAAGGGTTTCAAGTTTCACCCAATATGTAAGAATATATTATTTGCAACATGTGATCCTTGTTACCTACTGAAAAAAACCAATCCAGCCACTTTAATAGTACTATCCCAAGAGGCGTCCCTCTTGTTGGCCAAGTCTAATGGATGCTTACTGAGGACCTTCAGAAAAGAAGCAGGAAGAGAGACTTCTTAATGTGCCATAGAAGGAAAATACAGATTCAAGTCTGATTCTATGCTGGAGCAATAATTGAGATGAAGCATTGTTATTTCTCTCTTATAGGCAGGGGTGGGCTGCTGGGGGCTCGCAGGGGTTTGGAAGAACCCCTAGCTAAAATTCTGTGCAGTTCAGAGAACCCCCAAATCCCACTCCTGGCTGGCCCCACCTAGCCCACCCCAGGAATCCCCATGCGGCCCGTTTTGGATGCAGGTAAATGCAGGGTGTGTGCGGAGGCTTGGGAAGGGCAAAAACTGGGCCTCCCAGAAGTTTGGGAAGGCTGGAAATGACCCCATTTCTGGCTTCCAGAGAGCCTTCGGAGCCCAGAGATGCCATTTTCACCTTTTTTTCCCTTGAGGAAAACCTCTGTAGCCTAGGTAGGGCAAAAACACCCCCCCTGTGGTGTAGGAGGCTGACTAGGCCACACGCACCATGGCCATGCCTACCTGGCAACCAGGCAGAGAACTCTTTGCTAAAAATTTTGAAACCCACCCCTCTTATAATACTGGCAGGCTTATCAGCTAGCAGCTTAGTTTAGGGTAGAAGCAGCAGGTAGATTTCCCGCTATGAGCGGTTAGCATAGCATTCTGCTGATGGTCACTCCAATTTGCAAAGGCTTGACTTTTCATGGGGAGAGCCTATTATAGTGATACAGATACAACAACTTGCCTAGACTCTGAAGTAAATAGATATAGCACTTTCTTAGCTATCTTTAGATACATATGAGCTTGATCCATGCTTCTTGACTCTTCAAGGAATCTGAGAAGTATGATGAATTGGAATGAGAGGTAGTTAATACATCTGTTCAGGAAAGACAGGTGCTATTAGTTTTGTGATGTACCCTGCCTGAAAAGATCCTTTTTGGATCTCTTTGCATGGGACAATTATGTATCTAATCACCAATTCTTGAGTATGGTTAGGTGATTGCAATCAGGGTACAACTGCAGAACAACCTAGATGAACCAGATTATTGGGCCATTTTCACTTAAGATTCAAGCTGGAATATGGGATGGACACAGCTTCAGTAGCCCTCTGGATAACCTTTAATGGGATTTGAGAAATATGCCTATTACAATATTTTTGGATTTCTCAGCAGACCTCAACAGCAGTGGCCTGGTATCCTTCTTGACCATGGGCAGGGAGGGATTCAGTATTGGAACACACATTCAAAGTTATGGTGGTGTTGAACAAGGAGGACTTATGATGGGTTCTTATATTGCAGCTGTCACATCATCTCATAATCACATGGCAATTGGCTTGTAATTATAAATCACAGTCTTCCCCAGCCACATGATCACCATTTGTGACCTCCACTGCTGGCTTTTGATGAGCAAAGTCAATGCGGAAACCAGCAGAAAATTATAAATGGTAATCTGACTGGAGGATGCTGTGACTGCTCAGAATTTGCCTGATGACAGAAACTGGGATTGCTGCAACTACTATCATAAATTGGTGCAATTACGTGATAGCATGCTTTATAACCACGTTGCTTAGCAAATGAGTTTACAATCCTAATTATCGCTAAGCAAGGATTATCTATAAAAATTCTGCTCTTTCTTCAATGGACAGTTCCAGAATGACCAAGGAGTTGCTCTCTGTGGAATGCTGCATGGATCAGTTTGTCTCCTCTGTTTTTTTTATATTTACATGGAACTGCTGGGTAGTTTGTGGCCCAAGTAACAAATGACATTTTGTTGAAAGATTGTATCTGAAGTCTGTGAAGGGTCTGGGTAGGATGAAACAAGTTGAATGGGTTTGCATTGTTTTAACTGAGTGATATCTTCAGAATGGTCATTTCACAGGGTAGCATCACTCCTGAAAGAGCAGGTCTATGACTCTGGGATCCCTGAACAGTGGTGGGATTCCACATTTTATCCCTACCAGTTCTATGAAAGAATACTTCGTATGTGCAGCGCTCAAAAACTGTGTGTCAGCGCTGGTCAGCTAAGCTGTTTTTTAGATCAGCTGATCTGATCTGCCATGCAAATCAGCTGAGCTAAAAAAAACCAAGGGAATATAGGAGAGGAGATAGCGGCGGTGGGTGGGCAGGACCAGCCAGAGGTGGTATTTGGTTCTCCGAACTACTTAAAAATTACACTACTGGTATGCCAGAACCGGTCCGAACCACCTGAATATACCACCTCTGCTTCTGAACCCGCAACTACTGTTTGGTGGTCAGATGGAAGCTGAAGCCTTGAACCTTTGTGAAGCAATGGTTGGTATACAATGGTTGGTTATCTGAAGTACAAAGACCTCCTGATGGTTAATTCACACTGCCATCACCACTTGTCTGGATTACTACAATGTGCTTAATATTGCACATTGCCTTTAAAGAACACTAAGAAATTTAAACTGTTCCATAATTCAGCAATCCAGGTGTTGTTTGCTACTGGCCAATATGAACATTTTCTTTTATCTGTTTATTATGAATATTTTATTGTGAGAAATATTAAACAGAGCAAAATATAAATATGATAATGATTAATTTTAATTAGGAATTCTGCATGACATTAGTACCCATTCTCCCACCCCACCATGGTGATTTTAACAACTATGGAAGGAGGGTGAAATTTTGACTTATTAGGATTATCATCACTGTCATTACAACTTATACAGGGAATAGACTTTTCCTCATGTAATAGTCTGGGTTTGTCCCCCACCCCCACCCAACAGAGTGAGTAAATGTGCAGAAATGCATGCCTCTCCACTAGCTTTTCCTTCCAAAATAAATTCCAAAGACAAAATGTCCTTTTTGGCCTGGATTAAAAACAACAACAAATGGTGACCTCAGCCGAAGCTCCGCCAATCATCTGCCAGTCCAAGCACTCTCATTTGCATGTTGATATTTTATTGGCAGCTGTGTGCTAAATGGAATGAAGAAGGCGGAGCAAGGAAGACACCCTGTTGGACCTCTTTGCAACTTGTATATTTATAACAAACTGAATTGGGAGGGGGACTCCCATGTTTTTGCAATTTCATACACTTCAATTAAAAAAAAATCCCCACCTTATTTGCAAACTATTTTTAAAAACCTGGCAAAGAGGATTTTTTTTAATGATTTCTGAAATCATCCAATAAGACAAGACTGAGTTCAGGTAGGTCTCTTTAGGTAAACAGTCCCATGAAGTCATTACAGATAAAATCCTATGAACAAGACATAAATGCACCAAATGCAGCCCAAATGCCAGGGAGATTTCTGTTCAGGATTAAGAGCAAGAAAGTTGCAGCAACAGATAATAGTAATAATAATAACACATAACCATAAGCATCCAAAATGGTTGTTGGCATGTATTATTTTGAAAAAGATTTACAAGAAATGAAAAACAGCTCTCATTCAGCAGCCACTGTGTCAACTGATCACACGGAAGCACAATTTGCTTTGACTTGGCTATCACAATTGTGGTGGGAAGAGGCACATGTGGCAATTTTATATCCTGCATTATGTATCTTTTATCTTTTAACATTCATATTATTTAAGATTTCCATATCAAGAATGGTTTGAAATTGAAGGTATCCAGCATCTAAGTTCCCTATAAAATATTACCCATTAGGTAGGGCAATTTTACCCTAGATTCGGGAATTGGATTTCAGGGATAACTTCATCTTTCTCTCCCTTTTCTGCTAGGATTCCCATATGTTTAGTCTAACCTCAAGCAAGATAACTGCTTATAATTGGATTGAACCACTCAGACTACAGGGATGACTTTGCACAATTTAATACTTCTCCAAAGAGAAATACTCCCTAGCATGAAAAGTTATATTTAAGAGAAAATTAATTAATTTTGCCTCTAATCTCCCACCCACCCAATTAGAAACACACCTGTTTACATGAGGATATTTATAGTTAAATGGAATGGAAACCCCCCTCCCATCTGTAATACAATGTGATTCAGCCCCAATGCAGGTTTTCTGCAGCTGTAAGAACCAGCACTTGCACATCAGTCTAAGAGGCATTTCAACAGAAATATATATCCAACCAAATGTAGACTTAATGCTTGAATTACCGCAGCAGGATATACAAAAGGAAAAATAGAAAAAACAAAACAAAACGCTGTTTGTCAGGGAAGCAGCCCAAAGCAGTGCAGGCTGGCAATGTGTACGTGCACTCTTTGAGCAAACATTACATATCAGCATGTACACAATGCAGCTTCTAAAAAAAGACTATCGTGACTGCAAAGTTGAGGGGGGAGGCAAGACTGGTACGATCAGACTGATACACCTCTCCCCATTTCTAAAGTACCCAACAGGATGTCCTCTCATCCACGTAAAGCTTATAGGCACGGCTTGTACCAGGAGTTCCTGGAACCAGTGCCAAACTATGCTCTCTCTCTGCTGTTGCTCACAACGGCTTGCATGACGGTGCTTGGCCCTCTGCCAGCAAAGGAGGCCTGGACAGCACCTGAGGACAATATGTGCCAGCAGCAGAACATGAAAGAAAGGCACAGAGATTCTGCCTTATAGCTTTTGGAATTCCCCGGAGATGTTGGAGAGGAGAAGAGGAAGAGCAGGGAATACAAAAATTGTTTTGATCTGGGCGCCAGCTTCTAGGGAAGGAAAAGAGACAGAATAGCCCTATGAACTCCAGTGGGTGGGAAGGAAAGAAAGATTTGGAACAGATTCTGATGTGAAATATTTGTGTGCTAGAACTAAGACAGTGAGCTGTGGTTGCCAAGTTCAAATCTTCCCTGAGTGTAAAATTCAGTAAGAAGTTTGAGTCAACACCATCTCTTAGATTTAAAGTTGTTGTATAAGGATACTACATAAGGATGGCAAGCCTGTGTGGCATGCTGCGTATTTTGAAAAGTAAAATAAAGGGGGGAGGGTATAAATACACCAGATAAATATATATGCAGCAACTACCTCCCCCCTCAACATACATATCCATCTTTACAACCAGCGTCCCAGCTAAATGCTTGTATCAAACAAGGCCAAAACTTGTTCCCCCACTGCACAATCAGCTATTGTGGAAAACTGGATATTCAATCCATATATATCACTTGTTGGAATGGGACGTTACAGAAATCAAATCATTAAATAAAGTTATAATTGCTCAGATAATGCCTGTGAAGAGAATACCCTACGTGGAAATAGTTCTTTTTATAGTGGCCAAACTCATTTTAATAAAATGAAAACAATCCCTAGTGGCTCAGTGGCTAAGACGCTGAGCTTGTCAATCAGAAAGGTCAGCAATTCGAATCCCTAGTGCCGTATAACGGAGAGAGTTCCCATTTCTTGTCCCAACTTCTGCTAACCTAGCAGTTCGAACGCATGTAAAACTTCAAGTAGAAAAACAGGCACCACTTTGGTGGGAAGATAACAGCATTCTGTTGAGCCTTCAGCCACATGCCGGCCACATGACCACAGAGATGTCTTCGGATAGCACTGGCTCTTCAGCTTTGTAATAGAGATGAGCATTGCCCTTAGAGCCAGAAACTACTAGCACATATGTGCGAGGGAAACCTTTACCTTTAAACAAGCCCCTCCCCTCTCTTTATGAAAGGATACACAATTCAAGAAATAATGGATCTCTCGAATGGGCAAAAACAGAGAAGAATAGAGCATTTTACTTCAAACTTGTAAGCAAAACCTATCCCTTAGTGTTCGTGTATACTATGCTCAAAATTTAAATAACTCAGAGCAAGTTATGCCAATGTATGAAAAATAGCACCAATCAGGAAAGCAAAATACCAAAACCAAACCCATAACCATTCTGACAAAAAAAAATCCATTAAAAAGTATATCTCCACAATCATCCTATTCCAAAGACCTGGAAAAACAACTAAGTCTTCAATCATTTCCTGAAGTACATATGAATGGGATACACATTAATTTTGAGGACAGAGGGCAAAATGTCCAATAGAGCAGGCACGTTTCTTGGGTTGTATAACATGACATTATTTAATTGACAGGACTCATAAATGTACCCACCCTGGACATGCAAGGACAACTGGACACAAGCTGTGCATCAAATCGTTCGGCTCTATGACATGAGGTCATCTCAGAACCACTACACCATATCTTTCAAAAATCCTGGAGCACCAGGGAACTACCAAAGGACTGGAAAAAGCTGATGTGGTTCCCATCTTCAAAAACGGAAAAAAAACAGACCCAGGAAACTATAGACCAATCAGCCTAATGTCAATATCTGGGAAGATACTGGAAAAGATAATAAAAAAACAGATCTTCCAACATCTAAAAACAAGTAAAGTAATAACTAGCAGCACGGGTTTGTTAAAAACAGATCATGCCAAACCAATCTTATTTCATTCTTCAACACAATGACTAAATTAGTAGACCAGCAAAATACTGTCGACATAATATATTTAGATTTCAGCAAGGCATTCAATAAAGCAGACCACAACCTACTTCTTAAGTAAGCTAGAAAAAAGTGGAATAGAAAGCACCACCACTAGATGGATTCTCAACTGGCTGGCAAACTGTACTCAATGAGTAGTCCTTAATGGGTCTAAGTCTACATGGAGGGAAGTAAGCAGTGGGGTGCCACAAGGTTCCGTCTTAGGCCCAGTACTCTTCAATATCTTCATTAACGACTTAGATGAGGGAATAGAAGGGGAACTTACCAAATTACCAAATTTGCAGATGATACTAAGCTGGCAGGAATAGAAGATAGGCTCAAGATCCAGATGGATCTTGACAGACTTGAAAACTGGGCCCTATCTAACAAAATTCAATGTAGAGAACTCCTACACTTAGGTAAGAAAAACCAAAAGTACACATATAGACTGGGTGAAACCAGGCTCAATAGCAGTAACTGTGAGAGGGATCTTGGAGTCTTAGTGGACAACTAGCTAAATATGAGCCAGCAGTGTGCAGCAGCAGCCAAAAAAGCTAATGCAATCCTAAATTGTATTAACAGAGGGATACAATCAAGATCAAGGGAAGTACTAATACCATTCTAGAAAGCCTTAGTAAGACCACACCTAGAACTGTACTGCATCCAGTTTTGTTCACATCATAAAAAAGAGACTCTAGAAAAAGTACAGAGAAGAGCAACCAGGATGATTAGGGGACTGGAGGCTAAAACATACAATGAACGGTTGCAGGAACTGGGCTTGGTTAGTCTAGTAAAGAGAAGGACCAGGGGAGACATGATAGCGGTCTTCCAATATTTGACGGGCTGCCACAGAGAGGAAGGGGTCAAGCTATTTTCTAAAGTGCCTATAGGCCAGATAAGGAATAATGGATGGAAACTGAACAAGGAGAGATTTAACCTGGAAATAAGGAGAAACTTTCTGAAAGTGAGAACAATCAACCAATGGAACAGCTTGCCCTCGGAAGTTATGGGAGCTTCATCACTTGAGACTTTCAAGAAGAGATTGGACTGCCATTTGTCAGAAATGGTGTAGGGTCTCCCGCTTGGGCAGGGAGTTGGACTAGATGACCTACAATGTCCCTTCCAAATCTGTTATCTGTTAAATAGCTCTAAAGGTGGTACCTAGCACCTTGAATTGAAAATGGAAGCCAACTGCCAACCAGTTCAGTTCACAAAGCAGAAGGGTCACATGGGCATAACATGATACCTCCATGCCCTTGCTGTCACATTCTGGACCAATTGTACACTGCTCAAAAATATAAAGGGAACACTTAAACAACACTATGTAACTCCAAGTCAATCATATTTCTGTGAAATCAAACTGTCCACTTAGGTAGCAACACTGATTGACAATCAATTTCACATGCTGTTGTGCAAATGGAATAGACAACAGGTGGAAAGCATAGGCAGTTAGCAAGACACCCCCAATAAAGGAGTGGTTCTGCAGGTAGTGACCACAGACCAATTCTTAGTTCCTATGCTTTCTGGCTGATGGTTTGGTCACTTTTGAATGCTGGCAGTGCTTTCACTCTAGTGGTAGCATGAGACGGAGTCCACAACCCACACAAGTGGCTCAGGTAGTGCAACTCATCCAGGATGGCACATCAATGCGAGCTGTGGCAAGAAGCTTTGCTGTGTCTGTCAGCATAGTGTCCAGAGCATGGAGGTGCTACCAGGAGACAGGCCAGTACATCAGGAGACGTGAAAGAGGCCGTAGGAGGGCAACAACCCAGCATCAGGACCGTTCCTCCTCCTTTATGCAAGGAGGGACAGGAGGAGCACTGCCAGAGCCCTGCAAAATGACCTCCAGCGGGCCACAAATGTGCATGTGGCTGCTCAAACGATCAGAAACAGACTCCATGAGAGTGGTATGAGGGCCCGACGTCCACAGGTGGGGATTGTGCTTACAGTCCAACACCGTGCAGGACGTTTGGCATTTGCCAGAGAACACCAAGATTGGAAAATTCGCCACTGGTGCCCTGTGCTCTTCATAGATGAAAGCAGGTTCACACTGAGCACATGTGACAGATGTGACAGGGTCTGGAGATGCCATAGAGAATGTTCTGCTGCCTGCAACATCCTTTGGCAGTGGGTCAGTAATGGTGTGGGGTGGCATTTCTTTTGGGGGCCACGCAGCCCTCCATGTGCGCGCCAGAGGTAGCCTGTTTGCCATTAGGTACCGAGATGAGATCCTCAGACCCCTTGTGAGACCATATGCTGGTGCGGTTGGCCCTGGATTCCTCTTAATGCACAACAATGCTAGACCTCATGTGGCTGGAGTGTGCCAGCAGTTCCTGCAACACGAAGACATTGATGCTATGGACTAGCCTGCTCGTTCCCCAGACCTGAATCCAATTGAGTATATCTGGGACATCATGTCTCGCTCCATCCATCAATACCACGTTGCACCACAGACTGTCCAGGAGTTGGGGGAATGTTTTAGTCGAGGTGTGGGAGGAGATCCCACAGGAGACCATCTGTCACCTCATCAGGAGCATGCCCAGGCGTTGTAGGGAGGTCATACAGGCATGTGGAAGCCACACACACTACTGAGCTTCATTTTGACTTGTTTTAAGGACATTACATCACAGTTGGATCAGCCTGTAGTGTTTTTTTCCACTTTAATTTTGAGTGTAACTCCAAATCAAGACCTCCATGGGTTGCTAAATTTGATTTCCATTGATAATTTTTATGTGATTTTGTTGTCAGCACATTCAACTATGTAATGAACAAAGTATTTAATAAGAATATTTCATTCATTCAGATCTAGGATGTCTTATTTTTGTGTTCCCTTTATTTATTTTTTTGAGCAATGTAGTTTCGGAATGGTCCTTAAGGGTAGTCCAATAAATAGTATGTTACAATAATCCAATCATGAAATGACTAGGGCATAAGTGACAGTCTCAAGGTCCTCCAGGGCTAGTAAAAACCACAAAAGTATCTGTGGTAAGGCACCCTGTACCACAGTTTTGGACCAGGAACTGAGAATCCAAGGAGGAAGCCAAACTGTGCACAGATTTCATATGAAGAGCTGCAACCCCACTTAATCAACAATGGAATCCTTCTAGACCCAGGAGGCCAAACAGACATAGCGGTAGATTGAATGGGTGTACGTTAATTTTAACATACTTTATTTTTCTATATGTTAAATTATTGTATTTTATACCAATTTTTATACCAATTTTAAACTTGAGTTTATTCAAATTTCATTCTAAATTGTATTTTATCCAATTCCATCTTAAATTGTTTTTATCAGATTTTAATAATAATTTGTCTGGAACTTTGCACTTTGATATTGCCCAAGGATTAATCAATAAAGTTAATTAACTAACATAGCACCTTTGTCATGTAAGAATTGAATCTGAATCCTGTACATGTCTTCCTTTCCAGACATTTATAGCTTCCAGACACTGGCTTAGGACTTTGATGCATTGCTTGGCTGGCAAGGTGTCAAGATTGTTGGGTATCATTCACATATTAATGATATATGATTCCAATATTAATGATATGTGATTCCAAATTGGTCGATGACTTCATTTATCAGTTTTATGCAGATACTACGCAGAAGGGAGAAAAGTGCTAAACTCTGCAACACCTCGCCACTGAGGGGCCATGGATGTGATTTCTCCCCACTTACCAATACCAACTGAAGCCAGTCATAAAGAAAGGAGGAAAATTGCTGCAAAATTGTGCCTTCCATCCCTAAATTCTAAGGCCAATTCAAAAACAACTGACAATACTGGAAGCCACTGAGAGATTAAGAAGCATGAAAATAGATACATTACACCCTTCCTAGCTTTAATCCAGGGCATGAACAAGAGAGACCAATGCTACCGCTATACTAAATAATCTTTCTAGGGTCCTTTTGAGCAAGAGACCAATACTGCCTCCACCATGCTGCCAAGAAAGGGAAGGTTAGAGACTGGATGATAAGATTCAAGTCTGTTTTCCTAAGGACAGAACGCACCCATCTTCTTCAAAGTTGAGGGGATTGCCTCCTCAAAGAAACTAAATCCAACCACAGATCACTCTTGGGCGGCTTTAACCATTCAGGAGAAATCTGGATCTAACAAACAGGTTGGTGAACTAAAAGGCTAAAGAACCCTATCCAATTTCTTAGGAATCATAGAATCAAAGTTGCTTCAAATTGCAGTACAATGAATACCTTCTCCTGAGCACCTCAACTTATTGGTTTATGTCCAATTGGAGTCCAACTGTTTGCAAATCAACCAAGTAACAAGAATATTCCCCACAGCACCTCTGCAGATAGTCCTTCAGCTGTCCTCAGCAGCGACAATCTCCGTAAGCACAAATGCTGAGTAAACATTTGGCCACTTTTATCACTATAGTGTAATATCTGTTAGGGATAACATTGTTTTTACCCTAACTGGTTTAGGTAAATAATAATATGTCATCATAGTTTATAAGTTAAAGTGTCTGCAACTTTAACTGTGGGATAGTAATTAAGGGAGTGGTTGTGAAAGCACTTTAAAAGAAGCAAGGCTGCAGCTTGCTCTCTCTCTGGCTTTGATGATCCCTGATTACTGCAAGGACTCAAGACTGCATTGCTCGAACGGGAGAGAAAACAAAGGACTGACTTGTAAGTGAACTGACATAGGATATTCTACACGGACTTTGATAACTGAATATCCCTGAATGGACTGACTAAATGATACATGACTATTGGACTGTTATTTTGACTATGCTATGAACTCATAATGGAATAAACTATATTTTTGATAGCACAAGCGTATCTGTTATTTTTACTGTATGTTAATAAACATATAAGCTTAGCTCACTCATTTATCGGTGTGCCTATCTGACTAACGCTGCACATTCTGTTTAGCTTGTCTCCCTAACCCTGGTTGGGGAAACCAGGCTTAACACTGGTTATGGGCCCAGAGGCTGCAAAGTCAGTTTAACTAGGATAAAACAGATTTATGTTAAAAGTGAGAGTTTGTGTTGTCATACATTACAGTAAACAGACAGCTGTATTTTATTAATTATAGTTTTATATCCATACAAATAAAACATGGCACAAGTCAATCTACAAAGTTTGTCCCTTATATCCAAGTTGGATGGAACAAACTATGTATCATGGTCTATGAAATGTAGTCTACTTCTACGAAGAGAAGGTTTGTGGAACATAATTGAAAATCCACCAAACGTAGAAGAATGGGATGCAGAGGATGATGAAGATAAACTAAAGATAGAAGAATTTATGCATAAAAATCAACAAGCTATTTGCATAATTGGGTTAACCTTAACTGATCAACAGCTTGTTTATATCCACGGAGAGAAAACGGCTGTTGGGTGTTGGCAGAAGCTGAAGAGGATTTATGTTCGAGATAATGTTGGAGCTCACATAAATCTAACACGGAAGCTTTTCAGTACACATCTCCAAACAAATGGTGATATGCTGAGTCATTTGAAAACTATGCAAAGCATTTTTCAAGAACTGCACGAGAAAGAGCTTATTTTCTCTGAACTACACCAAGTCTACATAATTCTATCTTCCCTTGATGAAGGTTATGACAACTACGTAACTTCCCTTGAAATATTGCCAAAGGAAAGCCTAACTTTAACTGATATAACTGGCAGATTGATTGAAGAGGCCAGAAGAAGGCTTGAAAGAGACGATTTAAGGAGGCAGCAACCTCAAAAAGAAGATAATGAATCTCCTACTGCATATGCAATTAAAAGGTGTTTTAATTGTGGAGGAAGAGGACGTTTGGCAAGATTTTGTAAAAAAGCAAAGCACCAGAACGCTGGCCAGAACACTAAAAGTCATCAAAATAAAAATAAAAATTTAGAGTTAGCCATGTATACTAACGGAGCTGTAAAAAATAATTTATGGGTGGTTGACAGTGGAGCATCTCACTGTATATCAAATGATAACAAAAATTTTATTAAAATGTCCAAGAGTACACAGCAGATATCGTTAGCCAATGGCTGGAAACTGAAAGCTAAAGGTCAAGGTATAGCATATTGTTCTTTTATAAAAGAGAATGTAAAAATGTTATATGTACCACAACTTAAGTTTAATTTAATTTCAGTTAGAATTTTGGTTAAACTAGGATATGTAGTTACTTTTAAAGGAGATAACTGCATAATTGAAAAAGAAGATAAGAGAATTACTGCATCTTTAAGAGGTGAATTATATGTGTTAAATGATGATGGTTTAAAAGTGGCTAACACAGTTTATGAAAATAAGAAACCTCATGATGAATGTATTCACTTGTTACATCGAAGGCTAGGGCATTTAAATTTTAAAATGCTGAAGAAAACTGTTGAATTATCTAAGGGAATAAGTTTGAAACCTTGTAATAAGTATTTGCAATGTAATGCCTGTAATCAAAGTAAGAGCAGGGTCACACCTGCTAATAGAGTTGATGGATTTACTACTGAAGAACCTTTAGAGGTAGTATTTACAGATTTAATAGGTCCGAAAAAACCAAGTGTAGGAGGAGCTCGTTACATATTAAGTATAATGGACCACTATTCTAGATATCGGTTTTGCTATTTAATGAAAAGCAAAACTGAAACGTATCAAAATCTCTTTAATTGGATTAAATTTGCAGAAAGGAAAACTAAAAAGAAATTAGTAACTCTTATAACAGATAATGGTACAGAATTTACAAATAATAAATTCCAGAACAGACTAAGAATGTTAGGTATTCAACATAAAATGTCTGCACCATATAGGCCACAACATGATGCCTTTATAGAGAGAAGAGGCCAAACATTACAATCAATGACACGTACTATGATGTCTGATTCAGGATTACCTGACAATTTATGGGGAGAAGCAATAATGTGTGGTAATCATATATTAAATAATGTTGTTAATTCAACAACAGGTGAATTACCATTCACACTGTGGCATGGTACAAAACCTGATTTAAGTTACATGCACACATTTGGAGCACCAGCATGGGTGCATATCCCTACACAACTTAGACACAAAGGACAGCATAGAGCTAAAAGATTATATTTTGTAGGATATACATCTAATCATAGATCTTATAGATTCTGGGAACCAGGTACATCTAGAGTTTACACCAGTGCTAGTGCTAAATTCCTAGAACATGTAGGATGGAATAGATTAGAGCAAGATTTAAATAATGAAGTAATTATTGAACCCTACAAAAGGCAGAAAGATCAGATTAGTTATAAGAAGAGTCCAATTAAAGAAGAAGTCCAAGAAGAGCAAATAGGACCAGAACAAGAGGAAACAGTTGATCAGGAAGAGTTAGATAATCAAGAAGAGTTAATAAAGGAAAGTCCACCTGTAAGTCCTGTAATACCTAGACGTACTACACGTGTAACTAGACCACCTGATAGGTATCAAGCAAGTATAGTTTGCCAAGTAACTAAAATTCCAACTAGTGTAGATGAACTTAGGATGTATCCTGCTAAGGATCAGGAGAATTGGCAAAAGGCAATGGAAAAAGAACTAAATTCATTAAAGGTAATGAAAGTTTATGAAGATGCTAAATTACCTCCAGGAGAAAAATCCATTGGGTGCAAATGGATATTTAAAGTAAAAACTGGAAATGATGGGACTGTTACCCATAAAGCTAGGTTAGTAGCTCAAGGATTTAATCAAACTGCATCTGATTACGATGAAGTTTTTGCACCAAGTCTTAAAGCAACATCTTTAAGAGCAGCATTAGTGTGGGCAGCTAAGAAAAACTATGTCATTAACCATTTAGATGTAGAAACTGCTTATCTACATGCACCATTGCAGCACACTATATATTTAAGAAAACCAGTAGGTATAAAAGACAATAAAGTAAATAGTAATGATTGTTGGAAACTCAAAAAGAGTCTTTACGGGTTGAAACAATCTGGGTTTGAGTGGAACCAATATATTGTGAAAGAGTTAAACAATATAGGTTTTAAATCTGGTTTAGCAGATCCATGTGTGTTTAAAAGAGAAAATAATGGAACGGTGTCATTATTGTTATTATTTACAGATGATATTGCTTTGATAACTAAGACTAATAATGAAGCTAATGAGATTATATCATTATTAGCTAAAAAGATAAAATTAAAGCATTTAGGTGAAATTAAAAAGTATCTAGGATTGACAATTAACAAAACAAATAATGGTTTTAAGATATCTCAAGAAGATAAAATTTGCCAATTAATTAAAACATATAAAATGGAACTTTGTAAACCGGCAAAGACTCCAATGAGTCAGGAAGTTTGCCAAACTGATGATCAAAGTCCCAAATTTGATAAGTCCATATATCAATCTTTGATTGGCAGCTTATCATATATAAGCAATTGGTCAAGGCCAGATATAGCTTATAGTGTAAATCAGCTGGCACGTTTTAATTCAGATCCACATCAATGTCATTGGCAATCATTAAAGAGAATTTTAAGATATCTTAAAGGAACAATGAACCATGCATTGTATATAGAACCAAAGGGTGATTTGAGTCTTAGTGCCTATGCAGATGCAAGTTTTGCAACTGATATAAACACAAGAAAATCAACATCTGGGATGGCTATATTATTTGGTAAGACACTAATAGGATGGAGGTCAATCAGACAACAGCATATCAGCTTGTCCACGATGGAAGCGGAATTTTCATGTCTGTCATTACTATGCACTGACTTGATTTTGTACAAACAGTTATTATTAGACATGGGTATAACTGTAAAAGATTCCATTATTGTGTACGAGGATAACCAAGCAGCTATAAAGTTAGCTACTAGTATTGCTGTAAAAACTAGATCAAAGCATACTGATTTAAGATACTTAAATGTTAGAGAATCTGTAAAGAATGGGCTAATTAAATTGGAATACTGCATGACGGAAGAAAACATTGCAGACCAATTTACAAAAGCTCAAGGAGTAACTAAGTTTAAAGAAAGTTGTAACAAATATGATTTAAAGATGTAAATAGTTATATTTATTATTATTTTCCTAAAAGGGGAGAATGTTAGGGATAACATTGTTTTTACCCTAACTGGTTTAGGTAAATAATAATATGTAATCATAGTTTATAAGTTAAAGTGTCTGCAACTTTAACTGTGGGATAGTAATTAAGGGAGTGGTTGTGAAAGCACTTTAAAAGAAGCAAGGCTGCAGCTTGCTCTCTCTCTGGCTTTGATGATCCCTGATTACTGCAAGGACTCAAGACTGCATTGCTCGAACGGGAGAGAAAACAAAGGACTGACTTGTAAGTGAACTGACATAGGATATTCTACACGGACTTTGATAACTGAATATCCCTGAATGGACTGACTAAATGATACATGACTATTGGACTGTTATTTTGACTATGCTATGAACTCATAATGGAATAAACTATATTTTTGATAGCACAAGCGTATCTGTTATTTTTACTGTATGTTAATAAACATATAAGCTTAGCTCACTCATTTATCGGTGTGCCTATCTGACTAACGCTGCACATTCTGTTTAGCTTGTCTCCCTAACCCTGGTTGGGGAAACCAGGCTTAACACTGGTTATGGGCCCAGAGGCTGCAAAGTCAGTTTAACTAGGATAAAACAGATTTATGTTAAAAGTGAGAGTTTGTGTTGTCATACATTACAGTAAACAGACAGCTGTATTTTATTAATTATAGTTTTATATCCATACAAATAAAACATGGCACAAGTCAATCTACAAAGTTTGTCCCTTATATCCAAGTTGGATGGAACAAACTATGTATCATGGTCTATGAAATGTAGTCTACTTCTACGAAGAGAAGGTTTGTGGAACATAATTGAAAATCCACCAAACGTAGAAGAATGGGATGCAGAGGATGATGAAGATAAACTAAAGATAGAAGAATTTATGCATAAAAATCAACAAGCTATTTGCATAATTGGGTTAACCTTAACTGATCAACAGCTTGTTTATATCCACGGAGAGAAAACGGCTGTTGGGTGTTGGCAGAAGCTGAAGAGGATTTATGTTCGAGATAATGTTGGAGCTCACATAAATCTAACACGGAAGCTTTTCAGTACACATCTCCAAACAAATGGTGATATGCTGAGTCATTTGAAAACTATGCAAAGCATTTTTCAAGAACTGCACGAGAAAGAGCTTATTTTCTCTGAACTACACCAAGTCTACATAATTCTATCTTCCCTTGATGAAGGTTATGACAACTACGTAACTTCCCTTGAAATATTGCCAAAGGAAAGCCTAACTTTAACTGATATAACTGGCAGATTGATTGAAGAGGCCAGAAGAAGGCTTGAAAGAGACGATTTAAGGAGGCAGCAACCTCAAAAAGAAGATAATGAATCTCCTACTGCATATGCAATTAAAAGGTGTTTTAATTGTGGAGGAAGAGGACGTTTGGCAAGATTTTGTAAAAAAGCAAAGCACCAGAACGCTGGCCAGAACACTAAAAGTCATCAAAAGAAAAATAAAAATTTAGAGTTAGCCATGTATACTAACGGAGCTGTAAAAAATAATTTATGGGTGGTTGACAGTGGAGCATCTCACTGTATATCAAATGATAACAAAAATTTTATTAAAATGTCCAAGAGTACACAGCAGATATCGTTAGCCAATGGCTGGAAACTGAAAGCTAAAGGTCAAGGTATAGCATATTGTTCTTTTATAAAAGAGAATGTAAAAATGTTATATGTACCACAACTTAAGTTTAATTTAATTTCAGTTAGAATTTTGGTTAAACTAGGATATGTAGTTACTTTTAAAGGAGATAACTGCATAATTGAAAAAGAAGATAAGAGAATTACTGCATCTTTAAGAGGTGAATTATATGTGTTAAATGATGATGGTTTAAAAGTGGCTAACACAGTTTATGAAAATAAGAAACCTCATGATGAATGTATTCACTTGTTACATCGAAGGCTAGGGCATTTAAATTTTAAAATGCTGAAGAAAACTGTTGAATTATCTAAGGGAATAAGTTTGAAACCTTGTAATAAGTATTTGCAATGTAATGCCTGTAATCAAAGTAAGAGCAGGGTCACACCTGCTAATAGAGTTGATGGATTTACTACTGAAGAACCTTTAGAGGTAGTATTTACAGATTTAATAGGTCCGAAAAAACCAAGTGTAGGAGGAGCTCGTTACATATTAAGTATAATGGACCACTATTCTAGATATCGGTTTTGCTATTTAATGAAAAGCAAAACTGAAACGTATCAAAATCTCTTTAATTGGATTAAATTTGCAGAAAGGAAAACTAAAAAGAAATTAGTAACTCTTATAACAGATAATGGTACAGAATTTACAAATAATAAATTCCAGAACAGACTAAGAATGTTAGGTATTCAACATAAAATGTCTGCACCATATAGGCCACAACATGATGCCTTTATAGAGAGAAGAGGCCAAACATTACAATCAATGACACGTACTATGATGTCTGATTCAGGATTACCTGACAATTTATGGGGAGAAGCAATAATGTGTGGTAATCATATATTAAATAATGTTGTTAATTCAACAACAGGTGAATTACCATTCACACTGTGGCATGGTACAAAACCTGATTTAAGTTACATGCACACATTTGGAGCACCAGCATGGGTGCATATCCCTACACAACTTAGACACAAAGGACAGCATAGAGCTAAAAGATTATATTTTGTAGGATATACATCTAATCATAGATCTTATAGATTCTGGGAACCAGGTACATCTAGAGTTTACACCAGTGCTAGTGCTAAATTCCTAGAACATGTAGGATGGAATAGATTAGAGCAAGATTTAAATAATGAAGTAATTATTGAACCCTACAAAAGGCAGAAAGATCAGATTAGTTATAAGAAGAGTCCAATTAAAGAAGAAGTCCAAGAAGAGCAAATAGGACCAGAACAAGAGGAAACAGTTGATCAGGAAGAGTTAGATAATCAAGAAGAGTTAATAAAGGAAAGTCCACCTGTAAGTCCTGTAATACCTAGACGTACTACACGTGTAACTAGACCACCTGATAGGTATCAAGCAAGTATAGTTTGCCAAGTAACTAAAATTCCAACTAGTGTAGATGAACTTAGGATGTATCCTGCTAAGGATCAGGAGAATTGGCAAAAGGCAATGGAAAAAGAACTAAATTCATTAAAGGTAATGAAAGTTTATGAAGATGCTAAATTACCTCCAGGAGAAAAATCCATTGGGTGCAAATGGATATTTAAAGTAAAAACTGGAAATGATGGGACTGTTACCCATAAAGCTAGGTTAGTAGCTCAAGGATTTAATCAAACTGCATCTGATTACGATGAAGTTTTTGCACCAAGTCTTAAAGCAACATCTTTAAGAGCAGCATTAGTGTGGGCAGCTAAGAAAAACTATGTCATTAACCATTTAGATGTAGAAACTGCTTATCTACATGCACCATTGCAGCACACTATATATTTAAGAAAACCAGTAGGTATAAAAGACAATAAAGTAAATAGTAATGATTGTTGGAAACTCAAAAAGAGTCTTTACGGGTTGAAACAATCTGGGTTTGAGTGGAACCAATATATTGTGAAAGAGTTAAACAATATAGGTTTTAAATCTGGTTTAGCAGATCCATGTGTGTTTAAAAGAGAAAATAATGGAACGGTGTCATTATTGTTATTATTTACAGATGATATTGCTTTGATAACTAAGACTAATAATGAAGCTAATGAGATTATATCATTATTAGCTAAAAAGATAAAATTAAAGCATTTAGGTGAAATTAAAAAGTATCTAGGATTGACAATTAACAAAACAAATAATGGTTTTAAGATATCTCAAGAAGATAAAATTTGCCAATTAATTAAAACATATAAAATGGAACTTTGTAAACCGGCAAAGACTCCAATGAGTCAGGAAGTTTGCCAAACTGATGATCAAAGTCCCAAATTTGATAAGTCCATATATCAATCTTTGATTGGCAGCTTATCATATATAAGCAATTGGTCAAGGCCAGATATAGCTTATAGTGTAAATCAGCTGGCACGTTTTAATTCAGATCCACATCAATGTCATTGGCAATCATTAAAGAGAATTTTAAGATATCTTAAAGGAACAATGAACCATGCATTGTATATAGAACCAAAGGGTGATTTGAGTCTTAGTGCCTATGCAGATGCAAGTTTTGCAACTGATATAAACACAAGAAAATCAACATCTGGGATGGCTATATTATTTGGTAAGACACTAATAGGATGGAGGTCAATCAGACAACAGCATATCAGCTTGTCCACGATGGAAGCGGAATTTTCATGTCTGTCATTACTATGCACTGACTTGATTTTGTACAAACAGTTATTATTAGACATGGGTATAACTGTAAAAGATTCCATTATTGTGTACGAGGATAACCAAGCAGCTATAAAGTTAGCTACTAGTATTGCTGTAAAAACTAGATCAAAGCATACTGATTTAAGATACTTAAATGTTAGAGAATCTGTAAAGAATGGGCTAATTAAATTGGAATACTGCATGACGGAAGAAAACATTGCAGACCAATTTACAAAAGCTCAAGGAGTAACTAAGTTTAAAGAAAGTTGTAACAAATATGATTTAAAGATGTAAATAGTTATATTTATTATTATTTTCCTAAAAGGGGAGAATGTTAGGGATAACATTGTTTTTACCCTAACTGGTTTAGGTAAATAATAATATGTAATCATAGTTTATAAGTTAAAGTGTCTGCAACTTTAACTGTGGGATAGTAATTAAGGGAGTGGTTGTGAAAGCACTTTAAAAGAAGCAAGGCTGCAGCTTGCTCTCTCTCTGGCTTTGATGATCCCTGATTACTGCAAGGACTCAAGACTGCTTTGCTCGAACGGGAGAGAAAACAAAGGACTGACTTGTAAATGAACTGACATAGGATATTCTACACGGACTGAATATCCTTGAATGGACTGACTAAATGATACATGACTAATGGACTGTTATTTTGACTATGCTATGAACTCATAATGGAATAAACTATATTTTTGATAGCACAAGCGTATCTGTTATTTTTACTGTATGTTAACAAACATACAAGCTTAACTCACTCATTTATCTGTGTGCCTATCTGACTAACGCTGCACATTCTGTTTAGCTTGTCTCCCTAACCCTGGTTGGGGAAACCAGGCTTAACAATATCTAATACAGGTTCTTGCTTGATGATTTTTCATCTTTCTCCCATAACTCATCAGGCATTTCTTCTTGCACTTCATTTGATAGAACACCTCAGAAAACCAAGGCATGCCCAACATAAAAAGAGAGACTTCCAAAAGGCTATCTAGTCTGAATCTCCAGCTGCATGTCCATTCTGGGTTGCAACTAGAGCTTCAGCTGAACTGTCCACCACAGATCCAGAAGAGGATTTCCCCCCCCCCACCTTTTTTAATATTTTACGCAAACGTATACTCTGTCATAGGGAATGCAGTGGCTCAGTGGTTAAGACGCTGAGCTTGTCGATCAGAAAGGTCAGCAGTTTGATGGTTCGAATCCCTAGTGCCAGATAACAGAGTAAGCTCCCATTACTTGTCCCAGTTTCTGCCAATCTAGCAGTTCGAAAACATGCAAAAATGCAAGTAGAAAAATAGGGACCACTTGGTTGGGAAGGTAACAGCATTCTGTGCGCCTTTGGTATTTAGTCATGCTGGCCACATGACCACGGCGATGTCTTGAAACAGCACGAGGTCTTTGGCTTTGTAATGGAGATGAGCACCGTCCCCTAGAACCAGAAACAACTAGCATGTATGTGCAAGTGGAGCCTTTACCTATACTCTGTCATGTGCAATAAGTAATTAATTACACATCCTCTAAGTTATGTTTATCACAGAATGTAGGAGTCTGAAACAATATCCTAACATTCCAGAAAGGAAAGCATTTTGCAATCAGTGTTCAAAATCCTTCCCTTGCTTCCTATCGTAGATTCTCAACAGAATATGCAGGGCTAAAAGTTAAAGGTTTCCCTCGCACATATGTGCTAGTCGTTCCTGACTCTAGGGGGTGTTGCTCACCTCTGTTTCAAAGCTGAAGACCCAGCACTGCCCAAAGATGTCTCTGTGGTCATGTGGCCAGCATGACTAAACACCAAAGGCTCATGGAACACTGTTCCCTTCCCACCAAAGGTGGTCCCAATTTTTCCACTTGCACTTTATATGCTTTTGAACTGCTAGGTTGGAAGAAGCTGAGACAAGTAACAGGAGCTCACTATGTTACACAGCACTAGGGATTCGAACTGCCAACCTTTCTGATAGACAAGCTCAACGTCTTAGCCACCGCATCCCATTTATGGGGATAATGCTTGCTAAATCAACATTTGCGCAAAGCAATGCCTGGAATTTCTCTGTCAAGCTTCTGCCTTTTGATCATCTGAAGAGTGCATTTTATTGATCATTATCAGCCCCATCTAATTTCATCTCAAGATCCAAGGGAAATTTAAGCCCCAGTAATCCTCATTTGAAAATTAAGCAGAGGTCAAGTTCAGGATCAATGTTAATCTGAGCAGAGGTCAAAGGGATTTGCTGGCAGAATTTTAGGGGAAGGTTGCTGAATGTAAACAAACATCAGGCCAAATCTGAACAAATCCAAACCCTTGGATTCTCCCAACTCTTGCAAAATCACATATTTTGGGAAGAGATCAATACCAGTTCTTTGCAGCAGGTGGCTCTGTGGTTTACTCATGTTAGCTCTGCCCAGAGTATGATTGGAGAAAAGTGTATCCTAGTCAGAATAATCACTAACATTACTTAACATTTTATTCATTTACTAATTGACATTTCACCTAGCATTGGTTGTATTTCATCAAGTCCATATTCAGAACCACAAAGGTAAAAAAGGCATCTCATGATGGCTACAATATGCAAATCAGTTAGTGGAAAGTCAGTGAAAGACTCAACCATTGTCAGTTGTTTGGTTTAGTTTAATCTCTGTTAATTTTTTTCTATGGGTGGCATGTTTGTGTGTGTGTGTGTGTGTGTGAGATGGGGGAAGTCAAAGAGGGAGAGAGGGAGATGGAGGGAGGGAGGGGAGGGGAAAAGAGAGCAAGAGGAGGGGGAGGGAGAGAGAGAGAGGGAGGGAGGGAGAGGGTATTATTTTTTATTGTTTTCTGTCCTCCAGCTCACATACATCATGGACATAGAGACTAACCCATATAAGTACATAGAAAAGCCTAAGATCTTTGTATGTATCTCAGCACATTTATAAATGGGCTGTATGACCAGAAAATGAGTCTGCCTACTTGGTTGCTTTCGTGGTGTGGAGACTATAACTTGGCCCTCAACACCAGTAAGACCAAGGAGCTTATAGTAGACTATAGAAGGAATAGATCAGATGTCCAGCCCTTGCTTATCAATGGAGACTGAGTGGAGCAAGTGGCCAGTTTTAACTTGCTGGATGTTATCATAAAAGAGGATCTGCCCTGGGGCACTCATATTGTAGCATTTGTCAAAAGGGCCCCAGGGCAGAGATTATACTACTGGAGATCTCTCAGGAAACAACAACTGAATGAAAAACTGCTGGTGACCTTTTACGGCTGCATCAGAGAAAGTATTTTAACTTATTACACCTGTTTATGGTTTTCCAATTGCACAGTGGCTGATAGGAGAGCATTCCAGAGGGTTAACATAATTGCCCAGAGGATCATTGGTTACTCTTTCCCCTCTTTGGAAGAGCTTTATAGCTCCCAATGCCTTAAGAAAGTTCAAAACATTCTTAAAGATCCATATCATCCTGGGCACCCTTTTTTTGAACTATTACCAACTGGCAGACTGTACAGAATAATAAAAACAAGGACAAATAGGCTGAAAAACAGCTTCTATCCCAGGGCAGCAGCTCTGTTGAATTCTATTTTATAGTAAAATACTAATGCAATATTGGGTTTTCAGTTCAATTGTATAAAATGTGAAGGATGTGTTTGTTTTTTATTTTTATAGTTATAATGTACACTGAAGATGGCATTTAATTTTATTGTGCCAGGAGCAATGACAATAAAGTAAACCAATTGCCTCCAAGCTCTTTACCTGTATGATACAGTTAATTTCTGTCCTCCGTACAACAGCATGAAAAAAGAGTTTCTGTGAAACAGGAAGTACTGTATTCTAGTATTACATTCCTGGGTCAATTAATCATGATGTCCTTAGGAAGTGTCTCACCCATCTTTTAGCCAAGCCCAACCTTCAAAACCTTCCAAGAGTGATGGGTGTTGAAGTTGGGTATTTCTGAATGATGTCTGATAAGCTGCCCATATGGACAAGGTAAGGTGAAAGACATTTATGCAGGAGGCTCTAATTCCATCACTTCCCAATGAATACCCTGAAAGAAGTAATTTACAAGCTGGAATTGCCAATGATCTGTTCCTTGAATTGAGTTACCTCATTCCTCTAATTGTAAAGGCCAGAGTTGGTTGGGAGAATGAAACCGGCCAACTTCAGATATGTCATCTTGAGCTCCTTGCACAAAGAGGGAATCACCTATATCAGGGGTCCCCAACCACCAGGCCCTGGACTGGTACTGGTCCATGGAAATTTCCTACTGGGCCACCGGTTTGCTGGGCACCGCCATCTTGTTTGACGAGAAAGTGCTTCCAGGTGAGTTTTTCCGGTTGGAAAGCGGCGTTTGGGTCCTGAAGGAATCCTCGCACCTTAGTTTCATCGAGGGGGGGGGCTTCGAACAAAACTAAGGCGCGAGGATTCTTTCAGCATCCAAGGCAAGGCAAGCCAAGCAACCGTCCTGAAGCCGTCCCGAAGCAAAGCCCATCGACAAAGGTACAAAGGAGGAGTTGAAGGTGGCAGGGAGAAGTGGGGGACGGCTGGCTGGCCAGTCACTCGGCTCGCCTTGCCTTGTCATGCGTGCTGATGCCGGTACCGGGCCGCAGATCATTTTGTGAGGCCGGTACCGGGCCATGGCACAAAAAAGGTTGGGGGCCACTGACCTATATGATCAAAAGAAATATTAACATATACTTCATTGTGATTAATTTTAGTAAAATTGGGCAGCCCCAGAGACTGGAACAATGTTTCCACAGACTAGAGGATAAGATATTGGCAGGCATCAACTGAACTTTGAAGTCAACCATTGCTGGATTCCTTATGCCTAGTGTTTTTATTAAGTAGAGTTCTTAGTGCTCTATGAGTTTGTTCATTTGCACTTCTGATGGTTATTAAGATTGTGAATGCATGTTCTTTTAGAGTCTGAGACAATACTAATGCTTTATGCTTATACGTGTCTGGCATGCCAACTTTACCATTGAGGAAAACATTGTTATTGCCCTTTTTCAGATCACTGTAACTAGTTACATAGTGCAGGAGTTGCATGATTGCTATTCAAATCTATTCCACATGACCTTTATCTGCAGGTCTCAATTTCTTCTGGAATGGTGGTGCCTAATTAGATTCCACACACCCCCCCCCAAAAGAATAAGTTATGGAACAGGGGTGCCATCTAGTGGCCAGGTGTGTTCATCACCAGAAACTACCACATACAAACAAGATATATTTGGAGGTGGGAGGGGAAGTGGCTGGAGGAAAAAGAGTATTTTGCAGGTTACCACTCACAAGATGAGGTCTCTTCCTGCTGCTGGAAAGTTCTTAAGCTCGTAAATGATATTGGTTTCAAATACTAAAGCATATAGCTGGTCTGAAATATAATTTCAAAATTAGATTATGGTGTCCTTTAGCATCAACCCATATGAACGCAACAGAATACATTCTCTACTCAAATGTTTGTGTACAAAGAAACTGGGAGACCATGAGTTCTGCCTTGGGGCAGTTACAGAAAGGAGGGAATAACAATAAACCAAACTGAGGAGCCACTTTGGTCTAGTGCAGGGGTCTCCAACCTTGGCCGCTTTAAGACTTGTGGACTTCAACTCCCAGAGTTCCTCAGCCAGCTTTGCAAATTTTCCAGCCAGGATGGAAATAAAGTTAAAAAAACAGATAAATGAACGCTTTAGTTGCCTTTTACACCTGTCTTTCCAGGTAAATCTCTTTAAAAAATCATCAACAATGCAATCATATATAGGAGACTTTAAATGCAGAGAAAACTAAATAATGGTACTAATTTTAATCATACTTACATAAATAAAATACTTGGAATCCATGTGGTGCTTTCCCTACATTGTTATAGTACACTTAAAAGTTGACAGTAACTATGCTAGTATCAATTTCTTCCTGCTGTAGTAACAAGCTGGAGAGTTTAGTTAAAAAATAATAGCAGGAATCTCATGGGAAAATTTGAAATGTGAAGTTCCCATTTCTGCTTCCATTGTTTGAAACAAGAGAACAAACTCAGTTACTTAGGATTTGGTTGTGACCTAATTTCATTTATTAAAATTCTTTTACATTAAAAAAAAAAAAAAGGAAAGTTAGCAGTTTGCAAAATGAAGGCCAGCTTAACCATAATCCTTCTTTCTAACAATGTTTCTTGGTCCCAGACAGACCCCTGTGACATAGTTAGAAAATAAAAAAGTACATGTCACATATAGTTTCACGTACTTTCTTCAAGATATGAGCTTTCTATAACAGGCTAAGCTGCTATGGCAATTATTTTGAGAAGGTACCTCTAAAACACCTCAAAACACAAAGTTAGGGACTTTATCCTACATGATTTGGGTTACTGGAGAGGGGGAAAGAGACAGACATTACCCCATTCAAACATGCTCTGGAAATACCTATCAACACAAGAATCACATGGCAGTCTTGTAGATGGCACCTAGGTTCTGGGCTTCCTTGCCATAACAGACCTGATTATCTTTATCCTTACAAATCTACATCAGTTGACACAGATATTTTAATTTTTAATTTGGAAATGACTTTGCCCCATATGTTGATCTCTTAATATGAGGCAATTAAGGGGTTTTTTAAAAATCAAATTTCTTTTATATGGTTTTAAAAACTTTTCTTATTCTTATATATTATAAATTATATTAAATTTATATCGGTAAAAGTTTCCTACAGCCCTATTTGGTAGATAGAACATAAATCTGACAAAAAAAATTGCACCATGATCTGAACAATCTTTTCTTCTAGGGTTCTCTAAGTCTCAATGCTATTCCCCCCCCACCCCCAAAAAAATAACATTGGAAAAAACTCAAAAGAGGTCCCTTTCAATATAATACGTTTGCACCATTCTAATCCCAATTCACTTTCTTGTACATTTATAGAGAGTTTATAGCTACAGTAATTTACTCACATTCTGTGTTTCCTTCAGGTTCTTTTCAGTTTTCTTTTTCTATCCTAAGCTTGATTTCTTCATTTAGTTCCACTGTATCAGATTTATCCTCCTGACTTGAGTCTTGGCAGACCCAGTACCAACTTCCAACTAGGCAAAGAACAAATACTGAGAACCAAGACTTGCCGCAGTCTTGATGCTGAGCAACCAGTTACATTACTATCAAAAACTGAGATGATAGACCTGGAAACTGTCTTTGCTCAGTTAGGGCTTTGACGTGTGTTTTTGGGGAGAGAGAAAGTACATCATGAAGGACAGATGGATTAATTTAAGTTACTCCCTAACTTGGTTCCCTGTCCTTCAATTATTTCAAATAGGAGGAAAATAGCTTAATTCTGAGGAGTATTACATTGAAGGACCTTGAGCAAAGTCAGTATTTTCTCAGCCATTTATAAAAACAGAAATTGCCTCATTGTGAAGGGATCACTACGAGAAAATGGTAAAAAACAGAAAGTAAAAACTGTGTTGTAAACTTTAGGATTTGAGAGATGGGAGAATTCCAAGACAGTTTGGTCCTCCATCCTTGCTTAACTATCCTTGCTGCCAATACATCATGCCAGCAAAGTCTGGGCAAACAGAGGTGGCAATACAACTGGCTGACAGACAGCAGTCTCGGTAGCAAAAGACACCTGCTGGGTTGTGGGGCTCAAGAGGTCCAGTCCCTGCCAGTGTCAGAGAATGGGTTCATTATCCTAACTATCCCCACCTCTACTTGGCACTTCCAGATGCCACAGACAGAGGGATAAACAGACCCAGCTTGCAGCCTGGCACACATGGAGACAAGTCCTTCTTAGGAATGGAAATAGACAAAATCACAGTTGTTCTGGCTAGCAAATAAATGGGACCAAGAACCACACAATTCCCTCCCTTTCTCACTCATACACATAGCCACACAAGCATAAACAACATATGGTTTGAGTCAAAGAATACTGGTGAACTTGAATGATGCAATAAACTGGATCTGCATCTATGAGAATTACTGTAACGATTCAAATATAACACAGGAATTTGCATCATATCAGACTCCCTATTTATATTAGGTTTCTCAGGCTAACATCTCTCCCCACCCCACCGCAGTTGTTGGCTGTTATAATTTGCCAGACAGAATGGATATTGACCCTGTAGTCCAATATATTTCAAGAGTATCAGCTATGGAAGAGTTGGCCTGTAGGAAACAAATATTTGCACTGATATCATTTATTCAACTCTGTTTTTCAACATCTAGAACAGGGGTGCCAAACTCACATCATCATGGTAGCATCACATGACGTATTGGGACTTTTCCCCCCTTCCCTAAACAGTGCATGGGCATGGCCAGCATGTGATGCATCCAGCTTGTGGGCCATGAGTTTGACAGCCTTGATCTAGAAGAAACTTGCTAAAGGAAAGTATTTTGAACATTGCGTTGATATGCAATCAACATATGGATGACCTGCAAAATTGGCTGAGATTGTTTTCCTAGTTTAGAAGAAACGTGGATATGGAAGCAGGATCATCAGACCAATGAAAATATATCCTTGATGGACTGCCATTTATGGTCTGGGTTTCCTTTAAGCCTCAGTGATAATTGGAAATTACTCAGAAATCTGGGGTTGATGGCCAGAAGTATTTTTTCTAAACTTATGTTGCTATGTCATATGTGACTATATCGTCACAGAATTGAATATGTTCCAGTTATTCATAGTAAAATCCAAGCTGGGCTATTGGTTTTATTAGGTAACTAGTTCAGGAAATTAGGTCAGTACAAAATTTAAAAAAGCTAAACAAGGCTTCATAAATAATTTGGTTAAGTGGTTTGAGTATGTTTGCACCTATCTGCATTTTTTTTTACATGAACTGTATCATTCTGTAGTAGTGGAAGTTAACAGAGAAAAGATAAAGCCACTCTAAAGAGTCACAGACAAATGCCACATTTGTATTCCCAAATAGTCCAAATTATTTCTGAATACTCCTAAAACAGCCTCTTAGAAACTGGTGACTGGCTTACATGGAATCAATAATGTTGTACTTATAGCAGTGATGAAGACATTTTCAAATTCATTTCATCTTTTAATTTTTAACACTTTAAATTATCTATGTCCAAGTTATTAATTATTGACTACTTTCCTCTAAAGTGCCTGCCTTCTGGCAATACGTTTATTTCTATGTCAAATGAATATTATTATGGCAGATACTGTTCAAGGAAAAATATATCTTTGATAGTGGCCTCACATCTCTAGAGGCTTCAGGCTCCTTGTCTGCAGATTCATCAGAAAGGTCTATATATATATGTATTTTCAGTAGCAATTTCATGAATTTTATTTTTGCACTGTTAGCCTTATTGGTAATTCATTTTTAAATTGATGCTGTTTGTATTGCATTTGTATTATACATAAATTAAATAAATTCACAATAAAAATTTAAAATAATAATAGTAATTGTTTCTATATTTTGCATTCATTTTCATGGAGAAAGGGTTTACGTTATTTGTCTTGAAGCAGGTACCCCTTAAACCTGGCTATGATAGATAACTCTCAGTCTTTCCATTCCCTTTTTAGGGAACATTAGTAAGATGGTGAAGGACTAGTTGCAGAGTTCCGGATAAAGAAGATTATTTGGATAGTTTCAGTCAGCCTTCAGACTGGAATCCAGATAGGGCAGAACTGCTCTTGTAAATGACCTCCAATGGAAGATCATTTTCATTGAGATTTTGCTGGCCTTGCTGGATATCTCAACCGTCCTTGATCATGTTAATTATGGTGTGTCCTTGTGGACCACCTGCAGATTCTCATCCTTCTCCATGAATGGTTCCAATTGATTGTGGGGGAGAAGAAGCAGAGCTGCTAGTTCTCTGTTGTAGAGTGTTATAGGGCTTGATACTCCCTCATCTCATCTTCTTTTCTCCTACATGAATATCTACATGAAGCTGCGAGGAAGGTCATCAATCTGCTTGTTGATGATATTTCCATTCCAGATTAAACTGAAGATACAATTAACCCTCGATCTCTGTGCCTGAAAGCCATTAGTATTTAGGTAGGGAGAAACAGGCTAGCTTTTAACCTCAGCAAGATGGAGTGGTTGTTGATCCCAGAAGTTGATGTATCCTAACCTAAAGAACAAGGGCAGACCCTTGATCAATTTCATCTCGGTGCCCATTGGGGCCGCTTTTGGAATAGAAGCCTTTGTTGATGGGTCACACATTCCCTTGTACCTCACATTTCAACTCTTGCAATCTGCTGCACATGGAGCTGCCCTCAGAAGTTAAAAGTAATCCAGAACACCGCAGCCTAATTATCACAGGCATTTTATCCATTTAACGTCTCTACTGTATTATGTGGGCTGCATTAACCCTAAATAAATCAAATAATTGGATTCATACCATCACTGAAATTATTAAAACGAAAAATAAGGAGGGTTCAAATTTATCTTAGTGCAGATAGATGACTACATCTATTGATTTATAACTGACCTGAATGTTATGTTAACACAAGCACAGAGAAACTACAGTCTATCTTGCCCACACTATCCAACTAAGTCACAGCACAATTTACTTCCCAGGCTGAGTAGCAAATGTGATTTGGGGAAAATGAAATGGAGATGAAGTGTACGTGACTGGGACATGTTAATACATATCATTTGACTACTAGAATGTACTTGGCCAGCCCTTTTCTCTCTTTTGAACCTGTCAAATGTTTTTCCTAATTGTTTTTCAGGCTGAACCTCTTTTGTCATTCCCATATCCTTTTTGTCAAAAGCTCACCTTTTGTTGTTATTCTAAAAGTAAAATAAAAGAGAGAAATATATGAAAACAAACAAAACCAGCTGAAGTTTCTTAAGATTTCACATTCCTAATCTAATGCCAGATTTGCGATTCAGTTTCCTTTCTGGAAACAAACAAAGACCGAGGATACTGCAGTATGAATTGACAGCCTCTAGTTATAGCATTTGTAAATTATCTCACAAACTTGACTGAAAACGAACCTCTCTATCAGTTCATGACATGACTGCAACCTCTGTGCATATTGCACATGCCTGTAAACTTGTACTTTTTTTTCACATGCATAACATTACCTGCCTCCCCAGACATTAATTTTACATGGGAAAGGGAAATATTATCACTTCAACTTTACCAGTGGTACTACTACCACTTCAGAAAGCTAGAATTCAGGTAGCAACTGGTTAGTAGTGACAACTAGTTACTAATCCAATGTATTTCACATAAACCCTGTACCCTGAATTTTGATATGAAGTTGTTTGCAGCATTGATTACAGTTTGTATATGATCGCCTGTAGTTAATCCTTAATTGCTACAGTTAAATTTATAAGTCACATTCATAAAAATTGTGCTTTTCACCTATTGTTGGAGATTTGGCTTCTAATATATGGAAGTCATAAACTTGTTCTGTATAAAATCACGATAGATAGATTCTGCAGAAGAACTGTGTGCTAGGATAAGCTTTAATAAACATATTTTCCTCTCAGTGATTTTAATAAGAAGTAAAAATCCACAAAATAATACTAGAAGCCAATAATTACAGATAGGACTGTTTCAACAATCTTAAAAACAAGACTTTTCGATGGAGATAAACCCACACATTTAGCTTGAATCTTTGAAGTGTCTAGCTAGAGGATATGCACACATAAGAATGGAGAAAAGACCTTTGGCATGGAGTTGTCTTCTGAAAACATTACCTTGTTCTAATCCGGGACCTTTGTTGGAATCTCCAATAGACCCGTGGCAGTGTGCACCCCAATTAAATCACAAATAAATTGTAAATTACTAAATTTTCAAGAGATCTTGGGTATTTGGAGGTGTAGCATGAGCCAGAAAAGGCTACTGGTTTTCCCCTTAATTACCCATCATTCATATAAATAACATCTGATCTCTGTTTTTTTGTTAAATAACATCAACAGAAGGGAGAACATGTTTGTGTCAGATTCAAGTTGTACATCCCGAAGTCATCTGATTCTATTTTAGGTTAAAAGAATCCAAAGATGACAGAGTTGAGGGTGACCTCTTTCAATAACCTAAATAACAGAAAGGCAGCATGGTGTAGGCAAATACCAGCAGCCTAGAGAAACTCTTCAGGTCACTCAGCAAGCTCTCTAACCACTTGATTTTATTTACCTTTGTTTTTAGGTTCTTTCAGTTCAGTTGTTATCCTGTGAATAAGCCCAGGTAAAGAAAATGGATAAGAAGGAAATCTTCAGGAGTGTATTGATGAACCTTTATTTTAAAATAACTATAGCAGAAAAATAAGGCTTCACTGTATATCTAAAACTATGAAATTGAACCCTCCCACTAGCACTTTGAATCTTCTTCTTTTATTTTCAGGCTTCACACAAATCTGCCTTTTGACTCACAGCCTTGTTCACACACCCACATGGGCATTTTAGCCGTTTCAGCCATATTCAGAGGGCAGTGCTATGAGTAGGCCTGTGCTTGAGATATGGTTCTCCTTCAAAGGGGAATGTATGCTCAGAAAACTCCACTTGCATTAAAAGAATACACCTGACAAAAAAATACACCTGACATTTGTCTCTTTGTCTAATAGCAATTGATTCAGAGAAGTTGATGAAACACAATATTTCAATGCAATAATATTTTCAAAGCAATACATTATTTCTCAAAAGTTTCTAGATTTTAGCAACAGGATTTCGTGGTCCACATTTCTCAACATTAGGTAATCCCCAACCTCTATAAACTATTTTTGCGAATCACACGTGAATTAGCCAATAATTTAAAAATACGGTATTTGATATAATAGAATAACAGAAAAACAACATTGGAAGGTACCTTGGAGGTCTTCTAGTCCAACCTCCTGCTCAAGCAGGAAACCCTATAATGTTTCAGACAAATGGTTGTCTAATCTCTTCTTAAAATACAACAAAGACAGGGAGAGACATACTTCTTTACTGAAAAATATATACCAATAAGGGAGTTGTCTCTATGCTTTGTGAGCAAAAAGTGTAGCATGCAAGGGATGGACTTCAGAAAGATTTCCTATAGAGCATGCTGGCTCCCTGCCACAAAGTGTTGTCTTTTTGCCAGAAATAGAAATGCCTACTTAAGAGGACACTTAGGCTCAATGCCAAGACCCAACCAAAAGCCCATAAAGAAGATGAGGATCAATGATCCTCAAGATGAGAAATAGAGGAAGGAAACTAGGCAAGAGGACCTCAAAGATTCTGGACAGGTTATTTTGGATAGCTCTCTGAAACAAGGCAGGGTTTTTACAGGAGCCACTGCTATGAGTGCAAAGGACATTGTCCAAGTACCTGACCCTCTTGTACAGCCAGTCCAGAGCAGAAATTTTACAAAATATTATTGCATTTGAGCAAATTGGGGAGAGTGTGGTGCCTTTCAAATTTGTTCATGATTCACAGGAAGGCACAAACCATGCTTTGAGAACCATTGTAGTAATGTAATGCAATATTATCCTCACACTAACAATTAGGAGCTGCCTACTGGTTTTTCTAGTTCATAATTAATTCTGATTAAAATAAGAACAAGAACAACTCAGCTTTACTCATTTACATAGTTGATAAGATGTAAATGAGAAAAGCTGGGTTGTTCTTATTCTTATTTTAAGTACAACTCATTCTCTGGCAACATCTCTGATTTGCCATGTCCCCATGGTGTTGCCTTTCTCCTGTTCACAGTCGACAACACAAGACAGCCTTACGTCATGGCTAGCTCTACAGATGTTTTCCCTTAAATTGTCAGGAACCAGTGATAATTTCAGGGTGCATACAATCTGTTAATCTTAACTATCCATGTTAGCAAAAGTACAGTGAGTTAATTTAAGGGAGGAGGATAAACCCAATACCTATAGGTTACTTTGGTGTATACAATCCTTTCCCTTCTGTCCCTTATGGCTCCCTTCATTTTTTTCCCTCTGTGTAAAGAGTTGATGTCGCTGCTAGAAGATTCCCACCTCTCATTATTATTTGCCCATAGGCTTGTTTTCTAGAGGGTTTGGTGCCCCTTTGAAAAAAGAAATTAAACTAATTCTCCAAACAAGCATCTCTGATATCTGGATTGTGGAGTCTGGGATGCAGCAGGTTTTAAATATCACTCCTGTTTCATTGCTTCATATAATGAACTTGAGGAGGTACTGGGTTTTAACAAATGACTAGATCTCTGGTATTTAGCAGTGCTATGATCATTTGTTGCTAGCTGTTGATGTTCTGAAAAGGAAAGACGATCAAAAACAGAAGTTTAACCAAAGGCTTTGTTTAACATGCCTGTAAATTGAAATCAGGATGTCACCAGAACTGAGGATAGAAAGGCAGAATAGGCGTCAGCAAGTTTTCTGCTGGTTTAGTTTTCTGCTGGTTCAGGGATGACTAAGTTGCATGAGGAAAGACTTACAATTAAAAAAAAAAAGCTGGTAGTGAGAAATCACCCAATTTTTCAGATCTACTTTTAAAAAGCAGTAAAAAGTACACTAAATGCTGAATCTGATGCTAAATTGTATGTTTTGTGATCTGAATGCAGAAAGCAGCAGAGGTAGTGTCAAATGGAGAAACACTAAAATCATAGAGATCTAACTATATGTTCCCCATTGCTCCCCCTAAAAGTTAATGAGTTATTACACAACAATCGGAAATGAGTCAAATTGGGATAACTGAGAATCAAGATACTTCAAAAAATCCTGAGATCTTCATAGAAATTTAATTTTTAAATTTTCAGCACACGGTTACTTTTTAATGTGTTCCATCAACTAGAATAGAGCTCTTTACCATGTGCATTTCTAGAACAAATTCAGAACTAAATAGAGATTTTCAAACTACCACTGAAGGAAATCTCCAACATTCTCTAACTATTTTAACGCTCTATAGAGTTCCATCAATTTGATGACCTTACCGGGTGTCCTCTGGCTCCGATAGGCACTCCACCGTGCTGGGCTTCTGTTCCATTCACCGCAATTCCATCCAGGATCAATAAAGAGAGACCAAGGTGGGCTCCGCCCCCAGAGGCAACACTCCACGGTCGCCACGACAGATGTGGATTTGAGATTTGAGGAAGGAGGGGCTATTACGCTATGAAGCAAGCCCCATTGTGGTCCCCTTCACTGTTGGCAAACTGCAAGCATTCTGGGTCAAAAGCTTGAAGAGGAGACCTTACAAAAAGATAAAAAGAAAGAATAAATTTCTTATTCATATTTTATCTTGAGTCTTTCTCATTCTCTTGACTTTGGAACAAAAATTTAAAAACGTTCTAATTCACTGATGTATACTTGTAACATGCTGGTTACAACATTATCTAATTTCTGAATCTAGCCTCTTAAATCCTCAGTTTTTGTAATTCAAAACCACAAAAAATGCAAGATGAAATATATGAATGAAACACAGTTTTGGTCCATGCTTGTTTATTATGAATATATTTTATATTTCAAATAAAAAAAATAGAAGGAAGAAAACAAAATATTTTGAACACTGACACATTGGCTGAATTCTACATGCATTTAAAGAAGGAAGAACTATTCTTTGACAATAGCAATTATCCCCATTTTTCTTGTGATGGTGCCTTCCTCTTGTCTCCAGACATCCATTGCTATACTGGTGTTAAAGCAGCATTTCCGCCCTTATTCTCACATTATTTATCGGCAGCCTAAAATGGTATGAAATTAATTACTTTTTGCAGCACTTCTGATGCTAAAAACAAAGTCATGTAACCAGTAATGGAATGATCGGAGAAGAGCCTTTTGAATGTTTTAATCAATGTGAGACATCCTTCCATCCTCCCCCAACCCCAGTCAGTTTCTTCACTGTAATTCTGTTACTTATTCTGCAAAGATTTGGAAAAATACTTTAAATTACTGCCTCGCCTTCATGCCCAGTGATGGGAGGCTAGCATCTTATCTTGGTAAAGGGGAAAGGCCTGTTATTAGACCAAGAATCAAGAGAAGATGTGAGGCTATCAAGATATTTCTAACAGTGTCCTGGAATATTGCTCAGATTGTATTTCTTTCATTAATGCCTACCTGCAATGAACACTTGAGCATTATTTATTTAAATATTTATTATTTATTCATTCGTTTTGTACAACCTTTCAGTTCAGAAATGATTCTAAAGTAGTGTACAATACTAGAAACAGGTAACAATTAATAAGAAATGACAGCAATAATAGAGAACAATCTTCTGTCTCAGCCTTATACAAGTGATCTCTGAAGCATCATACCATCCCAATTAGCCCACCACAAAAACCCAGGTTTTAAGGAGTTTTTAGAATCAGACCAGGGGAGGGGGAAAACAAATTTCAGGGGAAATGCTGCTCCAGAGGCAGGTAGTGACCAAGAAAGCATGCTTCCTGGTTCCCACTGACCCAACATGTCAATATATCAGAACATGCCAACTCTGAAATCAAACAGGTAGAAAAGATCAGACAGAAAATAAATGGTCCCTCAAATAGCTATGCCCTAAGCCACAAAAGGCTTTAAAGATAATAACTAGCATCCTAATTGCACCTGGAAAACTACTAGCAGCCTGTGCAATGTTATATGGCATTATTGAGACCTCCCTGGATCACTACATTTTGGATTAGCTGCGGTTTCTAAGTGGTCTAAGTGGTCTTCAGACTTCTGTAGAACCTGTTGCAAAAAGTCTATTTGTAAGAGAACCAAACCATGAACGAGTGTCTGAAGAACAGTTCAAATCACTTGAGTTCAACAGTTTTTTCAGAAGAGAATGCACAATGCTTCAATGCTAGGGAACCATTCTTACCTCAAAGAAACTGACTCTATAACAATGCAAATTACATACTACCTAACAAGTCAGGAGGAGGCAAGATACAATAAACAAATGGATGTTCGAACGAGCAGTCTTGAGGATGCCATCTCCTTCCCTGGGAGTGACAGGTGCAAAAGGGCGTTGATACTTACTTGATACTCCAGTTCTTTGTGAGTTGTGAAGAGCATCCAGTAGTGGGAGGTGCTTCAGTCTCTGCTTGGATAGGCTGGGCTTAATTGCGAGGATGCTCCTCCTCCTCCTCCTCCTCCTCCATGGGAGTTCTCCTTAGCGTCCCCCAGTTTTGGCAAAGTCAAAGTGATGAAACCCTTGTATCCCTCACCCTGTCTAACTGCTGACCGGAATAGAACCCCACCAGATGGAATTTGGGTGGGGCTGGATGCTCTTCATAGCTCAAGAGAACGGGCATATCAGGTAAGTACCAACGCCCTTTCTCCAATGAGTTCAGATCATCCAGCAGTGGGACATATCAAAGCTTGGCTTGTCCTACAGGAGGGTCTCGGTTTGCTGTGGAATCCCCTCCTGGTCCCTGTGGACCCATTGCAAAACTCTCCTACCAAAAGAAACCTCAGCGGAGGCAAAGACATCTATTTTATAGTGTCTAATGAAGGGAGATAGAGAGCCCAAGTTGTCACCCAACAAATTTCTGCTATTGGCGCTTGTGTGGCCCATGCCGCCACCATAGCAATGCTCCTGGTCGAATGCACTGTTATGCCCCTGGGCACTGGTAATGATTGAGTCTCGTACGTCTTAGCAATCGTGGCTTTCAACCACCTGCCTATTGTCAAAGAGGAGACCTTGTGCCCTTGAGTGGTAGGTTGAAAGGAACCTACCACTCAAGGTTGTGGTTTCCTGAAAGGTGTCATGAAGTTTAAATACATACGTAGAGTACGTCTCACGTCAAGCCGATGCCATTGGCATTCTAGGCCCTGATTTGTTCTCAGACAAAAGTTGGGAAGGACTAGTTCTTGTACCCTGTGGAAAGCTGAATTAATTTTTTGGATGAACATAGGATCTGGATGAAGAACTACTCTGTCGGAATGAAAAATACAGAGGTCTTGTCTAACTGATAAGGTGGCTAGTTCCGAGATACATCTTGCTGATGTTATTGCTACTAAGAAAATTACCTTGTATGAATGAAAGTGGAGATTCATAGTTTTTAGGGGCTCAAAGGGGCACTTCGTGACTGTGGTGAGAACCCTATTAAGATCCCAAGTTGGATAATGGTGCACCACTGGGGGTTGTAAATTTGTGGTGGCATCACGGATAAAGCTGCATATGCATGGGTGATGTGAGATAGACCGCAAATCTCCCCAGGTGACGACTGAAGCTAGGGCTGCCACCTGTCTTCGCAAGATGTTCGGTGAGAGTCCCTTGTTGAGGCCCTCTTGTAAGAACCCCAATACTTGTGCCACTGACGGAGAGGTGGGGTCTATGTGAGATTTAACACACCATCTATAGAAAATGTTCCATGTGGCATTGTATATGCAGTTTGTTGAACAGCACCTGGCCGCTTGGATGGTGGAGATGACTTTATTCGAGAGTTTCTCGCTTTTCAGACATCTCCACTCAACCTCCATATATCTAGGTGGAGCCATTGAGGGTCTGGATGTTGAATCAGACCCTGAGTGAGCAAGACTCTGTTCAGCGGAATTCTCCATGGTTCTTCTGATCACAGATCCATAGATTCGCGAACCATGGCCTCCTGGGCCAGTATGGTGCCACCAACAACAGCTCTGCCTTCTCTTCCAGAAGTTTTTGTACCACCTTGGGAATCACCAGGAGAGGGGGGAAAGCATACAGAAGTCCTGGGGGGCCAACAACAATGTAGAGCAATGATATTCTCTGTTCCTTGAGCTGGGTACCTGGAGATGAACCTCAGGAGTTGTGAGTTTAGGGGAGAGGCAAATAAATCTATGACCAGTTGACCGAACTTTTGTACCGCTTCTTGAAACAAACTCGGATGCAGGCACCGCTCTGATTGATCAACCGTGGTCCTGCTCAACCAGTCTGCCTGGGTGTTTGACAGACACAAGATGTGCTCCGCCTTGATGGAGAGCACATTCTTTTCTGCCCAAAAGCACAGTCTCTCTGTTGTCTCAAGTAGGTACCCCCCCTGCCTGTTTATGTGGGTTTTTGTTGTGACATTGTCATTTAAAATGAGGGATGCACTTGATTCGAATATGTGGAAACTGCGAAGAGCCAGGTGGACTGCTCTGAGCTCCAACCAGTTTATGCTGCATGATTGTTCTGTTGCTGACCAACGTCCTTGAGCCGTGAGAGACTGGAAGTATGCTCCCCATACAAACAGAATGTTATCTCTCCATCTGGTAAAAAAAGATGCGGCCGTTACCCATGCGTCTGACTGATGTGCCTTACAAAGAGCTAACTCAGCCCTTTTATCTTCCATTTTAAGCACCTTTTCTGCTTCACTGGGAATAGTGGAGGAGGATGCTAAGGCTACGACCGGATCATCAACCTCTGGTGTGTTCAGGGAATTAGAGAATTCTGATGCCAAATTGAAAAACTTCCTGTCGTATCACATGGGGGACGGGGTACACTGCTGCGGAAGCCCATTGTTTTTGTACCAGATCAGAAAACATCTGCAGAACTGGGACTACATCCACCTTAGAAATTGGTTGGGAGAAAATTAAGTCCTCTGACTCTCCTGTAATACTGGTTGTTGGAAAGAGAGGGGTGGATTTATCAATGCATGTGGTGTTTTTGGCCTTGAACAAGAGTGACTTAAATAATTGAGGGCAGAACAGGCCCGTAAATATCGATTGATCAGGATTGAGGCCCTCATCATCCAACATGCCCCTTTCTAGGGGATCCACCTCTGACAGGACCGGGTTGCTGTCATGTGCTGATCCTGCCTCAACTTGTCATTATTTGGTCATTTTGGTCTCCTTTGTCTTGTAATCTCTGAGGAGGCATGTGTGGGATCATAGAAATCTCTCCTTGGGGAGGTACCTGAGGGTAATGTTGATCTGTCCTGCCATTAGAGTAAATGTAGCCTCAGGGACTTATCATATAATGGGCATAATCATTGAAAAAGCAAGTTGGACCGGAATAGCCGTGCTGTGCCTGGATGGCATGGACAGATCCAGGTAGTGGTGGCTGGGGTTCTTGAGCCTGAGCCAGCCTAGAGGGAGACGGAAGCTGGGAATTCTTTTCAGACTCCCGCATGTGCTTTTCTCACGCTCTCTGGGGCCTATTGGCGTCTTTCTCTGCAGCCTTTGAAGGTCCCTTCAAAGACTGTTTTGACTTGCTTTGGGTTCTTGTCATGGCTCTAGAACAGGGGTGAGCAAACTACGGACCACGGACCACATCCGGCCCGTTGGTCTGTCCAATCCGGCCCGCCCCTGAAAAAAAATCGCTGGGCGTGGCGTATTGCCCTGCGCCGCGTGGCCCCCAAAGCTGCAAAACAATGCGGAGCGCTCTCGGGGTAGAAAAGAAAAGAAGAACTTTGCACAGGCGTCGGCTGGGAGTTCGAAATCACCTTCGAGTGCGACCTCTCCGAAGGTGAGTCCTCACCGATCCCCCCTTTTTTTCCGGGGCTTCCAGGCTTAAACTTTGCAAATGCAAAGTTTGCAAGCGGGAGCGTCTTCCGGCCGAGGAGCAGGAAGGGTTCTGCCTGGCAGGTGGGCAGTCTGCTTGGAGCCACTTAAAGCTAGGCTGCTGCTGGTGGAGCCTTGCCCTGCCTTGGTGCCTTGTTTCCCGGCTTGGCGGTCCTGCTCGGGCGGCACTTTAAAAGCCTGCTCCAGCACCTGAGCAACTTCCCAGCAACTTGCAGATTCCTTTTCCTCACAGACGCTTGCGCCTGGCCTTGAGCCACATGGCGGAGGGGAAATCCGGAGCACCACCGGGTCGCCTCCTCCAAGCAGCTCACCTGCCCGCCAGGCAGAACCCTTCCCGCTCCTCGGCGGGAAGACGCTCTCATCTGCAAACTTTGCCTGTGCAAAGTTTAAGCCTGGAAGCCCCAGAAACCCGAGCAACTTCCCAGCAGTGGGAAGTTTCGGCTTCCTTTTAACTCGTGGGTGCTCGCGCCTGGCCCCGACCTGCGTGGCAGAGGGGAAGCCCAGTGGGTGGGCAGGTGGGCTGCTTGGAGGAGGCGACCCAGCGGTGCTTCGGCAGCAGCAACAGGCAATTCCACCCGGGCTCCGCTCAGGTGTCTGGCTGGGGCTGTCAGGAGTTGCTACCGCCGGTGCAGCTCCAAGTGGCTCCAGTCCCGCTTTGCCTTGGGAAGGAAAAGGCAAAACCAGGAGCCGCTGAGCCTGAGCCTCCGGTGCCGCTGCTGCCATTGCAAAGCACCACCGCGGCTCTTCCTTTTTGCCTTTCCCTTCCTGAGGCAACACAGGACTGGAGCCGCGCCGGCGGTAGAAACTCCTGACTCGGGGGACCTCCGAGAGGAGGGGAAGAAGAAGAGGGGGGGAAAGGGTGGGGGGGTGTTTCCCAAAAAATCTTGTGCTGACCCGGCCCATCTGTCAAATTTTAAAAGTCAATGTGGCCCCCGAGCCAAAAAGTTTGCCCACCCCTGCTCTAGAAGTTGATGCTCTAAAGCTACTACCTCTTGCCATTACGATCCATTGAGATGCAGTAGGCCTATGAGGCTGTACTTGTTTTGGGTGGTTGGCATGTCCAGGGGCCTGCTCCAGGGATGGACAGGGAACTCTACTAATAATAGCTCCCCCTCTTTTAAATTTATTTATAATGGTAGTAGTATTGATATTATAGTACTATTATATTGTTGTTATTGTTGAATATAATTTTTTAATTTCTGAAATTTTTTTTTAATAAAAATAAGGATGTTATTGTACTAATACTAGAGACAGTTAATTAAAATTGTATCAAATTCTCCTTGATCAGCCAAATTAGAGAACACCAAAAGACAACAGGCCAAAAGACAAGATAAAGAAGGAAATTCCTATGGATTCAGCTAGACCTGCAACAGCTGCCTTGTACACATGGACACAGGCCTTAGTGCTCGCTGTTGTGCTGCTGAATCAACTGGGCTGTGAGGCTTAGCCAACTTACGAGTCTCCAATAATACCCTGAGAAGAGGATAATGGAGTATAAACTCCCCCTGGGCTTCTGCAAAGAGAGCTTTGTTAGGGGATGATGCCTCTCAGCAGCCTCAATAAATACAGTGTGGAGCACCACCATGTGGTCTGAGTGATCAAAATGGTGCAGTTAATTTGTGTGCCAAGACCAGACCAACAGCAAACTCCTGCCTCACAGTGAAGTCGCCTGAAATGGCAAATGGAAAATAGAGGCTAGGATGGGTGAAGAAGGGCGCTGATGCCCCCACCCCATCGGTGTTCTCAGCAGGGAGAAAAAAGCCTTGGTTGAGCTGTGCACTCTGTTACAATGGCACGGCTAGAAACAGAAGTTGCAATGGCAAGGGCTGATGCTCGGAATTTCGGCGAGGAATTGCCTCAGACTGTGTCCCAAGATCGCTCCCCAATGGTCTGTATATAAGCTCCGATGGCCAGATGGAAAGAATGCCATCGGAAGCTCCTTTGACTCTTAGGTGATATGTGGAGTCTAATTGGTAGAAATTTAAACCAAACCTGCAATATACAGTATGTGTAGTCTTTGCTCCTATTCCGGCCAAGGAAAAAGCTGCCTAGTTCTACGAAGGCTGAGCAAAAACTGGGAGACACTTGGGAAGAGTCCCATTGAGGAGGAGGAGCATCCTCGCAATTAAGCCCAGCCTATCCAAGCAGAGACTGAAGGACCTCCCACTACTGGATGCTCTGAACAGCTCATTGGAGAACTTGTCCCACCTAAAAAATCCAAACTGTATTTCAGTTACTTCAGTGGGAACAGCCAGTCAGGTCCTACTATAAATAAATCTGAGTAACTATATTAATAATACTGCATATTAAAGAATATTATCCCTCCCAGCCTTGATTTCAAAAATCTGAATAATGACGAAACAACGGGGATGAAATTCAGCAAATTCTCTTTTTTGCCAAATGGTGGTCATCAGGATTTCTGCAGCTCAAATCTGGCAGGCTCAGTAAATAGTTGTGTTCCTTCATGTGTCTGATTCAGTAATGCAGATGCTAATAAGTTCGTGCTCTTATTTTTTTAGTTCACCTCCTTATCCCTTTTTATTGACTAGATCTAGTGGGAGTTCAATATAGCTCGTCTCTAAAGCCTATAGGTTTAATCTTTCCTAAAATATACTATTGGTATAGTATATTAATTAACATATTATTGCATTTATTTGCTTCACTCGGCTTTTGTTTGTTTTTTTCTTTTAAATTTTGCTGGTCAATAATCATAAATATTATTGATTTTCTAAAGAACTGAAAATGTTGAAATGCAACATTTGCTTCTATGTATCATGTTCTTGCTGCAAATCTTCAGAACTAGTATAGAATAATTATAAAGAATGTGAGCTATTAATCAGTAAGTTCCTGCAAATAAGTTCAATGTTTTCTAAGAAAACCATTATCTTTCACTTTTAACTCCTTCTACAAGTTATAATGTTAGCAGTATAAACAGCATTTCAGTGACTTTCTATCATATAAGAGCCATTGTATGTAAGTGTAACCAAAAAGGGGGCGTGTAGAAGCACACCAATGTGCCTACTGTCCCTGTCCTATTGTTTCTTTTATTTTTCTTATATGTATCCGTTTCATGTATTCATAACTATGTTTATTCTTATACCTATTATTTTGTAAGCAATTGACAAATCAAATTAAAATAAAATAAAAATAATATCTTAGAGCATAATAAAAAGCATTATAGATTCTTATTATGCTTGCATTTTATTACTAAGGAACAGACATTGAGAAACACTAACTTTTTTGTTTGTTTGTAAGGCTTGGTAATCTCATTTATTAAAATATAATTAAATATAATTAATGATCCCATTATTGTCCTCTTAAAAAACATTAGAAACATGTAACTTGGCTGAGGGTACTGTGGACTGTCAAGAAAACAAACTGATGGCTCATCAAACAAATTAACCCGGACATCTCACTCGAGGCACAAATGACCACAAGCTCAAATTATCCTACTTTGGATACATTATAGAAAGTCTCCGCTCTCTGGAAAGGGCTTTAATGCTGGGTAGAAGGTGGAAGTTAAGAGGATGACCAGCAGCAAGGTGGATAGATTTAGTTTACAATGGTGATGAGAGCTCTATTGGGAGACATAAAAAAAACAGGTTAGGGATAGTTGTCATAGAGAAAATCTATGAGTGCGGTTGCTAGGAGCTGAAAATGACTAGACAGCATATAATCAATAAATCAAATTTAGCTCAGTGTCTAACCAACATTCTGCTATATACTTCTATTATGGGACTTCATAGCTGAATTCACATATGATATACTAAGTCAGGATTTTAAGAGCCATTGTTGATTGATTAATATAATTTATAATACCTATAGTTTATGTTTAGCTGGGTTCACAAATCAAACAAAGAAACTAAAATATAATTTCAGTTAATGTGTGACTCCAGCAATTGAAAAACAGTGGTCCACAGCAGGTAAATGCAATCAGTTATTTAGTCTGAAGCTGCAGCCACATGGTTTCTGTTATCAGCTTTGGTGTTTTATGGACAGCTCTAACGTATCCATGCCAATTGGAAAATAGATGTAGGACTTTAAACTCAACAATCTGAGCCAATGGAACAAGCCCCTTTGAAATAGCATGTACAAGTGACATGTGGTATATGGAAAAAATGACCAGATCAAAGTCCATCTCACACAACAGCCAAACCAAATCATTTGGAAATTGTATGAACCCAGTGAACAGTTATTAATTGTATGAACAGTAGTGAACAGTTATGTCCTCTTGTCTACATTCAGGTATAAAGAGTTTTATGAAAAGAGATATGTAGTTCACCACTGAATCTGCCATTAGAATAAATGAGACAGAAGTCTTGCCTGTGGAAGCACTGTTTTGTGAAGCCTAAGTGACCTTGCCTCTCTCTAGTTCATTATTAGAGATAGAAGAAAAAGCAAACTCTTTGTCCATCAATTTCAGAATAGAAGGCAGCACAATAGGGCATCCATTTGCCTTTGACCCCAAGCAAAATGCCTTGAACTTATCCTAGTTCAGTTATGTTATCCCAGATGATAGAAGCTGAAAAATCTCTTCTCTGAACTTGTAAAATTCCTCTTAAAAAGCAAATTTTGCATCCCCAGATATGACAGGACTGCAGCGTCCAATCCCCAGATATGACAGGACTGCAGCGTCCAATTCCAAAGCTGCATAGCCAAAAGCCCACTACACCCCAGGAACTGGACTTAGGAAAGCTGATCAGTATTAATGGAGCTTCATAAAAGTATTGGCATTTGGTTCCATAACAGCCCCATGTGCCTCTTGTAACTGCAGAGAAAACAGAAGGTTCTTTCTATGCCCAGTAGTATCAGAAAACCTGTCAAAATCCCCTGTGCTGAAGCTCAGGCTCTCTAGACAAAATGGTCACAGAAATAAACACGTACCTACCAAAGTCAAAAACGAATCAGGCTGAGAAGCAGATGGGGAAAGGGAGAGGGGAAACTGCTGGTGTGTGTTAAAAGGATTGCATCTACCCTAGTTTTTTTTTAAAAAAAAACTCTACTTCAAAGTGTACACTATTAGTTTTGCATAACTAACAAAGATTTGTCCATAAGAAATAAATCTCCCTGTTAGAAAGATGTAATGGCCCAAAGATAGGAGAGTTGTGGCTTAAATAGGATCATCTTCTTCCTAGCATGGAGCTAGAGCTGGAAAACTGCTGGAGTTGGCTCAAAAGCAAGATTTAGCTCTAAAATTTGTTCTCCATATGCAGCCTTGAAACATGGTGATCATTTATATAAATCTGTCATTTCCCTAGACATTTTGGCTTAGTTGATTCCTTGGACTTCCCAATTTAGAAATGTCTACACTGACTTCTTCCTAAGATATGCCCCCACCCAATGATATCAACTAAAGTTACCAGATACACAACTATCATGGTGATAAAGGTGAAGGAAGCTGAAATTCGGAAACTTGTGGAGGGTCACAAGCTTCCTATCTCTCCTTCAGACAAATTAAAACAAGGATGCCCTAATGCATCTATTACTTTTTAGCATATTTATGACACACTATCACTCTATGTTTATACATGTAGCATAGAGTAGAAATTATACTGGGTAAGATTATATTGAGATGGGTAGCAGGAATATTATATAGAAAGGGGCAGTGTGGTGGCTCAGGAGTTAAGATGCTGGGCTTGTCAGCCGGAAAACTGACAGCCTGGGTTCGAGACCTGAGTGCCGCGTGGTGGGGTGAGCTCCCGCTATTCTCACCAGCTCCAGCCAACCTAGCAGCATGCAAATGTGAGTAGATAAATAGGTACCACTTTGACAGAAAAGGTTACTCCGTTCCATATTTTCCTGCTGGCCACTTGATGACAGAGGCGTATCTCAGGCAACACAGGCCCACTCAGCTGAGAATCGCAGATGAACACTGTCCCCTTGAATCTGTCACGACTGGACAGGGGAAACCTTTATATAAAAAGTATCACCACAGCAACTGTGGCAAGTAATAGATATATAAACAAAAGAAAACATATGAACATAAGAAAAAAATGGCCTCAGTTTTTTCCAAACCACTCGTAAGTGATTGGCTATTGTTTGGAACCTCATGTCTTCTATTCCCAGTTAGTAAAGACATGCTAAGCCTCAGCTCTTCCTTTACTTCCCCTCTCCTCGCATCCCCTATTTTTCCAAGCAGTGTTTTATTCTCCCTCCTCCTGCTCTTGCTGTTTCAGCCTTAACATGCTACATGCAAAGTGCTCTGTAAGGAGACCTGCAGCTCTTGGCACATTGCCAAACCTGTGTTATCATCAAAGGAAATGTGAAAACAGTCAAGCCCTGCTGGCCTCCCTAAAAGGGGAAAAAATTGGGGGAAGAGAGAGGAAAAAATGCTGGGAGGCCCAGCTTTATCCTCAAATGACCTTTTCATTAGGACTCAACTCTCTTGAAATGAATTGGGAATTGAAATTTCGCAAGGATATAGACAGAGTTCAAGTTGGGAAAGGAAAATCATGGTAAGGATGGGGGAGAGGACACAGTTAAATCAAAAAATAGATCACCAAGTCCTCCTGTATGCAAGGAAGAAGTTAATAACTAGAAAGAAAATGGACAGGAGACACACTATTTTGAATTCAGCAATGCAAATCTATGAGCTACTGTAGAAGTATCATTCTACCTTTATTAACTGATTTAACCATCATGTAGAAAACACACCATTGTTTATTTTATAAGGTTGAACTTCACTTTCCATTAATACTGAGCAATTATATAATTCACAAAAATGCAGAAACTTATTTAGTAGCAATATTATCTTCAAGCCTTTTAAAGGATTTTTTAAAAAAGGAAATCCTTCTCCGCACCCCCCCCCAAAAAAAACCCCAAAACATTATCTTACATTTTATCACATCCTAGTGCTTCCACAACCTAACTGGGAATTTTGGGAGCTGAAGATCAATTCATCCAGATGATAAAAGGAATAAAGCACAGGCAAGGGGATGAGATCACAAAGGAAAAGGTGAAGCCAGATAAATAAGAGTTGTCCTGTTTAGTCTGAACTGTGACACTATCAAAAGCAGGAAACAGGTGTAATAGTAATTATAATTACGTAGCAGTTTCATAACACTATAAATGCTTCATTTTAATGTCACTGCCTGCCAAAATTGTAGAGGCAGAGATAATAGAAGTTCTGTCTATAGTCACCCAAAGATTACATGGCGGAAGCGGTATTCTAATTTTTGTCCTAGTTTTGTCATTATGCTATACCAGCTTTGGCCTCATCACAAAATGTATTCATTACCAGTTTTCCTTAATGTATTTGAGAAGATTATTGGAATGACAGCAGATCAATTTTTTGTCTTAAAAGGAGATTCTTCAGAAAATGCCACCATGGTTAAGCCATGGAGGAACCAGATGTTTTGGGCAGAAGTAGTATTCAGCAGGTTCTGACCAGTTCTGGAGAACCAGTAGTGAAAATTTTGAATAATCCAGAGAACCAGCAAATACCACCTCTGACTAGAGATTTTACAGTCTCCTTCCCCTGCCACGCCCACCAAGCCACGCCCACTGAAATGGTAGTAAAAAAAATTGAATCCTATTAAGCCTGTGTTCCCCAACCAAGGTTAAGGAGACAAGCTAAACAGAATGTGCAGCGTTAGTCAGATAGGCACACAAATAAATGAGTGAGATAAGTTGTATGTTTGTTAACATACAGTAAAAATAACAGATACGCTTGTGCTATCAAAAATATAGTTTATTCCATTTAGAATTTACAGCATAGTCAAAATAACAGTCCATTAGTCATGTATCGTTTTAGTCAGTCCATTCAAGGATATTCAGTTAGCAAAGTCCGTGTAGAATATCCAATGTCAGTTCACTTAGAAATAAATCAGTCCTTTCTCTTTCCCTTTCCAGTAGGAGAAAAAACGCAGTCTTGAATCCATCCAGTAATTAGGGATCATTAAGCCAGAGAGAGCAAGCTGACGTTCCTTGCTTCTATTATGGTGCTTTCACAACCACTCCCTTAATTACATTCCTACAGTTAAAGTTGCAGACACTTTAACTAATAAACCATGATAACGTATTTATTATTTTACCTAAATCAGTTAGGGTAAACAATGTTATCCCTAACAAATCCCACCACAGGTTTGGGGCTATAGAGCGATATCAATGTATCAGCGTTGTTGTCATCCCCATGAAAGTGGAAACTAATCCACAAAATGCTTAGCATATTCACCAAATCTTGTTAACTCAGAGCCCTAGACTTGAATGTAAAGTTCTGTTACTGGCAACACATGATTTAGAACAGCGGTTGCCAACTAGTGGACCGCGGCCCATTTTGGTGGGCCGCAGAGAAATCTCACCCCCAGAGCACCCCCACAAAGCAATTAATCCAGGCTGCACAGAAACACAAGGCTGCACCGCCCACATGGCCCGCGGGAACCCTCCTCGCCCACTCATTCCTTACTGGTAAACTTGCCTGCTAAATTGCTATTTTTCCTTTTTCCGACCATCATGTGTTCTGCTGAGATTTAGATTAGCTAGGAAGCAGGAAAAGGTTGGATTTCTTAAGCTAGTCTTTAGATCTTCGGCTCAGCACAGCCAAACCTCCCTTAGGACTGAAGGTTTGCTTGCAAGCAAATTCAGTGCAGACTAACAGCAAGCAAATTTGAGAGACTGAGCTAGCTGATGGCAGATAGATAGATCATTGAATAAGTCTGTGAGCAACTCAGTCTTCCTGCTTTGCCTGATTTTGGGTAAAAGTTGCTCTTTTTTATAAAAAAATCAATATTTACATGCATGTTGTGTTGTGAGTTAATTTTGTGAGTTTGCTTGCTAGCAAATTTTATGTGACAGACTGCAGATAGATAGATCTCTGAACAAATCTGTAATTCTGTGAGCAACTCAATCTGCCTACTTTGCCTGATTTTGGGTAAAAGTTGCTCTTTTTTTTATAAAACATTCAATATTTATATAAATATTTATAATATTTACATACAGACCATGCCCAGCCAGTCACATGACCAAGCCACACCCACAAATTAGGCCAAACCCACAGAACCGGTTAGTGGTCCCTGGGATCTAAAATTATGAGTTTGGTGGTCCCTGAGGTCCAAAAGGTTAGTGACCCCTGGTGTAGGGTCTCCATCTTGGGTGGAGGAGTTGGACTAGATGACCTATAAGGTTCCTGATTATCTGTTGCAGGGTGTATTATTGCAATAAGAGGCCATTATTTAGACATCTTTGTGACATATATTAAGTTCAGCTTCCAAAACATCCTATACAATGTATTCATAGATATATGGCTAATAATGTGAATAGATACCACATTCTTTCAGGTATAATGCATAGGTTGAATAATTCAACCTGTTACAAAGACAAATTATGAAAAATATTAGTTGAAAACTAGTACATTTTATAAATAAAAATAAGCTTTAAAAATGTATTTGCATTTCCTTGCTAAGATAAATTTAGTAAATGTTAATAAATAAGTACCAATAAATTAAAGTTTTGGCTAGAACCTGGCCGCTCTTGAAAGAGTTAAGTGGGGTCAGATCTGCCTGGATGAGAAGTCATCAGGAAATTTCTGAGCAGGAGGTCCTCATCAAAAAGCATCTTGAAAAACCCAATGGTATGCCACATTCTGTTTTTATCAAGAAAATTAGGTACATAGACATGTCCATGAAGTTATTAAGATTTGACCTTCAGTCAAAGGAGTTATTACTTTTTATGTAAGTACATTTAATGTTCTGAATACATAAAATCCTCATATACTGATCAGAATTGGGACCAACAAATCAATTGTTAAACAAAATAATCACTAAATGAAACTGCGACTTATGACTTTACTTCAGCTCTCCTTTGCTTTACAGTCTTGGGAAATTCATAAATGTGTGGATTGGTCTCAAAGTTACTTCTGTGAGCAATCACTAAACAAGGAAGTTACTAAATGAAGATTTCCTATACCTGAAAGGCTGACCCCCGGGGAGAGAAGGTCTTGAGGTTAAATTTCTGTGGTTCCGTGTTGTTCTTACCTACTAAAATCTTCTTACATAGTAAAATGGGAGCAAAAACCTCTGATACCCCATATATTGTTTAACTATAATTTCCATTTGTCCTGATGCCTGGCAATGCTGGTTGGTGATGATGGAGAAATGAACATTGACATTTGGAGAGTCCTGGATTCTCCTTTCTCTTGCTCAATTTTGTTCCCTTCACACAAGCTGGAAACTGCAATTCCAACGTACCTCATGGGCACCAAGTTAGAAAATCCATGGTAATTCATATGGGAAGATGAAGCACTGCTATTATTGAGATTGACATTCTGCCTCTCAATTTACAACCATTTGTTTAGAGATAGTTTGAAGTTACAATGAAAAAAAGTGGCATGACTAATTTTCACACTTACTACTGTTGCAACATGGTCTCATGATCGAAATTTAGGCGCTTGGCAAACAGCATGTATTTCTGAAAGATGAAGTGTCCTGGGATCATGCGATCACCTGTTGTAGCTTTTCCAACTAGTTTTTTTTACAAGCAAAGTCAATGGGGTAAGCCAGATTTACTTAACAACCACGGCAAAACAGATTATAAAATGGGGCACATCTCACTTAACAATTGTTTTCCTTGGACTCTACTGTGATCATAAGTGGAGGATCACCCGTAGTCCTCCCCTTGCTATCATTCATTTAACAAAGGTTCAAAGTCATAACCGCCTTGGAAAAAGAAATGAACATTGACATTTGGAGAGTCCTGGATTCTCCTTTCTCTTGCCAGTTTTGTTCCCTTCACACAAGCTGAAAACTGATCCATCTTCAAACCTATGACCATTGTACCACCCTCATGGTCATACAATTGCAATTCAAGTGCTTGACAATCAGCTAGCATTTATGATAGTTGCGGTGCCTTTCAGTCACATGATTGTGATTTGCGACCCTCCTGGTCAATAAGCAAAGATAACTGAGGAATCCAGATTTGCTTAGCAACCTCATGGCTCAGTTAACAACCATAATAAAAATGATCTGGTCACATGATGACTTGCTTAACAACTGCACTGCATAGAAACTGAAGTTCTAAACCCAATTGTTGCCATAGGTCAAGGATTTACCTGTGGAAGTTTGGATATTCTGCTTCAACATTGCCAACCACTGATTCTATATATTATTTATTTTTTAAATTTATTTGCCACCCATCTCTCCATGGGGCTACTCTAGGCATCTTACAACCATAAAAAGGAAAAAATGAAGACAGAGTAAACAGAAGTAAAATATTAGAACAATAAAATAAACAATGAAAAATAACACAGTGAGAATATATCAATATGATAACAAAAAGATAGATGGGTGGAGAGTAGCGAGTAAAAGGGAGGGGCTATATCCTTTTTGCAATTGGAGTGTTACTACCTCATTCATGCCAATAAGACTGACTTAATTTTTGCCAGCATGTTACATCAAAGTTCTCCCCAACTTATAAAAAACAGACTAGACAAGAAAATTCTGAAAACAAGTATTGTTTCTCTTAAAAGTAGATTCCTAAACTATTCAAAATTTTGAACACATTGATTATTTTCAGTTGCCCATGGCAACATGGAGGAATTTGCAGAATTCAAATCGTTTGGGATAAAGGGTATTAAAAGCCAGAATGGCATTTGCCATGGGGAAGGGGGAAGAATCAAAGTATTCTTCCCTCAAAGTCACTCTCGTTGCGGTTATTGAACATGCAATAAACATGCAATAAACAACCTCAGTGTGGTTACTGAACATGCAATAAACAGTGCTTGTGTGGTTTCCACACTTGCAATAGTTGTGGCACACTTAAAATACAGGAAATGAAGACAGCGATGGGGATTCAGCTAGGAACACACTACTTGAGGCCCTGCCAGGAACAGCTGAAATACCAGGAGAAAGATGTGTTGGCCTAACTTCAATATGATTAATCCACATGCTAAGCTTGGGGGAAGGGAGAGAAATAAGATGTGTTATGCAGCAGAATATGCAAAGATATTCAATTTTTCCCCTTGAAATGCAGGATAAATTGCACAATATTGATTCTTTTATAGAATCTAATAACTCTGAAACAGAATTTCATGTGTCCCTCTATTGTTTTATTTTAATGAAAATAAGAATGTGAGTAGAAAAGTTACTTTTGTGGAAGGTTAAAGGCAAAACTAGAAAGCAGCATTTAAACTCTAATACTGAAAACAATACTGTGGTGTGATTTCAGCTCCTGACACCTCATTTCTGGAATTAGCACCCAACTTCAGGGTGAAAAGTGAAAAGGAGAGTGCCAGCTTTTACTTCTGACATGATTACTAGAAAGTCTAGGCTTAAAATTCATGAATTTATTTCTCCAGCTTGTTTGTCTTTATTTATCTTTAGCTTGTGTTTCAGAAGGCAATAAAAGAAGATACAATTGTATCATTTAGGAGTTCATTTATTTCAAAGCTACTCCATCTTCCCTGCATATACCCGCTACTGAACATAAGGACACAGAGAGCAATTCTCAATTTTTACCAAGTACTAACTCTCTCATATAGTTTTTAAACTATACTTATTTTCACCTATTCATAGAATAGGTATATAAAAATATTGTTGGGGGATGGATGCTTTTAGTACTTTCCTTCTCATTCCAATCAGAATTTTGAAATTAAATAGAATTGGCTATATTCTTGAGACCTATTCTCCATGGATTGTGCTGCTTTTTTAACATGTTTATTTCTGATAAATTACATAATGGCTAATGAAGAAATACAATATGAAGTGTACTGATCATATGATGGGATTACATATAGTTTACCTATATATAACTATGGTTTTTCCTTTTAAAATGTTCACATTTTAAGTAACACATTGAACTATTAATATGTACACCTGTCATGAAAAGTAGATGGCAATTAAATCAAGATATCTGGCCAAAACTACTACAGGGACACAACAGCATTCATTCATTGTCACATTGTTATTACTTGTGTAATAACAATGTAGCAATGAATGAGTGCTGTTGTGTCCCTCTAGTACTTTTGTTTAACTTTATATATATATTATCTCAGTGAATATAGTAGCATCTAAAGTCTTTGTAGTCCAAGAGATCAATACTCAAGTTCAAAGAACCACAGAGACAAGGTAAAATAGGCCTACCATAGAAAACAGCCAAAGAAATATCATCCTTTCTTTGTTAGACCATTGGGATTGGAGAAGAGCTAAAGATGAAAGAAATTGGTTCACCACAATGTTTTTATGTTTGCAATTTTGTATGGAGAGCCATTTGAAATAGTTGTTAAAGGCAATGACTAGGAAACAGGAGACTTTAACAGTCTTGCTTTGGCATGAACCCACTGGGAGATTATCAACCAAGGAAGGAAGAATGGGAAAAGGCGGGGGGGGGGGGGGAAGAAGAGAGAAAGGGAAGGGAGGGAGGAAGAGAAGAAAGAGAAGCAGGCAAAGAAGAGAGGAAGGAAGGAAAAGAAAGTGTGAGAGAGGGAGAAAAAGAAAGAGAGAGAGAAAAGAAGGAAGGAAGGAAGGAAGGAAGGAAGGAAGGAAGGAAGGAAGAAAGAAAGAAAGAAAGAAAGAAAGAAAGAAAGAAAGAAAGAAAGAAAGAAAGAAAGAAAGAAAGAAAGAAAGAAAGAAAGAAAGAAAGAGAATTGTGGTGGTTAGAATGTAGTATAGCAGGCTATTTCTGCTGTCTGCTAGCAATTCAATTTTGACCAGCTCAAGGCTGACTCAGCCTTCCAAGATCAGTAAAATGAGGATCCAGCTAGTTGGGGGCAATATGCTGACTCTATAAACCACTTAGAGAAGGCTACAAAGCACTGTGAAGTGGTGTATAAGTCTAAGTGCTATTGCTATTGTACATAGGTAAGGAAAAAAGAGAACTGGGTATTTCTCGACTCACAACGTAGACGTATCTAGCCACAATTTAAGCATTCCCATATTTTGTGAATAGTGGAAATATCTAACAAAATGACACAACTGGAGGAGCTTGGACATTAATAAGCAAGGCGTTCTATATTAGAGCTACCTGCCATAAAGCAATTAAATAGCAAATTGGTGAGAACGCTCTTCAGCATCCTGTGTTTATCTTTATTTGGGGGGGAGGGGCAGTGGGGACAGATACTTCCTACAGCTGGCAACTATCAAAGAAGTGTATCTGGTAGGACCTAGAAAAAGGGCTTTTCCTGCGGTGGCTCCCCTCTTTGGAATATTATCCAAAATAAGACTGACCCTCCCCCATCTGTTTTTCTAAAGACATGGTTTTGTCAAAGGGCTCTGGAATTAATTAAGTAATTTGGCTGATTGTTGGCATTGTGGGATGGGTAGGGTTCAAACTATGGATTTTTAATTATGTACGCCACCCAGAGTCACTGTATGTAGTAGATTGGACGGCTATATAAATCTGTTTCATAAATAAATTGAATAAATAAGCAAGCCCTGGGTTGCAGCCAATGATCATTTTTATTCTCTAAGAATCTCCATGAGGTTATGCAGCAATGAAAGGAGCTCTTATAAACAAAGATATTACTAGAAACCAGTATATTGTTTTCCTGCTGCCCTATTTCTATTTCATAATAAATACATGTTAATTATAATTTAATACATATTATAAATGTAAAAGTAGAAAAGCATAGGTGGAGCAGGGAATCTGAAAATCACCAGGGAGATTTTGGCAAACTCTCTAATACATATGGACATACTATTGAAAGCATTGCTACATCCACCAGTGATGTACTGAGTTCTAGAACAGGGTTGGGCAAACTATGGCCCGCAGGCTACATCCGGCCCGTCGGTCTGCCCAATCCGGCCCACCCCTGAAAAAAAAATCGCTGCCGTTGGTCTGTCCAATCCGGCCCGTCCCTGAAAAAAAATTGCTGGGTGTGGCGTATTGCCCTGTGCCGCGTGGCTCCCAAAGCTGCAAAACAGTGCGGAGCGATCTAGGAGTAGGAAAGAAAAGAAATTTGCAAAGGCCTCGGCTGGGAGTTCGAAATCACCTTCAAGTGCGACCTCTCCAAAGGTGAGTCCCCGCTGATCCCCCTTTTTTTTCCGGGGCTCCCAGGCTTAAACTTTGCAAAGGCAAAGTTTGCAGGCTGGAGCGTCTTCCCGCCCAGGAGCGGGAAGGGTTCCACCCGGCGGGCAGGGCGGGCTGCTTGGAGCAGGCTGCTTGGAGCCACCTAAAGCTAGGCTGCTGGTGGTGGAGCCTTGCCCTGCCTTGGTGCCCCATTTCCTGGTTCGGCGGTCCTGCTCAGGCGGCACTTTAAAAGCCTGCTCCCAGCACCCGAGCAACTTCCCAGCAACTTTCGGCTTCCTTTTAACTCGTGGGCGCTCGTGCCTGGCCCCGAGCCGCGCAGCGGAGGGGAAGCCTGGTGGGCTGCTTGGAGGCGACCCGGTGGCGCTCCGGGCTTCCCCTCCGCCATGCGGCTCGGGGCGAGGCGCGAGTGCCCACGAGTTAAAAGGAAGCCGGAAGTTGCTGGGAAGTTGCTCGGGTTTCTGGGGCTTCCAGGGCTTTGCAAAGGCAAAGTTTTCAGGCTGGAGCATCTTCCTGCCGAGGAACAGGAAGGGTTCCACCCGGTGGGTGGGGCGGGCTACTTGGAGTGGGCTGCCATGCGGCTTGGGGCCAGGCGTGAGCACCCGCGAGTTAAAAGGAAGCTGAAAGTTGCTGGGAAGTTGCTCGGGTGCTGGGAGCAGGCTTTTAAGAGCTGCGCCCCAAGGAGCAACTGGCGGCCAGGACTGGCAGTGGTGGCGAGGGGCCGACCTGTGCAGGGAGGGGCTGGGATGGTTTTCTCCTGCATCCGGCTTCGGAGCGGCCTGCCGTGCACTCTTGGGCATCTGGCTCACTGCATCCTGGGCGTGCCTTTTCCTCACTTCTTGGCCAGCAGCAGCAGCAGCAGCTCCACTGCTGCCTCCTTCCTCCCCTAACGCCCGCTGTTGTGATGCATATTCCCGTAGACCCGAGCACCAGCAGGCGCTTCACACCTCCCTCCATGGGCTTCCCCTGCGGTAAGATGGGAGAGAAGAACAGCGGCGCCATCAGCGCGCCGGTGCCGGGACCTTGCAGCCAGACCGAGGCGCGCTCGGTGGTGGACGTCCTGGCTAAGCGGAGCGGGCAGGTCCTGGGAGAGGCGTGCAGATGTTTTCTGCCGAGCGGGCTTCTCAAGCGCCCGGGAGGACTCGCAGTTTAACGGCAAAAGCTGCAGCGGGATGGGCGCTGGGCGGGCGGGGGGAAAGGCAGGCGAAAGCCCCCACACACCCACACCTCGGCAAGCGGTTTGCAGGGTTAGCCAGCAGTTTCTCTCAAGAGACTGATGGCCGGTCTGCTCCCCCCAATTAGACGTTGATTCATCCCTATTAATTGGTGGTTCACAGTTTATCTGTGGACACCGGAGGAGTTATGTTTTGGGGGGTGGGCGTTTGTTATAAGTGGCCAACTTGTGTAAGCTGAGGGGGTACATTCATACATACACACAGAGAGAGAGAGAGTCATTTATTCGTAGGGGAAGAATCTATCTGTCTGTCTATCTATCTATCTATCTATCTATCTATCTATCTATCTATCTATGTTGTGTTTTTAATCGGAAGAATATCATGTCTGCGCATTAGGCACGGGGACTTGATTTTGCGGAGCTGTGTGCTGACCCAGCCCGTCTGTCAAATTTTAAAAGTCAATGCGGCCCCCGAGCCAAAAAGTTTGCCCATCCCTGTTCTAGAAGGTAAGAGTGTACACACACTGAAAAAGAGAGGATGCCAAGGGAATCCAGCTAGTGAGCCAAACCACAGCCTGACTGATTCTGACTCATTGATTTTTGCTGGACACACAGATATTCTTCATGATAATCTGTTCCTAACCTGGTCCTTTAAGTTTTTCAATAGCGCACCCATCTGTAACTAAGTCCACTCCCTTAATACTGGTTGTCCTCTTCTTCAGTTTCTTTTCCTCTTTCCCAGCATCAGAACCTTCTCCAGAAAGCTAGGTCTTCACATAATGTGTCCAAAGAAGGATGATTTGATCCTGATCCCTGGTGCCTCAAGAAAGGGCTATAGAGTTACAGGGAATACCACTGCATGGATTACAATTACCCCATTGCTCCTCTATTTTTCGGGTGTGGCAACCTTCCAGTCTCATCGCAGCATAGTTCCATTTTTATAATGATTCCAATCTTCAACTCAATGAAAAAGCAACAATATAAACAAAGCTCAAAATGTCATGGAACTGTAATGTGAGTGAATAAAATTTCTGGAGCTTTTGCCAAGAAAAACATTGTTGTAGTTTTGACAATTTATCAGAGCATCAAAAGGAACACAAAGCAGGTGTCAATGGACAAACCTCTGTGTTTGTAGAACCCGTTATATCCTCAAGAGGGAAACAGTACCTCCTCAATTTTCTATGCAAAGTAGGAAATGATTCATAGATTTGTTCTGTGCTACTTCTGTAATAAAAGAGGTGCAATTACTAATACAAAACTAGCAAAACGTTTCCTCTCTAAAGTTCTTAGAGTTTCCACAGTCCTTTTCAATCCACAGCAGAAAGTAGAATTTCCCACTATGATAAGACAGTCTTTCACCTAAGATTTAGGAAATGTATTCTTACATGTTTTTATTCTGGAATTAACTTTTAATGATACATGCAAAGTAAGAACATATCAAAAATAATATTTTCATTCTTTTTTTTTTTTAAAGTATTTTGAGCACAAGTAAAACCACACTGGTCTATCACAAAGCAATTTATAATTCAACTCTTCAAACCTGAAAACAGAAAAATTGTTTTTCAGATAAATATCATGCTATCTTCTCATTACAATATTTCAAAGATCATCTTTGGCTTAAGTTTTGTGGAGCAAATATACATACCAAAAGCACTATAGCATTTATTATTAATTGTATATTGTTATTATTATTCATTGCTTACATTCTTTTATTCAAAATGTACACATTATTCTCTAGCAAGTTTGGGTCCAAGCATTTCTTTTATAAATACTGGCAATTTATTCTTTGAGCAAGTGTTTATTGCAATCAACTACAAAGAACCAAAGTTTAACTTGAGCCAATGCTCGGCAAAAAATTAAATTTTCAAATATATTTGATTCTAGAAACTACCTCAAATATGTTAAGCAGCAATTTATAATGTAATACTTTTTAAATGTGATGGTACAACATTATGCTAAGTAATAAAATGTGGGAAGATTGTGTAGCTCTGGCTTAGTTAACTACAGTTTAAGAAGAAAAAATACTACCAGCATATCTCAAAATACTGCAGAGTGCTTCACCAGGGAAGAAATAAAGCAGAGCATCTCTCCAACTACAAAGGAAGAGAGCTACTATGGAGCATATGGAGACAGCAGTGTCCTTTCTTCACAATTGTTCAAATTATTCTGGCTGAAACTTTTGTATTCTTGCAGTGTCCAAGACATATTTTTGCATTTGAATGTGAAGCACGGCCTAATTATAAAGAGTATAATTAACATGCATAGAATCCTCAAGACTGTAGAACATCATCAGAATGGAGTCACCTCCAAGGTGCAATAGAAAAGCCACACTTCCTGAATCCCAAACAATGACTTGTTAATTGAGAGGACCCGGATTACACACTCCTATCAACTTGCATCAGCAAGGCAGAGACCAAAGAAAATAAGTGGTTCCTCAGATAACTCAGTCTTATTGAACACCCTGATCCATACCCAGAAGCACAGAAGTAGCCAGTGTAGTTCATGGAGCATGGGCACCACATCAGTATACTGAAGCATGTCTACCACTGCTAGCATTCCTACATTCTGGATCAGTTAAAATTGTCAAGCCATGAGATGAGTAAGGTGTGATCAGGAAGTGATTGCTTGATGGGCCTCTCAGTCTATGATAGGGTATAATTGGTGAACTACTGTATTTTTTGCTCCATAAGACACACTTTTTTGTTTCCCAAATGAAAATGTCTGTACGTATTATGGAGTGAATATTGCCAATGTCCCACCCATCCGCCGATGCCCACCCATCGGCCATTTTCGGCCTCTGTGTGCCCCATTATCGGCCTCCATGCGGGACGCCTGTCTGCTGCCTCTGCCAGAGAATGCTGGAGCCTTTGCCAGCATTCTCCAGTTATCGCAGATGCTTGGTGGTTGGATCAGCCTCCTGGAATATGGCCAATCAGCTCTTCCAGGCAGCGAGGATCGCCACTACCTGCCACCACTGCCATGGCAGCAATAAGTGACACCAGCAACAGTGATTCCCCGCTGCCTCAAACAGCTAATTAGTGATATTCTGGGAGGCCAATCCAACCACCGATAGGCAGTGGCAACAAACAGCAGCAGTAGCCGGACAAAGATTCCAGCGTTCCCCAGCAGAGACAGCAGACACAGAGGAGGCAGCAAAAGCACTGTTTCTGGCCAGCCAGCCTATTGTAATTGGCAGGACTATGGGAGGCCGAGATACAGCTGTTGTTCAGCTGCCCAGTGGTGGGCACAATGGAGCAGCGCCCTGATGAGCCACATGCTGGGGCTGGGAGGCAGAGGCAGATTTTTTTGTTTTCTTGCATACCCACACAGCTACTAGGAATTAAGACAGGAATTTGACACACTTAGCCAACCTGGGGTTAAAAAAATAGAATGCTGATAATATCCAACCTCTAACCAGCAGATGGCCTTACCCAGAAGTTGAACAGGAGGGGAGAGAGCTTCAAGTTCTATGGTATCCAATAAAGGAAGAGTTTAGGAAGCAGCCTCCTCCCCACCAACTACTGACTGGAATTTGCACAGAAGGAAGGAAGAGAATCACTAAACCATGCCCCAGAACAGATCCAGAAGACTACATAATGATGGTAATAAAAGCTGCTGAGGGATACAGGAACACAAGGGTGGATGCATTGCCTCCATCTTGGCTCTGACACAGGTCACTGACAAATGCAACTGAAGTTGTTTTTATACTGAATCCCAGCCTGAAACCTGACTGACATGGACCCAGATAATCTGTTTCCTCCAGATTATTCCTTAGCAGATGTAGCCTGACCATCTTTTCAACAACTTGCCTAGAAAGGAATGTTAAAACGGGACAATAGTTATCCAAGTTTTTGGAGGTTGAAAAACAACCTCTTGAGAAAGGAATATACCAGTACATCTTTTCAATCTGGAGGAAATATCAGCTTTCTCAAAGAGGCTTCACAGCATGGACTCAACCACAAATCACCTGCCTACCTGCCTACCTAATCAAAGAAAGACCTGGGTCGAAGAAACAAGTGGCCAAACTAAAAATGCAAAGAACCTTTTCTATTTCCTCAGGAATCACTAACTTAAACTTATCCTAGGTCTCACCACAAGATTGGGTGAGTCAAATTCCAACTTGGACCAGAACTGAGCAACTTTACCTGCCAGACATCTATCTTATTCCTTACATCAGTCCTGCAGATAATGGGCGTTGGTCCTTACCCGACACGCCATTTCTCTGGAGCTGGGAGGATCATCCAGAGAGTGGGAGGTGCTTCAGTCTGCGTTGTTGAAGGCTGAGCTTAATTACTGAGGAATGCTCCGCCCTCCATCACGTGGCTCCCTTACATTCCCCACTTTACACGAAGACGAGAGTGAAGAGAAGATCGTGCTCTCATCTTACTATGCTAAGCGGTTCCTTGGCCGAAACAAGACCCCACCAGACGGTGAACTTAAAAGGGTGGGGCTGGATGATCCTCCCGGCTCCAGAGAAATGGCCTGTCAGGTAAGGACCAACGCCCATTCTCCTGAGAGCCGGTCGGATCATCCAGAGAGTGGGACATACCAAAGCTTGGCTGTCCTATGGGAGGGACTCCGTCTGGTTCTGAAGTCCCTGCGGTTCCTTGAGGACTCGCTGGAGAACTCGTCTCCCAAACGAAGCCTCCGCCGAGGCAAATATGTCGATCTTATAATGCCTAATGAAGGGAGATGGGGAGGCCCAGGTGGCCGCCCGACAAATATCAGCAATTGGAGCCTGGGTGGCCCAAGCTGCCGAGGTGGCTGCACTTCTGGTGGAGTGTGCCATTATGCCACTGGGCACCGGCACAGCCTGGGACAAGTAAGCTTTGGAAATAGTAGTTCTAATCCAGCGGCAGATGGTTGCCGGGGACACTTTGTGTCCTAAGGATTTAGGTTGAAAGGAAAGGAATAAGGATTCGGATTTCCTAAAGGGTTGGGTATGTTTAATGTAAATGCGGAGGGCCCGTCTTACGTCCAGGGTGTGCCAAAGCTTCTCCCTTTCCCGCGAGGGATTTGGGCAGAAGTTCGGAAGTGTGAGTTCCTGTGCCCTGTGGAAGGCTGAATTGACCTTAGGCAAGAAAGTAGGGTCCGGTCGTAGAACCACCCGGTCGGCATGGAAGATGCAAAGGTCTTTCCTCACCAACAAGGCAGCTATCTCCGATATTCGGCGAGCCGAAATAATGGCCACCAGGAATACGAATTTGAAAGTTAGGAACTGGAGTGAGGATTCCCTGAGAGGCTCAAAGGGATGCTTAGTAAGGGACGTCAGGACATTGTTGAGGTCCCAGGTAGGGTATCTGTGTACAGTTGGGGGACACAAGTTAGTTGCTTCCCTAAGGAATGCCCTAATGCGAGAGTGGAGGGAGAGAGTACCCAGATTGTCGCAAATAATCACAGTTGAAAGGGCTGCTACCTGATGCCTCAGGGTGTTCGGAGAGAGTCCCTTCCTCAGACCTTCTTGGAGGAATTCCAAAACTTGAGCAATGGAGGATGAAAGAGGGTTGATCTGGAAATTATGGCACCACTTGCAGAAGCTATTCCAAGTGGCATTGTATATTCGGGTTGTTGAGGGCCACCTTGCGGCTAAAATGGTATCAATAACCTGGTCAGAGAACTGCTCCTTCTTAGACGTTCCCGCTCAACCTCCAAACAGCTAACTGGAGCCACTGAGGGTCCGGGTGTTGGAGGGGCCCCAGGGAAAGGGATATCCTGTGCGGAGGAATTTTCCAAGGAAGGGCCACCGATAAATAGCGGAGGTCCGCAAACCATGGGCGCCTGGGCCAGTAGGGTGCCACTAAAATCAGCTCTGCTTTCTTGGAGATGAGCTTCTGGATGACCCTGGGGACCAGGGCCAACGGAGGGAATGCATATAGAAGCCCTGTGGGCCAGGGGCAATGGAGGGCGTTGTGATTCTCGGCCCCGTGGGAGGGATACCTCGAGAAAAACCTGGGGAGTTAGGTGTTGAGCAGGGATGCGAAGAGGTCTACTGACGGGAGACCGAACATCACGGTCGCTTCCCTGAACAGTGACGGGTGAATGCGCCACTCGGACTGGTCGACCGTGGTCCTGCTCAGCCAATCTGCTTGGGTGTTTGAGACCCCTGAGATGTGCTCGGCTTTGAGGGAGAGGAGATTGCGCTCCGCCCAACAGCAGAGGCGCTCGGCCTCTCTCATCAAACTTATGGACTGGGTGCCCCCTTGGCGGTTGACATGAGCCTTGGCGGTGACGTTGTCCGTGAGTATCAGGACATGCCACCCACGTACGTGGGGAAGGAAGTTGCGCAGGGCCAGGTGGATGACACGAAGTTCTAACCAGTTTATACTGCGTGTGCGTTCTACCTGTGACCACTTGCCCTGTGTCGAGAGCGAGTGAATGTGAGCGCCCCATCCGGACAGGCTGGCGTCTGTGGTGAGGATGAGGCATTGGGGTTCCTTGAAGCAGTGTCCCTTGACCGCGGCCTTTGAATTGCTTCTGCCGGTCCTTTGGAACGGGAGCAGGAACCATTGTAGGGATCTAGTGTGTAAACGGGCCCAGGGAACAATGGAAATACATGAGACCATTTTACCGAGTAATTTAGACAATTCTAAAAGTGTTACCTTTCTTGATCGTCTGGTATGTTTGACAGTCTCCTGGATGCTACGGAATCTCTCAGAGGAAAGGAAAACCTTTTCCTGAACCGAGTCAATGACGGACCCCAAGTGGGTAATCCGTGTAGATGGTAACAGATGGCTCTTTTGCCAATTTACTAGGAACCCATGATCTTGGAGGGCAGAAAGAGTAGCTCTGATATCCTTATCTGCTTGGGGTCTGGAGTGAGACAGGATGAGGATGTCAGGTAACAGTAGAGACGAACCGGGAGGTCCCTGAGGTGGGCCGCTAGGGCCTTGATGACCTTAGTGAAGGCTCTCGGGGCAGAGGCCAATCCAAAGGGAAGTGCCACATATTGGAAGTGGTGATGGTTGTAGCAGAACCTGAGGAATTTGGAATGGGAGGGCCGGATTGGGATGTGAAGGTACGCCTCTGAAAGGTCTATGGAGGATAGCCAGTCCCCCTGCCTGATGCCTAGTAGAATGGATTGTAGAGTGTGCATCTTAAACCTGCGGTAGGTCAGGTAACAGTTAAGGCGTTTCAGGTCTAGAATAGCCCTCCATCCCCCTGAGGATTTGGGGACCATGAAGAGGTGAGAGTAAAACCCCTGCCTCCGCTGGGATGGTGGTACAGGTTGTATGGCCTGTATGGAGAGGAGATGGCGGATAGCTGAATCCATTAGGTTGAGTTTGGTGAGATCCTTGGAGGGGGGGATGCCAAAAAAAATTCAGGGGGGGCACGCTGAAATTCAAGCACGAGGCCCAGTCTGATGGTCTTTCTGACCCAGGCATCGGAGGTGGAAGAGTCCCACCGGTCGGCAAAATGCTTGAGGTGTCCACTGATGGAGAGGGGCGGAGGGGGTCTATATATTGCGCCAGAAGGGCTTCCCTCCTGAACCCCTAAAGGGGCGCCTGTAGCTGCCGCCCCTCCTGCTCCTGTCACCTGGATTAGCTCGATCCTGGGGCTGGAAAGGCTGGAAGGAGGGGGGTCTCGGGTACCTGGGCGGGAAAGGAAACTGGTAGAAACATCGTGAGGAACCTCTCCAAAAGGGCTGTGCTCTTGACTCTGACCTACGGAAAAGGGGGGGAAGAAATTTTTTCTTGCTTCTGGTTTCTGATAGAAATGGCTCCAGGACGGTGCCGAATAATTTGTTCCCTTTTATGGGGGCGGTGGCCAGCTTAACCTTGTTTTTTACGTCCACCTGCCAGTGCTTGAGCCAGAGCAGGCAGCGAGCTGTAACATGGGAGGATATTGCTCGGGCAGAGAACTTAACCACGTGGTATGTGGCATCGGCCGAGAATTCTGCCGCAGCCATCAATTTTGCTATGTCCTGATGTGCCCTTGTGTTAGAGGGTGGGACATGCTGCCTCAGTTGACGGAGCCACTGGATCGAAGACCTGGTGAAGGAGGAAGCGGCAGTGGCCGATCTAATGGCCCAGGTGTCCGCTTGGTCAGCCCTACGTAAAGCAAGCTCGGACCTCTTGTCCTCGGGCTTCAGGACCTCCAGGGGATCACTGGGGGAGGATGAGGATGCCAAACCAACGATGGGCTCATCTACCTCGGGAGTGTTAAGCAAGTTGCAGAAGCTCAACTCAAGGTTAAAAAACCTCCTGTTTTGGCTGGATGGGGCAGGGGGGGCCCTTGTGGAGTCTAACTGGTTTGAGACTAAGTCATGAAATGGGCGGGGCCGGGATCACCTCCGCCTCCACCACGGGCTGCCTAAAGATGGCGTCCTCCTGTCCCTCTGTTGGGGAAGGGAGAGCCAAGGAGGACTGTACAGACAGGCCAGAAATGTTCCTGGCCTTAAATAGAAGCGATTTAAACATGTGCGGCTTGAACAGACCCACAAAGGTGGGTTAATCTGGGGTGAGGCCCTCGTCCTTGGACATGTCCCCCTCCATAGGGTCTATCTCCAATAGGGGCTCCCCTTGGTGCGTAGACCCCCATTCCAATTCCTCCTCCTTCCTGAACCGATCTAGGTCCTCCATGGCCTCCTCCAGATCCCTTTCTGGGAGAGGACTGCCCTCCTGTAAAGGTACCTGACCAAAAGTGGGGTCCGATCTAGGCGAGTCGTGTTCGGGCGCCATCGAGGGAGAATCAGACCTGGACATCTGTTGCAGGCCCTCTGCAATCCCCTGGCGAATAGCCCGTTCCTTCCATGCCTGCATGTGCGCAGGGATCTCAATTGTGGCGACCTCCTCATGGCGCAGACCAGCGGCCGTGGGCGTAAATGTTGCTTCCGGCGTCCGCCTGGTCGTTGGTCCGGGAACCTGGTGTCCCTGGGATGGGCTGCGCCTGGAGAGGGAAGAGCAATCTGGAGGGGGGGGTGTCTGGAGGTAGAGGGAGCAGAGGGTGGGGGGGCTGGAAATACCGGTTGTGTCTCTCTAGATCGTCTGTCAAATTCTTCCTCCAGTGCCCTATGATGTCTTAGAGCGTCCCTCTGAGAAGCTTTGGAAGTTTCTTTAGGGGCTTCCTTAGCCTGTTTGCGCAGGTGGTAGGATTTAGATTTGGTCTTCAAAGAAGGGCCTTTAGCGGAATTGTCATCTGCCACTGTAGAGGAAAGGACTGTAATGCAAATGTAAAGGTGGTTGGCTCGCCAAGGGTTCAACCTACAACAAAGGCTGGGTGTCCTTTCGCTGGCCCACACCCCCTTTTGGAGCTTTAAATGTATATAAACTAATATAATTATTAATAGCTTTATGCCTAAGCGTACAATCAAGATATATAAGCCAACCAGTGTTGGCAACGTGAAATAGCCAAATATTGATAAGATGTAAATATATATATATGTAAATACGTATATATATGTCTAAATAAATAAATAAATATATATATATATATATAATTGTGTATCTAAATATATTTAGATATCTATGTAATGATAAATATTACTATTACTATTAGTATTATTTACAATATTTAATCCAAGGTCTGGTTGGAGCTCCCAGGAAGGAGTGACCCCAGGAATTGCTGTTAATATTGCCAATGTGCCAAATAAAACGCCTGAGGCTGGAGTGAGGCCTCGGGCAGCTGGAGCTCCCAGGCAACAACCGGAAGGGATAGGCTGCTATTTCCTGCCCTGAGCATGTTGCGGAAAGCCAACAAGTTTGCCAATTCCCCTAAATATCTGATAGCTCTCACAGGCTGGAAGGCCTATAATTAGAGTTAGTCCCTTTGCAGCTCAATGAGGCCTCTAAAAGTGGCGCCCGACACGCGGCGGTGCCCAAAATGGCGGCTGCCCACGTTCCCTTACTCATGGGCTGCTCAGGGCCAAAATCAGCCTCTCTGGCACGTCTAGGGACCGAGAGAGGCAGCCAGGTGATTTTCGCCCCTTCCTGGGGCGATCGGCGTTTACGGTGGGGGGGGAACACCAGCTGCGCTATTACAGTGCAATCAAATAAAGCCGCTACAAGTGCAGTGAAGCAAAGTGGCAGGAAGAGGATCGAATTGAGGGGGGGATTGGCACCGGAGCGCAGAAGCCGCCCGCTGTGCAGCCCCCCCGGGGGTGAAGAAGCACGCTCCCCTGTTTAATCACTATCCCAATGCGCTTAGAGGTTAAGGAGAACCGGGGCAATGATAGTCAAACCTGATGAATAAAGAGCTCTTGAATCGGCCAAGGAGTGGTGAAGTACACAGCCTACTCTCACGAAGGCTGAGCGTAAACTGGGGAATGCAAGGGAGCCACGTGACGGAGGGCGGAGCATTCCTCAGTAATTAAGCTCAGCCTTCAACAACACAGACTGAAGCACCTCCCACTCTCTGGATGATCCGACCGGCTCTCAGGAAAATCCCATGGTCTGTCCCTACCCAGCAGGGATCAGGTCACCCTAAATAGGACTGCTGGATAACTATCAGCAGATGCAACAAGGGCAGAAAAATATTGATATTTTGCTACCTTACTGCCACAAAGTAGTTCCTAATGTAGATTCTTATTATGTTGGGTAGACACACTCCAAGCCTTCCAGTGGCACTCCAGGTATTTAGTCTAGCAATTTATCTCCCAGTGGTCCTCAGCAAACCAAGGAGCTCTCTAGACTGATACACATAGGGGAAATACAGTCAGTCCAGCCAGCCACCCATTCCAGCCAGTGACCCCAGATAATCTGCTCACAATATCCTTGGGGAAAATGCCAATTTATTTCTGGAACCCGTTAGATCCATCAGTTACCTGGGGTGGGCTTATCAAACAGGTCCCATCTTCCTGCAAGGGGAGGATGACACCAGCGAGTCAAAAGTTAACAAATGCATACAAACAGTATTTAACAGTATTTTTTTTTTAATTTTTCAGTTTTTTTCAAGGCTGTGTCATCCAATTCTTTGCTTAAGGAGGCATAACGCATGGTTTGAGTATACATATATTAATTTTTGAATTAAATCTTTCTGGGTTTTTATAATACATAAGCTGACTAAACAGATGTAGCATCTTACAACACACTACAATGCAACCACCTTCTCTCAAACTAACCAAGGGAAAAAATCCAAAGTTGAAACTAAGCAAGTTTCCCACATTGCACATATGCAGCCACAGTCTTTAACTGACTTGGTTAAGTGTGCTGTGCAAACACAGACATTATAAAGTTAAACATATACTCCATCCTGCTCTTTTAAAAGCCAATAAAATGGGAGGGGAGAAAGCAAGTCCATTGTACTGTAGTGTAGGTGAATCCATGTTATACATTATAAAAGTGCTTTATAGATACCGAATACAATTTGATTTTAAACAAAACTACAGTTTAGAACAATACATCTTGAGGTCAGCAGGTAAGGAAGGCAAGACTAATATATAAAATGAGACTGCATGAGTTATCAATTATCTCTTTTTCAACCACAAGGAGATGGAAAGTGTTGAATATGTTTTAATTATTTCACTGATTGTTATATTCAGGAAAGATAACCTAACTTTAACTTCAAGTAAGTTAGGGTTTACTTTAACCATATAATGGAAAATCTGGTCCTAGCTAGTTCACTAACAGTACATACAATTAATGTACTCCTAGTTCTCCCATGAGCTGTTCAGAGCATCCAGAAGTGGGAGGTGCTTCAGTCTCTTCTGGAAAGGCTGGGCTTAAAACTCCGGGACGCTCCTCCTCCTCCACGGGACACCTCCCCAGCATCCCCCAGTTTTAGCTCAGCCTTCATGGTAAGAGGTTTGTGGGAATAAACTTTGACTTCAGTATTGGGTAATGATTAGTCTAAGATCTTATAAATACATGTCTGCCTAAGGGTCACTGAGATAAGCAAGGAAATTAAAAACAAACACCAGGAACAATTAAGCAGCTCAGACAATTGTAAACAGTTCTGTGTACTATATCTAATTATTGTAATCCACAATGTGAATGCTTACTATGTATGAAATTCTCAATAAAAGGGAGCACTAGAATTTGCTCTAGACTCCCATCCCGAGTACACCAGCCTCTGTGTCTCATTCTTTCCATGGGAGACTACCACAGAGGTTGTGCACTCCCTGACTGGAACGGTTTTCTGATTCAGGTTTGCTCTTGGGTTATTTCGGCTTGTAAAAATCTTCCCTGTTTAATTTGGCTTTTTTCAGGCTTGTGCCTCTATTAGGTTGCCTCGATCAGTTTAAAAACGGTTTCTTTGTAACTAGCAGAGCCTGCTACTCCATGGGCAGCCTGAGGCAACCACCTCAGGCAATTACCTTATCTAACTTTCTGATCATCTTCTCTGCGATTGTAGCAGAGCGCTCGCAGCCGTGGCTCACTTCGCCTTGCCGTTTCATCTGACAGGAGCATTTAACTCGCAATAATAATTATAATAATTATAATAATAATATTTTTTAAAAAAAATTAACTAAAAATTAAAGTCAGAGGCAAGAGAATCGGTCATCCACAATGGAAGGTGACAACGCTTTCCGCTCCAAGACAAATAAGTCCCGAGATAAGTCAGTGGGCCCCAAAAAGGCCTCTAAGGTGGCGGATAAGGATGCCCTTAGATAGCGCCTAGCTTTGGAAAGGCAATTGCAGAAACAGGCCAGAGAGGCGGACAAGATGGCTATGACACATCAACCTCAGGACCCAAGTCCATTGTTGGGGCCCTTGGACTTATCTACCCAGCTCAGGCAGGCTGTTTCTGGACAACCTCCCATAGGCACATCTCCTCCAATGAGTACTGCCTGGCTAATCCCAGAGGCAACCTTCACCCCTACGGTTGCCGGCCTAATACAGGAGGAGGGATTACCTGAGACTGTCCCCATCAAAATGAGGCAATGGATGGAGATGGCGATTCAAAGGGGCATTGCGGCTGGAGTTCAGCAATCCATCAGGACCAGACACTTATCGGCCACTTCGGATGCGGGATCCCTGTCCACTCGATCCTTTGCGCATATGGGACAACATCAAACTCAGTTATTCTCCAATATTCATAACATACCAGCCCAGGGTCTTCAGGAGGAGATGGAATTTGAGGATCAAGATGTTCCCATGGAGGTGGGGTCAATCCATCAGATGGACTTGGGGTTGTAGAGGCTGACCCACTAGAACAGGGAATGTCGGACGACGAAGGCCTCATCCCAGACCAACCTACCTTTTCTGGCCATTTTTGCCCGCAGCTCTTTAAATCCTTACTGTTCAAGGCAAAGAACACCGCTAAACTAGGCACATCAAACCCTCATCCATTGTCAACAGGGTCTCAGGACGAATCCGAGGATCTAATATTCTCACAACTGGCTAATGAGGCAGAAACTACTCCTGTCCCTCGTATGTTTGCTGAATTAGTACAAAATCAATGGACATCAGCAGCATCCTCCCCAGCCCCAACAGGGTACGATAAACGATATTCTAATTTGGCACCAGAGTTTTCAAATTTTCTCAAAACGCCAGAGGTGAATGAGCCTATTGTGGCACGGGCATCTTGTTCAACCTTTCCCAACAAGGCCGAGGAAGCCCTGAGACCAGAAGAAAAGAGAGCAGAGTTGGCACACCGTAGGGCGCACGTTTCTGAAGCCTGGGCCATTAGGGCAGCTACAGCGGTGTCCTTTTTTACACAGTCCTCCCTACGATGGCTCTTCCACTTGAGGGATATATTGCTGACGTCAAATGTCAGAGCCCACCAGGACATAGCTAAAATTATTGCAGCAGCAAAATTCTCCGCCGACGCCACATTTAATGCAGTCAAATTCTCATCTAGGGCCATAGCATCTCACATATCAGCACGGAGACTGCTATGGCTCAGGCATTAGCAGGCAGATACCAAGCATAAATGCAAGTTGGCATCAGCCCCAATATCGGGGGATAAATTATTTGGCAGTGTCTTGGAGCCCCTTCTTATAGAGAATAGGAACAAGAAAAAAGTGCTTCCCCCTCTTTTTCGGAGGTCTGAAAACAGAAGCCCCAGTCGTTTCAAAGGGGTTCCTTTCGACCCTACTATCAAGGCCCATACGTTCCCAGATCCAAATACTTTACACAGACAGGTGGCAGCTTTAGCTTCGGTGATAGCCTGGAGTGACCTCCATTCCATAGCACACCATCCACATGTCCGCAGCTTTCTTAAGGGTGCTGCAAACTTATGACCTCCTGTAATTCACCGCTATCCCACCTGGAACCTCAACAAGGTGTTAACCGCACTTACAACTGGCCCGTTTGAGCCTTTAAGAACCACTAGTCTTAAATTCCTGACATATAAGGTGGCCTTCCTAATTGCAATCACATCAGCAAGGACGATTTCTGAATTGGTGGCACTGTCAATGAGAAAGGACCTGTGTGTGTTTCATGCGGACAGAGTGATTCTCCGATTGGATCCATCGTTCACTCCTAAAGTAAATTCAGGCTTCTACAGAGCGCAGGAGTTGGTGCTTCCAAATTTTTATCCGAAACCATCTCATAGACTGGAGCATCAATGGCATCGACTTGACATTCAAAAAGGCCTTAAGCATTTATCTAGACCGCACGGCATTTCGAAAATGGGCGTTGGTACCTACCCGACACGCCCTTTCTCGTCGAGCTGCGTAGAGCATCCAGAGTGGGAGGTGCTCCAGTTTTCACTCTAACAGGCTGAGCTATAATTGAAGAACGCTCCTCCTCCTCCACGTGACTCCTCCACGCATTCCCCAATTTTACGAAGATGAGAAAACAATAACTATCCTCTCATGTCAACAATTATACAATTCTCAACCATAAACTATGTACATCATTGGCCGAAACAGGATTCCCCACCAGACGGTCCAATTAGGGTGGGGCTGGATGCTCTACGCAGCTCGACGAGAAAGGGCGTGTCAGGTAGGTACCAACGCCCATTTTCCATAGAGTTGCTGCGAGCATCCAGAGTGGGACATACCAAAGCATGGCCTGTCCTACGGGAGGGACTCTGCCTGGTCCGGAATCACCTCTGGATCTCTCGCCACTTGTTGAAGGACTCGCCTGCCAAAGGATGCCTCAGCCAAGCCATAAACATCGATTTTATAGTGGCATATAAAAGGAGATGGGGACACCCAGGTGGCCGCTTGACAGATATCCTGAATCGACGCCTGAGTAGCCTAGGCTGCCGAGGTGGCTGCACTCCTTGTAGAGTGAGTGGTAACCCCACTAGGAACAGGAAGAGCCTGAGCCAGATAGGCCTTGGATATGGTAGCTCTAATCCAGTGGCCAACGGTAGACGGGGATACCTTGCAGCCCAGCGTCTTTGGCTGAAAAGACAGGAACGACGACTCTGACTTCCTGATAGACTGTGTATGATAGATGTAAATAAGAAGTGCCCTTCACACATCGAGAGTGTGCCACTGCCTTTCCCTTTCTTGAGAAGGCTTGGGGCAAAAATTAGGCAGAACCAATTCCTGAGCTCTGTGAAATGCCAAGTTGATTTTAGGCATAAAGGTGGGGTCTGGTCTCAGAACCACACGATCAGTGTGGAAAACACATAAGTCCTTTCTTACGGATAGAGCTGCTATTTCAGATATCCTTCTCACTGATGTTATCGCCACAATGAACATCACTTTGAATGTAAAAAACTGAAGTGGTGTCTCCCTGAGAGGCTCGAAGGAGGTTTGGTTAATGTCATAAGAACCTTATTAAGATCCCAGGTAGGGTATCTGTGAATCACTGGGGGATGCAGATTGGAAGCCCCCCTAAGGAAAGCCCTTATGCAAGGTTGGTGCGAAAGGGAGCCAGAAGAGCTGCCAGTGACCACCGTTGACAGAGCTGCGACCTGTCTTCTCAGGGTGTTGAGGGAGAGGCCCCTATCTAGCCCATCTTATAGGAAGGCCAGGATTTGTGCAATTGAAGGTGAGAGCGGATCAACGGACGACTTATGACACCACTTACAAAAGATGTTCCAGGTTGCGTTATAAATGCGGGTAGTCGAAGGCCGCCTTGCTGCCAGGATGGTATTGATGACCTGGACCGACAGGCCCTCATCTTTTAGCCTTTCCCGCTCAACCTCCACACGGCTAACTGAAGCCACTGTGGGTCTGGATGTTGAAAAGGTCCCTGGGACAGTGAGATCCTGTCTAGGGGGATCCTCCACAGAGAGGCCACTGACAGATTGCGAAGATCCACAAACCACGGTCTCCTGGGCCAATATGGGGCTATCAGGAGGACTTCCGCTCTTTCGAATATCAATTTCTGAATCACCTTGGGAATCAATGGAAGGGGGGGAAAGGCGTACCGAAGTCCGGAAGGCCAGGGGCAGCGCAGGGCATTGTGGTTCTCTGCCCCATCGGCGGGGTAACGTGAGAAGAATTTTGGTGTCTGGGCGTTGAGTGGAGATGAGAAGAGGTCCACCAAAGGCTGGCCGAATATCGCTGCTGCCTCCCTGAACAAAGAGGGGTGTAGGCGCCATTCCGATTGGTCCAGCGTGGCCCTGCTCAGCCAGTCTGCTTGGACATTCAAGATTTCCGAGATATGTTCCGCCCTGATGGATAAGAGATGCACCTCTGCCCACCGACAGAACCGCTCAGCCTCCCTCATGAGGCGGATGGAATGAGTGCCCCCTTGACGGTTGATGTGAACCTTGGTTGTAGTGTTGTCTGTTAAAACCATTATGTGGCGCCCTCGCACCGAGGGAGGAAGGCACGCAAGGCTAGGTATACTGCATGAAGCTCCAGCCAGTTGATGCTGCAGCGCCAGTCGGTTGCTGACCAAGTTCCCTGGGCTGAAAGCGACTGCATGTGGACCCCCCATCCGGAAAGGCTGTCGTCTGTCATAAGCGTGACCCTTTGGGGCTCCTTGAAGAGATGACCTCTGTTGGTAGAGGGTCTTGTCCACCAGAGAAGGGAGGTGAGAATCCTTGGAGGAACCTTCACCACGAGGCCTGAGTTGCTCCTTCCGGAACATTGATAAGGCAGAAGGAATGACTGCAGGCATCTGGAATGTAAGCATGCCCAGGGGATAATTGATATGCATGAAACTAACTTTCCAAGCAACTTGGATAAGTCCAGCAATGAGGCTTTTCTAGTCCATCTAATAGTCTTGATAGCTTTTTGGATACTGCTGAACCTCTCGTGGGAAAGGAAGACCCTCCCTTTAACCGAATCAATCACAGCTCCTAAATGAGCAATACGGGTGGAAGGGACATGCTGTTTCAATTGCCTGAGCCACCTGATTGAAGAGTGAGTGAAAAATGACATGGCTGTGGCCGACCGGATGGCCCAAGCATCTGACTGGTGCGCTCGCCGCAGCGCCATCTCTGCCTGCTTATCCTCTGGCTTCAGCGCTTCCAGAGCATCAGTGGGATTGGATGATGATGCTAGTCTTACTATAGGGTTGTCTACCTCCCGAGTGTTTAGCAAGGTAGAAAATTCCGGGTCGAGATTAAACAATCTCTTGTCCTGGCTAGAAGGAGCAGGAGGGGGACCCGCAGAGGCCAATTGCCTCGCGACCAAGTTGGAAAAGATTGGGGGGGTAGGAATAACCTCGGTCTCGATAACCAGCTGTCTGAATATCGAATCAGATTGCGAAGATCCGCAAACCACGGTCTCCTGGACCAATATGGGGCCACCAGAAGAACTTCCACCCTCTCAAGGATCAACCTTTGGATCACTTTGGGAATCAAGGGGAGGGGGGAAATGCGTATAGGAGCCCTGTGGGCCCGGGGCAACACAGGGCATTGTGATTCTCTGCCCCCTTGATGGGGTATCATGAGAAGAACCTTGGTGTCTGGGCGTTGAGCGGACAGGTCCACCAGTGGCTGACTGTGTATTGCTGAGGCCTCCTTGAACAGGGAGGGATGCAGGCGCCATTCCAACTGGTCTAAGGTGGCCCTGCTCAACCAGTCTGCTTGAACATTTGAGACCCCCGAGATGTGTTCTGCTCCGATGGATAAAAGGTTGACTTCTGCCCACTGACAGAGCCGCTCGGCCTCCCTCATGAGGCGGATGAAGTGAGTGCCCCCTTGACGGTTGATGTGGGCCTTGGTTGTGGTGTTGTCCGTCAGGACCAGTACATGTCGCCCTCGCACTTGTGGAAGGAAGGTGCGAAAGGCCAGGTAGACTGTGTGAAGCTCCAGCCAACTGATGCTGCAGCGTCGCTCGGTTGCTAACCAAGTTCCCTGAGCTGAAAGTGACTGAATGTGGGCTCCCCATCCGGATAGGCTGGCGTCTGTTGTGAGAGTGACCCTTTGGGTCTCCTTGAAAAGATGTCCCTTGTTGCTAACGGGTCTGGTCCACCAGAGGAGCGAGGCGAGAACCTTTGGAGGAACCTTCACCACGACTCTTGAGTTGCTCCTTCCAGAACGCTGATAAGGCAGGAGGAACCACTGCAGGGATCTGGAATGTAGCCGGGCCCAGGGAACAATAGATATGCATGAAACCAATTTTCCAAGTAATTTGGATAAGTCCAGCAATGAGGCTTTCCTTGCCCGTCTAATGACCCTGATCGATTTTTGGATGCTGCTGAACCTTTCAGAAGAAAGGAAAACCGTGCCTTCAACTGAGTCAATCACTGCCCCTAAGTGAACTATTCTGGTGGAAGGATTAAGCTGACTCTTCTCCCAGTTCATGAGGAAACCATGAGCCTGAAATACCGAAAGGGTGGTTTTAGTGACCCTCTTGGCTTGACGCCGGGTGGGGGATAGGATGAGGATGCCATCTAGGTAACAGTGAATGTGGATAGGGAAGTGTCTGAGGTGAGCCGCTAGAGCTGCCAACACCTTGGTGAAGGTGCTCGGAGCCGAGGCTAGACCAAAGGGAAGGGCCATGAATTGGAAATGTTGGCCGTTGTAGCAAAACCTCAAATATTTGAAAAACGAAGGATGAATGGGTATGTGAAGATATGCCTCTGCGAGGTCAATGGAGGTGAGCCAGTCTCCCTTCCTTGTGCCCTGTAAAATGGATTGAAGTTTATGCATTTGAACTTATGACAGACAATGTAACAATTGAGCCTCTTCAAGTCTAAAATGGGCCTCCAACCTCCGGAGTGTTTAGAAACTAGGAAGAGGAGGGAGTAAAACCCCTCTCCTCGCTGTGAAAGTAGCACGGGCTGTATGGCCTTGATTTCAGAAAGGTGTTTGATAGCGGCCTCTATGAGAGCACGCTTAGTATGGTCTCTGGAAAGAGGGGAAATCATGAAGTGCTCCAGAGGGGGGAATCGAAACTGAAGGGAGAGGCCAGATTTGACAGTGTCCCTAATCCAGCAATCAGAAGTGGATGATTCCCATTGGTCAGCAAAATATTTGAGATGACCGCCAATGGGATAAGTGGCCGAAGACTTATTTGGGACGTCAGGACGCTTTACCTCCTGCACCCCGGAAGAGCCTCCTGTAGCTGACCACCCTCCTGTTTCTGTCCCCCGTGTCGGCCCGGTCCTGGTAGGCCGGTCAAAATGACAGGGAACTTTGATATCTGGGGTTGAAGGGTATCTGGAAGGAGGTACGAAAGGAGCCCCTTCGAAAGGGTTGGGACCCTCTGGACTCTTGCCTGTGAAAAAGAGACGGGAGGAACTTCTTTTTATTCCGACTCTCCATCAACAATGGTTCCAGGGCTGGCCCAAACAATTTACCTCCCGAGATGGGAGCAGAAGCCAATTTCGCTTTATTCTTAATGTCGGCCTGCCAGTGTTTAAGCCAAAGCAGCCATCGGGCAGTAACATGCGAGGAGATAGCACGAGAAGAAAATTTCACAGAGTGAAAAGTAGCGTCGGCCGCAAATTCCGCTGCGGCCGTGAGCTTGGCAATGTCCTGATGGGCCCTGGTGTTCGATGGGGGGACATGCTGTTTCAACTGTCTGAGCCATCTGATGGAAGATCGAGTGAAAAAGGACGCGGCCGTGGCCGATCGAATGGCCCAAGCGTACGATTGATGAGCCCGCCATAGCGCCATCTCCTCTGGCTTCAGCGCTTCCAGAGCGTCAGTGGGGTTAGAGGTTGATGCTAGCCTCACTATGGGGTCGTCCACCTTGGGAGTATTTAACATGGCCGAGAAATCCATACCGAGATTAAAAAATATCTTGTCCTAACTGGAAGGGGTGGGGGGGCGATGAAGTCAATTGACTCGCCACTACGTAGGAGAAGATTGGTGGAGTAGGAATGACCTCGGTCTATACGACCGGTTGCTTGAATATAGAATCTTCTGGGGGCCCCGAGGTCGCTGGAGGTGGATCAGAAGGTGACTGGTGAGTCAGACCCGAAATATTTTTCGCCTTAAATAGCAAGGACTTAAACAAATGAGGCTCAAATAGGCCTACAAAGGCGGGTTGGTCAGGAGATATGCCCTCGTCCTCTGACATCTCTCCCTCATTGGGTCCACCTCGAAAAAGGGTTCAGAGTATTGTAGGGACCCCCTATCTGACCCTTCCTCTTCCCTGAAGGGTTCAAAATCCATTTCCTCTTCCTCCTGTGCTTCCTCCCCTTCTGGGGAAGGGGGCTTCATTTGGGAAGGTACCTGACCATGGCGTGATGCCGGTCTGGAGAGGGATCTTCTGGAAACAGATTTGACCTCAGGTGCCATCGTTTGCGAACCTGGTCTGGATACTTTCCGCTATCCCTTGGCGGATAGCCAACTGCATCCATTCTCTAATACTGTCTGGGATGATGGTTGAGGATGGACCTTCTTGGCGTAGGCCTGCAGCGGTTGGAGTGAAAGTCGCTTCTGGTGCCCGAGTGGCCTGGAGGCTCTGGACGGGTGAACTGCACTTGGAAAAAAAAGGCTGTTCTGGCAGAGGGGGAGGCTGAGTAGAGGTAGAGGGGGTTAAAGAATGAGAGTCCCTGGAACGTTTGTCAAACTCCTTCTCCAAAGCCTTGTGGCACCTTAAGGTGTCCCTCTGAGAAGCTTTGGATGAGTCCTTGTCCCGTTTGCGCAAATGATGCGTCTTAGACTTAGCCTTCAAAGAAGGTCCGCTTGGATTATCCTCTGCCATAATAACAGAACCAGATACCGAGTGATATTAACCAAAAAAAATGGCGGATGGTATGCCTGGGAGTTCGACCTACAATGCAGGCCGGGTGTCCTCTAGTTGAGCTGCGTCCCCCTTTTGGAAAAATTTTTTTGGTTGTATCGCAATCTATATATAATTTTTAATTTATTATTTTAATTTTATTGTATTTTATTTTTTATTATTGTTGTTGTTGTTGTGTTGTTGTTGTTGTTGTTGTTGTTATTATTATTATTATTATTTGAGAGGGAGGAACCCAAAAAAAGAGACAATTGAAATCAAAGGGATATTAATATTTTATTCTATTTTTATTGTATTTATTTATCTATTTTTTGAAATAAGTAACAAAAAACTAGGGAATATTTCTGATTATCCAATAGACCAAATGAACACTGAGGCCAGGAAAAAACAACAATAAAGGCAAAAAACCGAAAGGCCTCCTGAGACAGCCTCCCAAACAAAATGGGAAGTTGGTGCCTTCGCCTCTGAGTGGGCTGCGGAAGTTAGCCAATGAATAGTAGTAATGGGCAATGGGGCACAGAACCACAATACCCAGTAATTAACTAGGCTCCAAACGGCCTATCGGTCCCGCTATGGGCCTTCCAAAATGTTGCAGCAAGATCGTGAAAAAAACAAAATGGCGTCCGGCCACGAGGTGCACCCAAAATGGCCACCAGCTCCAGTGTGACTAACTCAGAGACAAAATAATCCCATTAACAGCAAAAGCTATCCTGAAAGCGGGTGAAAAGGGGACTGCAGGGAAGAAAGCTTGCCTTCTTCCAAAGGCGTTCGTGGGGGGAAGGCACAACGGAGCGCAATAGAAAGCGCAGATATAAGCCGCTGCTTAAGGGCAAGACGGCCTAAAAGCGGCAGAGAAATACTAGGGGGGGGGCGAAAGGCTCTAAAACCCCCATAACTCCCCCGAGGGGCGAAAAACTCGCTTTCGCTAAATTAAGATGAACCAGATGCGCAGAGGACAAGGAGGAATAAAGGAAGATCAAACCTGAGATTAAGATAAAGAATCCTAAATCGTCCAAGGAAGAACTGCTGTAGCTGCCTGTCTCTTCCGAGGCTGAGCTAAAACCGGGGAACGCTACGGATGAGTCACGTGGAGGAGGAGGAGCGTTCCTCAATTATAGCTCAGCCTGTAAGAGTGAAGACTGGAGCACCTCCCACTCTCGATGCTCGCAGCAGCTCTATGGAGAACACAGGGGTACTTTAGAAGACATTATATACGGGAGTCTCTGTGGTTAAACTGGGAGAAAGATCAAAAGACAATGTTATTTGAAAATTCCAGTCTGGCTATCGACTATTGAAACATTTTCTTATCCTATAATATACAAAAAGAAACAAACAGTTAGATATGGTGAAATATTGAATGAAAAGGGTGAACTTAAATCTATGCAAAAACTAGAGGAATAAGGTATAAAGATGAACTGGTTTTCATATGCGCAAATACATTCAAGGTATGATAAAGATTCTAAAACAGAAGGTTTCTATGATAAACTGACTGACTTAGATAAGACTTTGACAGGTACTGATGAAAAGGTGATTAAAAAATTGTATGGATATTTATTAGAAATTAAACTAGAAGAAGAATAAGTTAAAAAAACTATGATTGCTTGGGAGAAGAATTTTGGATATGGGATTGATCTAGAGAAATGGCAAAAACTGTGGTCTCAAAATTATAAAATGACAATGTCAAAACAGCATATAAATAAAATTTGTATAAGATGTTTTACAGGTGGCATTTCCCCCCGAAAAGAATAGCAAGAATGTTCAAGAATAAATCCAAAAAATGTTGGAAATGTCATCAGACACCTGGCTCATATTACCATATGTGGTGGACATGTGCGGATGCTAAAAAATATTGGACTAAAATCCATGTGGTTGGAAAAAATGACAAAAAAGCATATAGATTTGAAACCAGAGATATTTTTATTGGGAATTTTACCTGAAATATACAGTAAAGAATTGAAATACCTGATTGTAAATGTATTAACAGCGGCTAGGATTGTATTTGCTAAAAATTGGAAAAATGAGAAAACACCATCAGAGGAAGAAATCATTAAGAAAATATTGGAATGTGCTGAAATGAGTAGATTGACATTTGAAATTAGAGAACAAGATGATAAACAATTTTATAAAATTTGGGATCTATTCTATCAATGGTTAGACAATAAAATATAGTAATGAAATATGTAGATTCTTAGAAAATAATAAATATATAAAGATGTATTCTTTTCTTATTATATCTACAAAATGATTTTAGGATAGATTTGGGATGATAATATGAACTGTTATAAAACAAATTAAGTAAAATATGATAATTTCGTAAAACATGAATGAATAAAAGTATAGTCAAATGATTGATTAATAATGATATTAATGTATTTAATATTTGATTGAAAGTACGAGAGTATATACAATGTAATTGTAATTGAAGACTACGAAATGGAAGCACAAAACAATTTGTAAACCAACCAGCACACTGTATGTGTATATATATGGAAGATGGCTTGATGTTTTTATGTTTTGTTTGTTCATATTTGTTTTAAAAACCAATAAAAATTAAAAAAAAAAGTTGAGGATTAGTTACATGCACATTACTTTGATTGCAGAATTCAAAGATTTGTAAATTGACAGTTTTTGTTTTGTAAGTTTCTATTCCCAAGAAGTGGGATAGATGGCTCCATGGTTAAAAACTCTGAGCTTGTCAGCTGGAAAGCTGACAGCCCGTGTTTAAGGCCCAAGAGCCACATAACAGGGTAAGCTCCTGTCCTAGCCCCACCTCCTTCCCAGCTGGCAGCTCAAAAGCATGCAAATGCGAGTAGATAAATAGGTACCAGTTCATTAGGAAGACAACAGCATTCTGTGTGCCTCAGCATATAGTCATGCTAGCCACATGACCCATGGAGATTTCTTGGGCTAAGAAATGGAGATGAGTACTGCCCCCTAGAGTCGGACACAACTGGATAGGGGGAAACTTCACCTTTACTTTTAATGCCTAGGAAATGAAAGATGCATTCAAAATCCATGCAAATAGTGTATTGCAAATAACAATGAAGCCAGAGTGGGTCAAATTAAATTTTTAGCAGTTAGACAGGGTAACAGTATTCTCCCAAACTTGTCACATCTGTCCGAACAATAAAGATTGTATGTATGTACAGTATGTATTTATGTATTTATGCATAGTAGTCAGCTTTGTTCAGGTATTTTCCCACGTCATTATAGTTGTGCTTTTAAAGTTGTAGCGACTTTTTGGCAGACTCTCATCTGCCATCATCAGGCTTCTGTACTGTGTTCATCTGTGAGTCAGACTTTCACAGCTGTTTCTGTTTTAAATTTGGTGCTAGCCTACTGCTGTATTCAAATGTTTTTTTCTTCATCTTGATTGGTTGGGAGTCTTGGTCTGTGTTTATTGGTCTTGGGGTTTGTTGTGTTCTACTTGATTGGAGTTTCTAATATCTTCTGTCTGTTTTGTAGCATTTTTTTGTCTTGATTGGCTGGCAACATTGTGTTTCCTGTATTGGAGGCTTTTAGTGTGGCTTGGCTTTGGGTAAATGGACGGCTATCATTTATTAGGAAGCTAGGTTTCATCTGGGTGTCTGGTTGGGGTGTGTCTAAGCTGGAGGTATCGGGGGGGGGGTGTCTGTTTGAGCCCAGGTGTTTGCTTGGCTTGTAGTGTGGAGATTTTTTTGTTTGTGAGTGCAGGCTTCCAGATAATTGACAGTCTGGTGGAGTCATCTCTTCTATTCATGCTTTCAGGTCTTTTTTCAATCTCTATGGCTTCTCTGATAATTCTGTGGCTGGGGTTTTGGTGCCATTGAAGTCGATGCTGGATGAACACAAAAATACAGTAAAAAAGCTGGAACAAACTTCCTCACTAGTCCAACACATGAAAGCCACAGGTCGACTTCAGCCTGACTCACAGACGAACACAATACACAAGCCTGATGATGGCAGATGAGAGTCTGCCGAAACGTCGCTACAACTTTAAAAGCACAACTATAATAACATGGGAAAATACCTGAATAAAGCTGAATACCATATATATAAATACCCGCAAAAACTTAACATGTGTGTGTGCATTTAATTTGCATAATACACTAAAATTAGATAATGTGGTCTCATGTACCAGAGAAGCCTGTGTTCCACACAAAAACATTCTAGGCTACAGATTAATTTTAATTGGTTTAAGTAACATAAAGTCTAAGTAATCATAAAGCTTGGAAACCAGAGGAATTAACCCAGAAAACCCAATTTTTGTGTGCAGGAAGTTCTATTCTCCAGTACTATGGCAGACAAGAAGCAAGATGCCACAGTCCAGCTACTTGTGAAGTTATTAAAGTCCAAAGAAATAAAACTACCATATCAAGTAATACATAGAGCGTGCATCAAAACAGAGGGCAAACTCTATGCACAGAGGCAGACTAGAAAGGTATATCTCTGTCTGATTCCAGCTAAAATAAGAAAAGGATAGAACTGGTAACTGATTGATGGTTGGCAGTATCATTGAGTTACAGCTAAGCAGGAGAATCCGGAAACCATCTCAGAATGCTTTGGCTTTGCACCAACACTTGAGCCTTTCTTTCCATGACTTCCTTTGGAAAACACTTTTCAACACTTTCCAAAAGAATATGTATGCCAGAAGACCTTTTAACATGAAAGATTAAAGTATGTTGATGTAAAAACCTATAACCCACAGCAAAGAGAAGTAATGATAGCCAAAAAGCTTTGTATATTATTCCTTTCCATCCTTAAACCTACATTTCCCAGAGATTCAATGATGCAACTTCTATACCACTATATTTCCATGCTGGGAAGTCCTTCATCTATTAATTTGTCATATAACTCTTAGAAATCTAACAGTTTTGTGTTTCTCCTCCATATGTTTGAGGCCAATATGAATCCATACACAAGATATTTGGGGGAGAGAGAGGGACAGGGAAACACAGAAAACTGCATATAAAAATTTGCATTTTTATAACTTCAATGATTTAAAAAGCAGTAAAATGTAAGAGGGGGACAGAAAATGGGCTTTATTCATGATTCTATTGGGGTAAAACTTACCCTTGTTTGTAGTTTTAGTCCCCCACAATCTCCAAAACATTCTAGCCTAAAAGAAACATTGGCCAAGATAGTCTGCTAGCTGGGATGAAAAACACACCTCTTTTCCATGCTATTTACCAACCTTCTTCATTTAGTGCCTTTTGGATGCTAAACACTACAGCTCCTTTCCTTCCCAATCAGCACACTAGCCACATCTACCACGTTTATCATCACAGTAGACTAGCTTGGTAGGTATGAAGCAGAGGTGCTATTCAACCGGTTCACACCTATTCGGGCAAACTGGTAGTGGTTATTTGGCATGGGTCGCCGAACCGGTGGCAATCCCTGGCTGACCATGCCCCCAAACCAGTCGCCCGGTCACTCACGTGTGATCGCTCTCCTAGCTTTCCGTTCCCCATGTCCTCTTTCTCCCCAGGGAAAAGGAAGAAAGGCATGGACGCTGCAAGTATCACTTTCCCCGTGGAGTTAAAGTGTCTGGAGTGAGAAAGAGTGTGGTCTGACAGAGGGGGTGGGGGTGAATCGAGCCTTGGAGCACTTTTCCAACATAAAAGAAATGCGTTTTGGAAGCAGGAGTGCGGTCTGACAGGAGGTGGGTGAATCCACTCACGCCTGGGAGAAATTTAAAGGAGCTTCTTCCAAAATGCTTGTCTGTTAAATGCTGTGCTGTGTGTGCATGTGTGCGTGTGTGTGTGTATGTGTGTGGGAGGGAGGGAGGGAAGAAGGGAGGGAGGGAGGGAGGAGGGAGGGAGGAAGAGAGAAACAGAAATAAGAAGGTTGAGAAAGAAAGAAATAGGAAGAGAGAGAGAGAGATAAAACTCTGTGCTATTATTTTTAATTGTTCAATTATTTATCATGCGTTAATATTTTCACTCTACACCTAGAGTGATTTTTCTGCTTTTCTTTTGCCCAGGGCTACCACATATTTTTCAGGGTTTACATGCGTTCAATGTCAATAGTCCAGAGCATAAAATACACATATGTTTAACAAGAGTTGAAGGGGACTTTGGAGGTCTTCTAGTCCAACCCCCAGCTCAGGCAAGAAAACTGAGGATGCCAAACTCTGAGTAAAGATCCTGGGAAAGGTGTCAGACTAACAGAATAACACTTAGAAGGGACCTTGGGGTGAACCCTATATCGTTTTAGAGAAATGGCTGTCCAGTCTTTTCTTAAAAACTTCCAGTGATTGAGCACCCAAAACTTCTGGAGACAGGCAGTTCCACTGGTTAATTGTTCTCACAGGAAGTTTCTCCTTAGTTTTAGGTTGCTCCTCTCTGTTCAGTTTCCATCCATTGCTTCTTGTTTGCATTCTGCTTCTTTGGAAAATACATTGTCCCCCTTTCTTTGTGGCAGCCCCTTAAAAGCCTGTTGCCTATCACTCTTGAGTAAAGCAGGTGGGCCATTTTCTCCTTTCAGTGGTCCATGAAAGTACATCTATAGTATGCAGATAATGAAGTCAAAAAAGGTGAACAACATATTTACAGAAGTATAGATAAGTTGAGGGTGGGTGACAAGGAATGGCTGGGAGGGGAGGGGCCAGGTGAGATACCCCTTGATGTGAGGGACATTGAGTTGGCCACACCCACCCAGTCACATGACCACCAAGCCATGCCCACCCAGTCACATGACTACCAAGCATGCCCACCCAGTCACATGACCACAAGCCACACCCACCAAATAAGCCACACCCACAGAACCAGTAGTAAAAAAAAATTCAATTCTACCACTGGTAGGGAGATACACCTCTACTTTTCAACTTCTCAAAGCCTTGTATTTTCTGATGCCTAGGCGGCCACTTTGTTCTTCTAGTGTTAAAGTTTGGCCTACAGAAATCCTTTGGCTACCTAAGCTTGCATGCAATTAACATTCAGTGTTTAAAACACAGTTTTCTAGTGCTTCTGCCTGCATTCTAGAAAGGCAAGTGGTGACCTGTTAGTGCAAAAGACCTGAGGGAGAAGATGCCGGAGGCCCACAGTACAAAATTACTTCAAAGGTGGAATGATAGTGTGGTTGCTTCATAATGGTTAAGAGTCATTTTCAGCTTTGCTATACATTTGCACGCCACATGAACAAAGAGAGTAAAGGATCATCTTCCATATTTCAAAACAGCCTGATTATTCTTATATAAATACATTCTCTCCTCCTCCACAATTGCTTTGTAAAAGAGCAACTTGAAAATGTTTCCATGTATATAAAGGAAAATTTGGAATTCAGTAGAGAACTTAAAAAAATTAAATATAAAACATATCTTGTGGGGAATGGAGAGAAGAAGCTTTGCACTGAGTCAAAACACCAGTTTATCTAAACTCATTATTATCTAGCCTAAGCAGTATCCTCTAAAAATACTTTGATGACAATGTTTTGAACTCTGAAAATTGTACTCCAACATACATGCAGTAGCCTACTGGTTAAAATGTTGGCATCTTGACCAAAAATTTGGCAGTTTGAGACCCAAGCACTCCTATTCCTGCACCAACTCTTGCAAACCTTCAAAAACATGCAAAATGAAAGTAGATAAATAGGTACCATTTTGCTGAGAAGATAACAGTGTTCCATCCACCTCAGCATCTAGTCATGCTTGTCACAAGACCACGGAAGCATCTTCAGACAGCACTGATTTCCTCAGATGAAAACGGAGATGAGCATTGCCCCTAGAGTTGGGCATGACTGGACAGGGAATTGCCTTTTTTATATCTATACTTGAGTACCAATAATTCTCAAGAGTTTCCAACAAGTTTCTTTTCCAAATACTGGACCTTTTTGCCTGCAAAACTATTGAATCCATCTCTAGGTAGATAACTATAGATATTCTGCTCAGAAAATAGTGAAGACTAAATGCTTATAAACTAGTTCCTCCCCATAATCACAGGAAACGTATTACTATGCATCCTGCATAAAATAAACTAAGGGAGTTCCACTGTTGCAATCTTGCAAGTCAAGTGCACTAATTTGTTTGCCCAGGGCATTTGTACAGTTGGAACACTGTGCATTAAGAAAACCATTTTTTTAAAAAACCTCCTTTCTCCAGCAGGAATAATATGAATATCTTACATACTGGGACAGCTGGCCAACAGAATGGTCACTGAAGACTACTCTGCCTCAAATTATATGACATTCAAAGCACAAATCTCTCATCCATTAATTTAGTAACCTTTATGAAAGTCTGCAGGTGTTCTTCGAGCAAATTTGTCATTCTCCCTGTAAACATCCTTCAACTTGACTATTGTGCAAACACCCTGGTTGTGCAAGCTTGTGATTGTGCAAAGAAATAAACACCTTAAGAGCACCAGTTAATTTTCCATGATCTCAGCTGTTTAGCTGTTCTCACAGGAAAACATCAATTTATCCTTGACAACTAATACTGTCTCTTTGCCTTGCTGATGCACTATTCTTCCCCCAAGCTGGTGGTCTGCTTATGGAAGAATGATCAATAGCCACAAAGATCATATATTTTTAAAATTGTCCCAACATAGCCACATCATTATCCAAATGTTTCCTTAGGTTTTGTTGCATGAGGCATAACTTAAACTGGAAGCAAATGTCAATTTTGCATTCCAATAATATAGCTTTAGTTTCCTGTGCCATTCTCAGAACAAGAGTTAGACCACTGATTAGTCCAAGTTTAACACCATTTCTCAGTATGTCACTATTTTTTCACCTAGCTACTGCTCAGGGATGGAATTCAATTGCACACTGTGTCATAAGCACTCCATCTGGAAACTCTGGATCATCCTTATAGTTTCCCTGGAGATAATATCATTGCATACCTATTGGCAAAAAAAGCACAGGAAGGTGTTAAAAAAAGAAATCAAAGGTGCCTAAGACCATGGATGCAGCCGGCTAGCATACTGCCTTGTTTGGCATTTCTGTGTTATTTAGTTCATGGCTTAACCTACTGCACAAAGCTGCTGTGAAATTAAAAGTCAAACAAAGAAAAATAAACAAAAAGCAAGACACGGCAAATTTCATGTTCCATTCTATCTCCAGTGCTCTTAAACACACAGTTCCTAGCATAGGCTGACACACATCACAGTGGTTGATTAATCTAGGTTTACTGAATAATTCACAACTAGCAAAATCTGCATATCATTCTAATTTATAAATCATGGTTTACAATTTGCACCCAACTTAAATGCAAACTACATTATAGGTTGGGCTAGTTAGTACAATGTACCAATATAGTCACAGAAAAGGCGCTCTCTGAAACTCTTCTATCTCAACCTATCCTGAATTTGGATTTCATACAATAACAGCAAATCTTGAATCTCCAAAATAAGGACAAAAGGTGGTTTTGATATACAGGTTCACATTTTCTACCACTATCACCTCATTTTTTTTCCCATTCCATTTCAACTAATCACGATTAAAGTTCTGTGTGCTAAGGATTTCTCCTTCTAGAGATTTGCAGCCTCACTTTCACCCCTCTTCTAATTCAATAGAGCCTCCCCCTTCTAGAATTGCCAGAGAACCCCATTCATCAACTCAAGGCCCCTTCTTCCTCTCTCCACTCCCCTCTCCTCCATTTTCCCTGCCCATCCCAAGTAAATACTCAAGGCTGGGTAAATAAGACAAGCCCCCCCTTCCTTTGTTCTCCCCCCTGGCCACCTGGCTGCCCCACCTTGGGCACACCTCTCCCCCTTGAAAAGCCCCCAGCTACACACACCCCAGTCCCTAGCTGTCTGCTGTAGCAGCAGAAGCAGCCGCCCCAGGCAGTTGGGGGCAGGGAGTGTGGTGGGGGAAAATTGTTGCACAATCCGGCTTAGTCAGTTTCTGGCATGACCCAGCCCTAGACAGATATGGTTGTTGGGGAGGGGGGAGACAAAGAGATAGATCATGTTAACTCTCGCAGTGCTGTGACCTTGTCCCTTACAAATGGTATAGGTAAGTCTGAATTTAAAATCCCAACATTCAACTTTGATTTGAAAGCCAAGGGAGAAGCGAGTGAAGAAAATAGAAAGGTATCTGGGGTCTATTTCTACTATATTCAGGCAAGAGAGTAACCAGGCAAGAGAGTAAACACCCAGATTCCTAGTTTCTAATGTAAAAGGTATAAATAGCCTTGTCATGAATGCATCTAGTAACATAGGCAATGAGCCAGTATGGTTTAGTGGTTACAATACTGATCTAAAAGCCAGGGGACTGTGAATTCTAGTTCCAGATGGGTGACTGGGTTAGTCATTCTCTCTCAGCCGAATCCACCTCATAGGTTTGTTATACAGAAAATAGGAGGACGGAGGAATATTATATATATTTTCCACTTTGAGTTATTTATAAAGTTTAAAAAGGCAGAATAAAAATAAATAGGCAAATCATTACTTCCATAGCCCCATTTGGGGATAATAATGTTGATCCTCAGAAATACTGCAGTTACTTTAAAAGTCTAGATAAAAAATCTTATCAAAGCCCCAAGTATTAATGCTACTACAGAACTGCTAATTTTTTATTCTCAAATATTAGGATTTGAGAAAGAGAGGATTAAGACACAAAACAATTTGTGGTATGGATAAGAAAATAGATATTGCCTACTAGAACAGGGTTGATGAGTGTGCAAACTGTTAAAGTAGGAACCAGTTGTGTATGTGTGTGTGTTTGTATGTGTGTCCATATATCCATCTCTAATTGTATTGACAGTATGACTTTTCTCTAGCATATGCATCCCTGTCATTTTATTTTTACAACAGCCTTGTGAAGTAGATCATGCTGAGCACTAGTGTTTACAAAAAATCAGCTTCTCTATCAGCCCAAACCAAAACCTCAAGCAATATACCTCCCAGAGTTATCTGGCTATCTAGGAAAAATTTAAAAATTGAACCCCGTGGGTTTTTCAGAATTTAGCATTCTGCTCCCAGCTCTGGGGAAAAATAGAGTTGTTAAGTTAAAAGAAAAAGAGGCTTCAAGATTCTTGTATTGGGTATGTAACAAATTTATGGGTGGTGGGTAGGAGAGGTAATGCTGAAGGTAGCACATACTGGTGACTGAAGCAATACAAGGTATCAGAACACAAAACATTATCTTCTCAAGTCTTATAGGACAAAGAGTTTGTTCCATGGGTTCAACTCAGTCAGGTATGTACAGGAGGAATCATGAATCATAAAGTCTGCAGGAATACAGGATTGTAGCACCATGTAAGGCGGCAGAAAGGAAACCGTGGGATAAGGAGGAAGAACATTAGGATGCATGTCACTCAGTTCTAAGTATTCTGAGCACAATCAAACCTCTTTCTTTGTGAGTGTGCGCCTATCCCTTCTCCAGTTTTTTAAAAACTTGAAATGTTCCCAAAATATGGAATTATTACTTTTGGAAATTTCACAAATTCTTTAACTGCTAGAATTTAAAACAGTAGTTACACGTTTGGTGACATCTGCCTGAAATAAATTTTGGGGAAAGTCATGTCATCATCCTTACGATATGCAATGCAAGAAGCTGTCATTCCCTAACCATGTTAAAACTGGGAAATGTTCTTAGAGAAAGTGAGTATGAACAGTAGCTCCCATTTGAGTAATAAACCAGTTTCCAAAAACAAATAGGGAAAATAGTAATAGTATTAACATAGTATTTTAGAAAGCTGCAAATACTTTCGATGTGTTAACTTGTTAAAACCCTTTGCACTCTCTCAAGGCATACGTTATTACTCACTTGTTTCAAATGTGGGGCAACAAGAGGGTGATTGTCAAACATCATCCAGTGAATTAACAACAGAAGCAAGATTTGAAACACATGACGAAGGGAGCCGCAGTGCATGAAAGCTAACACTTTTTAATAAAAATTGTTGGTCAGAAAAGTGTTCTACCACAGATTAATAGGGCTCTCCTCCTCCTGATTCCCACTTTCCTCCAGTAAGCCTTACTAGTTCTCAAACACTTGGCAAGGCCTCATCTCCAGTCAACAATTCTCAAGATATTACCTCTAACTGCCCTCCAAGCCAAATCACTCCCGCTTTTCATCCTTCCAAAGCGTCCTTGCCTTTCCTGTGCAAACTCCCAGCTCACTAACTGTCCCCCCACCCACCTGCTACTTCTGCCAAGCCATGGAACTTATATCATGAAGTGTAAATACCATGGGTGGGAGAGCCAAGCTGAGTGTTTATTACATTCGGGATTGGTGCACAACAGCCACTGCCAAGTATAGAGACTGGCAGCATGCCAAAGACATACACAGAATTCATGTCCTTCACAGGGACATGGAAATGCTGGGGGGGGGGGGGATTTTTTGCAGCATGTGGCTTGGGCCCAGGCCACTGCTAGCAGACTGAAACTTTTCTTCATTGTCATCTGGAGAAAATAAGTGAATCAAAATGAAGGAAAAAGAAATGAAGGTCTTCTTCAATTAACAATCATACCAATATACCTATAGGTCCTCAGCTTATGACCATAATGGAATCTGGCCATTATGGTCATAAGTCATCATGGTCCTAAGGTGGAATGCCGTGTGACTGACCCTACTCAACAACCTTTGTTGCAGCAGTTTTTAAGCTAACCCAACAGTTGTTAAATGATTGCAGGATTTGTAAAATGAAAACTGTGGTTGTTAAACAATTTTTTTGCTATATGCCATTTTTCCCAAAAATAGGAAGTTGCTGATTTTTGGCAAAAACATTTGGATATTTGCAAATGGCTATAAATGCAGGCTGGTTGCCAAGTGCCCAAAATGTGATCAGATGATCATGAGAGGAAGCAGCCATTTGCAAACTTCAGAATCAGCTCATACATCTCTCTGGGGAGATGTGTTATAACTTCAGTGCTAAGCAACCGGTCATAAGTCAAGGATTATTTGTACTTCTTGTTCATATGCATACATGCAAGCCATGGTATGGATGGAAAGATTTTCTAGAGACAGAAAAGGAGTCCTGAACTTCAGTTTTCAGCCAAATACAACTATTTCAAGAACAGAAAAGAACAGTAGGAACCACTTCAAGCCTCTGTGCTGTATTTAAGATGCCCTAATCTATTTGCTCAGTAATGTCTCCTAACAGAATAGGCTTTCAATTTGTGGCTGGCTTCGACAACTTTACAACCCATCTTTTACAAACACGAAACTAGCTATTTGGCTGTGTAACACTTATTTGACTTCAAAGACAATCAAGGAATTTTTCACTACGCTAATGTACATTTTTATTATTTGTGGCCTGCAATTGTGTGAAGGCAGGAAGGCGCAGTAGTGCAAATAACTGCCTTTACCAAATTCATATCAATTTGCTCTTATAAGAAAAGTTCTCTCTATAGTGACATTTCAAATACACATGTAGTGGAAACTGTTGATTGAACTAGGCCCTGAATTTTGCATCTTCCATACATTTTCTGTAAAAAAAAACAACAACTCCACACTATGAAGAATACTAGCAGTTTGCTAAGCTCCATCTGTTTCCAACACCAGGAGCCGGAAAGAAAACATCAAGAAACTGCCTCCTTTTTCTAAAACAGTGTTTTTAAGTCTTGATGTGTGGACTTCAACTCCCAGAATTCTGGCTAGGAAACTGGGAATTGTCATCTACACATCTTAAAGTTACCAAGTTTGAAAAACACTTTTCTAAAATCATATAGAAAACCACACCCCTCAGAGCAGAGATATGAATGCAGTCCAAATATCCTTACTCCAAGCTTTCTTTAAGTCACAGAATCTTATTCCTTTATCCTTCTATAAAGCTGAATATTTTGAATTCATAGCTCTCAGTATCACATCTTCCAACTCAGTATTGCAGAGAAATTCTAAAAAAATACTAGCCCGAGTACATTTTTAGTAGTCAAAAATTCTACTTTTTTTATTCATATATGAAGTAAAGGAAACCTAGACAAAAATGAAATATCTGTTACATTTTACAAAATTTATCTGGCTGAATATCTGCAGGATTTCCTCCTCAAATGGCTTTATGTAGAGCTGCTATAATTACCTCATATAACTGGGCTTGCAGTTATCTGCTTTTGATGATATCTCTTTCATCTAACAATACAAATGAGTAAACAGTGCTAACGTTATTGTACTGAAAATGTGGTTAAGCTAGAAACATTTGCCCAAATACTGTTCAATGTCTTTTTGTTTATTCCCCAAATTGCAAAGTGTTATTTAAAGCAGACTGAGACTGTTAAAATCAATTTCAAATAGTTTTACATTGGTAGTCAAGCATGGTAATTTAGGATAAAAGATGCTTCTTCCAGAAATTTCCAACTTCCTCATTTCTCTGTTGTGATGACATAGCCTTGCAACTCTTTACTAAATTCTTAATTACCGTATATACTCGAGTATAAGTCGACCCGAATATAAGCCGAGGCACCTAATTTAATCACAAAAAACTGGGAAAACTTATTGACTCGAGTATAAGCCGAGGGTGGGAAATGCAGCAGCTACTGGTAAATTTCAAAAATAAAAATAGATACCTTATAACTTTCACTAGGACAGTTGAGAATAAGTTTGATGTTCACAATTTCCTCTTTGAAAGAGACCAGTAAATAGGGAACAAGAAAATGAAGAAAAAGAAGTGTTTTTTCACACTTTTCACACTGCAGTGAACAAAAATGGCATCATAGGAACAGGCTTATTCTCAGCCCAAAGGTTTGTTTCTGATTTCTTCCCTTATTTAAGGGAAATTTGGGAAACGATCTCACTATCATGAAAGGTTTAATTGATTCACTAACCCAAAAGATGATGATGATGACAGTGGGAGGCAGGAGTCATTCTCTCCCTTGCAAGAAAAAAGCATGTGTATGTGCTGCATGTACATCCTGTTTTGGAGAGCCACCATCTCTTTCACAGCTCTCCCTCATGTCTCCATTGCATGTGCACACATGCCATGGCTCAGTAGTAGGTCAACATACAGATGTCACACTAGGTTCCCTCCTCAAAAGGAACATCCAATCTTTCTTGAGAAGTACAAACTTCATCTGTTCAGGATTGTGGTGACAAAGCTGAAGGAGGATGGGGCTGAGAGAAGGGAAGGGAAGAAAAGATCATTGACAGGGAGAAAGACAGGGAGAAACACCTGGAAGTGTGAGCCCTCGAGTTTCCTTAGGGAAGACCAGACAACAAGGGGAGAGGAGAGGAGAGGAGGAGGAGGAGGAGGAGGAGGAGGAGGAGGAGGAGGAGGAGGAGGAGAGTTAAAAAAAAAGAGTGGGAAGCCAAGTCACGCGTGCCATCAAAGCGGGTTGCTATGGTATCCAGGAAGGTGTTTTGGGGAGCCAGGAGGCCCCTTATCACCGGCATTTTAAGACTTGCTCAAGGACATCACCATCGTTCAGTTGGAAGGGGGAAAAAAACCCAGAGGTATCTGAGAAGGACGGGAGCCGAGACGGGGCCCTTCGCTTCCTCTCCCCAAGACAGGCCAGGGGGAAGCGGGGCTTTCTCCACCTGCTGCTGCCAGAGGGGCGCGGGGGGGGGAGTGCGGGGAAAGGGAGTTCGTGCCGAGGCTCCGCAAGCCACCGCCACCTCCTCCAGACGAGTGCCCTGATGGGAGGCGATCGCAGCCGCGACGGCAGAGACCGCGAGGTCAGACAGAGACGAGGGGTGCCCCCGAAGAGCTCTGACTGCAGCGAAGGCGAGCGGCCACCACTTCCCCGGTGCGCAGCGGCGGGGCAACTCCTGGCGCAGACTGGCCCGAAGTCCGATGTGACTCGCTGAGCCCTGCAAACGGCCGGCCGAAAGCATCCTAACTGGAAAGACCCCACCACCGCCGCCACCTCCCGCTCAGGCAGGGTCCCCATTCCCCTGGCTGGCCAGGGGCACAGCCGCTTCCCACTCCAGAGTGGCGTCCCGTCTGTGGAAGCCCGAAGTCCTTGCGGCAGCGCCGGCTGATGCCTCGATCTGCTCTGGCTGCCTTCGCATGTTCCGACGGCGAGTCCCGAACAGCCCGGGCGCCGCTAGTCAGCCTCGCTCAGCGCCCGGGGCGGCATTGCAGGCGGGGGAGGGGGTGTTGTTGCTCCAAGACCCTCGTTAGGAAAGCGAGCAACTCACTCCTCGCTTCCAGCCAATAAATCTTGCCCGGAGGAGCGGCAAGAAACGCTCGAGGAAGCTACTTTGCCTCCTCGCTCTTCCAGCCCTTTAGGACACCTCCTAAAGGAAAGGAGAAAATAAAAGACGGCGAGGAGGGAGGGGGGCACAAAGCAGCCCAAACGTGTAGCAGTGGAAGGAAGGCGCGCTGGTGCGAGGAAGGGAGAGAGAGAGAGACACACACACACACAGACAGACACACACACAGACTCACTTCGCCACTTTGCACCTTGCAAATGCAAAATCCTGGGGTTTTTGCATTTGCAAGGTGCAAAGCGGCGGGGGCGGATCCCGCGTGCTGGAAAGGGCTTGACTGTATTACGGGGAGAGAGAGAGAGAGATCATAAGAACGGCTCTTGCTTTTTTCTTGCAAGGGAGAGAGCCTTGCTTTTTTCTTGCAAGGGAGAGAGCCGCCACCACCACCTCCTCCTCCCCCTCCTCCCGAGTGGACTGAAAGCAGCTGGAGCTGAGGAAACGAAGCTGAGTGGAGCCGAAGCAACCTCGGCTCGCGTTGTTTTCTCAGCCTAGAGAAAGGGGAAGGGGGCTCATCTGGACCAAGGGTGAGTCTCCCCCTCAGTTTCCCCTGAAGGATCTTCCGTCGCTTTTGCTTTCTCCCTACATCTTCCCTCTGTTAAAATCCTCCCCCCCCCACACACACACACTTATTTTCGGTCGGATAGATTTCGTGTCTGAGCATTCTCACATGGCGGTGGGTCTTTTTTTTTTCAGAGGGGAATCTGACTCGAGTATAAGCCGAGGGCGGTTTTTTCAGCACAAAAAATGGGCTGAAAAACTCAGCTTATACTCGAGTATATACGGTACATCATCTCAGAGGCACTAAAGTTCTACATAAAGTTGTTTTTAATTGTTTAACAGTGTTGTAAACTTCTTTGAAAATTCCATTGAAAAGTAGTATTTTGAAGAAGTAGCTTTAGCATTTATACTACATTAGCCAAATCTCATTAATTTCTATAATCGTGGAAATTTGTGAATATCTATTTCTTTTGAATAGTTAAATCTGCTTCAGATAATCATAAAAGTGATACACGAAACTACACAGAGTACATAATCTTTTGCCTACTGGGAACTTCTCCTCATGACAAATTACAAACATTCATGGCTTTAGAGTTTGTACCATCTAGTTTAGAGGCCCAATGTCCTGATTCTCTTTGACTGCCTTACCCAAAGTGGGCTACTAGTATATAATTTTTCATTCTCATTTTACAGACAACATGACTTGCCAGATATTTTGTAGATAGATTTTAATTATTGTTTATATTAATCACTGGGGGAAAATAATACAATCAGAATCTAGGCAACAGCATGAAATTATAGAAATTTCTGGATTAGAAAAGGTATGATAGGAACCTGGATTGCATTTGCTGTTTTTTGAAGATAAAAAAGTTTCGGCAAAAGAGTGGAATATATTTATTTTATGAGAGGATGGAAAATATTACTATTAATCTTTTTTTTACCTTAAAAGTACTCAGAGTGGGATTTTATTATTCCATTCGATGCTCCCCTTTTACCAGAACTTTCTGAGAATATCCTTTACTGATGTTTTCCCAGCAAATAAGTAGAATGACTAGGAACATTTTTAATAATGGATGGTGGGAAAGGTAAGAAATCTCTATTCTTATAGGCAGCAACCCCTAGTACGCCAACGCTTGAACAGATGGAGGTCCTCTCCCCATCACATTACCACGGATATCAACTGATCAACAAGGATAAATCAGGAGGAATTAGCAAGATTTAGCTAAGCCTATGTGAACAATAAAAGGTAATTAACCATCAATGGGACAATCTGATTGGAGTAGCTAGACCCACGGATGGGGGTAGGTGTGCGTGTGGACATCTCTCAAAACAGATAAGCATTCTCAGCCATGGAACACATATTACATTTAATCTGTCACGTCTGATGTCCTGGATGTATGCATCCTGCATGGTGGTATTATTTAATCAGTGTCTAAGCCACTTCAGTTGCAGAAGCTACTCAGGATGATGTACAACATATTCATAAACAACATTTAAAAAGAACAGAAAACTAATAGAAATGATTACACTGAATGTCATTTAAAAGAAAAATACTTCCAAATCACTCTGCAAATTAAAATGTCCAATCACATCTATGAGGTTCCAACTCAAAGCTTTACAATTGCACTGGAAAACAATTTTCACATACCCAGCCAGCGTGGCCAATAAATCTCACGATTACAGGTAGTCCTCAACTTACATCCACAATTGAGTTCAAAATTTATGTCGCTAAATGAGAAATCTGTTAAGTGAGTTTTGTCCCATTTTACAACTTTTTTGTCACACTTGTTAAGTGAATCGCTTTATGTATTAAATTAGTAACACGGTTGTTAAGTGAATCTGGTTTCCTCATTGACTTTGATTATCAGGTCACAAAAGGTGATTACATGACTCCAAAACACTGCAACTGTGATAAATGTGAGTCAGTTGTCAAGCATCTGAATGTAAATCATGTGACCATGGGATGCTACAACGGTCGTAAGTGTGAAAAATAAGTCACTTTTTTCAGTGATGTTATAACTTTGAACAGTCACTAAATGAAGTCTTGTAAATCGAGGCCTCCCTATATTCAGCTACAGATAATCTATGAAAAAAAGGTGACTGAAAGATGCAAGGCTACTTCTCTTATGTTTATTGCAAATATATCACATATTTATATGGCCAGGAGATTAAATTAATTCCTAGCAACATTTTTGATAGTGTTGCATAATTATTTTGAGACTGGAATTATACAAACTTCAGTTTCTAAATAAGATCGGCACACAGAATTGACTGAAAAACACAAATGACAAGATTCTCGAATTATACATCAAGCTATTTAATCTGCTCAGAATTGGAAACAGGACAAGTTCAAGATACTATTTCAGAACATGCAGGTATACTGACAGTATTTGAGGGGAGAGAGTATACCATATCAGCATGGGAACTTTTTCAGGTTGATATAGTTATGTACCTATTTAACTATACTTCTATCCTACTGCAATCCGAAGACTCTCAGGCGTATTCTTCCAGGCACATAGCACTATCCCACATATTATTTTTGAAATGCATCTCCTCAAGATTGGAAAACATATACTGAAACATGCATAAAGATTTCAAACATTAAACAAAGTCTTTCTTATGCATATACAAAGCTAAGATTTCAGAAAAAATAAAAAAGATAATTTTTAATCAAATAAAAACATCTGACAGACTGTTTTATGGAAATAAATGTTCTTTTCCTGCAAATGGAAATGTAATCAAACCTGAAATCTCTTCCCTATGGTTTTATGCAATATCATATTATATCTGCTGCATCACCAAACTACATATGCATCTTTATTTTTTTTTAAATCAATGCTTGCTCTAAATTCAATTATCAGTTTTCACAGGCAAGACTAGGTTTCCCCAAAACTGGCTCTTTCCAGATGTGCAGGACTACCTAGCCCTTAGAATTCCCCATGGCCATGTTTGTTAGGAATTCTGACAATTGCATTTTTCAGCATATCTCAAAGATGCCAGCTGGAGAAAGATTCCTAATTGTTTTCCTGACTGAAGAGACGCTATAGGATACATTTGTCTTTTAGAAGAACTACAGAAAACAGGACAATTTAAATATCTAATTGGCATTGGAACTTGGGCTTAAGGGATAAATTCTTTGGGTGATACTATAAAAATATGCCAGATTTTCAACAGAAGACAACGAGAGCATTTCTAGCACCAAATTCAAGTTGAGAGACATATATGGGATGTGTCAACTTTTCAAAGTAATTTCCCTCCATATTTTTTTTTGATTGTATTAATTATACCAGCAGAAATAGCAAATAGAATATAGACATAGTGGGGAATTAGAATGTATTATATTTTTTAAAAAGTGTGAAAAAAGAGGAGTACACTACAGTAGCTGCCCTAGCAAGATCAGAACATAATTAACTCCTTCCCCACTGTGCATATTTTCCCTTCCTCCATCCAACAAGGAACGGCATAAAACCAGGCCCCAGGAACTCCTTGTCTGCATTGGAGAATAAAATTAAGTTTATATACTGGGATGGAGGCATATAACAATGTCAATCAACGCAGCATAATCTGTCACAAACCATCTTTTATAGGAAGCCACCATAGTTTCCACATAAACATGGGCCAGGGTCAGCATACTAAATATGTCTTGCAAAGGAGCTGGAAAGCAAAACTTCAACAGGAAAGAATTACTTGTGTTGTATCTATGTTCCTTTCCACAACAGAGCTTTACAGACAGATCCACACATGAACATATTTTATTCCTAAACATTCTGAAATCTAACCAATTTTTCTGGATAAAAACTTCTATTAAATTTGGATTTGCAAATTAAAAAGTATTTTTTTTCAAAAAATCTTAATTAGGAAAAAGATATGCACAAGTATGTTAATTTGATTTGAGGCAAACTGCACATCAAATTGTATTGCACGCACTCTGGGGCCCAATTCACAGCCCAAAATATTTTTCTGAGCAAGCTGGATGCTGACAAAATCAGATTTTTATAGGGATTACATACAATAATCTTCTGCTCATCTTTGCTTTACGTTGGCCCATGTTTGTCACAATTTTCTTCCCTTATTTTACAATGACTGTGAGGGTTGAGCAATTGAACCATAGAGGCCTTCGGAAGGGAGAGCCAAAACAAATTTTAAGCAACCTCCCTTCAACTTACGGGAGAGACACAGAGGCTGGCCATATGTGTGCTAAGATGCCAAAGTGCTTCTCAACAGCCAAGTGCCAAAAATCAGTCCTTTCTTCTCCTCCAAGTTGGAATTGGGAAAGGGAAGGGAATTCTCCCCAATAGCAGCATTTCATTTTCTCATCATGAAGGATGATTCCATCCATTCCATTCTTTTTCAAGTTTATGCTCAACATCATTCAAAAGGCAATGGAGATCAGAGGCAACCAGAAGACAAATAAGTATTTAGAGTTAAGAAACAAGGACAGTGAACATTTGAGAAAACTTGCCTAAGGGCCATCTGTCCATCACACTAGACAGAACATCAAGATCTGAGAGGTAGTCCCTCTGAGGGCCGGCCCCTTCTCTGCAGTCATAAGTTTCTATTGCCACCTTTCACTGTATTACAGGCCTCAAAGTGAACATTTGGAAGAGTGGTAATGCCAGGGTTTCAGATTTTCTTGATTTCTGTCTTAGAAATTGGAAGAGTTTATTTTATTTGTTAAATTTATTTGCTGCCCATCTCCCTGTGGGGCTACTCTGGGCAGCTTACAACAGTAAAACAAAAGAAAAGTAGCAATAGCACTTAGAATTATATACAGCTTCACAGTGTTTTACAGCCCTCTCTAAACAGTTTACAGAGTCAGCATATTTCCCTCAACAATTTAGGTCCTCATTTTACCCACCTCAGAAGGATGGAAGGCTGAGTCAACCTTGAGCCTAGTGAGATTTGAACTGCCAAACTGCAGTCAACCAGCAGTCAGCAGAAGTAGCCTGCAGTACTGCACTCTAACCACTACGCCACCAAGGCTCATCATTTATCAAAAATGATAAAAATGTAAGCATATCAATAACAAATCAATGAAACAATAAACAATAAAGTAATATGAATTAAAAGATGGGTGGAGGGGGAAGAGAAAGTACAGGGGGGAAGTGGAGTCAGCTAATTAGCTCAGTAGCCAGCTCCAATGTTATACTCCCCCTATTGGGATACCAGACCTACTGAGCCAGGTCTTTAAGCCTCTGGGAAACAGGGGGGTGGGGACAGATCTCATCCTGAGGGACAAAATGTCCCAGAGTTAGAAGGCTCTTCTCCTGGAGTTCCTTGACTGACAGGATCCACAGCAGGCCTCCTTGCTGGTATGAGTAGAAGGACAAGACAATTCACCATGCCATGGGAGGTTTTAAAGTTGAACACACTTTAAAAGCTAATACATTTATTATTCATCAATCCATGGAAACTTGGATTCATCAATCCATGGAAATCCAGAATACATTCATTCTTGCCAGGTGCAAAAAGAATATTGATTCTGCCATAAAAAAGAAGCTTTCACTCTAGAATTGTTGCAAATAATTCCCTAATTTATTCCCATTGTGGCACAGCAGAATACATCCCTTACTAGTTTGATTAGGGATATGCAAACTGTTCTATGCATTAAATTGCTATTTTGGGAAGGTACGAATTACAGTCTGAAAAGAGCATGTCGAGGTCAAAATTTTAACCTATACTGGGTTTTGAACTAGTTATTTCAAATGCAGCAGATTCAAGCTGAGAACCAGTCCTAGAAGAAATATGAACACAAGTCAAATAGTCCCCTTGCATCAATATATGTAGTCTCACACAATTTTTCAGGCTGTACAGGCAGTCCTCAATTTACAACCACTCATTTAGTGACCGTTCAAAGTTACAATGGCACTGAAAAATGTGACTTATAAATAAACCTTGCACTTAACAACTGTCATAGCTTCTTCACAACTACATGAACAATATTTGGGCATTTGGCAACTGGCATGTATTTATGAAGGCTGCAAAGGTCACATGCTCACCTTTTGTGATTCCCCAGGTAACTTCTACCAAAAAAGATAATGGGAGAAGGAGGATTTATTTAACACTGGCCAGATTGCTTTAACAACTGCTGTGATTTGCTTAACAATCATGGCCAAAAAAGTACCAATGAGGTTTAAAAGCTTTTATATAAAAAAGCATGGAAATATTTTACAAGAGAATTTAGGTTTATGTGCTGCACACCAGATGGACAATAACAGAATAGCCACCCCAACTCTCTATTTCCTTGATGTAACAGTTCAACCATAGAATTCCCAACATGCATTTCCTTCCCGAATTGATGAAATCCTTTTTCCTTCACTTTCAAAATATGCAAATAAGCAATGGAACTGGAATAGCAGAGCATTTCATTTTTACTTTACCATACTAGCCAAGAAAAAGCCGTAAAGAAAAGTAAAAAAAAAATATTTTCCCCTCACTCTCCCAACTGCATAGTTGTTGGAGAATATGGAAGAAGAAATTATTAGCACTATTTTATAACCGCTCAGACTGTAACGCAGGAGATACATTTATAATTAAATTTCCTTATAGGATTAGTACCCCTTTAAAAAAAAACACAGTAATTTAGAATATATTCCAAAAAACTCACAAGGACTAATGAACATAAGAACTATGTAGTTTGGTAATGAATTTCTTATAGAACTTCCACCTGTGCCAAATTATCACTTAGATTTTATTCAAAAACAAATATATAATGCAATCCACAACTTGCTTCAAATATCTGACATATTTGCATGTTTACAAACATAATGGTCCATACTTTGTAGATATGATAGTTCAAGATTTGATATTCCACACTGAAAAGTTGCTATCATCACTATCAAAGTTACTAAAATTCTATGTGACCAAAATACATAATTCCATACCATGCTCCTCAGAGTTCTATATCTCAACCAAGTACCATGTTAATGATTTTCATACTACCTTGCAGATCATAGAATATTTAATTCAGGTCCCATACCTACATAATTGGAGGCTTCAGCGATTAATTAATTCATTTTAGAATTTATATTGTGCTTTTAGTCCAACATTTAAGGTGGCTTTCAGCAATTATAAATGGGGAATACAAAACATAATAAAATTAAGACAACTGAAAATCCTTTCTTGTCGTAGTTGACTTCCTAACCATAACTACTTTTCAAAACGCTTCTTCTTTATTTGGATACCTGAGCATGTTGAACTTACGTGCTGTTCCATTTCTGTAAATTCTGAACAGCTTATGATATTATACTAGGAATAAGTAAAAATAACAATTAATTACTACAATTATCCATCAGTTAATTCAAGATACTACAATTCAGAGATGACATTATCTTGCTTGTCCCAAAAGCCTTTCTAAAGAACCATATTTTCACAGCTCTTAGAAAATGTAATAGATCTGGAAGTGAGATACAGTATTCCGAGGAAAGGGAGCCACCACCAAAGTGGTCAAAGAGAGAGTCAACTACTATGTATATAAGGCTTTAAAAATGCTATGGGGAGTTTGAATTAGGGTTTCTGAATCAGATCTACTGGCACAGTGGCCATAATTTTCCATATATATATATATATACCTTTTTATAATTACAATCTACAAATTAAATATAACTGGGGCTCAAGCAGATTTCCCAAATTGTGAAACACTCTTTCTATATTTAATGGCATCTTGCTCCAAATATGTTCTCCCAAAGGTTTCATATTATGGTAATTGGTAACCATACTACAGGTCAGAGGTTTAGGGGTTAAGGATACAGTGGTAAATAGTACTGAAAACCATCTAGTCTAGAGTTTCAAGACAACAAGCAGGGATATATTTCCTTCCTGTTTCTGATAAATATCACTTACCAAAGGTGTCTAGATCAGCCTCAATACAAAATCCTAGATGAAATTTTGATTTGAAATAGGTCCAGAAAAACAATTTGATCCAGGTACATTTGGAGATAAAAGGCCATAATTTCCTTAATCACCGACCAAAGAATGGAATATTTGAAAATCAGATAACTGTTCTGGATCAAATAATAGCTTTTAAATCTATCAAGATATTTTTGGATCTTGAGCTTGTCTTATGGGTGTTGGCTATTCCTGCCAGCTTGGTGCTGTCTGCAAATTTCATGAGTTCCACTTCTATTTCCTCATGTACCATATTTTTCAGATTATAAGATGCTCTGAAATATAAGGCGCACCTAGCATTTGGGGAGGAAAATAAGAAAAAAAATCTGCCTCTGCCTCATTTGTCTCCTTGCAACAAACAGCCAACAGCCTGGTCAGCTTCGGCAGAGCCTGATTAGCACAAGCAGCTGATTGTCAGTTGAATCAGCCTCCCAATGATCAGCTGTTTCAGGCTATAGGGATTCCCATCGCCTATTGCACCCCGTTTTCAGCCTCCCTGTGGCCAATTTTCAGCCCGTTCTAGGAGGTGAGGATCTGAATAGGCCGAAAGCAGGGCATGTGGAGGCTGAAAACAGGGCACATGGCCAAAAACAGGATGTGGAGGCCAAAAATGGGGTATGCCAAGGTGGCAATAGGCGATGGGGATCCCTGTAGCCTGAGACAGCTGTTCGTCCGGAGGCCAAGTCAGCTGCTTGTGCTAATCAGGCTGTGCTGAAGCAGAACAGGCTGTTTGCAAGGAGGCAAATTGCTGGAAGGCAGAGGCCAAAAGGTGGGGGCCAGCAAGGGGGCGGAGTTTTGGTGTATAAGACACATGAAATTTCCACCTATTTTTGGAGGGAAAAAAGTGTGTCTTATGCACCAAAAAATACAATATATTATTTAAATCTAATTCTAAAATTAGTTTTAAATTTAGATCTAAATCTCAGTTAAAAATTAAAGTGCTTGTATTTATAAAAATGAAATTAAAAATACATTATATAATCATAAAATAAGAAAAAATACATGTCAAAACATTTTTGTTGCATTTTCAATATACTTGCCTCCAATTTCTTCACAAATGAGCACATTTCACTGATTGGAAACACATGACGTAGATGACAACTAATCCTTAATTCAATAGAATAGGTTTTTTAAAATTATTACTTCAACAGTTCACTTAATTAACACCTTTGCCTGTACTTTAGCAGGCCAATCACAATTGCTGTCCATTATATTCTTTATATTTAGTACAATTTAGGATGGATCTCAATAAGAACAATTCAAGAATATTTAGTATTGAATAATCTGTTACAGTAAACCTATGACACGCATGTCAAAGGTGACACATCAGGACATTTTGGATATCACACCAGTAATTACCCACATCTGACAATAATTCTCAAAAGCACACTTCTTTCTGTGTGATTTTTGGAGGCAGCAGAGGCTGCTTCAAGTTACAGAAGGCCTTCATTTTTCAAGTAACTTTGGAGAAGGCTCTTGCCTGGCGTCTGCAGCCTCTGAAATTCACAGAAGAACCGGGCATGTTTTCACACAGTTTTGGGGGGCTGCAAAGACAATGGAAGTGCATTCTCCAAAATTACTTTAAAAAAGACAGGCCACAAAGGCAGGTCAACAGAAAGAGGAACATCCCCTGGGGCTAAGCGGCATGCAGAAAATCCTGGGGAGTGCTCTGCTATAGTGAACAATCATGCCATTCCCCAAACCTCATGCACCTTGAGGAATGGTGCAAGGAGGGCTTTTTGAGTGGCAGTGATGATGCTACGGCTGAAGTCAAGATCTAAGCCTCCACATCAGGCCCAGACTTGGCATGTTAAGTGCTGTTGTTCAGGCCTAGATGGAGTGACAGGAGATAGAGAATTGTTTCTCTCTCTTTTTTGGGGGTGGGTGGGTGGGTTGTAAAGTGTGACACACCAGCAAAGTCAACTGAAGCATTTCCCAAATTTTTAATATGGAAAACCCAAGAGGTTTGCCATTACTGATATGTACTATATGCAAAAGCACAAAAAAGTCATTCAAAATGGAACAAATCCTTTCATTTGCACAATCCCTTACGATCCAGTGCTTTCATCAATTTTATCTTTCATGTTAGGTACTATTGGGAAAATATTTTTCCTGGTGTTAAGTAAAACCTGTCCACTTTTTGAATTTAATTTTGAAAGTATGCTATAGATTTCATTATTTTTTAGATAATAATTGAATTATATTTTTTTAAAAATTAAATATAATTGTTTATGATAAAGAGCTTGTGAAAGCTTTTTGGGTAAACCCCAGAACCCCTCCAACTGAATAAAAAATAAACTTAAAACAGACAACAAATAATTTAATATAAGCAACAATACATTAAATCATACCTGAAGGCAGCCATTTAGTGAAGAGACTAGCATTATCATTTTATATAAAGAGAATGATGTATACAATTATTTTGGAATGAATTTGAGTTGAAGACTGCTGATGAAGTTGTGTTCTCCATGTTGATAGATCAGACACCTATTTACTTGATCTGGGTCCTTTTAGATTGTGAAGGGACCAGGGAAGTAGCCTACAGTTAAGTCCAGACCATGTTGTTGGCCTCCCTGAAAGGGAGAATGATGCTTTCTGCCTTGAAAGAGGGGGTGGTGCGCCCCCTTCCTCAAGACTATATTCATGGACCGAACAGTTTTTGATAGATACTAACTAGTCTCCAATCTTTCCTTTTCAGAGAAGGTTGCTGAGAAAGGGGTGGGGGGAATTGGTCTGCAGCTGACAAGAACTCTGGAGGAAACAGATTATCTAGACCATGGGTGGGCAAACTATGGCCCGCGGGCCACACCCGGCCTGTTGGTCTGTCCAATCCGGCCCGCCCCTGAAAAAAAAAATGCTGGGCCTACGCCGGTGGCCCCCAAAGCTGCAAAACAGTGCGGAGCGCTCTCGGGGTAGGAAAGAAAAGAAGAACTTTGCAAAGGCCTCGGCTGGGAGTTCGAAATCACCTTCGAGTGCGACCTCTCCGAAGGTGAGTCCCCGCCGATCCCACTTTTTTTTCCGGGGTTTCCAGGCTTAAACTTTGCAAAGGCAAAGTTTGCAGGCGGGAGCATCTTCCGGCCGAGGAGTGGGAAGGGGTCTGCCCGGCGGGCGGGCAGGCTGCTTGGAGTCACCTAAAGCTAGGCTGCTGCTGGTGGAGCCTTGCCCTGCCTTGGTGCTCCCTTTCCTGGCTTGGTGATCCTGCTCGGGCGGCACTTTAAAAGCCTGCTCCCAGCACCCGAGCAACTTCCCAGCAACTTGCGGCTTCCTTTTTCTTTGCGGGCGCTCATGCCTGGCCCCGAGCCACGCAGCGGAGGGGAAACCCGGAGTACTGCCGGGTCACCTCCTCCAAGCAGCCCGCCCGCCACACCGGGCAGAACCCTCCCCGCTCCTCAGCAGGAAGATGCTCCCTCCTGCAAACTTTGCCTGTGCAAAGTTTAAGCCTGGAAGCCCCGGAAACCCGAGCAACTTCCCAGCAACTTTCGACTTCCTTTTAACTCGCGGGTGCTCACGCTGGCCCCGAGCCGCACGGCAGAGGGGAAACCCGGAGCACCGCCGGGTCGCCTCCTCCAAGCAGCCCACCCACCAGGTGGAACCCTTCCCGCTCCTCGGCAGGAAGATGCTCCCGCCTGCAAACTTTGCCTGTGCAAAGTTTAAGCCTGGAAGCCCCGGACACCCGAGCAACTTCCCAGCAACTTTCGGCTTCCTTTTAACTCGTGGGCGCTCGTGCCTAGCCCCGAGCCACGCGGTGAAGGGGAAGCCCGGTGGGCGGGCTGCTTGGAGGAGGTGATCTAGCGGTGCTCCGGCAGCAGCAACAGGCAGTTCTGCCCGGGCTCCGCTCAGGTGTTTGGCTGGGGCTGTCAGGAGTTGCTACTGCCAGCACAGCTCCGCGGGGCTCCAGTCTCGCGTTGCCTTGGGAAGGAAAAGGCAAAACCAGGAGCCGCTGAACCTGAGCCTCCGGTGCCGCTGCTGCCGTTGCAAAGCACCGCCGCAGCTCTTCCTTTTTGCCTTTCTCTTCTCGAGGCAACGTGGGACTGGAGCCACGCGGAGCTGCGCCAGCGGTAGCAACTCCTGACTTGGGGGGCCTCTGAGGGGAGGGGAAGGAGGAGAAGGGGGGGAAAGGGTGGGGGAGCGATTCCCAAAAAATTGTGCTGACCTGACCCGTCTGTCAAATTTTAAAAGTCAATGCAGCCCCCGAGCCAAAAAGTTTGCTCACCCCTGATCTAGACTGATTTGAATTGGGTTTCAGACCAAGATTTAGTACAGGATTTTGTTGATGATTTTGTGGCAGAGTTAGAATGGTCGTGGTACATCCAATGTGAGGTGTTAGCTTCAAAATTTTCAGAAAATGTTCATGCTGGTTGATAATTATGGAAGATGGTCCAGTTAGACGGTACACTTGTGGTATAAGGTTGTACTAGCCTAATGTGATAAAGGTGGCTATGAAGGGCAGAGGGAAAATCGGTTAGCAAGACAATGATGAGATGAATGAGATATAAGTCAAGAAAGAAAGTAATTTTTAAAAATGCCTTAGGCAGCCCTCAAACCCTTAATTCTCATGGAGATAAAAGAGGAATGGGAGCACATTGAAACTAAGAAACAGACACCATGCAGACATAACACCTCATTTAGAACACAGAACACCTAGGATAATAGATTCTTGGTTTGCAAAGCACAAAAACTTGGATAACAAAGCACAAACATGCTAAATTAAAGCTGAACAAGCCACAGAATGAGTTACATTAATACTGTATCTGAGCTTACTCACCTGCAATCCTGAAGTTAACCTGGATGCCAAACTAAAACATTTCCAAATTATCTTATTTCGTCCAAGGTTTCTGAAAAATAAAATATCACCATCTGATTATTACAAAGATATCACTCAGTCTCATTTTACCTCATTTTACTGATATCAATCAGTCTCATTTTACCAGACAATGTCTTCCTTTAGAGCAACAGGAACCACAGAATCTCTCAAGATGCAGACCAATATATCTGGTTATTTTTTAAAGGTCAACTATGGGGAGAGCAACTTGTCACTATTTTCTGACTACACACATTGGCACAGTTCACAAAATCTGCTTAATCTTAAATTCAACTTGTAAACATAATAATATTCAGGAACTCAGGAAGTAATTGCCAGATTCAATGAATTTAGGCAATTTTAATCTGATTTCCAACTTTTCCTTTTAGTAGAAGGATGTTGAGAGGGTAATAACTTGCAGCACAAAGGTCCCAATCATCAGGTTTCAGGCTAGCTAACAGTAGGCAGGAGAAAATTTATACTGATTATTATAATGGGCACAGAATGGGAATTTGCCTATTCTAGAAAGGACTCACTGGAGAAGAGCCTAATGCTGGGAAAGATTGAGGGCAATAGAAGAAGGGGGTGACAGAGAATGAGCTGGCTGGCTGGAGTCATTGAAGCAGTAGGCGTGAGCTTAAATGGACTCCAAAAGATGGTAGAGGACAGGAAGGCTAGAGGAACATTGTCCATGGGGCCACGATGGGTCAGACATGACTTCACAACTAACAACAACAGATCTTGCAGGTTGGGAATGCTCCATATACCTTCTGGGAAAAAGATGCAGGAAATGAGACTTCTCTATTGTGGTGCTTGCTCTTTGGAACAGCATCCCCACTGAAATCTGGATGGCACTGACACTATCAGTCTTCTGTAAAGATGTGGTTTAAGCTTAGGCATCAGGCTAGAATGTTAATGGACATTGTATGTAATTTTGATTTTTTAGAGATCACAAGATTGAGATGAGTGGATACAAAATTCAAGAAAGTAATGTATTTACATAATATGTTATACCCATATAAAAATAAATTAGGGCTTAATATGATGATCTAATTTACTTAACTTGCTAAGACAATGACTGATTTAACACTATACTCTGAACTGCAAACTACTTATAGCCAATGCCCATTTATATTAGTTGGAAGCGTTTTGCAAACTAGTCACCGAAATTTATCCAAAACCAATTCAACACATATAAATCTTCAAGAAATAAATTTACTTTTCCACTATCTCCACAACATAGCTTGCATTTAATTATAATTGAGTCTTGCTAAAAAGATCAGCAAGCCAGTCTTTTCCTCAAATTCTCAAAAGGAACCGAGAATGACTATAGGAATAGCCTATAGCAAAGACAAGACAGTGATGTGAAAATAAGGGCAGTTGACTCAGCTTGTAATCAATTCTCTACTATCAATATCTTAAAGCACTAGACTCTGATATAGTTCATACATTATGCTAAGCCAAGCTTCATTTCATAATGGTTTTCTTAATCATTATAGAATAGTTTGATTTTACAAAACATACCAAGCCATTAACCAGGGTTTGAAATCACGATTTCACCCAGGATGCTAATCAAACTCAAGCAACCAATTTTGTGATTTAGTGCAATGTGTGAATCAAACCTTCTTGTCAGGATTTTCCTCCATTTTTAATTCCATTTTTATGAAAGCTGTGCTTTTGTGAGGGATGGGGATAAGATGTTAAAAGTAAAATAAGTGCCATATGGCCTTCAACTTCTCCTAAAAGGTATCCTCTTAGTGGCATCATGACCTCATCTCCTTAGCCCTGTAAACTAAGTGCAAGTCGTGGCTGCAAAATTGTTTCCAATCTTCAATTTGCCTAAATAACCTTTTATGTTGTGTCAAGGATGCATATGTTCATCTAGCTGTGTGCAATTTGTTCTGCTTCTTGGTTTTTTTTAAGGAAAAGTGCTCTGTGCATGTTCAAAACCTGTCTTCCTTACAGAAAACAAAACTACATCCCTATCACTTCTCTGCACATTTTAGGTTGAAATTAGGCTCAAAAGCTTAGTCTTGGTGAGCATCCAAATTCAAATTAAGGCCCCAAAGAACAAAAAAAATACTCTGCAGGAGATAAACTAGTTCCTTTTCCAATCATTTAAATAACCCTCTTAACATGCAACTGCCTGGCTGGCTCCCAATTCCCACTATCCCTGCACCCAACATGGATTTTTCCTGCTGACTCAGGATATTTGCAGCTGCAAAACAAACCATAGCCGAACTCCACAGCTGAAAGGGAGCCAAGATGCACCTGGAAGCAAAGGGGTGGCTGAAGGAGAGCATTGGGTGCAGCAGGGAAGCCCTTTTTTGATACGGTACTGTGACATAAAAAAACAGATTCAGGCAGAAATTTGGACACGTGGATATGAATGTATCTGCAAGAGAGACTTGGAGCCAACAATTGAAAGAATCCATGTGGCTATAATAAATCTTAGAGATTTTAAAAAACTATACAAGGGAAGGGCTTGGAGTTGCAACTGAGATTTATTGGCAGGGATAAGATAAACGTAGGGGGATAAAGCAAACTGGATCACAAGTAAACTTTTAAAATCCAAACTGAATAATTTCAATCTAGTTTTCTTTGGGTTGCAAAGAAACAGTTTAATTTTTTAAAAATATAGGGATTATATATTATAAATTCTGAAGAATGTCGCTAAATGCTTGGTAATATTGCTGAATCCAAAATAAGTGTTTAATGGGACATTCAGAGTTCAGGGGATAAATCTTCCCACAACTAACCGTTTTGTAATTTATCATGGTACAAACCCAATAATTCCTTTGGCCCTATACTGATATACCCTCAAATTATTTTAATGAAAATAATTCTCAATATGTCACAGCTAACATAATGATCTGTAAAATCCACATTTATCTTGGCCTTATTGTATCACAAACATCCATTCCATCTAAATATCATGTCATATCTTTCTTATTCCAAAAGCAATATGTTTCTCAGCAACAACTACTCTTTCATTCAAACCATACAACAGGCTGCAAACTAAAATTTCAAATCAAGTAGACCCAATTTTCCTCTTGTCTTTGCATCTTGTAACATCATATATGCCACTCTTTAAAAGGTGCATCAATTGTCAAAACAGGCATTTTCTGAAACAAACACATCATTCTGGTAAGATACTCATTTTTATCAGAGAAATTCTTCTTAGCAATGACAGTTACAATTTTTCCCATATTAGTACAGTTTTTAATTTTTTCTACATTTTAACAGTTACTTTTAAATAGCATACAATTTATGTCTATCATAGTGATACCCAGATATTTTACCTTTTAAATTTTAAAACTGTTATATTCATCTTTTATTTTCACATTTAATTAACATCATTTTCTGTTCATTAATCCTACAAAAGTACCAAATTATTTTAATCTGTCCATTAATATTTCAATTCCTTTTAAAGGATTTTCCAGTACCAAAGTCATCAAAAACGTAAATAGCCAAAGAGGAAATAATGGACATCCCTGCTTGTTCCTTTGTGTAACTCACAGGGTTTTGTTACATTTCCATTAACAATTATTTGTGCTTTCTGTGAAGTATAAATAGATCTTACCTATCTTATAAATTTCTCTCCAAAATTCATAACTTCCAAAACCTCGATCAAGGAATTTCAGTTCAAATTACAAAAGATGCAAATTCTCTTTTATCTCCCCTAATAATTAAAGAAGGGTACACATCAAATATAGAAGCCTAGGTTAATCTTTTTGAGTTTGTTTTATTGTACTTTATTTCATTTTAAAATATTGTATGCTATTTTTTAAAACAAAAGCTCATTATAAAAAGTAATGAGACTGATAATGTTTTGACATCATAAAACTGAATGACAACTATTTTCTATTAAGAGGAAATGAAAAGAATGATCCAAAGGGCATGGAGGGATGAGAGCTAAACTTGCCCTTTGACACTAAGGGCTCTTAGTACAAACATCTGCACAGTTGGTGTCCTCCAGATATGATGGGAACCTAAATGCCATCCAGGATGAGCTGGGGTCATAATAAGAGAGGATTTGGGGAACTGCTTTGTTAGAAAATCTAGAAATAGTATTCTAGCATACTTGAAGTTAGTCCCTATTGTGTATGTGGTCTTCTGATTAGGAGAGAAATAAGAGGTTCATGACTTCATGACCTTCCACTTCTATGAACAATCACTGGTGAGCAACTGTGAGCAGAATGTTACTATCATTCTGTACAGTTTATACATTCCTCCCTGTTCAGCTTTTTTCTTTCTCTGATTTATACATCACATTAAACTATGGTTATATTATATAGCTACAATTTAATATGTGATGATAACCATCACAGTTTTCACAAAATATTAAGCACAAATGGAACAAATTACAGTATGTCCTCTTAAAAAGAAAAGAAAAGTGGATCTGACCTCTTATCCCACAGCTGTATAAAAGGCCATATTTAAAAAAAAAAAAAAACCTGAAAGAACTTATTCCTCCAAAGGAATATAAGGAATATTAAAGTAATGAACTCAGATATGTGAGATATGAGTCCTTTTATAAATTCCAAAATCTTAAATCAGTCCCATTCATACCATAATTGTCTTCAGGATGATAAAAATATGAGAAACTCAGAAATCTGAAGATAACCCAAATAATGCATGAAAACCTTTTAAAATTGAAGCAGAATTGTCTGCCTGTATAAAAATGGTGTTTAAACATGGATATACAATGAGCAACTCCCTAAATTTTTTCTCCAATCCCAAATCTACTTTCTTAACTGCCACCAATTTCCAACAAATTTAAACAAAAACCATTACTTTAAAATTGAATGAGAAATGAAAGAATTGAGTATGGAAATCAAATTGAGGAAAAGAGGTAATTTAAGAAAACTAGAATACATTTTATTCCAGATGCTCCACCTTCTCCTGTTATCAAGCCCAAATGCCCATTGCCTTGCCAAAATGTTTCCCCGACACCTCCAACAAGTACCATGCATGATTTTGAATCCCAGGAACATAATGCACTCCTGTTGTAAAAATATGCAACAGGTGTTTTCTGAATTAACCACTGCGACAACTCATCTTCCCAGAGTCCAAAAGTAGATCAGGTAAGAGGATGCTAAGGAAGCCATTTGTTTAATTATCAGAGAAACATCAATAAATCCAATAGAACCAAAGGAAGAAAAATCCAGTTGGAGGTGACTACTTATTTACATTCTCTCCTGATTATAACAGAGCCTCCAAAACCTAATATTGTGGGCATATATAAGAAATCCATTTATTTTGCGAACCTATTTAATTCACATTTACTTGACTAAGACATAATCTTTAAAGTGCACAAAGTGCTAGGGGAAATAGATATGAAAATTGGTTTGGGATTTGATGCTATTATTTTTTAAAAGTGCAAACTAATACAGAACTGAACATTATGTTTTGCACAGAAATGTAATGAAACTGAAAAGTGGCAGAGTCAACATCACTTTTCAGAGAGAATAAGCAGTTCAATACAAGTTGTCAGTGTAATGCTACAATTAGAAAGGGCATTGGTACTTACCTGATACGCCCATTCTCTGTGAGCTGTGAAGAGCATCCAGAAGTGGGAGGTGCTTCAGTCTCTTCTGGAAAGGCTGGGCTTAAAACTCTGGGACACTCCTCCTCCTCCACGGGACACCTCCCCAGCGTCCCCCAGTTTTGCAAAGACTGAATGCCAAAGTCCGGAACTCACCACCTAATCTAGATCCCTGACCAGAACGGAACCCCACCAGATGGAAAGAAATGGGTAGGGCTGGATGCTCTTCACAGCTCACAGAGAATAGGCGTATCAGGTAAGTACCAACGCCCTTTCTCCCATGAGCTGTTCAGAGCATCCAAAAGTGGGACATACCAAAGCTTGGCCTGTCCTTAGGGAGGGACTCCGTCTGGATCAAAATCCACTCCTAAACTCTGTGGACCCTCTGCAGGACTCTTCTGCCAAATGAAGCATCCGTTGAGGCATAGACATCAATTTTATAATTTCTGACAAAGGGCGATGGTGAAGTCCAAGTTGCCACTCTGCAAATTTCGTCTATGGAAGCCCGTGTGGCCCATGCTGCTGATGTTGCCGCACTCCTTGTTGAGTAGGCTGTAATGCCCTTAGGAACTGAGACGGACTCTCATTTGTAACTTTTAGCTATGGTGGCTCTCAACCATCTACCTATAGTCGTCGCCGACACTTTTTGTCCTAAAGTGGATGGGTTGAAGGATATGAATAGAGCCTCAGACTTTCGAAATGTCGCCATGCGGTCCAGATAGATGCTCAATGTCCTTCAACTGTCAAATCGATGCCATTGGTGCTCCAGTGTATGAGACAGTTTCGGACAAAAATTTGGAAGCACCAACTCCTGCACTCTGTGGAGGACTGAATTTACTTTAGGAGTGAACGATGGATCCAATCTGAGAACCACTCTGTCTGCATGAAACATGCACAGGTCCTTTCTCATCGACAATGCTGTCAATTCGGAAATCCTCCTTGCTGATGTGATTGCAATTAAGACCACCACCTTGTATGTCAGGAATTTGAGACTAGCGGTTCTTAAAGGCTCGAACGGGCCAGATGTAAGTGCGGTTAACACCTTGTTGAGCTCCCAAGTGGGATAGCAGTGAATTACAGGAGGTCGTAAGTTTGCAGCACCCTTAAGAAAGCTGCGGACATGTGGATAGTGCGCTATGGAACGAAGGTCACCCCAGGATATCACCGAGGCTAAGGCTGCCACCTGTCTGTGTAAAGTATTTGGAGATAAGCCCTTAGTCAACCCCTCCTGTAAAAAGTCCAATAATTGTCCTATTGATGGGGCAGTTGGATCGATTTTAGACCCCAGGCACCAGCGACAGAAAGCGGACCACGTAGCCTCGTATATACGATTTGTTGAGGACCATCTGGATGCTTGTATGGTGGCAATAGCATTCTCTGAAATCTGTTGGCTCCTTAAACGGCTCCGCTCAACCTCCATACGGCTAGGCTGAGCCATTGTGGGTCCGGGTGAAGTACCGGTCCTTGCGAGAGGGAAACCCTCGACGGTGGAATTTTCCAAGGTGGTTGGCTCGACAGATCCTGTAAGTCTGCGAACCATGTTCATCTGGGCTAGTAAGGGGCAACCAATATCAATTCCACATGAGTGGGTATTACAGGAAGTGGAGAAAACGCATATAGAAGTCCGGGAGGCCACTGACATCGCAGGGCATTTACGGCCTCCGCCCCGAGTCGGGTAACTTGAAATATAGTGGGGTAATTGGGTGTTGGAGAGAGGCAAATAGATCGATCACCGGTTGCCCAAACCTCCGCACTGCTTCCTGGAAGAAAGACGGGTGTAGGCGCCACTCTGTCCAATCTATCGTGGCCCTGCTGAGCCAGTCCACTTGTGTGTTTAAGGCCCCTGCTATAGGCTCTGCCTTGAGCGAAAGCAGATTGGTCTCGGCCCACTTGAACAACCTGGTCGTCTCCAGCATCAGAAGTTTGGAATGGGTACTCCCCTGACTGTTTACGTGAGCCTTGGCTGTGATATTGTCTGTCAAGACCAGAACGTGGCATGATTGGAAAACTGCATAATGACAGATGAACTGTAGAAAACTGCATAATGACAGATGAACTGCTCGCAGCTCCGATAGGTTGATGCTTTGTGATTGTTCGGAAATAGTCCAAGTTCCCTGTGCAGTGTGGGATTGGAAGTGAGCTCCCCATCATACCAGGCTGGCATCGGTTGTGATCGTTGCCCTGCAAGGTTCCTTGAAAGGACACCCCTTGTTTATCATGTTTTCCGACCACCAGCGGAGTGATCGGAGAACATTGTGCGGTACCTTTATCCGGACGTTGGAAGTGGCTCTTCCAGATCGCTGGAAAGGTAGCAGGAACCATTGCAGATCTCTAGAATGGAATCGAGCCCAAAGCACAATGGAAATACAAGAAATCAATTTCCTTAACAGTTGAGACAGAACTGCCAAGGAAACTGTTATTTCCCTAACAGTTGAGACAGAACTGCCAAGGAAACCCTCTTTAAGGTTCTGATTTCTCTGGCCAAAGACTGCATGCTATTCAGCCTGTCCTGAGAGAGAAAAACTTTGCCCTCCACGGTATCTATCACTGCCCCTAAATGAACTAACCTAGTTGAGGGGGTCAAATGGCTTTTTTCCAAATTTATGGAAAAGCCATGACCTTGAAGGGTCTCCAGAGTAATCTTGGAATCCAAATTTGCTTGATGTCTGGAAGATGACAAAATTAAAATATCATCCAGATAACATTGTAAACAAATAGATTTGATCCTGAGGGAGGCAGCCAAAGCCACCAGGACCTTGGTAAAGGTCCTAGGGGCCAAAGCCAGACCAAATGGTAAGGCGATATATTCGTAATGCTGATCACAATAGCAAAATCTGAGATACTTGTAGTGAGCAGGTCTAATTGGTAGATAAGCCTCTGTGAGATCTATAGAGGTCAGGACATATATGTAGATAAGCCTCTGTGAGATCTATAGAGGTCAGGACATCGTTCTCTCTGATGCTGAGCAGAATGGACTGGAGAGTAGTCATCTTGAATTTTCGATAAACCAATAATCTCTTCAGACGTTTGAGGTCCAGAATTGCCCTCCAGCCCCCCGACCCTTTGGGACCACAAACAATAGAGAGTAACAGCCTTGACCCTGTTGTTCAGATGGGACCTCTCTAATAGCCTGAATATGCAGAAGCTGATGGACAGCCTCCTGCATAAGACCCCCTCTTAATGGGGTCCGTGGACCTAGGGCTCCTAATGAAAAAGTTCGTGGGGGAGGATTGAAACTCTAGCACCAAACCAAAACCTAACAGAGTCCCTGACCCACGCATCAGAGGTGGAACTGTCCCATTGATCAGCAAACAATTTTAGCCGCCCTCCAATGGGAGTTGCTGTCAAGGACTCACTTGGGGCGACGAAAAAATCGGCCTCCAGTACCTCTGGGGTTTCTTCTGTTTTGGCCTCCTCGCTGACCTCTATCAGAAGATTCTGACCTATCCTGTTTAAAACTGGGCCTGTAGCCTGATGTTCTCTGTGATATGGGAATGTACGGCCTTGATAGTAGGGCCGAAAGGAACCCCTTCAAAACGACTGGGGTATTCTGTTTTCAGACCTCTGAAAAAGAGGGGGAACCACTTTTTTCTTGTTCCTATTCTCAATAAGCAGGGGCTCTAAGACACTGCCAAATAATTTATCCCCCGATATTGGGGCTAATGCCAGCTTGCATTTATACTTGGTATTCACCTGCCAGTGTCTGAGCCATAATAGTTTCTATACTGATATGTGAGATGCTATGGCTCTAGATGAGAATTTGACTGCATTAAAAGTAGTGTCGGCAGAGAATTCTGCTGCTGCAATAATCTTAGCAATGTCCTGGTGGGCTGACATTTGACGCCGGCAATATATCCCTCAGGTGGAAGAGCCATCGTAGGGAGGACCATATGAAGAAAGACGCAGCTGTAGCTGCCCTAATGGCCCAGGCATCAGAAACGTGCGCCCTACAGAGTGCCAACTCTGCTCTCTTTTCCTGCGGTCTCAGGGCTTCCTCAGCCTTGTTGGGAAAAGTTGAAGAAGAGGCCAGTGCCTCTGGCTCATCCACCTCCATCGTTTTGAGAAAATTTGAAAACTCTGGTGCTAAATTAGAATATTGTTTATCGTACCCTGTTGGGGCTGGGTAGGATGCTGCTGATGTCCATTGATTTTGTACTAATTCAGCAAACATACGAGGGACGGGAATAGTTTCTGCCTCATTAGCCGGTTTGAGAATATTAGATCCTCGCATTCATCCTGAGACCCTGATGATAATGGATGAGGTTTTGATGTCCCTAGTTTAGCAGTGTTCTTTGTTTTGAACAGTAAAGATTTAAAAAGGTGCGGACGAATGAGGCCTTCGTCATCCGACATTCCTCGTTCTAGTGGGTCAGCCTCTGACAACCCCAAGTCCATCTGATGGATCGACCCCACCTCCATGGGAACATCCTGGTCATCTAATTCCACCTCCTCCCAAAGACCCTGGACTGGTAAGTCAGGAGTATAGGGGAATACCTGAGTGTGGTGGTGTCCCAAATGCGCAAAGGAACGAGCAGATAGGGATCCCGCTTCCGAAGTAGCCGAAAGGTATCTGGTCTGGATGGATTGCTGAACTCCAGCCGCAATGCCCTTTTTTATGTCCATCTCCATCCATTGCCTCATTTCGATGGGGATAGTCTCAGGTAATTCCTCCTCCTGTTATAAACCGGCGACTATAGGGGTGAAGGTTGCCTCTGGAATTCACCGAGCAGTGCTCATTGTCTATGGGAGGCTGTCCAGAGATAGTCTGTCTGGACTGGGTAGATAAATCCAAGGGCCCCAGCAATGGACTTGAGCTTGATGTGTCATAGCCCTCTTGTCCGCCTCCCTGGCCCGTTTCTGCAACTGCCTTTCCAAGGCTTGGTGCCATCTATGGGCATCCTTATCCGCTGCCTTAGAGGACTTTTTGGGGCCCACTGACTTATCTCGGGACTTACATGTCTTGGAGAGAAAGACGTTGTCACCTTCCATTGTGGATGACTGATTCTCGTGCCTCTAATTTTAATTTCTTTTTTTAATTAAATTATTATTATTATTATTATTAGTAGTAGTAGTAGTAGTAGTAGTAGTTGTAGTAGTAGTAGTAGTACTTAGGAGTGATGACTACCCCATGGTTGAAAGTAGAACGCTTCTCCAGGAGTGTAAGCCTATATATATCTATATACACACACATATATACACATACAGATATATATATGTAAAACTGAGTTTTATATAAAAATTAGTTTTTATATCTAAGGGTCCCCAACAAGGGAAACCCCCAATCGCTCCAAGCAAAAATACTCTAGATCCCTGGTCCCCAACAAGGGAAACCAGCTATACAGGACCTGGATGGATCCTTTCCTGTCAAAAAAACGTCCCGCTGCTTGAAATGGCACTTGTGGCTTCACTTCAATGTAATAATTCAAAAGGAACTGTAAAGAAATTCCTGTTTAAGAACTAGCCTACTTATCCAACGCAAGCAAGATAAAGGAGAAATAATACCAGGGAAGTGGAGTGGGAAGGTACTTGCCTCGGTCCCCAAGAAGGGAAACCAGTGGGGAATGGCGCCTGTGTATTTAGGCGCGAACTTGAAGCCAGGCATTGATAATGGCAGGAAGGCAGAATCTCCGATGTTGATTGCCTGTGCAGTTTAACGAACCACTGCTGCTGCCTCTCTAAATGATCCTCAGTCAAAACGGCACGGAGGAGAGAGCCGTGGCTGCGAGCGCTCTGCCAAGATCGCAGAGATAAAACGATCGGGGGGATAAGCTAATTGCCTGACTCGGCCATCTCAGGCTGCCTGAGGAGTGGCAGGCTCCGCCTGTCACAAAGAGTTGCTCTCAGCTGATCGGGGGGATAACCTAATAGAGCCACAAGCCTTGAAATCGCCAAATTAATTGGGGGGGAAATTTACAAGCCGAATTAACCCAAGAGCAAACCTGAAATTTGAGTAGCTGAATCAGAAACCGTTCCAGTCAGGGAGTGTGCAACCTCTTACCATGAAGACTGAGCTAAAACTGGGGAGGTGTCTCATGGAAGGGGAGGAGCATCCCGGAGTTTTAAGCCCAGCCTTTCCAGAAGAGACTGAAGCACCTCCCGCTTCTGGATGCTCTGAACAGCTCATGGGAGAAGAGTGAAGTTTCTAAGATTTATCTTCAGGGTTCCAGAACAATTATGTGCTGCAGTTGAAAGGATAAGCCCAGGTACAGAATTCAGGTTCTTGAAAATATCACCACTCAATGTAAACATCAACCATGCGATTTGATATTGACTACTTATTTTGTTCCCTTTTCCTCATCAGTTCTATTTTTAGATCTTAACTGGGATTTGATATTGACTTCTTATTTTGTTCTCTTTTCCTCATCAGTTCTATTTTTAGATCTTAACTGATTAAGATTGTGTAAAGTTTGAAAATTTGCAAGTTGTATGAGCTTTGACTTGACCTATTAAATTTTATTAAATAAAAATCCCAGCCTATGATCAATTTTGAATAAACTATTTTTTTAAATGGTTAGCTTGGCTTATGATGTTTTCCTCTTCTGTGTGTATTTTTAAAGTCAGTTTCCAACTCTTACATTGGAAAAATGTGCTTGAAAATCAACAACATGGGCAATGCTTACTGAAACATAGAATCCAAAGAAGCAATGAATAAAATTTTCAAGCCTGGCTCCTCAGCCTGCATAGCTTCTCTGCCCTTTCCCATGACTTACAAAAAGCAGGGAACTCATCAGGAGAAAGGAAAAGAGAATTCATGCCAATGTGATGATTTATACAACTGAGGAAAAACAACTATATTTAAAGGAGTGTAAAATCCAGAGCGCATAGTTACAGAATCTTTACTTTAAGTATGGAACATACCCAGCCTAATACGCAGTTCAAGAACAATGCTGACAAACCAGAAAAAAAGATTCAGAAGAGAGGTGACAAACTAGAAGAGCAGCTGCAAGTTCAGTGGCATCTTGAAGACCAAGACTGCTTGCACTCATGACATTAAGACTCAGAAAAAGTGACAGATAACTGAAAAGGAATCAAATTGCATGTTCTCTTTGAGCACCAATTTAAGCACAAGTCACTTTCAAGCCTCACGTGCAAAAATGCCTCTACAGATTGCATCACATACTTTCCAGAACTCACATCATTAAATGTTAAGGTGGAAAGAGATTGTGATGCCAATTCCATCAGAGTAACACAAAGAAGTCTGATATATTGGTAGCATGAAGAAAATAGGTACCCTGGTGCTTTAAAATTTCTGAACCCTTTTGTATATTTGTATTGCTGCATAAAGCAATACAAATATATGACCTAAAATGTGATCTGTTCCCCATGTAAGTCCTGAAACCACATAAAGAGAACCCAACTAAACAAATGAATCAAAAGTATTACGCTTGTTTATTTATTCATTGAGGAAAAGGTCCAATGCTACATATTTGTGTGTGGAAAAACTCTGAGAGAAGCTAAAGTTCCTGAGAGCTCAGGTGATTTTCTCATCCAGATTTCCAGACCATGGAGAAGGACTAGAAAGAGGAAAAAAATAACACCAAAGTAGGTTGGCTACAAAATACTGGGAAAAATTGATGTTTTGAGATCATGGTTGAAAATATTTAGATAATGAACTACAGAATGAGTTGCACTTCCTAAGAACTGATAAAAATATACATCTAGCCAAAACATGTCATGATTGATCAGAGTGGTTTTAAACTGAATAAAAGAGAAGTTTTGCATTCTAAAAACTACTGCAGAAGAGTTGTTGAAAGGAAGTCTTTTAAAGAAAAACAGAAGGAATATTGATTCATAAAGTTTATGGTCTTTCCTAACCACACATAAATATTTAGGGTATATAAAATAAGTAAGATGAGTTTGAATTAATACAATCTAACAGGTATGCTTGTTTGTTTATTAAATTTATATGCTACCAACCTCATGGATCAAGATGACTCTGGGTGGCTTATAATGTAATAAATGTACAAATATAAAGACAATTATAAACATAAAAAGATTATCTGGTAGCACAACTCTATTGAATGGAATATAGTAACTGAAGGACACTATTTGTTCAAAAGGAAAGGAAAGGGAGGATAAATAGAACTATGTTAAAAATATCCATTCTTTTTTAGAAATGCACATGAAAGAATCTGGAATACTGAGAAAACATTTGGATTAAATTAAGCAGAGGAATAAATAAAAGCAATACTGCTATTGGTGTCTGCTATCACCCTCCCAATCCAAGAGATGTTGATGATGCCTTCCAAAAGCAAATTGCAAATATTTTTCAAAAAGGCATGAAATCATAGCGATGGGAGAATTTAATTTTACCCCAACATCTGCTGGGAGACAAATGTTTCCAAGTACAGCCCTTCCAGTAAATTCCTGACTTATTTTACTGACATCTTTCTGTTTTAGAGAATGGGGAAACACACACACAAAAGTATCAACTTCTGATTAGATTTTAATTAATAAAGGATACAGTTGAGAAATGGAAGTAACAAAAACAGAGATAGAATGACTGTGCAATACTATGTCCTTTATTCTAAAAGGAAATAAAAACAAGCAAAGGTTAAACACTTAAATTGGACTTTTAAAAAAGGTCTTAACAAACCCAGTTCAACAGTAAGTTGGATCCCATGAAAGGAGAAATTACAAGGAAAAGGGGTTTATTAAAAAAAATGGGAGGAAAGATGATTCAGCAAACTATAAATCAGGCTGGTCTGATATTAATACGGGAAAATTCTAGAATATATCATAAAAACCTCAATTTGTAAATCCCTTGGAGGGGAAATGAATTAAATTCAGAAATTCTAGGGTCATAATAGCTTCAGGTTATAGTCTGTCTATGTTTGTAGCATATCAGGCTGGATAAGGCTGTTTTAGACTGATCAGGGCAAGGATCTTTTCTTCCATACTCTGAAACAATCTTGTGCATCAGTGTCACTATACATTAAACAAACTCAAATTGCAGGAGATGGAAACAAGCCAAACATTTGAAAGATTCTAATTTATTTAAAAGTCGATTAAGCTTCACGTGAGGAGCTATATGAAGACCATCATTTTTATAGAGTACCCTTGGGCTGAGAATGTCTGATTTATGGACAACTCATACTTACAAATGGGCTGCCTACAGTATTTCTAAATATGGCAGACAACATTCTCCTTACTTGAGCTAATGAACTGCAACTGCCACACAATGTTTTCATGAACTGCTGAAGCTCCATGTTTTCAATATGCAATGTTTTCAGCAGTTCAAGAAAACATGGCATGGCTTCAGCAGTGTGTCCACTCAAGGAAGGGGAATGCCATCTGCCATTTTTAGAAATAGGCAGCCCATTTATAAGTATGAGTTCTGATCTTATATACAAAATTAAGTTAAAGGCAGGCTTAGGAACATAACTGATTCTTAACTGGGGTACCACCTGTGCATCAAAATTTCCAACATAAGACTGCAATGGATGGCCTATGCATCTATGCATTAACACAAATTCAATTAGAACTCTTCCCAGTGTTTAAGTTCTATATTCATCTTACTCAAACAACTTATCATTTCCCCCCATTTCCCACTTTTCTTCCTTTAGCATCTCATTTGTAGATTGATCTAAATTATCAGGCAGCGCCTATCTGGATAAGAAGAAAAGGACATCAAATAACAGTGTTAATTGACTTGTGTGAGGATCCCGCCCTACTTAGCTTAATGTGGAAAACACTTTACAGTTGGTAAGGATAGTACAAGTCCATTACTCCCCAAAGACAAAAAGGGGGGGGGGATATCTAGTCAGGATGTGTATGTGAGTAACAGGAAGAGAGTAGTGAGAATAGGTATAAATATATATTGGCTGGTCTTGCAGATGTGCTGGCAAACAATAGCATTTACAAAAATGGATTACAGAACAACTGCATTTGCTAACATATTTAAATGTTTTATTGCTTTTGAACTCTAGGCATGGATAATAAAAGCATATTTATTTACTTTAATATTTTATTTTATTCATTTATTTTCTATATATTCAAAACACTCTTGGTTTTAGTCTAAAACAATTCATTTCCCACCCATTCATTCTCGATCTGATTTCTTGTTTTATTACATACTTAAGTTCTCCATTCCCATTGCATTCAGTTTATTATTAGGCTTCTTTTGATATATCTTTTATATATGGACATAGGCAGAAGCAATATCTTATCCCCAATCACTTTCACTTCTTTCAATAAACAGTCATTTCTCATAAGAGTGCATACAATTTTACCAGTATTTGCTCATATTAACATTTCCTTATTCATTTCTCTGACTTTAGAAATATTTATTAAGATAAACAAATTTACTTACTTGCTCTAATTTTTCCCACTTGTATATAATTTGCAAGTGTTCCATTTTCTTGGTCTTCAATATATATGCTTTCATATTGACACTCCTTTTTGTTTTACCCAATCTAGCTTAACATTTAGTGCAGCTCATCTGTATTCTCTGCCAATAACATAGCATAATTATATTTAGGGTATGCAAAATTCACCATGTCCAGGACATCTCTGTATTTATGATTCAGAGGATTTACTGTTTTCTGGAACAGCATGGTCCAGAGGAGAAAGAAAAAACTTTAGAGTTCTGTTCCATTATCATTCCCAAATTAGTGAGGTTTTGCATTATCTCTAGCTTACAGCAGGGGTGGGATTCCACCAGTTCGCACCTATTCACTAGAACCTGTTGTTAACATTCTAAGCAGTTTGGAGAACCAGTTGTTAGAAGAAATTACTGGCCTAATCCTGTAAGGAAGACAGGAAAGAAGCATTCTGGTGTTGCTTACAGAAACTGCCTCTCCGTTAAACCTTATTACATTCTTGGCAGGACTAGACTTCCTGTCTCAGGAACTTCTCTGGAGTTTTTTTCCTTCCTTTACTGGTACTTTGCTTGTGTAGAGTGACCATTCAAAGTTACAATGGCACTGAAAAAAGTGACTTATGACCATTTTTCACACTTACGACTGTTGCAGCATCCCCACAGTCATGAGAGGTCAGGCGAGGAGATGCATGCCTCGATGTGAGTGATACAGAGTTGGCCACGCCCAGCCAATAATATGACCATTAAGCCACATCCACCCAGTCACATGACCACCAAGCCATGCCCACCAACTAAGCCACGTCCACAGAACTGGTTGTTAAAAAATTTGAATCCCACCCCTGGCTTACAGTACATACAAAAAAATAATATCTACCCACCCGCAACACTCACAAAAAATCATTACAATTATCTACATACCTATTCACAAAAAAATAAACAATCATTCTTGTCTTACTTCCTGCTCGCATGGAACAATTTGTAAGCATTCCATTTATTTTAGCACATTAATCAACCAACTCTCATATTCCTATAAAATTTTCTATTATTTAAGCCTATGCAATTTTCTCTATACCACTAAGCATAAACTGTTTTTCTTACATTCACACATTTCTCAATGCTGTCATGAACAGCAAATATCTACTCTGCCCAACCTTGCCAAGAAAAAAGTTGCACAATAGCTAATTAAAATAAAATTTTACATCCTTGCACCCTATAACCTGCACCCTTCCTATCCCCCCAAAGCTGGCCAAACAACAAGGCCAGATTACATGAAGATTTTCTTTACCCTTCTAAAACCAGAATAAATAAACCTCATTGTCTTCTTCAGTAAAGAAATTCCACAAATGTGTGTCATTTTTATTAGAAAAATCCTTATTTTAAAATTTCTAGCTGCTTCAATCACATGCTGAATCTGATTCTAATTACACAAAGCATATATAAATGGGTGTTCCCCAAACTGGCCAAGCTCAAAATACTGCATATGATAATCCCATGCATTAGGACACCAAGATGAAAAATCCTGCCAACATATATAAATGTTGCCAGCTACATCCTACTCCATGGTCTTTTCTCTCATCTAGGCTGAGAGAAAATAATATGAGAGTACCATATCGTTAATTACAACTGTTATCATTTGAGGAAGATTTTCAAATAGGCCTGGAATCTCCAGAACTCTATATACTGTATTCTACAGTAAGTGTTGGAATACATGCTCAATTTGAAATAGGACATTTATAGGAATTGTAAGTATCTAGCTCTTTATATAAAGCACAGATTAAATACTACTGCAATGGGACCAGATTTCCAGTTACTGTTGTAAGTCGAGGTACCCAAGTGATTGGACCTGATTTACCACATTATTTTGCAGCAATAATTAATAAATCTATGGTCATTAAGCAAATACCACGTAACTGTAAACCCATTTTTCTGAATGGGCATTTTTTTGCCAGAATGGATCACACCCAAGAACTGAGCACAACATGTGGAGTGACTTAGTGCTTAGTAGTTCTTTATTGTTGTTTCACTGCTAGCAGAATCATGTTAGAATAAAGCAACTTTTTGCACAACAATTAGATATATTTTGTGAACTGTTGGGGGAGGGAGTATCCATCTTTGCACTCTCCCTACCTCCCTTCCAAACTCCATTGTCTCTTTGCCATCTAGGAAAGGGTTCATCCCTCCTAACTCTGGACTATATTCCACCAGAGAAACCAGCAAATGTATCTACATTCCATGTACCAAATCCCATTAGTAATTTGAATGTCATATTATGGACCCAGCCAAAATTATAGGTTTTTTTTTTTAAACCAGTATCTCACCAGTATCTCAACCAGTATCTCAGCATGTCATAGGCTTTTGCTTTAGCTATTATGAAGTACATATCCAGTGGCTAAATCTAAGAACATGACAACAGTTTTGTTACATGGCTTGCAGTGTAAGAGTGTAACTAGTGTAATAGTGTGTTTCTGCATCAGCTAGTTCATTCACCTGTGCCAGAACTGAACTGAAGGGCCTCTCTGCTTGTTTCCTTCTACTGCTTTCTATTGTCTTGTAAAATTAATACATTATAAGAAATAAACACACATCAAACTGAACCAATGAAATGAAACAACAAGAGCCAAATCTAAAATTAGCAGTATAATTATCATTTTAGGTGACTTTCTCTATAGATCATATATATTTACATGCATTTCTATTCAAAAATGCTAAAATTTCAGTATTACAGCTTTTCAAATGCTTTCCCCCTTTAAATCAAAATAATATAAGGGAAATGCATGCTGTTATGTTATTATTTACACGTATAACAATAAAGAACAAATCAAAGCTTCAAAAAGGTTTAAATAATAGCAACACTAAATGCAATTTACAGAAGCCAGTATTTATTTACATCCTATCTTTCAAAGAGCTATATATAGTACTCCTGACTAATTTTCTCCATAGCTACAACCCTTGTGAAATAGGTTAGGCTGAGAGACATTGACCAGCCAATGGTTACCCAATGAGTTTCCATGGATGAGGGCAGATTAGAACCTTGGTTTCCCTACTTCTAGGGCAACAACTTAACCCCTATATTTCATTCACACTCCATTATTTCAAGAAACAGCTTTTAGCTATTAAAACAACTTTCCAGATATGTACAGTATGTTATACATGAAATTAATATGAATAACACCAAGAAAAATACATTGACTATACATAAAATTTAAACCTAAATAAATTGGGCGTTGGTTCTTACCTGATACGCCCCTTCTCGACGAGCCGCGAGGAGCATCCAGAGAGTGGGATGTGCTTCCGAGTCCTCTTCTTGCAGGCTGAGCTTTAGCTGAGGAAACGCTCCGCCCCCTCATGTGACTCCACATAGCGTTCCCCCAGTTTTTTGCGATAACGAGAAGAAAGGTTATGAAATCCTCCTAATCAACTATTGGCTCCTTGGCTGAAACCAGAGTACCCACCAGACAGAGGAGTTAGGGTGGGGCTGGATGCTCCTCGCGGCTCGCCGAGAAGGAGCGTATCAGGTAAGAATCAACGCCCATTCTCCCTCGAGCCGCTCGGAGCATCCAGAGACTGGGACATACCAAAGCTTGGCTGTCCTATGGGTGGGACTCCGTCTGAGCCAGAAGCCCCTCTGGGTCACTGATGACCCTCTGTAGGACTCGTCAGCCAAAAGAGGCCTCCGCTGAGGTGTATAAGTCTATTTTGTAATGTCTGATGAATGGGGACGGAGAGGCCCAAGTGGCTGCCCGACAAATGTCAGTGATTGCGGCTTGCGTGGCCCAAGCCGCTGAAGTAGCTGCACTCCTAGTGGAATGAGCGGTTATTCCACCAGGTGCGGGCAGAGATTGTGATAGGTAGCACCTGGTGATAGTCGCCCTGATCCAGCGACTGATGGTTGAGGGAGAGACTTTGAGCCCCAGTGTCCTGGGCTGAAAGGAGAGGAAGAGGGATTCTGATCTTCTCAGGGGTTGTGTGCGCTTAATGTATATGCGCAAAGCCCTTCTAACATCCAGGGTGTGCCAAAGGGTTTCCCTGTCCCTCGAGGGTCTGGGGCAAAAGTTTGGGAGGACCAGTTCCTGAGACCTGTGGAAGGGTGAGTGAACCTTGGGTAAGAAGGTGGAGTCGGGCCGAAGGACCACCCGATCAGCATGGAACACGCATAAATCATTTCTGATTGACAATGCTGCTATTTCCGAGACTCGACGAGCAGAAGTAATGGCCACTAGAAAACCTACCTTATATGTTAGAAATTGAAGGGAAGACTCCCACAGAGGTTCAAACGGGTGCCTTGTAAGCGAAACGAGGACCTTGTTGAGGTCCCATGTGGGAAACCTGTGAACAGTCGGAGGGCACAAGTTGGTGGCACCCCTGAGGAAAGCCCTAACCCGGGGGTGATGAGAGAGGGAATTAAAGTTATCACGAGACAATGGTTGAGAGGACAGTGACCTGCCGACTCAGCGTGTTAGGGGCAAGCCCTTTACGTAGGCCTTCTTGAAGGAATTCCAGGACCTGCGCAATAGAGGAGAGAGGGGGTCAACTTGGGACCCCTAGACCACTTGCAAAAGCCCTTCCAAGTGGCATCATAAATTTGTGTGGTGGAGGGTTGCTTAGCGGCCAAAATAGTGTCGATTACTTGACTGGAGAATTTTTCTCTTGTCAAACGGATCCGTTTAATCTCCAGATGGCTAACTGCAGCCATTGGGGGTCCGGATGCAGAAGGGGCCCCTGAGAGAGGGAGACCCTGTCCGGGGGAATCCTCCATGGAGGCGCTACTGAAAGATTGCGGAGGTCTATGAACCACAGTCACCTGGGCCAATAAGAAGCCACCAGGAGCAGGTCTGCCTTCTCGTGAATGAGTTTCTGTATGACTCTGGGAACTAGCGGCAGCAGAGGGAAGGCATATAGGAGCCCTGGGGGCCATGGGCAGCGTAGCGCGTTGTGGTTCTCCGACCCATGAGACGGGTACCTGGAGAAAAACTGTGGAAGCTGTGCGTTGGACGGGGAGGCGAAGAGATCCACCCTGGGAGGCTGAATATTCTGGACGTCTCCTTGAATAGGGATGGAGACGCCATTCTGCTTGGTCCACCGTGGCCCTGCTCAGCGAATCCATCTGGATGTTGGAGATTCCGGAGATGTGCTTGGCTTTTAGTGAGAGGAGGTTGGATTCTGCCCAACGGCAGAGACGCTCGGCCTCCCTCATCAACTGAATAGACTGGGTGCCTCCTTGCTTGTTGATATGGGCTTTGGCCGTGACATTGTCCGTGAGAATAAGGACGTGACGCCCGCGGACCAGGGGGAGGAATCTGCGCAGGGCCAGGTGGAGGGCGTGAAGCTCCAGCCAGTTGATGCTGCATCTTTGCTCGATTGCCGACCACTTGCCCTGTGCCAAGAGCGAGTTGACGTGAGCACCCCAACTGGAAGGCTGGCGTCCGTGGTGAGGGTTAGCCGCTGAGGTTCTGAGAAGAGGTGGCCCCTATTGATGGTGGGGTTGGTCCACCAGAGGAGAGACGTGAGGACCCCTAGAGGCACCTTGACTCTGGATTTCGAGTTGCTTCTTCCGGATCTTTGGAATGGGAGAGGAACCACTGAAGGGATCTGCTGTGTAAACGGGCCCAGGGAATAATTGAGATGCATGAAACCATCTTACCCGATAATTTAGACAGGTCAAGTAACGCCACCCTCCTTGATCGCCTAATCTGTTTGACCAGAGCTTGAATGCTGAGGAACCTCTCTGAAGAGAGGAAGACCTTTTCTGTAACCGAATCAATTATGGCTACCAAGTGGGTGATTCGGGTGGATGGGGTCAGTTGACTCTTTTGCCAATTGATGAGGAACCCGTGTGCCAGGAGAGCGGAGAGGGTGGCTCTGGTGTCCCTGACTGCCTGGGTCTTGGACAGGGAGAGAATAAGGATATCGTCCAAATAGCAGTGACGGCGGATGGGAACGCTCCTGAGGTGAGCCGCCAGGGCCGCGAGGACCTTGGTGAAGGTCCTGGGGGCCGAGGCCAAACCAAAGGGGAGGGCCACGTATTGATAGTGAAGGTTATTATACCAGAACCTAAGGAATTTGTGGTGAGAGGGCCAGATTGGAATATGTAGGTATGCCTCCAAGAGATCTATGGAGGATAACCAGTCACCCCGCCTGGTACCCAAGAGAATCGATTGCAAGGTGTGCATTTTGAGCTTGCACTGGATAAGGTAGCGGTTTAGCCGTATTAAATCTAATATAGCTCTGATCCCCCAGAATGCTTGGGCACCACGAAGAGGTGGGAGTAGAATCCTCGTCCCCTCTGGGCCAGTGGAACGGGTTGAATGGCCTGAATGTCAAGCAGGTGTTGGATGGCTGCATCCATTAGTGCACGTTTGGTGGGATCTCTTGAGGTGGGGGATGTCATGAAGAAATCAGCGGGGGCGGACCGGAACTCAAGGGCGAGACCAAACCTGACGGTGTCCCTAACCCATGCAATGGATGTGGATTTGTCCCATTGAGCAGTGACGTGTCTGAGGCGGCCGCCGATGGAGAGGGAGGAAGAAGATCTATCTGGGTCGGCGGTAGGGCTTCCCCCCTGATCCCCTAAAGGACCTCTTATAGTTGCCGCCCCGTCTGCTTTTGTTGCCTGAGTCCGAGCGGTCCTGAGACCGGAAGGAAGGGGGTCTCGGGTATCTGGGCGGGAAGGGGGGGATAGAAGGGGCAGGGAAAGCCCCTCCAAAAGGGCTGAGGGCCTCTTGTCTCAGGCCTCTGAAAAAGGGAGGGCAGGTACTTCCTCTTGCTACGGCCCTTGACCAGCAGGGGTTCCAAGGCCGGGCCGAACAGTTTGTCTCCCTTGACGGGAGCAGTGGCCAGCTTGACCTTATTTTTAACATCCACCTGTCAGTGCTTGAGCCACAGTAGGCGGCGAGCTGTGACATGGGACGTTATCGCTCTGGAAGAGAACTTTACCGATTGGTAAGTGGCGTCAGATGAGAACTCGGCTGCGGCCACCAGTTTCGCTATGTCTTGGTGCGCCCTCACATTGGACGCGGGGACGTGTTTTCTTAGCTGTCGGAGCCAGCGGATAGAGGACCTTGTGAAGAATGAAGTGGCCGTAGCCGATTTAATGGCCCAAGCGTCGGATAGATGGGCCCGGCGCAACGTCAGTTCCGTCCGCTTGTCCTCAGGTTTCAACGCCTCACTGGGGGTAGAGGAGGAAGCAAGGCCCACAATGGGATCATCAACCTCCGGGATGTTTAGAAGGCTGGACATTGCCAAATCGAGATTAAAGAATCTCTTGTCTTGGTTAGAGGGTGTAGGGGCGGCTCCCATAGAAGCAAATTGCTTCGCCACTAGGTCTACAAAGATGGGCGGGGTCGGGATGACCTCAGCCTTCACCACTGGTTGTGTGAAAATGGAGTCCTCTGGTCTCTCTGAGGCAGGGGGGAAGTCAGAGGGAGACTGGGGAAAAAGACCAGAGACATTCTTGGCTTTAAAGAGGAGGGATTTAAACAAGTGTGGCTTGAACAGCCCCCTGAATATGGGTTGGTTGGGAGAAGCCCCCTCGTCCTCCAACATCTCCCCCTCTATGAGGTCCGCCTCTGAGAGGGGCTCACTATAACGGGAGGATCCCATCCGGGAGTCCTGTACCTCTTCCCTGAAGTCACCAAAGTCCCCTTCCTCCTCCTCCTCCTGGGCCCCTACGGGAGGAGGGCTGTCCCTCTGAGAGAGTACCTGACCAACCGAGGGATCCAGCTGTGGAAGGGATCTGATGGATAAAGAGTCGTGCTCGGGAGCCCGTGCAGAGAAGCCTGATCTGGACATGTGCTGCAGGCCTTCCGCAATGCCCTGGCAGATAGCCAATTCCATCCAAGCCTTGATGTGGGCTGGAACCTCAGATGTAGAGGTTTCTTCCTGATGCAGACCAGTGGCCATAGGTGTAAAGGTAGCTTCAGGGATCTGTCTGGTCGGTGGCCCAGGGGTCAAGTGACCCTGAAGTGGGCTGTGCCTAGATAGGGAAGACGAGTCTGGAGAGGGAAGAGGTTGAGTAGAGGTGGAGGGGGTGGGAGAAGGAAGGGGTGGAGGCCCCGAGCGGGACTCCCTTGATCGCCTATCAAACTCCTTTTCCAATGCCTTATGGCGCCTTAAGGCGTCTCGTTGGGAGGCCTTGGAAAGTTCCTTGTCCTGCCTGCGCAAGTAGTGGGACTTTGCCTTAGCCTTCAAGGAAGGTTGTTTAGAGAGATTGTCGTCTGCCATTTTGATAATTATAATAACAGTAATAATAATAGTAATAATAGCAAAGGGCGGTTGGCTCGCCTGGAATTGGCCTGAGTGGGGCCGAGTGAGGTTTGAGCTGGCCTGCTCCCCCTTTTAGAATTTAATATGTACAGTGATAACCAGTAGTAAGGTGTGTTTATGTACAGATATATAATCTTCTGATTTTTATTTTTATTTTTATTTAATTTATTTTATTTTTTATTTTTTTATTGACAATGCCAATACAGGAAACCATTTTCCCCAGAAGTTTGGACAGCAGTGACAGGGGGACAATTTGATGTTGCTGGATCTGGTTGATGATCTCTGCAAGGCTCTTTCCACGAGCTGAGGACAGGAAAACCTGGCACGACTTGGTATCGATGACTGCTCCCAAATGTTGCAATTTAGTTGTAGGAGAGAGCTGGCTCTTTTTGGTGTTGATGGAAAATCTGTGGCTCTGGAGACATGACAGGGTAATTTGCAGATCCCAATGGGCCACAAGGATGGAAGAGGAAAGAATCAAAATGTCGTCCAAGTAGCATTGGATCCTCACTGGAATAGAACGCAGAGATGCCACCAATGCTGCCAGAACCTTTGTGAAGACCCTTGGAAGGAAGTGCTCAATACTGATAATGGGTATTCTGATAACAGAAACGGAGAAACTGGCGATGATGAGGCCAAACTGGGATGTGGAGGTAAACCTCAGTGAGATCAATGGAAGAGAGGAGGTCGCCCTCCCGAACGCTCTCTAAAATAGAATGCAGAGTCTGTATTTTAAATTGTCTGTATTTTACAAATTTGTTGAGAAATTTTAGATTAAGGATGGCTCGCCACCCCCTTGAGGCTTTGGGAATGATGAAAAGGCTCTCGCCCGCGTCCCCGTTGAGACGGGGGAACAGGTTGAATAGCCCTGATTTCAAGAAGGCGCTGGCCTGATTCATGAGGGCTTGCCTGGAAATGTCCCGAGACACAGGACAGATCAAAAAATTTGGGGGGGGGGTTAGGAAGTCCAATTGTAACCCTGACCTAATAGTGCTGAGCACCCAGGTGTCTGTTGTTGATTCCTCCCATTTGGAGGCAAAGAAGGCTAGGCAACCTCCAATGGGTGGGGAGAATGAGGGATTACTTAGAGCGACGGAAGGAACGACCCCCTCCCCCCCGAAAGGACCATTTGCTAGCAGAAGGTTGTTGCCTGCCAGATGTTTCTGCCTGTTGGTCTTGGCATTGGGACTATGGCCTGTGAGAGCGGGGGAAGTGAGATGAGGTCTCTGCACGGAAGGCAGGAGGGCGATAAGGAGCAGAGCGATAGTCGACTTTCTTCCCAGAGGAAGAGAGAATTTTACGTTTATCTATGGTTTCAATGAGATAAGGTTCCAGAGCATCGCCAAAAAGCTTATCGCCTGCAAAAGGAACTGAAGCCAGCTTCCATTTTCGGTGTGACTCCGCCTGCCAATTTCGGAGCCATAAAAGTTTTCTTGCTGCTACAGAAGATGCCATGGCCTTGGATGCAAATTTGGCGGAATTGAGAGTGGCATCCGCAGTGAATTCCGCCACTGCAATAATCTTATTAAGATCTTGGTGAGACTGAAGGTCAGAAGCAGGCAATCTATTCTGGAGTTGGCGCAGCCACTGTATGGATGCCCTGGTGAAGAAGGATGCTGCTGTTGAAGCCCGAACACCTAAGCAGCAGCCTGGTGATTGCACTTGAAGGTCTGTTCGGAACATTTATCATCCTGTTTCAGGATATCTTCTGGATCCGTGGGAGTGCCAGATGAGAATGAGGCCAGAACCAGAATGTCAACAGAAGGCACTGCCAGGATATTGTCCAGAACTGCACTGACATTGTAGAAACACTTATCTAGAGAAGATGGGCGAGGACCTGCCAAAGGAGAAGTGCACTGTTCCTTGACCATGTCCAGGAACAAAATGGGAGAAGGCAAAACCTCTGCATGCACTACAGGCTTGGAGAAGAGCAAATCCTCTTGGCTAGAGGGATTTCCTTGTGGCTCGGGAGCCACTTCCTCTGGAGACAGCTTGGCAGTGACCAAGGCCTTGCTGAGTAATGGTCTGAAGAGAGTAGGTTTAAAGACCAATGCAGAGGATGTCTGCTCTGGGCGAGAATCCTCTTCCTCTGAAAGATTTTGGTCAAAAATCTCACCCTCTTCACACTCTGAATGAGAAGAGTAACTGTGTTCAGATGATGAAGGCCTTCCTTCCTCATCAACCTCCTCCCATTCTGGTAAAGAGGTCCTGAGGTCCTGAGGCCTTGGCCTGTGTAAATCAGGATGATGAGGCAAGGAACTTATAGATTGAGAAGTGCCTTCTTCCAGAGGTTGAAGAATTTACTTGAAGCCTTCAGCCAATCCCCACCTAATGGCTGATGAGACTACATCTTGGATATCCCTTGGTCTATGCTCAAAGGTAGAGGCAGAAGGCCGAAGGCCCGCTGCTGTGGGAGTGAATGTAGCTTCAGGCCTAGACTGAGGAGAGGTTCGAGGCCTGGAGGGAGGGGGAGGAGCAAAGGCCACAGAAGCCTGTTGGAAATAAGGCCCTGATCTGCTTAAATCCTGAGGATCTGACTATACAGCAAGAGCCTCAGGAGACCAGGATGGAAAGGCTCATAGATAACTTCTCCTCCCATGGGAGGGCTTGGTTGGGACCCACGAGTATCACCCGAAACATGCTGTAGTTGCACTCCCTTCTGTTGAATAGTTCTGTTGAACTGCCTCTCTCTGCATGTCTGCGCTTCTCTGCCCTCAATTCAGCCTGAGTTGCCTTCTAAGGGGCTAGAGCCTTAGCTTTGATTTTAGCAGCCACCTCCCTCTGGACTGATTGGGTGCGTTGCCTATGACTTTTTCTCCTATTGGGCTTAAGAGACTGTTCCACTGGGGGGAAAGCTCTGCCAGAGCCTTATCTTGTTCCATTTGTAAAATAAAGGCTCTTGCATTGGAAAGAAACTGTTTAGAAATTTTTCTATTAAGCCCCTTAGGGTATAAATGGCCCACTGGCTTACAAAATGGCCGCATACCTCATGGTGGAAGGCTTGAATCTAAGAGGGCTGCTGACTACAGGGAAACAGGCTCCAAGATTGAAGAATCACTTCTTAGGCTATACAGAGCCCCGAGCTAAGTCAGCAAAGGAAAAACACAGCAACCAGCTACACGATCAGCTGGCTTGAGCTCTTATCAGTTTGCCGATCCTGTTTACAATCCCTCCAAACTGCAGGCGTGGGGGAGGTCTGCAGACACTGCCCAGCTTGCCTGCACAGAGCTCTGTGATGTTGCTCCCAAAGTTACAGGGCTCTCCTGAAAGAGCAGCTACCCAGATCCCTGGGAGCTGCTTGAAGAGAGGAAAAAAGTACTGAAGATCGCTGGTAATTGCTATCTAACAGAATGCTTTCAGAGACACAGCTACTGACTGAAAGGAGCTGAGGCAAAAGCTGGGGTCTCTTCCGGGGGCTGGCGTTTATATCTTAGTTCAGACTTAGCTATGATGTCATAGGAAGGAATCGACCCATCCTGGGCTCTCAATGCAGCATGGAGGAGAAACACACCAAATTTGTGAATCATCACAAATAATAAGGGGGCAGATTTTTTTTTCCAGAAAACATTCTAATATAAAAAATTGTGAAGAAGTCCTCTTATTGTTTCAGTCATATATAGAAGATAAAGGTCAACTAACATCAAAGGGCCACATCCTTTCAAATTAAAGCAAATAGTTATTAATCTGCTTTTCAAGTCAATAGAGCTAGGTTCATTTTCCAACATTCCCAAGTAAGAGTCTTCTGAAACCTTGAAGAGATTAATTCAGGTTGCAAAACAGGATAGATGAACAAATGGTTTGGTGAGTTTACCAAGAGGTGCTACGTCATAAATCATGGCTTATAAAATTATAATCACTAGAGTTGTGCCATATACTGTAAGCTAAAATCACATTATACTATAGAATAAGATCTCAGAGGTAATGATTTGTCTTAAATTGTGTTCATTGAACAAGTTATGATGGCTTAATTCAGGTGATAACAATTATTAACTTTTCATAATGGTGCCAATTATTCTGGAAGCAATTAACAATATCAGCCAATGCTGAGGATGGCAAAATTAAACACCTCAGATATAGGCTTACTAATAGAAATGAAGGTGAGGGCAACCAATGTGGAGAGAAACACAAGGAAGTCCACTCACTGAGTAATACAAATGTTTTCAAATCATCAAAAATATTTCATCCTTGTTATTGTTATTAACTTACGGCACCCTAGCAATTTTACTGACATATTGTATGCCTCAGCATATTATCTGGGAATCATTATTCCATAGCCAGATGGATTTTTAAAAATACTCTGTATAATTAAATATAAGAAGAGTTTGGTTTTTGATAGTTCCAGGAGGATTCTACTTTAACAGTTGACAATCAAAATATAATTGCCAGTATCGATGTTTACTTAGCATAAGAAGAAATATACACTAAAGTCGACAGATAAATTTACTGTTTTATTGGATTGTAACACATCACCCAGAGTCACTTTCCATGAGATGAATTGCCATAAAAATTTGATTAATAACTTGGTGTATGGGCTTACAAGGAGGGGCAGTGTATGTGATAGAATCTAAAGGCTACTTACTATATATGTTTAATTGGTCCTTTTAAAAAAATTGCGCCAAAACAAGGGAAAATATATACCGTTAGCTTTTCTGGAGAAGTACTTTTCTCACTCTGCATCTTTACTTGCCTTTTGAGGTATGGGTACAGTGGCTTGGTTGAAATGTGCATTCCAGTCAATATATACTTTTAGAGAATAAAATTAATACTTGAGTGAACATTATTACTTGACTATAAAACATTTTGATGTAATACATTAACAATATCAAGTTCATCACAGCTATATAGATGCTTCGCTGTAGTTATATATTTGGAAGATTAATTGTAGCAAATAGGATCTGATTATGAGGAAGAAAGCATCAAGATAACCCGGTCTGTTATTTTATTTTTCATTAATAAAGATGCCATGGTGGCACAGTGGTTAGAATGTAATAATTCAAGCTAACTCACTGCTTACTCCAGGAGTTCAATTCTGAACAAATCAAGGTTGACTCAGCCTTCCATCCTTCCAAGGTCAGTAAAATGAGGACCCAAATTGTTGGGGGCAATAGCCTGACTATGTAAAACTCTTAGAAAGGGCTATAAAGCACTGTGAAGTGGTATATACGTTTAAGTGCTATTGCTATTGCTATCTTACCGTACCCTGGAAATTTATACATGTGCACATACATACAAATATATTTAGATTATAAAATTGTAGAAAACCATAGGTTGGTTTCTGCCATGATTTTCTGAACCATTAATTGATACCTCACCCAATATGACAAGAAAACAATTAAATCTTGAAAGTCAAAAAGCTAGGAACACACAACATGCTAAGTCAAAATCAGTCAAATCACATATTTAATTTAGCACACTGAACAGATTCAATCAGTACAATGCTTGCAAAAGACAAATGGCATATGTCCATGCATCCAGATATGGATCACTTTGATCTTATGTTTTGATGGGAAAAGGCTTGCAGGTAGAGAAGTTATGGGGATTGTTCCAACTTATAAAGGAAATATAAAGGAAATACACACACAGCTCTGTGTAAATATATGTGCAAATGAACTTATGAGTGTACGTATGCCAGGTCCTTTGATATATGCTCTCTCCCTCTGCTGCCCAAGACAATCTATCTTGAGCCCTCCATTACTATATCCAATTGGAATCCAAAGTATTTAGGGACAGCAGCTGCTGAAACTGCCAGCACTCTGGTTTGGAAGGAGGATGCCACAAGGATGACATAAGCAAAGCCAACGGAGTGGTCCCAGCAGTAGAAAAGACAATAAGTCACTTAGAGTGCCTGTCCCCACAACAAAACCACAATCCCAGGTTACCCAGCACCACTTCTGTCAGGTCAGAGCAAGAATCAGAACGTAAGAACATGGAAGCATTAATGGAGGTCACATCATATTCTCCCTGTAATATGCACACCCCTGCATGGGGTGGATGAGTTATTGTGAAACTTGTCAGAGATGAGCAAAGAAAAAGAACATGATGAAAAGACAATGACTGATCATGTGATGTGCATGCATATTCTTGTTTCCAAGAATAGGAAGCAAAAGGGGAACTATTTTCTTTTGGCCCATCACAGGCAGACCTGGCAATTGATCTAGAAAACAGCTGACCTATATCTGTGGGACATGAACTGATGGGATAAGTCCCTGGGTTGACATGACTCAAGACTTGGGAGGGGGAAATCGATCCTTTTGAGTTCACAGCTTTCAGATGCTACCAGAAAAAACAGTTCTAAGAATAACAACACAAAGGTAGATTTTCAGGGTGCCTACAAACAAGATTGGATTATCCAAGCTCTTAAATCTATTATGTGAATACTTTTTACAGGAATGATTTCACAAACATCATAAATAGACTTTCAATCATCATCCTCTTTCCATATAATTAAAATCCTCTCTTTTTCAAATCTAACAGTGGAGGATTAACATGGAAATTTTAATCTCATATTCTGATGGCACCCTTTACTATTCAGTAAAACACTTATCTCTTTCTGTATTTTTCTTTCCTCCATGTTTGCACAACCACATGACTAGGTTCACAGGTTATACTAAACCAAAATATGCTTGTTTGTATCTTAATGTAATGAAACCATTGTACTTTAAAAGCCAGGCTTCAAAGCTTAAACTTCTTTGTGAAGTACAGTGGCATACAATGACAAACAACATTACAATAAATTAATTTGATATCAGTTTAAGAAAAATATAGTTACCTGAAAGTGTGTAGATATCACATGATATCTAGGTGTAGATATCACATGAAAGGTTACCATGTAAAACAGATTTGGCCATGTAATAGATGGCCAAGGAGTTAAACCAGAGAAAGGGAACCTGTTCTGTTCTGCATGCTATAGATATACAACTTTCTCAGAAAGTATGGCAAATGAGGATGATAGAAACTTCAGTTCAGAAACATTTGGGCTGGATCCATACAACATGCTTACCAGGTCGACTAAAATTCTGATTCCTGCCTCTGCACAACATACCAAACTTAGTTCTTTTGTGGTTCAACCACCTTGAATAAATCCAACCTGTTTTATTAGTTTGATTCAGCAAATTGTGCTAACCCCAAAACTAAGTTAATTCAGAAGGGGCTTAAGCAGCTGGTATGAATATAGCCTTGGAATCCTAAGAAGTTACGCTGTGTTTATTTACTAAACACAGTTAAGGAAAACATGTCCTTGCACAATATGTGAATCCAGTCACTCACATCATTTTCATAGAGACATTTCGGGTAACTGAAACTGCTACACATACAGTAACACTGTCACTACACTGGTGATCGTCTAAAAACTTACAAGGCAATGTCCTGTATTTTGAAGGCACTATTTACAATGCCTAAAATGACCATACATGGTGATCACTCTATGAAATCAAAATGGTAGCTACAACTGGTCAACTTGAATTAAGAGTAATCAAAGGAGATATAGACAGGTAGTGCTTATATAGCAACTGCCTCATTTAGCAACTATTCAGTTATGGTGGAGATGAAAAAATAATATTATGGACAATCCTCACATTTACGATCTTTGCAGATAAAGCAAAGGAAAACTGAAATAAGATTGTACATTCAGTTGTAGTTCCTCTTGGTGATTACTTTGCTGAACAACCAAGCTCCTGGTCTCAACTAAAGAAGGACTTCTTGTATATAAAGGTAAAGGTTCCCCTTGCATATACGTGCTAGTTGTTTCTGGCTCTGGGGGTGTGTGTGCTTATCTCTGTTACAAAGCCAAAGAGCCAGTGCTGTCCGAAGAAATCTCCGTGATCGAGCATTTCAAACTGCTAGGTTGGCAGAAGCTGTGACAAGTAATGGGAGCTCACTCTGTTACGCAGTGCTAGGGATTCGAACTGCTGAACTGCCGACCTTCCTGATCGAGAAGCTCAGCATCTTATCCACTGAGCCACTGCATCCCCAATTTGTAATCCACTTGATTACCTTGCTGAACAACCAAGCTGCTGGTCTCAACTAAAGAAGGGCTGCTTGTATATAGAGGTTTTTAAATACTTGCATAATTGATGAGCAGATATATACAAACCTGATTACTACAGGTAGTCCTTGACTTATGACCACAATTGGGGCCAGCATTTCCATTGCTAAACATGGCAGTTGATAAGTGAATTGTGCCTGATTTTACAATCTGTTTTGCCAAAATTAAGCGAATCATTGCAATTGTTAAGTGATATGCAAGTTGTGGGCCTGTGCCCTGGAGATGCAGCTGACTGTGCAAAGTAGCATTCAATGATCCGAAAAGCAGACCTGCACTTGCGGGAATATGCTAGGAAGAAGAAAATTGCAGTTGTTAAGTCAATCTTGTGGTCACGAAGTAAATCCAGCTTCTCCACTGAGTTTGTCACAAGAAATCAGCTGGAAAGGTAACAAATTGTGATCATATAATTCCAAGATGCTTCAACTATCACAAATACATGCTGGTTTCCAAGTCTCTAAATTTTAATCACATGACCGTAAGGATGCTGTGATGATCATAAATGCGAGAAATGGTTGTAAGACAACTTTTTTCAGTGCCATTGTAACTTCAAACGTTTTCTAAATAAATGATTATAAGTCAAGGACTACCTGAATATCCCTAATTGATATGTCTGCTACAACTCCCTATTTCCCACAGTAATTATAAAATTCCGATGTCTTCAATTTTCTTGTGGGAAAAAAAGGATTCTTCTTTCTGGTTCCCCTCTCTACATGTCAAGTCCCGACCCACCACCACCCAGAAAAACAAGAAAAATAGCTTTTAATAAAAGCTGTGACTTGCTGTTTTCCCCCCACCCTTAAGCTTCCTTTCTTTATCTTTTACATTTTGACTTGGGAGTGGAAGCCCAAAAAAAGGGGGGGGGTGGCCTCCCTAAGCAACCTCAAGGTTGATTTTCTTGTCTAAAAACTTTATGGGAATGGTTTTGTTTTTGAAGCAAAGAGTACCATTGGGCAACATTACCCAGCAAAAACTAAAGGACAGAAAGGCCATTCTAAGAGAAGGAGGTCAAAGGTTTCAAGAAATCGGACTTTACATGATTTACCATGACTTAATTGTAAAAAGTAGAAACTTGGCTATTAATAATGCCATCAGAAAGGATCCTCCACTTAGGGAGATAGCTCTAATTATGGGGACAAACAGCAAGAAAAGGCCAATAGGGATCAGCTTGATGTCTCAGCTGTGAAGTCCCCAAGAAACAGCCAGCTGCCTCCTAATGAAACTGTGTATAGGATCAGAGTTAGACACAGCTGGGTTTTTTTTCCAGTTTTCTTTCCTCTTTTGCATTCTAAGTAGCAGAGAAGAGTGAATTTAGCCACTATTTTAATTTTTCCAAGTCCTTCAAAGTAGTGCTACTGTGGCTATTATGGGAAATCTAAATGGGAAACCCAACAGATATGCAGAGCTTCTTGGAACACAGCTGTTGCCTGTCACTGTCAAACTGGAGACTCTAGAAAGATCATTCTAGCCCAGGGCTGTCAAACTCAAGGCCCGTGGGGTACTTAGATCTGGCCTGTGGGACCGCCCTGGAAACAACAAAGGACTGGCCTGAGGTACCTCTGCCAACCAAAATGGAGCTCGGGGAGAGGGCTGGCAGAGGGCTGCAGGAGGTCACTGCAGCTGCGCGAAGTCTCCCCAGGCTCCGTTTTCTCTGACAGAGGACTGCAAGAGGCCATCGGGGCCTAAAACGGAACTTCAACATCTGACGCAAAGCTGGCCACACCCCCAGCCATGCCCCCCAGCCTCCCAAAGTCAAACACAACCCTGATGCAGCCTTTAATTAAATCGAGATTGACACCCCTATTCTAACCCCACAGCAAAATTGAAACCAGTCTCCTCCAAAAAGCTTTTAGCAAAGAATCATGGGAAAGGGAACAATGCATTACAATTCTGTAAAGTGCAAAAAGGGGATGGGGTCTTAACCTCCTTTCCTCCCCAATTCTTCTGAAACTTTCTTATGTACAGTGGTACTTAAAAGTTATGAGCAATGCATGGCAGAGTTGCAAGGAGAAAACAAGCGTTCTCTAAAGAGAACGTTGTTGCTCATCTACATTTTGCAAAAGTCTGTGCAGATAAGCCAAAAGGCTACTGGAAGAATTTATGTTGACATAAAAGATCAAACTAGACATTTTTGGCTTGAATGAAAAGTATTATGCTTGGTGAAAACACTACCATGAAAGCCTTACCACATACGTGAAAATGGTGATGACAATATCCTGGTATGGGCCTACTGTGCTGCCGCTGGATCAAATAGCTTGCCATTATTAACACAACTGTGAATCTGGAATTGTGTCAGCAAATACTACAGGCAAATGTCAACGTACATGTCCATGAACTGAAGCTCAAGAGAAAATGAATTATGCAGTAAGTAACAACTGAAAGCACAAAAGTCATAGAACCAAAGATGGTTGAAAGAAAGTTAATGTTTTGGAATAGTCAAGTCAAAGTCCTAATTGGAATCGTATGAAAATGTGGAAGAACCTGAAGTGGGCAATTCATGCAAGGAAGTCCTCCATCATTCCAGAGGTTAAGGTATTCTGAAAGGAGGAATGGGCTAAAATTCTTCTAAACCAATGTGCCAGATTGATCAACAGTCCACCATAAAATTTAGTTGCAGTTAGTGCTGTCCACCCCAGTTATAAAAAGCAAAGTTTCACATACTTTTGCCACACACAAATAAGTAGCTTTGGATTATTTTCCTAATGAACAAGTACAATGTTTTTATTCATTTATTTAATTGGGCCCTTTAAATGTAAGTTTAGGACTTACATGGATCATGTTTTAGGTCATATTTGTGCAGAAATATTGAAAATTCAAAGGACTTAATAAACTCTAAAGCATCATTGTAGGCAATATTTTTACTGGCTACATCTCTAATTTTTAAACCCTATCAGATACTTATTATAGGCTGCCAGGATTTTAATTTGGACAATTATCTGCTTTCAATTTTCACTTTTTCATTGTGGATGTAGTTGGAGAAGGGGGAGATAAACTGATTTTCCCCCCAGTTGCTTTCTTAAAGGTTGGCACAGACTTAACACCGCATTGCACAATGTCCACCTAACTTCTGGTTGTTTGAAGCCTTTTATCTCTTTTCTCCTTTCAAATCAACTGCTGTGGAGATTCTTTTCTTTCTGGATGAAAGTAGCTGGGCATTTTCTAAAAAGTCTTGTTTTTCCTTAATTTTCAAAATTATATAGTTTTTTTTGTGAGCAGCTTGTCGTATGCATTGTCGTATGCATAAATTATGTTGTTTAGTTAATGGTTCCATTTACTTCCAAATGCTTGAGTACTTAATTAGGAATTCTGAAATTTAAAAATTGGTATCCACAACAAAATGCTACAACATAGAATACTTCAGTTCCAGACTCCAGTCAGAAAGGTATGTTAGCTTCCATAATACAGATAGTCCTTGACTTACAACCACAACTTATTCCAAAATTTCTGTTGCTAATTGAGACAGTTGTTAAATAAATTTTGGCCCATTTTACAACCTTTCTTGTCACAGTTATTAAGTAAATCTGGCTTCCTTATTGGTGATTATATGAGCCCAGGACACTGTAACTGTCATAAATATGAGTCAGTTCTGATTTTTCATCATCTGACCATGGGGATGGCTGCAAGGATGAAAAATGTGAAAAGTGTGAAAAATGATTATAAGTCACCTTTTTCAGTGCTGTTGTAATTTTGAACAATGATTAAATGTACTGTTGTAAACCAAGGACTACCTGCACTAAATTTTTATTTTTCCTTACCAATATTTTAATGTTTATTTTCCACTAATAATCAGCTTAGTGTACCCAGTAAGCATTTTCACTGTCATAACTAAATGTCTCCCGCTTCAATTTTTTTCCCTTAAAGAATGTTTATATTTTCCAAAGAATTCGTCTAACTCTATAAATACTTCATTTGTATAAATACGTGCAGTTTTTCTACAGGGTCACATACAGGAATTAAATTCATTATTTAATTATACAAAATGGCCTGTTTTGACTAGGATGATGGGAATTCTCGTTCTTCAAGTAGAGAGAGCAATACATTGTAAAATATTGATTTAGTTGGTAAAAAATATTCTGCAAACAGCACCCCTATATAAACTATATTAATAAACAGGAAATTTTGCAGCATCCACAAAATGATTTCCTCAGTCCACAGCAAAAGAGCAATTGCAGGACAGTTTGTTTTAAAAGCAATTTTGACCCTCTTCAAGTACAGATAGAGGCTTTGTGACAGCACTTCACAGATTTATTTAATTTATTTGTCACTGTGTGTACACCTTCAAGTCAGTTTTTGACAACTGACATCTGGCTGGACAAACCCTGCAGTTTTCTTGGCAAGGGTTTTGGGAAGTGGTTTGCCATTGTCTGTTTCTTCCTAGGACTGAGTGTTGACTGATTGGCTGAAGTCCACCCAGCTGGTTTTTTGGGTAAAAATGGGGCTAGAATTCAGTCTCTCAAGTTTCTAACTGATACCTTAACCACTAACCAAAGTGGCTCTCACATCACAGATTATGCTCCTAATAATCCAAAATAACCATGAATCTAACACAGGCTTCCCTAACCTGGCACACTCCAGAAATTTTAACTGCAGTTTGCAAAAACGTAATTCAATCCACTTGGAAAGCATCAAATTTCAAAAGGCTGTTTCAATATACTACTTGTCTCACAGCAAGAAAATCAGTAAACAGGGTCTAAGGAAAACAAAGCAGAATGACCAAAACAACAATCTTATAAGTAAACAGATAATTGCAAAACCAAAATATAAAACATTTAAATTTAAAAACTATTTAGTGAATTGTCTGGAATCTAAAGGAAAAGTTATATCATGTTGAACAACTCTAACAAGATTAGACATCCCCCCCTTTTTTAAATGGGGGAACGAATCCAGAAAGTTGAGAATATAAGAAACCAACATATCAACTAGTAGACTAAGTCCTACTCCCTTTGTTAAGGATAACTTATTTATATAACTTATACACTAAAGCTATTTTAAAGCAAATAAAATTAAGCAAACTTCTCCACAATAACTGGTACAATAGTTCATCCTAGATAGTAAAGAAGCAAAATGAGTAAAAAAGCAGTTGGGGAGGGGGGCAGAAATAGTTTTAAGGGGAAAAAGGTGGCCTCAGTTCCTCCATCAAGCAAAGATGTTGCAAAGACAATCCCAGACAGGAAATGTAGCTTGCAATGCCACTAGATACGGAACTTGTGTTCAACAGCTTGGGGGGCCTCATAGTCTTCCGAGAAGCACAGTATTAGAAATAAGAGGTCGGCTTTTGTGGTGTGAAGAGGCCTCTTGGCATTACACAAGGGTGAGACCTTCCTCTAGTCCCATGGCACCATCTTTCTCACTATTCCCCCTTGGATATGTTGAGTTTGTGATCAGATGACCAATGCACCAACTGTTGCTTGAAGCGATAATCATAAAGAGAGAGGTTTACCACTTAACTGACTAGTTATAAAAACTGGAAAATTCAGGTTTTAGTCTTTGGAACCCCTTTTCAATTCTATTAGCCTTTCCTAATGCTCATGCACAACACCAGGCTCAGTCCCACATCTGGTTTCTAACTACGAATGCAAAAAAGCCAGTGTAGTGTATTTGGTAAATGGCTGGAATGAGACTAGGGCAATGGCACCCTGAACCCTTTCTTGGAGTGGCAGCTGAAAGGAAGATCACCATGGTTGAGGTAGATGCTGAGAGAAGGTTAATGAGCTGCACAACCTCGTATCCTTTGCACCTATATAAAATCAGACATTTGTTTCTCTGCTCTAGCAATAGCTATTTTGCATCTACTTTCTGAGAATCACCATCTCTTAAAGAATCTTTTTAAGATGTATCTATGGGTTCTAACAAGGCAGGAGCATATGGAGGGGAAAGGATCTAAATCACTGGCTGGCTCTGGCCTTCTATTAAAAGATGCCCCATGAAAATAGGGGATAGTGAGCCATGAAAATGGCCCAGAAGCAAATGCTAAAGTATTATATTGCTTATTTGTGAGCAGTCAAAGCACACCATATACATTATCTCAACCATCCTTATAATTCTGTAAGGAAAGTATGACATGAATTTACCTAAGGTCATTGTCCCATTAAATTAGAGGCTAATTCTGGAAGCTATAATGCAACACATTAAGGTATCAGATTAGGAAAGGCTCTTTAAGGTTTATATCATAGGATTTCACTTGGCAGTTCATAAGCCGCAATCAACATACCAACCACACAATGGTGTGTTTTTTAATATATTGGGATAGGATGAGGTTTGGGGTAGAAAAAGATTTGTAAGTGAAAGAGAGAAAAGGAGAAAGATGAAGTAGGCAACAAACCACAAAGAGAAGTTAGTATATGAAAAAAGATTGCTGGGTTCATATACAAAGCTGCAGTAGACTAAAATTGAGTTAGGTAGTTAGTGACTCAACATATTGTCTGAGCACAGCAACCGGTTTAGAGTTTACCATATTATGTGGAATTTCCCAACATATAAGATGAAAAAATAAAAATAAATCAGGGTCCAGGTTTATCTGCTAAACAAACTCAAATTAAAAATACTTCTATTCTTACAGAGTATGTTGCGCCCAATTATACATTATAACTTAACGTCCTGATTTATACAATATGGTAAACAATGACACACAGAACCACAAATTATCAAGTCCTACTTTAATTGAGTGCAGCACATTTATTTAATATGTATGCCACCTCATAGGAAGTTACTCTGGGCAGTGTACAATCATTAAAATAAAATATATAAAAACAATGAGTTATATTAAAAACCACAACCATCTGGTTCAGGAGAGAAAATTAAATACATACCACTTTAAGATAAGCCAGGTCTTGAGAATCTTATAGAAAAAGGGTGGAACTAGCCTTATTTCAGGGGTGAGAATGTATTGTGTGAATCTTGCCAGTTGTTTATTTTTTTAAGCTGGAATGGCTGAAGGCTACCAATTTTATTTCCTCTCAACATTTTTTCAGATTTTCACTGCTGTCCACATTCTGCAGGTGTGAGTGGTTTATGAGGTAAATAAATTTAATGAGCTGAATATTCCATTTATCCCAATATTTTGTACTCCAGTTCGTACCAAATCAATACATCTTCAAGGGCACCAGACTGGGGAAAGTCTCAGTCAGAATGTCAGACAGAAGTATTTCCCAGCCCTGTTACGTGATCCTTTTGACTGGAGGTTCCAAGATCTACTCCTTTACCACAGAGCTAAAGCCTTTCTTCTAAAAATAGATGCATATTGTAACTTGTAGCCATTAACAGCACTTAGATCAGGGGGAACACAGGCCCATTCATAGCTATGCTGGAGTGATAAATTTAAGAACGAAATTCAAGATGAAATTAATAACATCTTTAGACCTTTCGGATTAAAAAAGAACAGCAGACGTGAAAAGAGGGATGAGTCTCTGAGTCAACTGGGACCATAGGATAGGATAAGATTTTAAGTCTTTGTCCCTGCAGATTTTTGCTATTGGTAATGGGAGAGGACTTGAGTTTTAATCAGGACTATAATAGGAAGAGAGGTTGCACACACCTGCTTATAAGTAGTCCTTGACTTACAACCATAAGTAAGCCCAGGATTATGGTCGCAAGTTGTTCCAATTGTTAAACAGATCATTCTATGACCGATGCAACTTTGTAACATTTTTATGGTGGTTATTAAGTGAACCCATGGTCATTAAGTGAACCCATTGTCTGCAATGGGCATGTTATATATTGCTTCAGAGAAAAATAACCAAACCATCTTAGCTTAGCACAATGTGTCAATGCACTTATTCTATATTTCCTTCTTTAACAGATTTCCTTTTGGGAAAAAGGAATGAAAATGCCCAGATCCCTATAAAAGTCCAGATGGGGCAATGCACAATGAAGGACATTCAAGTTCAAGGGTATGCTAAGCCTTAAATGGTTCATTTGGTTTTGGCTTAGCATGTGTTCAAAACATAGTCACTGTGGCTTATCAACAAGCTGTAGGCTCAGGACAATTTTGAGTTACTCAAATTGTCTTGTATTATATTTTGCCCTAGAAAGAAGCCAAAGTATCTTGTTCCAGATTTTAATTAATGATTATTTTTACTGCTGCTTTTAAAATAGGGTTTGATCTCAGAGTATTAACTGAGATTATTTTATTATGATGTTATATAGTGTTGCATAGGCTGTCTCAAAGTGACTGATTAAATCCAGTAAGTAAATAATTTTAGATAAAAAAATTACTAAGTAATGCAATACAACAATAATTCTTCTTCTTCTTGTGCCATATCTGTCATCGAACATTGGCAATAATGTTGGTGATCCTATTTTTACCAACAGCCGCTCAAAACAGTGCTGTTGAGTTTTGTCCAAACCAGTCCCCTTAGAATTAGCAATGCAAAAAGCTGCTTGACTTCCAAGGAAGACCCTCTATCCCCGAAAATCAGCTAGCAGAGAAGTACAGCTATCAACACTTGTGCCACGCAGAGAAAGGGTCATTCAGCCCAATCTACTGCAGCACTGTTTCCTGATATTGCACCCAGAGCAACAAAGAGAAGTAGTAACAGATCAGTTCTTTTCCACTATCACTCCTTTCTTCCTCCCATTTTCTCTACCACCCCAACAAGCAGTGACAATAAAAATAAGATTCCCCCCCCCCAAGTTTTTTATTTTATATTTAGTTTTTTTTTCTTTTGGCAGAGAGGCAAGAGAAACCACTGCTTGATGTTTTTGACAACTGGAAGAGGAAATTTGAATAGGGAGAAGAAAAAGGGGAGAGAACTGAATTCCTCATCAGACACACAGAAAATGCAAGGATATATAACTATTTTACACAGTACAACAAACTTATTAATTGCATCCTTTCGGACAATGGCCCCCAATCTTTCCGACTCTGTGGTGATAGGAGAGAGAGTGGTTTACATGTGTGCCTGCTGCTGGCACAAATGGAGCTTCACGTACTGGTGTGTGTGTGTGTGTGTGTGTGTGCGTGCGTGTGTGTGTGTGTGTGTGTATTTGCCCACCGCTCATGAGGCCCAATTCCCAATAGGCTCTGATCTGGTACTGGGCCACAGACTGGGGGTTGGGGATCCCTGCTTTAGATGATATTGGAACCTCACTTTCCTAATTAAAAGTGCTACTGCTTTAGTTCCAAATTTTGAAAATAGGAAATCTTACCGATTATGAAGAGGAGAAATAGGTGCATAAACGGGCTTCAATAACAAGCTTCATCTACAGAAATCTACAGAAAATACAAAGATATGTCCCATGGCATTACAAAACACAACAGGTTGGAATTCTTTATTGCAAAGGTAAAGATCAGAGGTGCATCGTATCTCTCTGGCTAGAAATTATAGCCTCTGAATGTGGAAGGAACCAAAAGGTAATCGCAGTGATCTCAACTGTTCCCAGCAAAGTGTTGTGTCATCCTTCTGATTAATCGAATGGAGTAAGGCTGTTTTGTGAGCCAATTTGGCACCAGATTTTTCTCCATCTCAGCCTGTGGTTAATATAGTTTCAGTTCTAACTCTGGTTTGGCCAAAATTCAAAATATCAGAAACACCTAATTAGGATTCCTCATCAAGATGTTTTTCTTATCTAGCCATAGGAAACTTGCAATTTAGTATACCATGCAGCAAGCTTCAGGTATTTTATAGCCAATAAAAATATATAGTATAACGTGTCTTATTTCCAGTCATACTACATAAAATCACATATTTTTTTCTTTCTCCAGCCCTACTTTTGGGTTCCCAAGCAAAATTTAGCTATTCCAAAATAACAATGAGATCAAATTGCTTATTTGAGCATTTAGCCAAACAGGAAGTCCTCAACTTATGACAATTTATTTAGTGGCTGTTAGGGATAACATTGGTTACCTAACTTAGTTTGGGTAAAAATAATATATAAACTATGTTAGTGAGTAAAAGTGTGTGTATCACTTTAACTGTTAAAACATGTATTTTGGGTGCAGTTGTAAAATCACCATAAGAGGGAGCAAGAGAGCTCACTGTTTGCTGGCTTTTACTGGATAGCTGACAATGTTAGATTGATGGTGATAACTGAGTGTTTCCCTGCTGTTGTTGAAACGAAGAAAAGGGGTTTGATTTTCTTCATATCTCTGACTGCAAAAGAGATATATTGCTGGACTGATTATTTGTAAGTTTACTGACCTCTATTTCGACACTGGACTTTGCAACTGATTAATCCCTGGATGGACTGAACTAGTGTATGACATATGGACTGTTTTGACTATGCTATAACTCTTGCTGGAATAAAAAACTATTTAACTGGCACAGTGTATCTGTTTTTCTGAGTGTAAACTACAACAATGTTTATCTCACATCATTTGCCTGCCTGCTAGACTGCCGTTGCACGTTCTGCTAGGGTGTGTATCCCTAACAGTGGCCATTCAAAGTTATATTAGTGCTGAATAAAAGTGATTTATAGCCATTCCATACACTTATGATTGTTGCAGTGTCCCACAATCACATGATGAATATTTGGGCATTTGGCAAATATACTGGTATATATTTATGATGGATGATCAACTTATTTTCCAAAGCACCAAAGGCAAGACAAGAAACAAATTTAAGAGAAATTTCCTAACAGTGAGGACAATTATCCAGTGGAACAGCTTGCCTTCAGAAGTTCTAGGTTCATCACTGGAGGTTTTTAAGAAACCTTTCATAGCCTTTCTGAAATTGTATAGAGTATTCTACTCTACTCTATTCTAGAGCAAGGGGTTGGACAAGAAGACCCCTTCCAGCTCTATTCTGATCCTGATTGGATCTGATTAGATCTTTCATAAAGGTATTAGCAAAATATCAAACACTGGATATTCCAGCATGAAACTCTATTTGATATTTACAATGCAGGTAGTCCTTGACTTACAATCACAGTTGGGATTAAAATGTTCTTGTTAAGAAAGCAATTAAATGAGATGTGTCCAATTTTAAAACTTTTTTGCTGTGGCCATTAAGTGAATTACATGGTTGCTAAGCAAATTTGGTTTCTCATGTTGACTTTGCTTGTTGGAAACTGGCTGGGAAAGTCTCAAATGACAATCACATGACCGTGGGATACTGCAATCGAAGTTTTGATCCCAACTGTGATTGTAAGTCAAGGACGACTTGCATTGTAAACACCAAATAGAGTTTTATGCTGGGACATCCAATACTTGATATCCAATCATTACCTTTTACTAATACCCATATGAAAGTCTCATTACCAGATAATCCACAATTTTTAAGATGCACATTAAACTATCATACTAGATGTAAGCCAATGGAAACATACAGGGTTTGCAAAACTAATTCCTGTACTATAATTAGATCTAATATGATGCCACAGGTCATATTGGAGCTAAAGAAAAACATTTTACCCCTACAATTTGAAACAATGAGGTTGTAAATTAAAATCCTATACATCATCTGAATGCTAATAGGGGGAGAGGCGTTCAGGTTCATTCATGTCAGCTTTCTACATTCTGTGTAATGAGTTGCTCTCACTAATTGTAATGTTTTCATTTTTTCCAAATGATTCTTTAACAGACATTATCTATACAGTCAACACGAAAAGACTGAGATGCTAGCTAAAGGGAGAATTAATCAACGAAGTACAGCCCACTGTGATAACTGGCATAGAATCTACTGGTAAGTAGTTTATTCATTAGTATTAGACTTGATTTTTATGAAATGAAAATAAACTTACCACTTCTCTCTCCTTGCTTCAACTCTAGTTTTCAGAACCAAATTAAATAAACTGATATTTGACTTCCAGTCTATCCATGACCATGTGTCCTACCTTTGACCCACATGAGCTTCAACTATCTGTGTCAGACTCAGACCCTGCTGTCACAAAACTAAGCCCCAGGCCTAATATATAGATAATATAACCATAAGCAAACAAGGCTACCACAAAATAGAATCAGGGTTCAAAGAGCCTTTCTAGTTCTTATTAATTGATTATTGCATACCACAGAGCCTTCAGATAGACCACATGCAACTATTTCTGAATACTGCATCCAACTTCCAATACTTTTAAAAACTTACAAGATACAAATATGAAAATGCCTAAACATTGCTCTTCCCTACTGAGACCATATTTGAATTTTAAGTTATTATAATATCAAGTTGATCAGAATTTTCATTTTTAAACACAGAGATGTATAACACCTAACTAACCTTGGTTAATCTGGAAAAATTGGGGCTGAAATTACTTAGTACATGAATGGGAGATCTATTGATGAAGCCCAGGATTTCAAGTTAAGTCCCAGAAAATAGGAGTGAACCACTTTTATACTAATACCAAGAAAGTTACATGAACATAACCTGAAATCACTAAGAATCAAAGTAAAGCTTGATTTGAAGACTCATTACTGACAGAACAGTACACATGCAACCCGAAAAAAATAAGTTCCTGCCCTGATTACCTTAAAGTCCAAAACCATGCATTTAAACTAGCAGCAATGCATTCTATATCCATGACACAATCATAGTTATAAGCAACTTTCTTTCTTCACTATCAAGTTGTCCCTTGTAGGCTGAAAGCTTCCCTTTCCCCATTTAGGGAATTAAGAAGAGAGAAACAGGCAAGGAGTACTTAATTTTTTATTATTATTATCTGTGGCTCTCAGGCTGCTTTTTTGCTTAAAAAGCAAACAATTGCTTTTCCCCTCCTTGTAAATATGTGTCAAAAACATCAGATTTACAGATATAGAAGATGATGAACACCCATGTTCCATAGCTCAAATTGTCAATATTCCAAACTACTTTTTTCTTTGTATCTCCATTAGATATCTGGGTATGGGTGTGTAACACATAGTTTGACATTGTCCTTATTAAATATTTATACTTTTAATCAGCTCGAATATTTAGTTGATTTTTTTAAAAATGACCACATCCCACAATTACAGGTAGTCCTTGATTTAAAACAGTTCATTTAATGACAATGAAGTTACAACATCACTGAAAAAAGTGATTGATGACCATTTTTCACATTTACAAATGTTGCAGCATCGTCATTGTTACATGATCAAACTTCAAAGGCTTGGCAACTGACTCATATTTAGGATGGTTGCACTGTCCCAGAGTCATCTGATCACCTTCTGCCACCTCTGATAAACAAAGCTAATCAGAAAATCAGATTCACTTAACAACTGGGTTAGTAACTAACAACTACATGATTCACTTAACAACTATGGGCAAGAAAAGTCATTAAACCGGGCAAAACTTACTTAACAAATGTCTCATTGAGCAAAAGAAATTTTGGGCTCAATTGTGGTTGTAAGTTGAGGACTACTAATATAGGCATAGGCTATATAAATATCTCAAAATCTTGGCCACCAGGAATGTATTTCATGATGTATGGAAGCCAAAGACTCATTTTTTTGCTTTACTCCATATACCCGTATAGGTGCTTGGCAACCAGCTCACCTTTGGAGCCCTTTCTCACGTTGACAATTTTCAATGTACTTTGCTGGTTTCTGATGCTTACTTCTGGTTTCCAACAAAAAATGCTCAAGGAATAAAATGGATTCACTTAACAACTGTGGCACTTACTTCATGACTACAACAAAAAAATGCCCAAAAAAATCAGGTCCATTCATGTCATATTTCAACTTAAGAATGCAATGACGTATGACTGTAAATTTGGGCTCAATTACAGTCACAGATCAAGGATTAATTTTATTTTATTTTATTTCATTTTATTATTTATTTTATTATTTATTTATTTTTGTATTTAGCTGCCCATCTCACCATGAGGCAACTTTGGACAGCTTACATTACAACATTAAAAATATTAATTTGTTGCAGCATAGCAAATTAATGGCTAACAAAAAACATCTATCCAAGAGCTAGTTAATATCTATATCTATAATCTATATCTATAATATCTATAAAAACCCACATGATGCTCTCGAGAGCATGTAAGAAGAACAAGCATTATCCTTAAGGAATGCCATCTATATAAAATAAGACGCAAGAAATGTGTAGACAAAAGTGCTCCTTCAAGTAGCCCAAACAGTTTTCTGAGATGGTACACTGTGTAGCACCTCGCCAAATTGGTACAAAAGAATCAAAATTCTAGCCCTCCCCTTTCTGATGATATTAGTGCATCACCATACTTGCTTGGTTTAAACACACACACACACAACACACACACACACAAACAAGGTTTGCCTTTATGCCATACATCTATCCCTTTGGGTTGCTTTTCATCTTGTATATCCAAGTGTGTAGTAGGAAAGGATAACACTGCCTTCTGTCCTTAGATATGCCTGCATTATTAAGTCTTTGCTAGCACCATTTCAAACTATTTTTAAAAAGGTATAAATTTGCATATTTTCATCTGGATATATTTTCATGTATATACATACATAGACACAATGGCCCTCATATTTGAAATGCATTTTTCTCCTACTATAAACATTTATTTTTTTTAAAAAAAATAGGAAATCTCTTCCTTTTCACTTGATACCTTTTTATTGTTGTTTTACTTTTGTTGCTCATTTATGGATTTAGCAGACAGACATCTCTTTTGTCTTCCATCAAGGCATTCAGAATACTGAAGAAGAGAATCCTAAGTTGTTCAATTAAATCTTTATTAAGATCATAGACCAGCAAAAAGAAAATGGGACACAAACAATTAATAATTTTTAAACAGCAGTATACCAACAAAAATTATACAAGGTCCCTCTCTATTTATTTACTACTATTGAACATCTAAAATATACTATTTAATCCTATGTATATATGCAATATGTGTACATACACGTTACATGGTATAATCTGTATAGGCACACAAAAAGATAAATTAGATACTATATATACTGCATGTGTACACACACACACACACACACACACCTCTTCTAAAACTATATACCTTCAACCCCACACACCCAAACTCTACTTTCTGCCATTTAATATACCTTCTGTTCTAATGATATTACACATATTTTCCACGACTGTTAGAGCCAGGAGATGTCATGGGCATTGCCAGGAAATTATGGACAAGAAGGTGGCAGTGGGCAACCAAAAGTGCATGGCTGGGGCCTATACAACCACCTTCCCCCTCACCTTAATGAAGCCTTGGCATACTAGCAGAAGCACTGGCAACACATAGTATCCGTTCACGTTGGTTGGAGAACATGCAGGTGCGACAGAAAGTGCGAGTGAACCAGATCCAGACATTTCCCAGCTCCCCTCGGCCCATAAACACCACTTGTCCCTCTTCCTCCCCAGTGCCAGGTGATCCCTTGTTCTCTGCCCCTGCCATTCTAGAGGGTGGGTGGGGCAGCTGGAAGGCCAGGCATTCCCACAACCTGACCGAGCGGGTAGGAGAGGGGTGATCTGGGCAGTGTAACCTAGCAGCCCCTGGCTGCCCCAATCTGCTGGCAGTTGGGGCAGGCAAGTCCAGGCGGGACAAGATGCGGGCTGGAGGAGTGGCCCAGCACCAGCAGCTCAACCTAGTTTATCTTCGTCTCTGCCACCAGTTGCAGCAGGAAAGGCAGGCAGGGATTGGGGGCGCGGCCAACTGGGAAAGTCAAAATGCTGCCCAGCCTGGAGCTGTCGGCGGGGGGGGGGGGGGGGGGGGGGGGAGGGGGGGGAAGCAAGGCAGGGCCTGCAAGGGAGGCTTTAAGTTCCCAGCCCTTTCTTTCTAAAACTGTCCAAAAGAGGGAGGGGAGGAAGGCTCCCATTCGGTCCCTTTGTCCCTATACATGACAACAACTTACCAGGAAAGCAGTGAAGGTAGGCAAGTGGGGAAGGAACCAGAGAGCAGCTGGGCTAAAGGCATCTGCAAGTAGGGAAGGATCCAGGAAGCAGCTTGGGCAAAGGCATCGCATGGTAGACTAGGGTCGAAGGCAGGCAAGCGGGGAAGGATCCAGACGGCAGCTGAGGCACAGGTGCTGCATGGTAGGCCAGGAGTGAAGGCAGGCAAGCAAGGAAGGATCCAGAGGGCAGCTGGCGTGCAGGTGCTGCATGGTAGCCAGATGTGAAGGCAGGCAAGTGGGAAAGAAGCCGGAAAGCAGCTGGTGGCCGGGCACCGCGTGGTAGACCAGGGTCGAAGGCAGGCAGTGGGGAAGGATCTGGAGGGCATCTGGGGCGCAGGTGCTGCATGGTAGGCCAGGGGTGAAGGCAGGCAAGCGGGGAAGGATCCCTGGCCTACCACACAGCACCCGCATCCCAATTTTTTCTTCTAAAAATCAGTGTCATGTACTTATTGAATATGTTCAAAACAAAATGGGGCTCATTTTCCTATGTATCCTTATACACCATGGCATTTTCCACACATGCTGTTGCTTTCCTCTTATGCAGTGATGAATGTCCCACAAATGTGCAATGTGCTTTCCCATATATTAATGATTAACATAATTAACATAACTCAGAATTAAGGTTCTGGCTTCTTTCTAAAATAGCATGCAAACTTCCAGTATAATTCTGAGTATGAATATTTCTTCTTTCAATAATTAAACACTGTCATTCTATCCTGACAAATTTCTAGCAATATTCTAGGACAGTGGTTGCCAACTAATGGGCCGGGGACCACTGGTGGTCCACGAGAAAATTTTGGTGGTCTGCAGAGAAAAGTCACCCTCAAAGCACCCCCCAAAGCAATTAATCCAGGCTGCGCAGGAACACAAGGCTTGAGTCACTTGCATTGTGAACAACATGAGGTAGTGAGGGGAGGGGGAAAGGGCAGGGGGGGAACTTGCCCCACGTGCCTGGCCTGGCCACTGGGCTGCTTCTTTCCGCTTCTTTCTTCTTCTGCTTTTGGCTGCACACAAGTAAAGCAGCTAAAGTCTTTCTTTCTCTCCCCCAAACTCTGCCAGAAATGAGTCTTTGGGACCCTGCAAGGCCTCCTGCTTCAAGAGGCTATGCTGGCAAAGACTCATTTCTGGTGGAGTTTCGGGGGAGAGAAAGAAAGACTTCTGCTGCTTTCCTTGCGTGAAGCCAAAAGTCTGTCTCTCTCTCTCTCTCCCCCTGAGAATGGGGAGTATCCTGCGATCCCAAATAAAGAATGATCGATTGGAAGGAAAACAAGGTGGGGGATTTTCCTGCAGATTTTTTGGGGGGATTTTCCCAGAGTCTCTGGTCTGCGGGATTTAAAATTATGAGTTTGGTAGTCCCTGAGGTCCAAAAGGTTGGTGACCCCTGTTCTAGGATTAATATTATACCACATTGTGAGCTTTGTGTACTGTTTATAATGAGAAAGGTCAGCAGATAAGGTACCCCAATGAATAGTGAATGTTAAACCTGTGTGCTATGCACCCTACCTGTCCTCTAACTAAAATTCTAAAGATAATAGGGAGTATTGCTCCATCAACAACATAAATGTACAATATGTTCAAGTTATTTTATATTATATACAGTTATTTTCTATATGTGATTTGAAGATTTCCATATATAGTCTTAGGCAGCTAAATATCTCAGGAAATCTAGATCACTGATCCAAAAAAATACAAATTTGATGTGTTACAAAAAGTGAGCCTGGACATTACCAAAAAAATATTTGAAAGGGAAAACCAAGTCCAGGTAGCTATAGCAGATGAACTGAACTCCAGAGAATAGGCAGTTTTCCTAGTTTCAAGTATTTTGTCTGGGATGCGGATCCTTCTAGGTGCTAAATGGTGATCAGTTATTTACAATGAAGGTAGCTTATTTATCTTGTTTTGATTCCTTGTTCCTTCCAGATTCCTTGGTAAATTTAGGAATGGCTACTATCACAACATGTGTATTAGTGCCATATGAGGCAAATTTCCATACTGTGAAGAAGAAGCCTGAATTAAATTCTAATGCAGAAATGGAATAACTATTCCCACCAAATCTGGTAAGCCTCAAAAGAACCTGGAGTTCAAACCATCATCTCAGCCAGCATAGCCACTGTGCTTACTAGTAAGGGGAGCTGCAGTCAAACAGCTCTACAGATGGGGCAAATTGGAAAAGTACTCTAGAGAAAGCACTCCTGTGGTTAAATAGGAAGGAGGTAGGCCCCAAGATTGAACAAATGAGGGTTGAGAGTAAATAGAATAGAATAGAATTCTTAAAACCCCCGAATAAAATTGAAATTATTGCAGGATAGTAGACATAGAGGTGGCTTCAGACTCCCAGATTGGGAATTATATTATCATGCCGCGGCATTAACACGGATAAGGGAGTGGATTCATTTGAAAAAGAAAAGAATTTTAACATTAGAAGGCCATGATTTGCAGACAGGATGCATGCCTTTATCTGGAGAAAAAAAGCAAAACACACTCATATTTTCACAGACATCAAATTAGGCATGCACTTATACAGGACTGGGGGAAAATCAAGAAAAAATATTATATTAAAATACACGGCTGGCTATCAACCATGGAAACAATGATCTACCCTAATACACTTGGCCTACACAAAATGGTAAGATACAGTGAACTATTAGACAAACAAGGGAAGCTGATAACAAACCAAAAATTGAGAGAGCAAGGAATAAATATAGATTGGTGGCCATATTTACAATTGCAGATGAGATATAAAAAATACTTAGAAGAATATGGCATTGATAGGGAACAACAACATAGATAAAATTCTACTAGGATCAGAAGAGAAATTTATAATGAAAATGTATAATTATTTGTTAAGATTCGATAGAGAAGAAGAAACAGTAAAAGGATCTGGGATAGCCTGGGCAAGGAACTTTGGGTATAATATTCAACTAGAAGATTGGAAAAAAATTGCAGACAAAAAATTATAAATTAACAATGTTTGCTGCATACAAGGAAAATTTCTATAAAATGTTTTATTGTTGGCATTTAGCACCAGCAAGATTGGCAAAGATATATCCAAATATGAATCCAGAATACCGGGAGTGCAAACAAAAATATGTTACCTACTTTCATATATGGAGGCTGTACCCCAAAGCGAGGAAATACTGGGTAAAAATAAAATTTGACTAAAGGAAATTATAGGTCTTCAAACTGAACTTAAACCTGAAACATTTTTATTAGGAATAACTAGAGTAGAATTTAATGAAAAAACCAAATATATTATAGTGCATATAGTGACACGGCAAGAATTGCTTTTGCACAAAATTAGAAATTGGACAGTACCCCAGTATGGTAATAAAGTAAGTGTTGGTTTGTGCAGAGATGGTTAAACTTACATTGGAATTGCAAAATAGAGAGGAATCGGAATACTATACAGTCTGGGATAAATAGTATCGCTGATTAGACAATAGAAATAAGAACTAAAAGTAGAAATGTATGTAGATATACATGAAATTGTCGGTATCACAGTGTTATAAAAATGTACAAGAGACTTGTCATTGTGAAAAAATACAATAACATTATTTTTTAAAAAAGAATAGAAATTTTTTATTAGCCAAGTGTGATTGGACACACAAGAAATTTGTCTTTAGTGCATATGCTCTCAGTGTACGTAAGAAAAAATAAAATACATCAAGAATCATAAGATACAAATGTGACAATCTTCACCCAACACAGCTTTTCTCCTTGAACATTCATTCTGGTGGTGTTCCTGTATGACTCTAAGCTCCTTGGAAGCATCCTCAGACTAAACATTCATTTTTCCTGCCTCTCAAATAATGTCTCTCCTTCACCCCACCCTGCACCTCCTTTTTTCTTCCTCTGTGATGGAAACAACCATTTAAATCAAACTACAGCAACAGAGGCTCTCCACGTGCGTTTTAGCTGACATATCTCCGCCCATGTACCACACTCACACACACTAACCCACACACAGCCACCGTTCATGCCAGCAATAGTGAACTCTGCCCCACTTCCAGAAGACAGAGCATGCGAGAAAGCTCTCAGAAGGACACAAGATTTGAAAAGAAGTCAGCAGCCTGGGGCAGGACCAAGCCTCAGTTGAGGTTGCTTATACTATGTTTGTACAGAACTGTACATGGCCTTAATATAGGCTAGGCCACAGCAATGGGAGGGAGGGTTGAGAGGGGAGCTAGACAGCTTGACTTGCATCTAATCAAGGAGTTCTCCCCAGATCAACTCCTTGATGGCTCCTTCCAACAGTTTGGTCTTTCCTGAACATTGCAGAAATCAGATGTATTTTCCCCAAAACCAAGAGGAGGGGCTTGCCCACACAAAGTCAACATTTTGCCTAGTCAAAACAGGCAGAAATCAAAAGAGGAAAGTAGGGGAACCAAGGCAACAAACACAGTAAACTAATCTGAATTGTCTCTAAACCATACAATCTAAAGAAACACAACCCAGAATTCATGATTACCACATTTGGCAAAATGGCTAGGAGTAAGTTGTTTGTGCAAAACAAATTTCACTCCTGACATGAATTCATCAGGTTATTTTAGGAAACATCATATTCTCTTTTCCCTCATCTGCAATACAATATTTACCCATCTAACGGGACTGTTGTAAAGATTTGCTGAGTTATAGAAATGACACACCCTTAATAACAGAAACTGTCATCTGGGTTCAAAGTACTTTTATTAGGATCTACTCCATCAACATTTGTTTAAAAGGATTATGTTTCTTAACCTTAATACAGTATTTCAAGTGCTATACACTTTTCAACATGGAACATAAAAATAAGAGGAAATATCTCTGATATTGGAGTGAGTTTTTAAATACTTAATGCCTCACTTCATTTCTAGACATCAGTTTCTATATTTTTTAAAGAGAGAAAAAAATCCAATATTCATTATAAAGATACTATATACATGGATTTCTTAAACTCTTCGACATAGCAGTTTCCTCAGTTAAAGACTGTGAAGAACCCAGGAATAATATTCAAATATCAAAACATTTTATATATAAACATACATTCTTTTTCTTTATTGAACAATTTGCAAAACACTTTGACCCTGAATCCCACCTGACAGTGGCTACATAAATGCAAATCCAATTTTAATAAATACCAGTAGGTTAGAAAGATAGTCATGGAAAGCTCCTGGTTTATTTTTATTCCTTTTTTAAATTGCCTGAGTATTGCATCTAAATCAACTGATTCAGCTGGTTAAACTAGAACTAAATCATGCAAAGTACAGACAAATGATGCTCTCCTGTTCATAATTATATTGAACTACACTTGTGATCCTTAACTCTAAAATAAATCATGGGTTTAAAGTCATTTAATATCATAGGAGAAATCACGATTTTATTGATTGGCATATTCCCACCTATGTCTATCAGCATAGCAGATGATGTCACAAACAAATTACCTTGTTTGAATTCTGCTAATAATTTCATTACTGCATCAATTAAAATTGAAATAATATATTAATTGAAAAAGCATACATTATAGGAAATGGCTTTATTAGCAACCATATAACTATACTTTTATTCAGCAATTGTGAGACTTTTTTGGGGGGGGGGGTTTAGGTCTGCCTGCTCCTAAAATTTCCTCATGTATGGGGAAAAGTTACCATATCTGGATCAACTTGAAAACCAACTGGCCTCAATTTCAGATACCACAGGATGGTGCTATTGCCAATGGCTGTCTGCCCCCACAGCCTCTTCGGGAAGACTCTTCTATTACATTAATAAAACTCTGGTTGGTCCTTAATAAAAGGTTAATGTTTCTTTGGAAGCAGATAACAGGATGGTTTAAGGGAGAAATCATTAGATTTTGATATACAAGAATAAAAATCAAATGATGTATTTCAATTGGTCCTGGTCAAGTTATTACCTTTCAGTTTTGTCCTCCATAAGACTATTTGCCTTTTCTTAAGCAGATATGGAAACTGTCCACTAATGATACCGGGATTATGTGGAAAGCATATACACACACACACACGCGTGCGGGCACATAGAATATTATCAAATAGTGCACTTCTGCAAGTAAAAAAACCAATCACCATAACATGCTCGTATGCGCTCACTGCATCAATCTGAGGTAAATATGAACAATGGATAAGTTCAAAACAGTAGAGAGTAATAATAATGTATAAAAGCATATAAAAACATTTAACAAGAAAATTAACCCAGCAGCCGGTGACATCAAGTAGGAACTGATGTGGGACATCTCAGAGCAATGGGAACAACTATAATATAATAAGAAATTTTACAAATGTAAGTGTGAAAAGAAAAGCTGAGTCTGTAACAGTTTCTGTAGTTTTTATTGTACTCTCTGTAGTACCTGAAGCTTCAACCACAGTCAATATGGAGTGGAGGTCCTGAAAAAAAGCATTTCAGGGTCACCCTAGCCAAAGGTCAACCCAGGTGAGATGAAGAAGACAGTATGGCACTGATATATAAAAACTATGCTAGAACACTTCAAGTATATCATGGCTCAGCCACTTCAGCCAAGCACACAACTATTAATTTTTACAGGTAGGGAAACCTGTTTGGTTGTTGTTGCAAAGCTATCAGGAAAAACCACATTATGCATCACCTACTACAATTTAATCCCCATGCGAGCACTTCTAGAAGCCTTAAATGGGATCTATTAAATACTGCCCAAATCTAGTTGCAGCAGGGCAAAGCACCCACCCATCTTTGAAATGTATGAGACCTTCCCCCCCTCCGCTCCCCATCTCAAAAACAAGTTTATAACTGCTCTCCAAGACAAGCTTAACTTTCATATGAACCATAATCAAAACAAAATGTTATGTCTACCAACACAGATCACTGGGTGAGTTGGGGGGAAGAGCAACATCCCTTGGCCAAGTGATCGCTTGGCCACAACTGATTCTGAATATCTTGTTTTAAAGTAAAGGGCACCAATTTTGGGGTTGTGGTATTTCTTCCGTTTATGTGAAATTTAAAAGCTATTTCTCTCTCTTTCATAACCAGCTGCTAAAACTATACATTCCCATTTTGTTGCCAAGTTCCAGTTGTTTCAGATGGTTGTCCTTAATCTGATGCCTGCCAAATTTCCCAGACTATAGTTCCTATAATCTATAGACATCATAGCTTGATCTCCAAAGCCAATTTAAGGGGAGGAACATTTTAGAACAATGCAATTTGGTCATAAGCTAATTTTGTTCTCCAGAAGGTGATAACTATTTAAGAGTGAGTGAGTGTGAATGAATGTATGCGTGTGTGAGAGAGAGAGACAGACAGGCAGAGAGTGTGAGAGAGAGCACAGAGAGAGAGAGAGAGAAACCAAGAATTTCACACACAAGTTTCAAATGTAGCAAGGGTGTTTTTACATACTACAGCGAGATTAATTAAATTGCTCTTGTGCACATTTTGAATGTATACATTAATATTGCTAGTTGGTAGAAGATTCAGATATTGTTAATATGGTACACATAGAAGGTTTACCTTCAGTCTAAGTAGTGCGAAGATCTGCATTCATATTACACACGTATGGGGTAGAAGGACATTACTCCCAATACAGCAATAAGAATACCTCATGGTTGCCTTACCTTTTTGCCTTGTTCACAAAAGTCGCTCTTCTAATATAAGAAAAAAAATTCTGGTTTTAATTCCCTGCCTTGACTTCTAAATAAGTCATACTCTTGGCCTGCGCTAACCTCTTTACTTGCTTATTGCCACTGCAAGCTGTTTTAGGGTGGGCAAAGCTGAGGTCATTTCCAGATCATGACCTCTGCTCTTCTAAGGGCAACCACTATCCACTTAACGCTTGTAGCTTCCTTCAAAGTCTTTTATAGATTTAAAAAAAAACTTTGCTAGTATTACATTCCCTTTTAATGATATTAAAAGGCAACCTTAATATATATTTTTTCATTCTCCCACATTTCTGTTTGCAGAATAAAAGAAGAAAGTAAAGTGACAATTAATACTACATAAAGCAGCAATTAAAGAAAACTTGCAAAGGGAGACCTGGATGTGAAGCCAGCGTAATAGCCATGGGATGATGAAGAGAAGTGCAAATAAAGATATGACAAAATCTTCCTACTTAGTAGAAAAATTAACTAGTACTATCCATGCCCAATGAAAAACCCCATAAATGTGCCTTTAGTCTTGTTCCAGGTTGGAAGTTTACTTCTTTACCAGAAAGAAATTTTCCCCACATTTGCCGTCAAATTGCTACATTCCGGTTGGATATTGCTTTTTTAAAAAAAAAAACCAATAATATATGAATGTCAGAAGTGGTTGAAAGACATCTGGTATCTGGTTGAAAAGATACCTGCCTAATTACCTTTTGATGATCCACGCAAGGGGTGATCTCTGGTCTTTAAAGGGAAAAATAGCTATCTTTCCTTACCCTACAACCCCCAATCCATCAACCTGCACCATAAGCAAATTGATGTATACCCATTCTCTCCCTCATAAAGCAGGGGAGGAAAGAAAGCTGGGGAAGCAGCAACACTGACAAAATTGGAGGCAGGATGGCACAAGGCCCTTCCTTTCAAGACACATGCAAAAACTTGCATGCTGACTGGGACCAACATGGACATAAACTGAGATATAATTTAGATTTATATCAATTTCTGCTCAGCTTTCTCTTTCAATTTTAAATAAAATTGAGAGCTACGCAGAAGCATTTGCAGACATCTCAAAGCTTCTGATTTTTAAACATTGACATGCATTAAATGCTCAGGATTAATCCGCCACTCTAACCATGTTCCCCTACAGACAGATTTCTCTCTGACAGCACAGTCGCCCCTCAGAATCCCCCTTTCTTTAAGAACAGGATCCCTGCTGCATGGGTTCCTTTTCAACACAAAGTCCCCCTTCCACCACCCCCTCAAGCCAAAAGGGGGACACTTCACTCACCCTGAGCCCTTCCCCTATTTTTTAAAAATGGAATAGGAAAGTTAAATCTAGCTCTACCAGAAAATGGGCCTTGCTGCCAACATTAAAAACGCAATCCCCCCTACAGCCCCCCTAGACTTGTGACCACCAGCCACATGCCAAACGTCCTTATTTTTAAAGAAAATATTTACCTATATTTCCCCCTTTAAGCACAAATAGAAAAAAATACCCTCCTTTTTTCTAACTCTTCTACCCCCCCCAATCAATGCAAATGTCAAAATTAATTTCCTATTGTCAGCCTTTGCAAACAATCTTTGCATTTAAAAACAACAAGAAATATGCAAAAACAGAGATACCTTCCTGAGATTAGTACCAGAGATGCAAACAGTAAGAAATCAAATTCATGCAAGAAGGAAAAAAAGTGGGGAATTAACCCTGCCACCATCTCTTGCGAGGAGGGGGTTAGTGTTAGTAAGCAAATTCTTAATTTTTGGTGTTAAAAATAAATTTGATTTTGAGATCATCACTTCTGAACAAACCAATTTTTTGCCTCCCCCCCCTCCAAATTATCAGAAATCCCAAATCAGCACCAATCTCCAGAAAGTGCAATAAATAAACAAGCGTCTCTCTTTGGAAAGAAAAGTGTCTCCCTTTTTCTCATTTCTGCCTCTCCTTAAAGTCTTCCCTCTTTCCCTCCCTTGCTGAAAAGAGAAGGGAGTATGTATGTATGTATGTATATATGTATGTATGTATGTGGAGAGAGAGAGCGCGCGTGAGCCAAACGGGAGGGAGAAACATTAAATGATGAGATTAAAAGGGGGGGGAAGAGGAGACGAGGTTTCACTCCACAAGATTCCACAAGCGAAAAATCCCTATATGGGAAAGGAGGGGGGGTGTCATCTTTTTCCCACCACCCCTGCCTAATCTCTTCTAGATTTGCAACGTTGGCAGTGACAGGAACAGCTGCGAGGGGACGGGGAGTGCAGGGTGGAGACAGCTGGAAGAGGGTGGGGGGCCGAGAAGGGAAGACATATTGGGGTTCACAAGCATATACGAAGCTTTCCCTTAAGAAGGGCAGAGATCCGCAATTCGCTCCTTTCACCCCCCGTAACCTACCTCTGGCGAGGAGGCGGCGGCGGCTGCTCTCCGTCTTCTTCTTTCTCCCCCTTCCCCCCCCTTCTTTGCAAGCAGGAAGCTGGCGTCCTGCCCCCCCCTCCCTTCGCAAGCTGGAGTTTCCCCGCGCGCTCCTTCGCTGCAGCCCCAAGGGAGGGGATCGGTAAAGAAGACAGCCAAGAGGGGTTTGTAAGATCCGGGCTCGGGCAGCAGCGGCGCTCGCCTGATGCGTTTGTGTCACTAGGAGCTGGGGAAATGGACTCGAGAGCCGAAGGGAAGGAGGCCGGCCTGGCTCCTCCTCCTCCTCCCCCTCTCCCCATCCCTCCCCACCGCCACCGCGGCCGCCTTGGCTAACGCCTGCACCCTGCAGGCCGAGGACGCGCTGTGCCAGAACGGCCGCCGCGCGCACAGCGATTTTCCTCCTGCAAAGGAAAGGAGGGAGGAGGTTCGATCCCCAGCAAAACACCTCGCCTTCCACGGTTCTTCGCAGCCCCCGTGCACATTTTTCTCTGCGTTAGAGGCATATATGAAAAAGTGGAAATTCGCATCATGTTCGAACAGCGAAGAGCTTATCCGAGCATTCTGTCCATGTACGCTTTCTCGGAAACCTATGTCCCGATTTCTTCCACTAGGCTTATTTCCAAATAAGGATACATTCTACTCCAATAGCAATAATTTGTTTCGAGCATTCTTTAAAAAGAATAAATACACCTTATGTGTATATGAATAAATCTAGAGTTCCCTGTTAGCGTGGCCAAATTCTACCCCCAGCTGGAAAGACTTTTACAGCTTGTGCAACCAAGAAGAATCAAACAGATAAAGTGTTTACGCCAGTGATTACCCAGCTGCATGCCAAGTTCTGCCTGTCATACAGTTGAAAAAGCGCACGAGCCTAAGAGGAAATAAACGAAACACAACACTCACTACTGTACTTAGGAAAGTATGCTCTTCTTACCATAGGGCAGACGTCAACAACCTTTGTAAGAGGGGACTACTTACCCTCTAGACGTTTTAAGAGGAGCAAAACTGTAGTGGGTGGAGCAAATATGAAGTAGGCAGAGCTATACCACACACGTGGCTAGAGCTGGGATTTTCAGGATAATTTATATACTGTACTGGACTTTTTTTTTAATCTTGAAAGCATTTCATATTGCTTTATAATTTTTGTCATATTAATATTAGCATTTAGCAATAGTAATTTTAACCGGGTTTATGCCACACTTTAAACTGGATTTTTTTATTAAAGCCACAGTTGAATATCTTCACACATAATTAAGCCTGAAGCAAACAAAACAGTATTGAAATACATAATTAAGCCGTAATCTGTTTTATTAGGCTTGGTAGCTGATGTGATCATTGTAGGATATAATTGTCTTACTGTGTTGTGTGAACCTAAATCACTTGTATAAACAGAACAATCAATTAGATTGTATGTAATGTGAATGCAGTCTTTGAGCAAAAAGAGTAAAGAATCACAACGGTACTCATTATTTAAGATAACCTAGATGAAAATAAGCTCAATTATCAATTACCAGTAGAATCTTATTACTATTTCCTCAGTGAACATAAAATAATTGGTTTGGAAGGGACTGTAGAAGTTGTCCAGTCCAACCCTGTGTTCAAGCAGGAAACTATATCAGAGCTGGGAAACGATGGACCTTTTATTATTTGTGATTTCTGGAAATTGAAGTCCACAAGTCATAAAAAGGCCATCGTTCTCCACTCTGTCTTGTACTATTCCAGACAAATGGCCATTCAGTCTCTTCTTGAAAGACTTCAGCAATGAAGCACCCACAACTTACTGAAGCAAGTCATTCCATTAATTAATTGTTTCCTTAATTCTAGATGGGATATTTGTTCAATGATCTTCCACTCCTTACTTTTTGTCTGGACCTCATATGCTTAGGAGAATAGGTCGATTCCCTCTTTTCTGTGACAGCCCTTTCAATATGAGAAGATTGCTGTCATATGAACCCTATCCTTCTCTTCACTTGACTAGACATACCCAGTTCTCTTAATCATATGCTTTAGTCTCCAGGTGGGATTCATTTTTTTTTACCACTGGTTCTGTGGGTGTGGCTTGGTAGGCAGGGGAAGGATACTGTAAATTCTCTAGTCAGAGGTGGTATTTGCTGGTTCTCTAAACTACTCAAAATTTCCACTACCGGTTCTCCAGAACTGGTCAGAGCCTGCTGAATGCCACTTTTGCGTCCAGATCTCTTATCATCTTTCTTAGTTCATAGCCTAACATACAATTTACCAACAGTATCACTAACTCAAGAACTATGCCTTGTTAATCTGGGTTTAACTTTTTCTTAACACTGTTGGCTCCCAGCCCTTTCTCAGTCTGCTTCAACAGGTTTTTAAATTCTTACCAACTTGCATCATACAGGTATCTCAATTTACATCATAAAGGTATCCTCAATTTACAACAGTTCATTTAGTGACTGTTCAAAGTTACAAAGGCACTGAATAAGGTGACTTATGACTGTTTTTTACACTTACCAACCATTGCAACATTTCCACAGTCACATGATCAAAATTCAGACATGTGGCACCTGACTCACATTTATTACTGTTGCAGTGTCCTGGGGTCATGTGGTCACTTTTGCCATTTTCTTACAAACAATGTCAATGGGAAAGCCAGATTTGTTTGAGAACCATGTTACTAATTTAACACTGCAGTGATTCACTTAACAACTGTAGCAAAAAAGATCGTAAAATGAGGCAAAATTCACTTAAGAAATGTCTCATTTAGCACAAATTTTGAGCACAATTGTGGTTGTGACTATCTGTTCTGACCCAAATCCTTTTCCAATAAAACAAACACAAACCAAAGGGAACAGAAACCTTTTAATGATTCTTATGAATCCCTGGTTAAAAGGCTGCTGCAAACTAATTAACTTTGATAAGCACAAGCCTCGCCAAAACTGTCTGAGGCTGCCAAGAATAACAGATAAGAAATATTTTACAACACAAGAGTCTTCAATAACCAATTTAAGATACTGCAATGTCCACGAGGCTGGAGTTTTAAAAACTTTTTTACTTCCTACAAAAAACGTCTGATTCACGGCTGGCTTTTATCTTTTTGAAGGAGGGGCCATTACCTTGCAGCCTTACTCCTGATTTGCCCATGCTGTTGCAGCTGCTCTTTCCTACAAGAAGCCCTGTGTGCACAGGCACTTGGCACAGGCTCCTCAGGAACTTCCTCATTGCTGCTGCCAGACCCCACTCTGAAGGCAGCAGTCCACTCCCTAATGGTCCTGGCCTCTCATCTGAGTCTTCACTCTCCTCAGCCATTTGCACCTGCTGCTGGCTAACCACAACACGATCTATATTATATCCAGTTTGCATGATATAAGGCAGTATTACTTGAAATATGGTCCTAGGACCCTTGGATGTCTTACTATATCTTCTGCAGGGCTGTGAAATCAAAATTATCCACCAGTCTGTGTTGAAAATTAATAGAAAATGAATATTCTTTCAAACAATCATGCAAAGTAGTGACAGTAAATGCATCAATTTTAATTTTTAAAATTGGGAAGAGGTCTTGAGAGATTAACAGTTTAAGAAACACTGATACACAATAACTTTTTTAAAAAAAAGCATACAAATCTACATCTCGGTAGTCTTCGACACAACAGTTTGTTTAGTGATTGTTCGAAGTTACAACGGCACTGAAAAAAAGTGACATGATCATTTTTCACACTTATGATCATTGCAGCATCCCTATGTCATATGACTTACATTTGGATGCTTGACAAGTGGTTCATATATATAACGGTTGCAGTGTCCCTGAGTCATGTGGTTCCCTTTGGCGAAGCAAAGTCAATGGAAAACCAGATTCACTTAACAACCATGTGTTTACTCTAACAATTTTAATGATTCACTTAACAGAGGTGACAAAAAAAGTTGTAATGTGGGGCAAAACTCACTCAACAAATTTCTCACTTAACAACATATATTTTGGGCTCAATTGTGGTCGTAATTTGAATGCTTACCAGTAGCTTCTAAAATAGTACATGCTACCTTGTAGAACAACTCGTGTGTATGAGGTAAAGGAGAAAATGGGGATAGAGGGGTAAAGACTTGCAGATGTAGGGTTATCTGTAGCAGGGGTCTCCAACCTTACCAACTTTAATTCTGGCAGACTTCAACTCCCAGAATTCCCCAGCCAGCTTTGTAGGTCAAAAAGTTCAACTCAAATCCTACCCCCTTCAATGTGTTAGCGTATGTTTAAACCAGGGTAGGTGCTTTGTTTGCATTGTTCCAGTTACTACTTTCACTTTTTTAAAAACCCCTCTCTGTGGACCCCTTGCCATGATTTAAATTAAAAATGTTACATATTATAGAAACTATAATACAGTACTTGACATGATCAAATCATATAGTATCAATTGCATCATTATCAGGCAGAAAAAAAAGACACAATGATCTAAAAGGAAAAAATATTGTACTAAATGTCCCAGTATGTGCCTGTTGCACAAATTGTCTCAATTATTTTTTCCCCTCTCAGATATATAACATCAGAGAAGCCCATCACATTTCTAAAACAAGGTGTTTTTTTAAAAAAATTATTGTGTGATTATTCATTCAGTCGTTCATGATAGATATGGCATTCCGTTTTGCGTGCAAGAGAGCCCAAGGAGATCAGCTGGATCAGACCAAAGGTCTATCTGGATGCCACATCCTGTTTCCCACAGTGACCAAACTGATTCCTTTGGGAAACCCACAGGCAGGACGTGGATGCGCTGTATACTCCTTTCCTGTTGTTATTCCACAGCAGCTGGTATTCAGGAATAATATAGTTGCCTCTCCATTTAGAAGCAGCCTCCTCCACATAGCACTGAGGACTTGTAGCCTTGTTCCTTTTATCCTCATGTCGGCCATTTTAGCTTATCAAAATGTTCACCATTGTGTTTGGTTACTCAACGCCAAAATCCCAGTCTGAACACCACTCTTTCAAAAGGAGTGACATCTAAGGTTAACCTACAAATTTGCAAAAGCCTCTCAGAGCACTGATGCACAAAAAGGACTTTGCCTCAGGACTGCATTAGTAAACTGTCCTTGAGAAAGTTCAAAGGAAAAGGAACCCCTGTCCCAACAGCTGAGCCAGGATCTGGTACTGTCCTTCATTTTTAATGCTGGGCAAGGTTTCAAAAGCAATTGGTGAATTCTCCCGGCTTTATTCTTCCTTCCATGAAATATCATCTGCTTTCAGGAAAAACAACCACTAATAGCTCTTTTTAACCTGTGGAAGGTCAACTGAATGTGACCGGATGCCTGAGAGAGAGAGAGTGTGTGTGTATAGGACCGCTTTTCCAGGTGTCCCAGTTACTAGTTACGGATGCTCCCTGTCCATAACTTATCACTAGAGGTAGAACTCTCTCCCACTTTAATCCTCACCCATCCTTTCTTCCTGCAAGTGGTCAACCAAACTATTTCAGGAAGTAGATTTAGAAAAGTAATAAACCCAGGTTCAGAACAGACCAAGGGAAGGTCTCAATGGTGGTACAGGAGATACAATCATCATTGGAAGAGTGTTTCCTCCTGTTTCACCTAAGCTCTCTCTTCTTTCCCTAAGATCTATCAGTCAAGCTCTTTCGATATGATATAGGATGTAAAATGGATTGGTCACATGACCAAATAGCTACAAGTGTTTGCACCAGAAATTCAGTCATGCGCAGAGAGGACCATTGAATCTGGATTGTAACTCATTTTTTTGGATCAGTTGCAGCTTCATGCAGTCACTAAGAAACTGGCTGCAAATCAAGGACTGCCTGTTCTACAAGTGGAATTCGGTAGCCATTTGTAACCACCGGAATGCATACAATCAATGGATTTCTAACTAAATATCTTATTGAGAGGCCAACAGATCCACTTCTGATCATGGCAACAGCAGAAATAACCCACCAAGTATGTCTCAAAGGAGTTTTTTTTTCTTCAAAAGGCAACTTGGACAGTTGCCTTCTTTAAAAAAAAAATCACCTTTGAAACAACTATGACTTGGATGACTGCGAATCTCTGTAGACATAAACTGACCAAGTATGCAAAATGGCACCAGGAGTTCCCAAGTTTCATTTCTCCCCAAGCAACAAAAACCATAAAAAGTATACCCCTATGAGCAGAAACCTTTAATTTTGGGATAGAATCAGCAATAAGTTCAGGTAGAACCTGGTTTAAATCAATTTTCTTTGCAGCACTGGGGTAGAGTATGCTAATCCTGTTTTTTTAAAAAACATTAGTTTAACACTTTCTCAAGAAAGAAGAAAACCTGTGCTTAAAAATAGATTGTAAGTTCTTCTGAGGAATGTTAAACTAAGAGTATTTTGAATAATCCCTGCCTGACTTTGCTCTGCTCTGCTAATTCCAAGTTTTGAAAAAAAAAAATGGCAATGTGTAGTTTTGCCCAGTGGCCAGAGAGTAAGGAGCATGCCAGCTACAGCAAAGCTGTTGTGGAAGTGTTTATGTCATATCCATAGCAGAAATCGTTGAGAGACGAGAGAAAATTGACTAGACTTGGGACTGGACTGGATTGAACTTTGCTTTAAAACTGGATCAGCCAAATACAAATTGTAAACAATCTCTACTCCAATGAAGGCAATTTCAAGAGGACTCGTTTTTAAAAGCTTAGAGGGCATTGTTGTGATTTAAACAGTGTTTCTCAACTTGGCAACTTTAGATATGGGGAATTCTGGGAATTGAAATCCACACATCTTAAAGTTGCCAAGATTGAAATGAAATACATTGCTTTAAAGAATGAGAAAGATGTAAAGTTGTGTCCAAAGACACCACAAGTAGTTCTTCCTGAAGTAAGACATTCAGCTGGGTCTTTTATCGAAGAAGCTGAACATGCCACCCCATGAAAAGATGAAAAAAGTCACTAGCAGAAGTTGATTAGAAGAAGTAGGGTCAGTTCAAAAGGTCTTACTTGGGATCACCAGGCTCTTTTTCCCAATCTTGTGCATTAATACTGGATTCTTATAAATTGTTGGATCACATTTCAATAATCTTTTGTCATTGATAATATATTCCTTATTTAATCCTTGATATTTAATTGATTTACAGTTTACTAAGTTACTTTTTAGTACAATACTGGGAAATTGTTTTCTCGTTTCACCATTCTATACTTATTTATAATGGTTATCTTATATGACAAAGGCATCAAAAGTGAAATAATAAAGCCCCAGAATCCTACATCAAAACTATATATTATTATAGATTACTGATTGTTTCCAAGCAGAAGCCAATATTGCTAGTTCATGAATTTTGAATTTTGAATATTCAAAATTTTGAATATTCACCTAGCAGCTAGGTGAATAGGCAAAATCACATCAGATACCTATACAATTAGCACAGGAGTCCCCCAGACCTCCACTTCTCTTCTCTCTATATACCAATGACTGCATCTCAAAAGATCCCTCTGTTAAAGTACTAAAGTTTGCAGATGATACCACAGTGATTGGTCTCATTTGAGACAACAGTGAATCTAAATACAGACAGGAGGTTGAACAACTGGCCTTGTGGTACAACTAGAACAATCTTGAACTAAACACACTCAAAACCGTAGAAATGGTGATAGATTTTAGAAGAAACCCTCCTATACAACCGTCTCTTACAATACTAGACAACACAGTATCAACAGTTGGAGACCTTCAAGTTTCTAGGTTCTATCATATCTCTTTAAAATAGACATCTAATATCAAAAACGTCATCAAAAAAGCACAACAAAGAATGTTCTTTCTGCACCCATTCAGAAAGCTCAAATTGCCCAAAGCGCTGCTGATTCAATTCTACAGAAGAATTACTGAGTCTGTCATCTGCACCTCTACAATGGTCTGGTTTGGCTCTGCAACCAAACAAGACAGACACAGACTTCAACGGATAATTATAACTGCAGAAAAAACAATTGCTACCTGCCTTCCATTGAGGAACTGTATATTGCACGAGTCAAAAAGAGGGCTGTGAAAGTATCTACAGACCCCTCACATCCTGGACATAAATTGTTTCAACTTCTGCCCTCAAAATGACGCTATAGAGCACTGCACCCTAGAACAACTAGACACAAGGACAGTTTTTTCCTGAATGCCATCACTCTGCTAAACAACTAATTCCCACAACACTGTCAATTTATTTACTAAGACTGTATTACTATTATTCCTCTATTACTAGATTATAATAACACTTCTCAGTATCTATCTCTTCCCACATATGACTATAACCATGTTGCTTGTATCTTTACAATTTATATTGTTTTATTTGTTTCCTAGTATGATTTGATTGCTTATTAGTAACCTATAACTATCACTAAGTGTTGTATCTTATGATTCTTGATGATGTATTTTTTTTCCTTTTTGTACACTGAGAGCATATGCACCACAGACAAATTCCCTGTGTGTCCAATCACACTTGGCTAATAAAGAATTCTAAAGAAAGAACATAGTAACTTTGATTGCTGCAATGCAGCAACCTCAGTTTTGTTTAAATACTTCCAAGGGTGTTTTTTCTTTAATAATCTGGCAAGATATGTGGCAAGATTCACATATCCTGCTAAGCATATCCATTTTTTAATTTTGATTTAGCTTATGAACAAATCTAGATATGTTTATTTACCATGCCATGATTTAGCTATCACGTTTTATAAATCAATTTGAATGGATCAGAACATTAAAATCTCCCTGCAAAATAATGATACACCAATGAAATTATTTCATAAACATTAAGTCTCCTTGAATTTAAGTCATAGAATTTGGATGATGCTGTATGCGAAGAATGGCTTCATTGCCTTCTTGCATTATCTTACTAGTCTTCCGGAAAATACAGATTATGTATAGAAGGTCAATGAAAGTTTTCTAGACTGAAAAATGCAAAAGTGCTTTTTCCAGGGATGTATTTTATTGGATTAAGCCTCAGAAGTCCCAAGTGAACATTTAATTAGTGTAAAGCATCTTAGTATTTCATATCATTGTGAAATGTTATTTTAAAAAAACAGTGAAAAGTGCCCTTATTTCATTATTTCTCTTAAATTTTAGTTAATGTTAGTCATTTTGACATTTATATGCAAATAGATTGACAAGAACACAAATCAAGTGGTTGATATTAGCTGAGCATGTTGTGCAAGTCAGTGTGGTCTGAAAATGAGCATTTTTGGCTTAACTTTATGAACAATCCAGCCACTGCTGTTTATTCAACAAATCATAATAAATGGAACTGCAGCTTAGCTTGATGCACAAATGCATAAAATAATTCTGCCTCTTATTTATTTCAGTTCCAGCCTATATTTATTTTATGGAATTTAGATTCAATGACACAATCTAACTATGAACTTGTTTTTATATACCTGAAGAATGGATTGGGCAGACTGAGCTGCCATACAGCCACACTTGCTGAAAATTTAAGCAGCAGACACTCTTACCATTTGGCACTGGGATATGCATGAAAAATGCAGTTGGAGTATTGAAGTTTAGTATTGTTTGCTTTAACTGGCAATCTGGCAAACTCACAGCCCTTGCCATAAAGGTATAGCCATTGCTCTGCTTAGCATCACCACGGTGTTTTATAAACAAGTTATCCTTAAAGAAATCCTTTCCAAATTGATGAGTTTGTTAAGAATACTCCAAAGAGGACATTCTGAAGAATGGTCTAATATAGAATGCTCAATCATTTCATAGAGTGTGCCGAGGAGACCTCTGAAGAAAGAGAAGTGGTTGAATGATAATGGCATCTTAGAATACAAAACACTACAGCAGTATTTCCCAACCTTAGCAACTTTAAGACGTGTGAGCTTCAATTCCCAGAATTCTCCAACCTGCAATGGAAGTTGAAATCCACACATTTAAAACTGATAAAAGTTGGGAAATACTTCGCTAGCGTAATAGTAACTGAATATGCTAAGTTTTGAGACATCCATTTTAGTATAACTAGAAAATGCTTAATCACATGGACACAATTCCTGAGGTCTAAGGAAAGGTAGGAGAGTTGAGAAAGGCTAGAAAATAAGAAATTGGAAACAAATTGCACACCACTCCGATTACAAAAATAATTAAGCTTTAGCAAAAGAAGAAACCATCGCAGATGCATTGGGAGCTTTCGGTTAAGCTAAGCATTAAAAGGAATAGGTACAGGAAATGGAAACTGGTATGGAAACCAGGGAGGTGTATCAGCTGGTAGCTAATCGTGGCAGAAAGAAAGCTGTCGAAGTTAAAGCAACAAAAAGGGCTTTGTTTGCAATAGTAGTAGTAAAAGGAAGAAAAAGGAAGGTGTGGGCCCATTGCTAGGAGAAGATAGTGGCACAGTAACAAGAATTAGAAAAGGGTGGAGCTCCTCAGTACCTACCGTATAGTACTTGGCATTGGTCTTCTCGCCAAAGGCAAACTGTGTTCAGAAGGACCTTAAGATGAAAATTTGACATAAGGAGGGAGCAGCAACTCAACTGAACAAATGACTATTTATTTACTTATTTATTCACAAGATTAAATAATTATATAGCATAACAATTTTAAAAAATCCAAAGGAAGAAAAGAATCAAAGATCCAAATAATAATTATATGAGCACCATCCAGTTGTGAAAATTCCTTGGTTGTTAATCCACTCCAGAAGAACCATTTGGTGTGTCTGCTGAGGAGCACTGGCAAAACGGAGGTGACAGGAGCTGTTATAGGCTTGAGAGGATAGAAAGGTCTGTTGGATCATGTCAAAGACATAGCTTGTGACTTGTTCAGCCATAAAATATACCCAGGGAGGTCAAGGTAGAGCACAAAGGTAATGCTACTGTAACAGTAACAACAACAACAATTTATTAAAACTCAAATACAGTCTACAACTCTGGGTGGTTCACCCCAATCAAACAAAAAAAAATTACAATAAAACTGATAAAAGATGAAAGATGGCAATAACAGATGGAAAGGTTGAAGCACCTAGACTCATTCTCCATCACCAAAGGTCTCAATGAACCATCATTGTACTTGATCATCTCTGGCAATTGGAAGTAAAGCCAAGTATTTTTTTGATTTGATTGCTTTATGAAGAGGAGGCTTCAAATTTTAAAGGGAAATAGTTCTAACATTCAAAGTTAACCACAGCAGAGGTGGTATTCAGCAGATTCTGACCAGTTCTGGAGAACCGATAGCAGAAATTTTGAGTAGTTTGGAGAACCAGCAAATGCCACCTCTGACTGGCCCCGTTCCCATCTATTCTCTACCTCCCAAGTCCCAGCTGATCAGCTGGGTCTTCTTTTGTTGCTCTGCACAGGAGAATGGAGCTGGAAAGCAGGTTAATGGGGTGAGGAGGGAATGGAGATTTTGCAGTAACCTTTACCCCAGGAGTTGGGAGAGAATTGATATTTTACATTATCCTTCTCCTGCCACACCCAACAAGCTATGTCATGCCAAACCACTAAGCCGCGCCCACAGAACCAGTAGTAAACAAATTTGAATCCCACCACTGAATCACTGCTAATATTTTTCAACTTATAAAACCTTGATTTTTAATTTCTCTAATGTGTACAAAACTTGAAATTCACTTCATAGTATCAACATTCTGCATGTCTTCTGGAATTACATGGGAGTTCACTATTCTTCATTAGATGTGAAATCTCACATTTGCTGCAACTTTAGTGAATTTATCTGAACAGTAAAAAGCTTGGTATAATTATGGACCTCATCTATAAATTATAAATATCAACAATTTTTATAATTATTAACTCACTCTTATAGACCAATAAATACCTTATTGGTCAGTTCATGACACTGTTCAATGAACCTGGATATTTGGGGTGATTTCTCTGTGCAAATTACCCATCTAGTTTGGAAGCAAGTAAGGCTTTTGTGCTCAAAGAGATAGCTTTAATTGCAGGGCAGTGGCAAATTATTCAGGCCAGAGAACAGGATTTCTTCTGATTAGGAAAATGAAATCTGCCTCTTCTTTCCTTCTTCTTGGAGATTTAAAGTGAATTCAAACAAAACATCAATCCTTGCTTTGGTTTATTATGTTTTATTGTATAAACTACTGTGGGCTCTCAGATCACATCCACATTTTGCTTAGTATAACATATGAACACTGTCTCTTTCCTCACCTTAGAACAGGGGTGGGCAAACTTTTTGGCTCGGGGGCCGCATTGACTTTTAAAATTTGACAGACGGGCCGGGTCAGCACAAGATTTTTTGGGAATCACCCCCCCTTCCCCCCTTCTCCTCCTTCCCCTCCCCTCGGAGGCCCCCTGAGTCAGGAATTGCTACCGTCAGCGCGGCTCTGCACGGCTCCAGTCCCGTGTTGCCTCGGGAAGAAAAAGGCAAAAAGGAAGAGCCGCAGCGGTGCTTTGCAATGGCAGCAGCGACACCGGAGGCTCAGGCTCAGCGGTTCCTGGTTTTCTCTTTTCCTTCCCAAGGCAACGTGGGACTGGAGCCACGCGGAGCTGCACCAGAAGTAGCAACTCCTGACAGCCCCAGCCAGACACCTGAGCGGAGCCCGGAACTGCCTGTTGCTGCTGCCAGAGCACTGCTGGGTCGCCTCCTCCAAGCAGCCCGCCCGCCCGCTGGGCTTCCCAGGCACAAGCACCCACGAGTTAAAAGGAAGCCAAAAGTTGCTGGGAAGTTGCTCAGGTTTCCAGGGCTTCCAGGCTTAAACTTTGCACAAGCAAAGTTTGCAGGCGGGAGTGTCTTCCCGCCGAGGAGTGGGAAGGGTTCCGCCCAGTGGGCGGGCAGGCGGGCTGCTTGGAGGAGGCGATCCGGCGATACTTTGGGTTTCCCCTCCACTGCGCGGCTCGGGGCCAGGCACGAGCGGCAGCGAGTTAAAAGGAAGTCGAAAGTTGCTGGGAAGTTGCTCAGGTTTCCGGGGCTTCCAGGCTTAAACTTTGCACAGGCAGAGTTTGCAGGTGGGAGCATCTTCCCGCCGAGGAGTGGGAAGGGTTACGCCCGGCGGGCAGGCAGGCTGCTTGGAGGAGGCGACCCGGCGGTGCTCCAGGTTTCCCCTCCGCCACGTGGCTCGGGGCCAGGCATGAGCACCCGCGAGGAAAAAGGAAGCCGCAAGTTGCTGGGAAGTTGCTCGGGTGCTGGGAGCAGGCTTTTAAAGTGCCGCTCGAGCAGGACTGCGGAGCCGGGAAACGGGGCACCAAGACAGGGCAAGGCTCCACCAGCAGCGGCCTAGCTTTAGGTGGCTCCAAGCAGCCCGTTCCAAGCAGCCTGCCTGCCCACCGGGCAGAACCCTTCCCGCTCCTTGGCCGGAAGACGCTCCCGCCTGCAAACTTTGCAAAGTTTAAGCCTGGAAGCCCCGGAAAAAAAAGTGGAATCGGCAGGGACTCACCTTCGAGAGGTCGCACTCGAAGGTGATTTCTAATTCCCAGCCAAGGCGTTTGCAAAGTTCTTCTTTTCTTTCCCACCCCGAGAGCGCTCCACACTGTTTTGCAGCTTTGGGGGCCACGTGGCACAGGGCAATGCGCCATGCCCAGCGATTTTTTTTCAGGGGCAGGCCGGATTGGACAGACCAACGGGCCGGATGTGGCCCGCGGGCCGTAGTTTGCCCACCCCTGCCTTAGAACAAGCCATAAATATCTGCTGCATAACCATTTTGTGAAAGCAGGCCTATTGGATGAGGAGAGAAAGATGTTTGCTTATTTATAGTTTTATGTTTTCCCTTCATGCCCTGTAGATTATATCATATTAACTAGGTACTAAGTACTATCTGCTATATACTATTTGATGACTGAAATAAAGATGTTCTTTTTTTCCACTGGCTGCGAACACATTTTAATAACTGATTCTTTCTGCCACTGAAAATTCATAGAGCAGAACCCAAGGACATTCTCAGAGGTAGGGATTACGGGTTGAAAAACTGGGTTTTGGAAGATTAAAAATAAATTCATTGTACATGGATACAGAATCATTCTCTCTCTCTCTCTCACACACACACAGAGAGAGAGAGCGGGGGGGAGAGAAATGTCCATTTTGCTATCATATTTCAGTCTTTGTATATATATTTCTGGGGCTGGGAAGCTGGAGCTAGGACTTCATTGGTTGCCTCTTTTAGATTTAAAACATTTATAACCTACTATTCAGATCTATAGAAGAAAACAATATTGATTGATTAATAATGGAAAACCAGGGAGTCTTCAATAGCACAATTGAAAATCCAAAATAATTACCTTTGTGTCTTCTCATAAAGAATCTCTGAGAAAATAAGTTGTAGAAGAATTGAAAGAAAAATTAAAAATGAGATGTAAAAGAAATGAAGATCCTTGGCCTGAAGAATTTAAGGGGAGTAATAAGTTTGTGAGGGAAGAATTAGACAGATTTCCATCATATTCAAAGAACTTGAAAAAAATGACAAGATATTGATATCATAAATACATTTGCAATAGTGCTTTGATTCTAAGATGAAAATGTTTTACAAATTAACCCAAACAACTGTGAAAGTGGCACAAAACATACATCATATATAAATGTCCAGCCTGGATGGACACACACACACATACACACATGCATGCACGCATACGCACACACATACAAACTGTAGATATACACAGATTATGTATATTTAAATGATTAAAAAATGCACCTGCTCTGTATAATCATCATGTAAACTGATTTATATGTAAACCCAGTGCATAAATCTGTACAGAGATACTCATGATGTATAAGATAAACCCAATATACATGCACAAAAGAAGTACATACACTTCTAAATTATGCAACTTAATATGATGGCAGGATTTGCTGATACACACACACACAGAGAGAGAATATACAAATATTCTGGAACTTTCTAAGATATTTCTGCTACAGGCATTTGCCTGGCTGACTGTACATAAATCAGAAGAAACAGCCAAGTTCTTTGCATCTGCTCTGGTGAAGGTGATTGTTTCGAAATTGAACTTTGCTGATAAAAGAGCTGTGTTGCAAAACATTCTTAGTTCTCATAGCCATGGAGGCTTCATATGAAAATAGGGAAGAGAGTCAATCTCTTCTTTCTAACTACAAATGTACAGAGAAGACAATTGGTATATAAGTTGAGTGACTATCTTGAGTATTTTTTTAAAAAGGGTTGGCAACACATAACATAATTTCATAATTTTTCCAAGGATAAACTCTTAGGAGCACCCTTTCCTAATTTTCCAAACTTTTCAATTTGATATAAGTCTCAAATGTATGGAATATAGTAATAGTCCATTCATGACTGATGAAATGCATGCCCAAAGATGCTGGAAATGTTATTTCAGTTATTCCTGATTTGGGATTTGACATTTGGACAAAGATCTAAAGATTTCACCCTTAGATTTAGCCCTAAAAGATTTGTCCCTTAGATTTAATCCTAAGATACAGTATTGGTGCCTCTGCCAACAATACATTTACCTACATAGTTACATGCAATGAAGAACTACATACAAAGAATGATTAGAATCCATTATTGACATAAACAACAAACTATGTCTGAGGAACTGAACTATATAACACTTATTAATTATAAAATAGTGGCTTACACATCCTGATTTTGCATCAAATTCTGCTCAGAGATAGGCTGGATTCTATCTGCATAAATTCCATAAATTAAACATGTAGACATGCACACCTCTTGTATATTCTTTATTGAGGCATTTTAATTATCATGTTTGGAGATAGTATACAAAACCTTTCAATTACTCAACCAATTAAATTTCACAGCCATTTAAGCTAAATCCATGTTTTTTTACAGCTTTGAAAAAAATATAAACTGTAAAACCAAACCAAAATTTTCCTCTGAATGAAAGCTGGTTTTGTTCCACAATTCATTTTAATTCCTGTTATGTTTGGAGCATGAGTGAGAAAGAATGGAGACAAGCCTCTGAACGGTGAACTTCAGCTCTTTATTTACATAGTGACTTCTAGCTTCTATAGCAGTTTTAACCCGCCTTATATAGGCAAACCCCGTAACTATTAACCAATAATCAACAAGGAGCGCTAGCTCTCATAACCAATAGGAACTCTCTGTTAAGGGTCAATCAGATTCCCCAGAGAGGGCCAATCCGATCCGGCCATTTAACAACCAATCAGAAGTGCAGAGCCAGAACCCTGCACTTACTCCAAGCTCACGCTTTATTAAAACTTTATACATTCACAACACCTCTTCCCCCTGGCTTCTGTTTGCAGGGTGCAGTTACATAGTCCTTTAGGTAGGACGGTTGTTTTATTAGTCTCTTTGATTTTCGCTGTGTCATTTGGCTGCAATCACGCTGAGGTAGATCGTTGTTTGGCAGTGGGGCTGTTTCTGGTTCAGAGTTCATTTCCCCGTCATTGCCCATGTTCTCTGTAATTCCCTGAGGTTCAACTGTTTCCCTCTCTGGTTCCACTTCCTGAGTCTCTAATATACCGTCGTTCCCTTCGAACGGGTTTTCTTCTTCTTGGCATTCATCTTCTTCCGTACCTCCCCCCCCCTCAGTCTGGTCATAGGGGAGTTCAGGACTGCCCGCCAGAAGCCGCAATCGTAATTGATCGATATGGCGTTTCCATAGTCTATCGTCAAGGCATTGTACAAAGTAGGATCTTGGGCCGGTTACACGAACTACTGTCGCCTCCACCCACAATGGGTCACCCGATAGGTTTTTAGCGTATACCAAATCTCCTACCTGGAAGGCACGACAGCGGCCTCTGGATCCTAGTGGTTTTTCTGGTTCGTAAGCTGGGTGTAACCGGTCGAGGTGGGAGCGGAGTTTTCGTCCCATTAGCAGTTCGGCGGGAGTTTTGTTGGTGACGCTATGTGGTGTGATGTGTTGTAAAAAAAGGATGTGGTGTGATGTGTTGTAAAAAAAGGATTTGATTGATCTTGTCGTCAATGTTGTCGTAGTCTACCTTTTGTAAGGTTTTCTTCACAAATTGGACCATGCGTTCTGCTTTGCCATTGGTCGCAGGGTGCGCAGGCGAGGTGAGCGCATGTCGAATGCCGTGGTCAGCGAGGTACTGCTCGAATGACAGTGCTGTAAATTGGGGCCCGTTATCGGATACCAGAACGTCTGGTAGTCCGTGGATTGCAAATAGTCTTTCCAGGGTTTTGATAACCGCCTCGGAGGTTGTAGTTGTCATGCGATGAATCTCGAGCCCATTTGAATAGGCGTCGACGGTTAGTAGAAAGGTGTGGCCTTTGGTCAGCCCCGCGAAGTCCAAGTGAATTCGGGACCAGGGTCCGTGTGGTGTCTCCCATTCAGTAGGAATGGCTTTAGGTGGGGCGTTGCTCACTTCCTGGCATTTTGGACAAGCTTTAACCCAATGTTCGATTTGCTTGTCAATGCCTGGCCACCATGTGTAGCTTCGCGCAAGGGCTTTCATTTGCACGATGCCGGGGTGGCCATCGTGCAAGGTTCTCAGAAGCGCTTTCTGGAGTCGTTCTGGGATAACGACTCTATCGCCCCAGATGACACAGCCTTTTTGGGAGAACAACTCGGTTTGTCGAGTCTTGAATGGTGTGAAGTCATCTGATAATTGGTCCAATGGCCATCCACGTTCTACCCAGCTTAGGACTTGCGCTAAGGTGGGGTCATGTTTGGTTTCTCTCACGATATCTCGGGCGGTTAATGGCAGCGAGTTGAGTGCCTCAATTTGCAACGTGGTTACCGTTGGTGCAGGATCGTCGAGAGTCTCTGGAAGCGGTGCTCGGCTCAATGCATCGGCGTGGGGAATGGCTTTCCCCGGGCGGTATTGCAGCTGATAATTATAAGCAGCCAAGAATTCTGACCAGCGAGTCATCCTGGGGGATAATATGTAGGGAGTCGGCTTATCCCCAATAACGGTTTGTGGTCAGTCATGATAGTAAAAGCCCGGCCATACACGTACTCGTGGAATCTTTTAATGGCCGATACAATTGCGAGGGCTTCTTTATCGATTTGTCCATAATTTCGCTCAGTTTTTGAAAGTGTTTTTGAAAAATATGCAACAGGGGCTTCGTTCCCATTAGGCAGTACATGGCTCAAAATGGCGCCCACTCCGAAAGGCGAAGCATCACATGTTATATTTAACGGCAAAGTCTCGTTATACTGCATGAGTACAGAGTCAGAAGTGAGCAGTTTTTTCATGTTGCAGAACGCCTGTTCTTCTCGGTGACCCCATAACCAATTTGCTTTCTTATCTAACAACCAGTGTAACGGTTCAGCGACCATTGCTTTATGCGGTAAAAATACATAATAAAAGTTGATGAGGCCTAGGAACGCCTGGAGATCGGCCTTGTTTCATGGCCTGGGAGCATTTTTTATCGCCCTTAGTTTACTTTCAGTAGGGTGAATACCCTGGCTATCAATTAGGTACCCTAAAAACTCAACACTGTCAGTACACAATTTACATTTGTTTTTTTTTACTTTAAGACCGGCCTCTTTGAATTTTTTTAGGACTAATTTTAACCGGTCCAGTAAGATTTTTTTTGTAGGGGCCACAATTAATACATCGTCAAAATAGGGGACCACACCCTTAATCCCTTGTAATAACATCTCCATAAGGCTCTGAAAAATCCCCGGGGCTACACTAACTCCGAATTGAAGCCGGGTACATTTAAAGGCACCTCGGTGCATCACAATCGTTTGTGCCTGTGCCGTCTTTTCATCAACAGGTAGTTGCTGATATGCCTGAGCTAAATCTAATTTAGCGAAGACTTTCCTGCCCCCCAGGGAGTGGAGGAGATGCTGCATCACCGGCACTGGATATGCGTTCTACTGTAGGGCGTGGTTCAAAGTGGCTTGGTAGTCCCCACAAATTCAGATCGACCCATCTGGCTTAATGGGTGTTACGATTGGGGTTTCCCAGGGGGTGTGATCGATGGGCTCTAACACCCCCTGAGCTGTCAGTTTGTCGAGTTGTTCATCAATTTTCGACTTCAAGGCAAACAGAACTCAACGGGGCTTAAGTCGGATGGGAGCTATCTTTGGGTCTAGACTGAACGAAATCAGGGTCCCCTTGTACTCGCCTAAGTTGTCCGCGAAGACGTCCCTAAACTCATGGATGAGGTCTCCCTCCCAGTCACTTCCACTGACTTGGTTTATGCCGGCCACTTCAATGCCGAGTGGCGTGAACCATTGGAGGCCTAGTAGGCTAGGCCTGTCTCTATCGATGACAGTTAGTGGTAAGTACGCTGTGTGCTTCTTGAAGGAGACTCGGACTCGACAGGAACCAACGACAGGGATTCGATTCCCTTGGTAGTCCTTGAGGATGAGTCTTTGGAAGTGGAGATCTTGGCGTTGAATCGTGGGGATGAGTTGTTTAAGAGTCTTCCAGGATACCATCGAGAGGGACGATCCCGAGTCGACTTCCACGTGGCAAGGCTAGTTCTCGATGGCTGCTGTGACTCGTATTTTCTTGGTGTCTAAAGCTGAGACATGACCGATAGTGATAGTATGGTGAGCCTCTTCTCTCTGCAAAACTCGATTTCTGTAGGAGTGGTTTACTGGCTCTCGCCATACAGGACGGTTTCCTGTCGATTGGCGATAGTTAATCCCTTTTGAGGCCTGGCCGAGTCCTGGTAAGCTTCGGCAGACCCGTCTGATGTGGCCTCGCTTCCCGCACTCATGGCAGAGCGTGTCGCGAAATTTGCATTTGGACCTGGCATGGTTGGCCCCACAGCCAGTGCAAGGGCGTAAAGTCTTCGGGTGGTGGTCCCGATCGGACCGCAGTCGATGGACCCCTTCTTTGTCACTGTCTGATGATGAAGAGAGGTCCTCGTGGTGCGTCGTTGCAAGCTGCCCTTCTGACCTGGATAAAATGTCGCTTGTCAGTGGTGGTACCGGAGCGCAGTTTCGGCGTATTTGTGCAGCCGACTTCCTGGTTGCTTCTGCTGCAGTAGCATCGGCGATGGCGTTGGCAAGGCTGATGTCGCCTTTCGCCATCAGCTTGCTTTGAACGCCTGGTGCATCTAGTCCCAGAACTATGCGATCTCTTAGTGCTTCTTCTAAATCAGTGAATCCGCAGAGGCTTCCCAAATTTCGGAAGTCTGCTATGAAGTCGGCCACGTTTTCTCCCTTTCGCTGGCTCCTCTGATAAAACTCATGCTGTCTCATGAGCGTAGGCACGGTCGGTGCGTAGTGATCTCGTAGGAGAGGTTCGAGGTTGTCCCAATCCATCGCCTTCACTTCTCGGGGTTTTGCTACTGCTTTAGCCATCTTAAATACGGTTGGACCGCAATGCGTTAGGAATACCACCCGTTTCTTTCCTGGTGTGGCGTCCTTTAAGTTGTTGGTTTCTAAGAACATTTGGAAGCGATCCATGTAGGACTCCCAGTCCTCCTGTACTGGATCGAACGGAGCGGGTGGTACGACGACGCCGGACATGGTTCCATTGTGTAGCGTCGTCTGTCACGTGCTCGGTGTTCTTCGAAGTTTCGTTGGTTCAGATGTCTCCACATCCCACCCTCGTCGCCAGTGTTATGTTTGGAGCATGGGCGAGAAAGAATGGAGACAAGCCTCTGAACGGTGAACTTCAGCTCTTTATTTACATAGTGACTTCTAGCTTCTATAGCAGTTTTAACCCGCCTTATATAGGCAAACCCCGTAACTATTAACCAATAATCAACGAGGAGCGCTAGGTCTCATAACCAATGGGAACTCTCTGTTAAGGGCCAATCGGATTCCCCAGAGCGGGCCAATCTGATCCGGCCGTTTAACAACCAATCAGAAGTGCAGGGCCAGAACCCTGCACTTACTCCAAGCTCACGCTTTATTAAAACTTTATACATTCACAACAATTCCTGTTATAAATACCTGCTGCATTCCAATTTCTCCTTCTAAAAGTAACTTTCTCTTTAATATATATGCATAAAGCTACTTTATGCCAGCCTGATATGCATATTACACCTAAGCATGATCTACTGAATTGACCAAAATTAACAGGATAGCTCCATACAGTTGTCCTGATTTAAGGGATTACCGGGTTGTAAAAAGGGATTTTTTTTTTTATTAATTGATAGTTTGCAAACTACTATATGTGTGTTTTATACAACATAGTAAACCAAAATGAAACGAATTGAACGATGGATTAGCATGACATTTAAATGCAATGACAGAGAGCCAAATCCTGAGTCATAAGTGTCTGCAATCTTTGTGCGTGTATAAAGGACTTGATTGCATGGCTACAAACGCCATTTTGAAGATTTTCTTTACTGTCCCTGTGAAAACCTTTATTCTGAGTCTGTTCATCCAGGGTTTGAGTCTGCCAATAGATCCCCCCCCGCCCCCGCCCAGTGTAACATATATGGTTTTTCTCCAGATCTCATTCTCATCTGGTGGCAATTTTAATCCCAGAATAAAAAAAAAATCTTGTTTTAAAGTATAGGAATCCTGGGAATCAGCATCAGTATCATACTCTTTTTCCCACTGGAAGACCTTAATTTGGACAATTAAAGAAAAGAAAGCACTGTGTCAAATTATTAGCTTTTGTACAATGCTTGGGTAAAGTAATTTCAAATGTCATAGGCATAAAGCAACACTCATGGCTTTGCATTAAAAATGTATGTGGAGTGTGTACATTTATAAAAAAAAAACCAATAGAATTGGCTACAACTCTTAGCATAATTTTCCTCCTCCTCTTCTTCCTCTTCCCCCTCCCTCTCCTTCTCCCTCCTCTTCCTCTTCCTCTACTTCCCCTCCTTCCTTTCTGACTAAGTTCATTAAGGCAAAGTCCTTTCCTTGTTATGAATCTTTCTCTCCACTGCTCCCTTTGTGCCTTTCATTTTCCCAGATAATTTGGACATTGTACTAAACCATGATTTACTTAACTGTGGTTTATTGAAGAACCTATAATTGACCTTAACTAGAATTTAATAATTGGAGACAAAAACCAAAGTTGGGGCCTAAATTATATCAGAATTTTCTGAGTAACTTTCTCCCTTTTCTTTACTGCTGAGTGCTTCTAAACCAAGATAGCTAATATAGAAAATAATACTTCCTGGTTCATAGCCAAAATGTTAAGGACAGTCATCAAACAGGGTCAGCTCAGCTATTAGGCAAAGCAAGGTGACTGTTTCAAGTAGGCCTTGTTGAGAGGTGGCTGCAGGGCATAAGACATAAATAAAACGGTGTGCTTCTTTGTCCCTTCCTTAGCTTATTGCCTTTGGGTGCAGTGGCAGAGCCTATGTTGAAAAAAAAAGCAAGCCTCAACTACCAGCCCAATCAACTTCTCTACATGGAATGCAAAACATTTGGGGCCAGCTCTGTTGTCAAGATTGAAGGAAGTTAAGTGGGGAGGAGGGTTATACCCAGACTTTTTTTCTCCTACATTTGTAAAAAAAAAAATTTTTTTCTCCACATTCTTGTTTTCCAAGAACCCAGATGCACTTTGTCCTCAGGCAGATTCTGAAAATACTTCATATCAGTGACTTATGCTCCTATACACACATTCATCATAGGCACATTTTACAGTTAGGTCACTGTAGAACAGTTTGTTCTTATTGAGGGAAGAAGATAACTTCATATATGCTCAAAAGTGGTGAGCTTAATATGCCTGTTGGCAGTTCTGATGTTCTTGATGTTATTGTATCAAAAAAAGGTAAACTGTTGAGCGTGGTGACTTCAAACAGGAAGAATAGGGGAGGAAATTTGCCATTGCATGCCCCCTCCCCCCAAAAGACTTCAATCACCCTCAAATCTTAAAAGAAGAGGCATTCACCATAATCCCAATCTCCTCTCTCATAGGGACAAAACATCCTATTCTTTCCACCCCAAAACGGCTGAGGAAGGGAAAGATCTGGCCATCCTTTGAGAATGAGGGAATTCAACTAAACTTTGCCGTCCGGGGAATGGATGGGTTGCAATGCCAGTGTCCTATGTGGACGCAGGATGGGTGTGGGGGGAGAAGTGGAAGGAAAAGATACTTCATGCCTGGGTGACGTTGCCTCTGCCTGTACAGTACACTTTATCCTCTGCAAATAAGCAGTGTCTGGCCACCCCCCTCCCCAAGTGCAAGCTCCGTCTGGCCCTGATAAGCCCCTAGTCAAGCTGAGATCATCACACCACGTACATAACACAATTTACACATAACCTCCACCTTTCTCCCTAGGGATAGCTCAGGGTAAGTAAGCAAAAGTAGCTTGTAAACAGTCCCTATGGGGAGAGAGGGTGGGAGAAAGACATAAGAGAAAGACACTGTAAAGAGGGAGAGTCTCCCATAATGCTCCCAACATAGCTCAGCCATGATCAGTTCCTGAGGTAAACTGAGCACAAGACATTCAGAAGGCAAAGTTTGGAGTTCATAATTAATCTCTAGTTATTTTTCCCAGAAATATTCTTTCTCCTTCAAGAGGAAGAACTGCAAGCCAGATATTCTGGCTTTCAGGCAACTCTCCTTTTCTTTTCTTTTTCTATAGTTTTTTTTTTAATTAAAGAAGGTTTTTTTTAAAAAAAAACAATGTTAAAAATAAATATGAAAAAGTATAGAGGAAAAGTAGTAAAGAAAGATAACTATGGAAAACAATACACAACAAAGAAAAGAAAGAGGGGGGAAGATACTGAAATAACCAATTTAATTGATAAATCCAGAAATCACCAGTTTATTTTTTATCAATTTTCAGCAAAAATTCCATAAAGGATTTCCAGTATTTTATAGTTATTGTTACTCTTTCTCCAATCAAACAATTTGGCCATTTCTACAAGTTCTACATCAACTCCTCCATTATGGATATTTATGTATTTTTCCAATTTTCTGCACACAATAATTTAACTGCAATTACCATATATATACACAAATGTTGATGGGCCTACTCTGATTGATTATTCATCCGGTAGACCTACTATGGATCCCGTTTGTCAGGAAATTTTAGATGACAGTGTAGCAGACAGCATAATGCTGTGGATATAATTTACTTGGATTTCAGTAAGGCATTTGATAAAGTAGACTACAATCTACCACTTGACAAAATAGAAAAATGTGGGTTAGATAACTCACTACCAGATGGATTTTTAATTGGCTAAAAAAGCCACATGTGTAGTCCTCAATGGAACTGCATCTACATGGAGGGGAGTATACAGTGGAGTACCCCCAAAGCTCTGTCTTAGATCCAATACTCTTCAATCTCTTCATCAATGATTTAGAAGGGAAACTCATCAAAATTGCATATGACACCAATCTGGCAGGAATAGCTAATACTCCAGAAGGTAGACTCAGGATACAGAAGGAACTTGGTAGAGTTGAACACTGGGCCCTTTCTAACAAAATGAAATTTGGTGTTGATAAAAGTAAAATCCTACATTTAGACAAGAAAAACAAAATGCCCAGGTATAGTATAGGTGATACCTGGCTCAATAGTAGTAACTGGAAGCAGAATCGTGGAATTCTAGGAACAATCACTTAAATATGAGGCAGCAGCGTGCTGCAGCTACTTAAAAAAGGCAATGCAGCACTAAGCTGTATGAACAGAGGTCTAGAATCGAGTGGGATTCAAATTTTTAACAACTGGTTCTATGGGAGTGGCTTTAGTTGGTGAGCATGGCTTGGGGGTCATGTGACTGGGTGGATGTGACTTGGTGGTTATGTTATTGACTGGGCATGGTCAATTCAATATCACTCACATCGAGGCACACATCTCCTCACCTGGCCTCTCATGACTGTGGGGATGCTACAACAGTCATAAGTGTGAAAAATGGTCATAAGTCACTTTTTTCAGTGCCATTGTAACTTTGAACAATCACTCCACCAAGCAAAGTACCAGCAAAGGAAGGAAAAAAACTCCAGAGAAGTTCCTGAGACTGGAAGTCTAGTCCTGCCAAGAATGTAATAAGGGTTAACAGAGAGGCAGTTTCTGTAAGCAACACCAGAATGTTTCCTTCCTGCCTTCCTTACAGGATTAGGCCAGTCATTTCTTCTAACAACTGGTTCTCCAAACTGCTTAGAATGTTAACAACCGGTTCTAGCGAATAGGTGCGAACTGGTAGAATCCCACCCCTGGCTAGAATGAAGACCACACAAATTTTATAATGCCTTGGTAAGATCACACTTGGAATATTGCACTCAGTTTTGGCTGTCACAATATAAAAAAGATGTTGAGGCTCTAGAAAGAGCACAAAGAAGAGCGACAAAGATGATTAGGGGACTGGAGGTAAAACATATAAAAAACGGTTGCTGGAATTGGGTATGTCTGGTTTAATGAAAAGAAGGACTGGGGTGACATGATAGTAGTGTTTCAATATCTCAGTTTAAATTTCACAAAGAATATCACAAAGTCAACCTATTCTCCAAAGGCAGGACAAGAACCAATGGGTGGAAACTAATCAAGAAGAGAAGCAACTTAGAATTAAGGAGAAATTTCCTGACAGTTAGAACAGTGGAACGATTTGCTTGCAGAAATTGTGGGAGGAGGTTTTTAAGAAGAGATTGGACAATGATTTGTCGGAAATGTTATAGGGCTGTGATGGCGAACCTATAGTGCGTGTGTCGGAAGTGGCATGCAGAACCACTTCTGCCGGCACCCGAGAGGTCGCCCGGAAAAGCCTCACTGTGCATGTGTGACCTCCCCCCCACCCGCCAGCTTATTGTCGGGTATCAGCTGTGCATGCACGGGGGGAGACATGTGCGTAGGAGAAGCACGCACATGTGCAGAGGCATGCAGCATGCAGAGGGTTGCATGCACAGAGGTGTGTGGTGCACATGCAGGGGTCATGCATGCATGTGCAGGGGAGGAATCACGTGTGCATTGCATCATGGGTGCAGGCATGCGACCGCACGCATGCACACGTACAAATGTTGGCACTCAATGTGGAAAAGGTTAGCCATCACTGATATAAGGTCTCCTGCTTAAGCCCGGGATTGGACTAGAACAGGAATCCCCAACCCATGGGCCATGGCTCACTACCAGGCCATGGCCTATTTGGAACCGGGCAGTGTGGGCAGTTGTCTGGTGCATTTGCAACTCAATCTGCATGAGTGGCGGACTGGTGTGTACATCTGCAGATGCCAGCCCGACACTTGTGTGGGCCTGTTCCCCTCCCCCCTACTGGGCTGCCAAGGTGTAAATGTTGGAGACCGTGGACTAAAAGATCTGCAAGGTCCCTTCCAACTCTCTTATACTGTTAGTTACTGTTAGTTTTTTTTTGCTATAGCCTCCACTCTTTGGAATCTCTGCTGCTGGAGTGAGATCCCTTTTGGCCTTCAGAGAGAGCCTTAAAATCTGACTCTGCACCACAATGTCTATTTGTATCCAATATTTTTTCATTTTCTTACAAGTGCACCAGGCATGGTAAAAATATCTCTTCATGCTTTTTGCATTTCCAACAATTAAAAGAGCCTTTATATTTTTTAGATAATTTCTCAGATAACCTATGCCAATGTAACATCATTTTACAAAAAATCTCTCTTAAGTTATAAGACAATGTTAACTTTAGTCCTTTTAATCACATTCTTTCTTATTGATCCATTAGCATATTATAATCAAAATGCTTAGCCCATTTTTCCATGCATTCTCAGCCTGCCTTTCTTTAATTTCAAATTCTCAACAGAAGTTTGCACATTTTAGCAAATACATTTTTATTATTTGTCTATAATCCCTCTTCAAATTTCATTATATGTTTTTCCATACCTGATAATGTTTTATCTATATTAAACCTGTTTCCTACTTGTGGATATGAAAACCCCTGGAAAATTCCTCTGAAGCCAATTCTCTTGAATTTATCTTAAATTCTCTATTTTTATGTATTATCTTGGTATTAATCATTTTTCTTTGTCTGCTGTTTTCTTTTCTATACAACAAAATTTTATTATTCATTGCTCCCATTTGAAGGGTAGTTGTGAAACCTTAGAATCCTTAATTATTTGAGCCTCCACTGAGATTCACTTCCTCCTGAGAAACCCAGGAATATAAGTAATTTGCCAACATCCCCATTATAATTGGATTCCCTCTGATGCTGATTAAAACCAGAATTCATTCAACTTTGCTTGAAAAGTCTTTAACTCTGTCCAGTGGGCAGCCAGATAGAAGCTCTCAGGAAGGCACCACCTACCCATTTTTCTTCCATAGCAGCATCCCAAAGAAGATTCTAGAATCTAGATGATGATTTTACTGTTGTTATGAACTAATAAACGCTTAAATAAAGTTTTATCAAACCTTTAGAAATAGCAGGGTTCTAATCCTGCATTTCTGATTGGCCGATAATAGCGATATCGGATTGGTCTGTTCAGGAGAATCTGATTGGCTGTTAACGAGCCAATCTCATTGGTTAAAGGGGTTAACACTCCACGTTTCTCATTGGTTACTAGATCAGCAGCTTGCCTATAAAAAGGCTGCTGCTGCCCTAGGTTTTTGCTCTGTTCAGAATGATTAATAGAGTTGAAGTTCACTGTTCACCGTCTCGTCTCCGTTTCTTGCGCCCATGCGCAGAACTTAACAACTGTCAAATTGCTATTTCCAAAACATGGATTCTTATGGGAGAGACATTTTTTTTCCTTTTATAACTCATGCTCTTCCAAAACCCTTTTTATCTATTTTCTTACTAACACTGGTTGCAGGAACTGTTCTTGGCTAGTCTAGTGAAGAGAAGGACCAGGGGAGACATGATAGCAGTCTTCCAATATTTGAGGGACTGCCACAGGGAGGAAGGGGTCAAGCTATTTTCTAAAGCACCTGTAGGCCAGTCAAGGAATGGAAACTGAACAAGGAGATATTTAACCTGGAAATAAGGAGAAACTTTCTGACCATGAGAACAATCAACCAATGGAACAGCTTGCCCTCTGAATGTTTTTCATTGACCAAACATTTAATTATGATTGCTTCCTAAATAAATATAGGCTTTTGTTCACATTTTCAATTATGCAACTTTTCCCGAAAAATTAAGACTTCCACACTTCAATTATATTTCCAGGAAAGATGTCTCTGGCAATAAACTGCTTTATGAGAGACAAATATTCAACAGATGCAGTAATTTCCTTTTAACTGCACCTATATGCACAGCAGAAACATTTAATCTACTGTACCTGCCTGAAATGAAGGTGTTAAATGAAGCTGTTAAAGAGACAGGTAATTTTTGTTGAAAAAAATTAAGGTTTACAGAGGAGATAATATGGTAGGCCTGGATTAAGGCACCATATTCTCTACTAGTCTTAACTGTTAATGTCGTGTCCTCAAAAATGATGCCAGGAGTCGGTGACTTCAAATCATGCTCTTTTATTAAAGTAGGAACCGAACTGGCGCTTTGCAAAAGGTTCGCGGCTTTTATTCTTTTAGCCACGGCGGCCGTGGCCAATGGCACCACTTTGAATCTCCCGCGATTCGAATAGACCAATCGCGGGAGATTCTTAGCAAGCCAATCGGCGCGGCTTGCCTAATTAAGGAACAGAACACCCCTCCCCTCTTGGTTTGGTCCTTACGTCGCGTAGTCACGTAGGTAGGCGGGGCTTCGTCTGAGCCTACTGGACCTGCGCAACTCAGTCGTAGGTTGGAACCCGGCCGGTTCGGTCGGGATCTCTGTTGCTCCTGATGCCATCGTGGGAACCGGATGGTCGGTCGGGCCAGGCCGCTCTCCGTAGCTCCCTCCTGGGCCTCCCGGGTTGGTTGAGCTGCGGGTTTCGCCGCTCCCGCTCGGTCTTCCCGGATCGGTCGAGCTGGCCTGGCTGTCTCTTCCTGGCGAGGGGTTGTGCTGGCTGCTTTCCGGTAAGTATGGCTGGTTTATTCTTCTTTGGTTTTGGTCCCCTGGGTATTCCCTCCCCCCTTGGTTTGTGTTGTGGGGGTCGATTTCGCCTGTTTGTGCGTCGGTAGTCTCTTGGTTGGTCGTCCTCGACCTTAATTGGTCGATGTGGCGTTTCCAGGCTCGTCCGTCTGCTGTTTGTAGCCAGTACGAGTGTGGGCCTGTTATTTGTGTGATGACGGCCGGTCAGGTTTCTTGCGTATACGGGGTCGCCTGGTGCGAAAGTTCGGTGTTTGCTGTTTGAGTCTGGGGGCTTCTCTGGGTTATACGTGGGGTGTAACCTGTCGAGTGGGGACCTTAATTTCCTCCCCATTAATAGTTCGGCTGGGCTCTTATTCGTTGTGGTATTTGGGGTTATGTGTTGGGTGAAGAGTAGTTTGTTTATTTTCTCCTGGATCTCCCCGTGGTCTATTTTCCGGATGGTTTTCTTAGTGAATTGTACCATCCGTTCCACCCTACCGTTCGCCGCTGGGTGCACCGGTGCTCTCAGCGCGTGGCGCACCGGTGCTCTCAGCGCGTGGCAGATACCCCTTTCCGCTAGGAATTTTTCGAATTCCAGCGAGGTGAATTGGGGCCCGTTGTCAGAAACGACGATGTCTGGGAGGCCGTGCGTTGCAAAGAGTTTGCAGAGTTCCTTGATCACGGCCTCCGTGGTTGTTGTTTTCATGTTGCTTACCTCCAGCCAGTTGGAGTAAGCATCTACAGTTATAAGGAAGGTGTGTCCTTTTGTGGGCCCGGCGAAGTCTATATGGATCCTAGACCAAGGTCCCCTTGGGGTTTCCCACTCTAGGATGGGTGCTGTGGGTGGGCTTGGCCTAGTTTCCTGGCATCGTTGGCACCTTGCTACCCAGGTCTCAATTTGTTTGTCCATCCCTGGCCACCAAGTGTAACTTCTGGCCAGTGCTTTAGTCCTAACGATGCCAGGGTGCCCCTCGTGTAGTAGTTCCAGAACCTTCCCTTGTAATTTTTCAGGAATGACCACCCTATCACCCCATAGTATGCACCCTTTTAATAACGAGAGTTCCGTTTGGCAGTTTCGGAATGTTTTGACGGACTCGTCGTTGTCCCTTTCCGGCCACCCTTTCTCTACCCAATGCAACACCCGCGCCAGACGTTTGTCTTTATTAGTCTCTCGGGCAATGTCTGACGCGGTTATGGGCAGGTTGGGTAGAGTGTCTATGCTGAGGGTGGTCGTCGTGGGTGCTGGGTCGGTGTCAGGTTCAGGTAGCGGTGAGCGGCTTAAGGCGTCTGCATGGGAGATCGTCTTACCTGGTCTGTGTATGAGTCCATAGTTGTAGGCCGCCAGGAACTCGGACCACCTTGTCATTCGGGGAGACAGAATGTTCGGGGTAGCCCAGTTTCCTGCAAGGATTCCCAGCAGCGGCTTGTGGTCGGTTATGATGGTGAATGTCCGGCCGTAGAGGTACTCGTGGAATCTTTTTATGGCGGCAACGATAGCCAGAGCCAGCTGGCTATAGTTCCGCTCCGGTTTGGTGAGGGTCCTTGAAAAGAACGCGATGGGTGCTCCTTTTCCGTCGGGGAGGGTATGGCTGAGGACAGCGCCGACGCCGAAGGGTGATGCGTCACATGTGACGGCCAGAGGTAGGGTCTTGTTATACTGTATAAGGACGGCGTCCGAAGTGAGGAGGTCCTTTGTTCTTTGGAAGGCGGCTTGCTCGCGTTTCCCCCAAGTCCAAGTCGCCGCCTTGTCCAGGAGCCTATGCAAGGGCTCCGCCACCGTCACCTTTTGGGGCAGGAAAACATTGTAAAAGTTAAGTAGCCCCAGGAATGCCTGTAGTTCGGTCTTCGACTTGGGTGTGGGGGCTTCTTTGATGGCCTTGATTTTTTGGTTTGTGGGGTGAATGCCGTGACGGTCTAGGAGGTATCCTAGGAATTCAACCCGTTCCGTGTATAATTGGCATTTCTCCCTCTTTACTTTGAGCCCGGTCTCTTTGAATTTGGTTAGGACCTCTCTTAGGCAACCCTCTAGTTCGGCTTGGTTGGTTGCCGACACTAGGACGTCGTCGAAGTAAGGTACCACCCCCTTGATGCCTTGCAATAGTCTTTCCATTAGGCTTTGGAATATTCCTGGTGCCACGCTGACTCCGAATTGGAGCCGGTTGCATTTAAATGCCCCCCAGTGGGTGACTATGGTTTGCGCTTCTGCCGTTTGCTCGTCGACTGGCAACTGTTGGTATGCCTGGGCGAGGTCGAGCTTGGCGAAAACCTTCCCCCCTCCCAGTGAGTGCAGTAGGTGTTGCACTACTGGGACGGGGTAGGCGCTTTGTTGCAACGCGCCATTTAGGGTGGCCTTATAGTCCCCACAGATCCTCACCGACCCATCGGGCTTGATCGGGGTGACTATGGGGGTCTCCCACCGGGCGTGGTCTATTGGCTGTAGGACCCCTTGCTTGACGAGCTTGTCAATTTGCTCGTCTATCTTGGGTTTAAGTGCGAATGGCACCTGCCTTGGTTTCAGGCATTTTGGGGGGATGTTTGGGTCTAGGCTGAATGATATAAGGGGCCCTCGGTACTTGCCTAGGTTTCCGTCGAAGACCTTTTGGAATTCCCGGGCCAGTTGTTGCTCCCAGCTGTCGTCGGTGACATGGTCGACTTCCGTGACTGCAATGCCGAGCAGGGCGAACCATTGCAGTCCCAGTAGGCTTGGGCGGTCGCGGTCGACAATTGTCAGGGGAAGCCTTTCGGTGTGCCCTTTATATGTGACGTTGAAGTGTTTGGTTCCAACTACCGGGATGCGGTTTCCCTGGTAGTCCTTTACGATGAGTCTCTGGCTGTCTAGGTTCCTCCTTTGGATGGTAGGCACCAAGCGCTTTATTTCATGCCATGCTATCATGGAGAGGTAGGACCCGGAGTCCACCTCCATTTTGCATGGCTCGCCCTCGATGCCTACCTCCACGTGGACCTTCCGGGCGTCATTGGTTATGGCGTGGCCGATGGTGACCGTCTGGTGGGTCTCCTCTCTTCGCTGGTTATCGCCGCCTCGTAGGGATCGTCCGTTCCGGTCCCATCTGTTGTCCGAGGGGTGATCTCTGGTCCGGGGTGGTGTGTTCTCTCTCCTCCGTTCACTCTGATCCCATCGGGGCGGGCTGCGGTTCTTTTTAAGGCGGCAGACGCGGGCGATGTGACCCTTTTTGTCACAATGCCGGCAGATCGACTCGAAAAACTGGCATTCGGACCTGGGGTGGTCGCCTCCGCAACCGGCACAGTTGGTCCTCAACTTACGACCCCGCCGGTTCCATGGGTCGCGGCCTGTCTGGAGGCGATGGATGTCCTCCTCGTCATCGGAAGTGCCCGATGCCGAGTGGAAATTGCCCTGGTGGGTGGTCGTCTCGGGTTGGGCCTCGGCCGACCTTGCAGGGTTGTTGTTCCCGCTGCGGTCCCCAGCGTTCGGTCTGCGCATGCGGTCAGCGGATGTTCGGGTTGCTTCGGCGGCTGCGGCTGCGGTGAGGGTATCTGCTAGGCTGATGTTGCCCTTGGCCATCAGCCGGCTCTGGAGGACGGGGTCCCACAAGCCGAGCACGATTCTGTCTCGCAGGGCGTCGTTCAGGTTGTCGAATTCGCAGAGCCCCCCTAGGTGCCGTAGTTCGGCGACGAAGTCGCTGAAACTCTCACCCGACCGTTTGTCCCGATGGTAGAATTCGTTTCGTCGGATCAGGATGGGTACCTCTGGAGCGTAGTGCCGCCGAAGTATTGGCTCGAGGACATCCCAGTCCATCGCGGTCGCATCGGCGGGTTTGGCAAGCGCCTTGGCCATCTTGAATACCTTGGTCCCGCAGTGGGTCAGGAAGACGGCGCGCTTCATGGGGCCGGTGGCGTCCTTCAGATCGCTGCACTCGAGGAACATGAGGAATCGGTCGGAGTACGATTCCCAGTCCTTGGTGGCGGGGTTGAAGGGTGCGGGGGGTGCGATTTTCGCCATCGTGGTGGTTCGTCTGGCTTCCGTCGGACATGTGGTTCGGTTCAGGGTCTGGATCCCACCTTCGTCGCCAGTGTCGTGTCCTCGAAAATGATGCCAGGAGTCGGTGACTTCAAATCATGCTCTTTTATTAAAGTAGGAACCGAACTGGCGCTTTGCAAAAGGTTCGCGGCTTTTATTCTTTTAGCCGCGGTGGCCGCGGCCAATGGCACCACTTTGAATCTCCCGCGATTCGAATAGACCAATCGCGGGAGATTCTTAGCGAACCAATCGGCGCGGCTCGCCTGACCAATCAGAGTGCCCCGCGCTTTGGCCAATCAAAGCGCGGGGATCTCAAGAATGCTAATTAAGGGACAGAACAGTTAACACAATTATACCCTTTTTATAAGGTTTTCTTAGATCATCTTTACTATGTTCTCCTTTCTCTTTCCTTTAGCCCCAAATTTTATAGTTGTGGAATTCAGGATGTTGCATAATTTGTTTAAAAAAATGGCCACTGCAAGCTGAGAAGACATTTTGGGGAAGGGGGCAATAGACAGATTGTTTATGTTTCAATTTCTGTGGTTTTATAGTATAGAAACAAAGCAAATAATTTTATATGTCAGGTCCAAAGCCACATTATTCCCCCAGATGTTTCAGTTGTGATGCACATGCCTGACTTGGATCTTTTCTTCTTCTTTAAAATTAATTCTTTAGGATGTGCTTATAATCAGAGCTTATTTGCCTATTGAAACTTCTCCTGCTGCGAGGCAATGCAGATTTGCTCATTCAAAAAGGTGGTTTGGATACAATTGTAGGCATCAGAAGAACATATAGGTAAAGTCCAGGTCATATCCTCAGACAGGGGTGCCTATAATATTTGCTTTTTGATCTGGAACAGTGATTAATATCCACTTATTTCCAAGCAGTACTATTTTTTGTCTCCTAGTTTCATCCTTCTGTAGCATTCCACAACCCTTCTTGGGAATGTTAATCCATTATGTATTTTCAGAGAAATCACTAGATGATGAATAAATTTTGGGTCATAAAAAAAAAAATCCAGCCTAAATGTTTTCAGGGTGGCATACAAAGCATTGGCATCTGATAAAATTACAAAATAACTCAAAAGCAGAGTAAATAAAAAATAAAAGATATTATGACTGTCATCCTAATTGTCAAAAGTTCTTCTATAGCATGAACATTTATAATTAACAGATATATTAAAAGGGGGAGAGAATTGAACTGTGACTTTACCTGGTGCTGAAAGACAATAACATTAGCACCAGATATATTTCCTTGGGAACAGCAATCCAGAATTGCTGCAAAAGCCCATTGCCATGAGGACACACTGATAAGGTTTTATAAAAGGCCTGACTCTGGATTGCTGCAAGTGCTGGGAACCCAAACCATTGTGGGCTTTGTAAATTAACACCATCATCTAAACCTGTGCCACAAATGGGAAGTGTGTGAACATCCTATAAAATTGGTGTAATAGTTCTTGCAAAGTTTACTCAGATTGTACTGATTAAGGTTGCAACATTACTGATGGTTATAATGGCACGTTTTAATACATTATTGGTATACAGCAGTTTCCTCAGATCAGGTTTGACCTAAGACAATTTTCTGTCTGAAAAAAAGCAGCAAGAAATGGCTTGCCTTTGTCAAAATGCAGACACTGAAACTCCCCGTGACACTGGGGCTCTTGAAGCAAGAAATCCTGGAAATACCAATTGCTCTTATACTTGTTTGCTAGCATAATACACACTAGCAAACACATATTAGCCAATACCACTCAATAATTCACACCTGAGGCAAGTGTTATATTCTGGCCATTGGTAGATCCAGCTTTTTAAAGATGTTAGTGCTAGCTTATATGTGACTAGACACATCATTGGCATATGGCCTGAAAATGGAATCCATGTAATTAAACATCTGGTGAACATCAGGAATACTAAATTAAAAAAATAGAATAAGTTTAACAAAACTGAACTCAGTCTACTGCTGTCATACCAGAACATGGTAATTTTATCCTTTAAAGGAAAAAAAGAATAGGACCTTGATGTTATGGCTGAATGAGAAAAATATATTTCTGTTTATTATATGTCTATGTACAATAGCATTGCCTAATCTACCACCTTCTTAATGCTCTGAAGTACAACTCTCACTTGAGTCTCCCAGCATAATTTCAAAATTTTAAAGTATACAGCACGTCTTAAGTAAGATTCTTTTGCCATTTAATTTCATGGGCATGAAAATAACCTGATGTCAAAACATAGCAGAATCATACCATTTTATTTTGCATTTTACTTTTTTTGTATCAAAAGAGGAACACACCTGTTCATCTGTCTTTTCTTCCACTCCCCTGGCTACACTACAGAAAAGGGCTACATTATATTTTTATAATTGAATAATTCAGTTTAAATATTGTCATAAATATTCTCCTTGTCCTATACCAAAGATACCAAAATAGTATTTCCTTTGTTCCTGGAAAGGGCTAAGAGACTTGGGTGTTTTATTTCAGCTGTCATTAATGACAACATTCTCCTCTATTCAAATCAACAATGTATGTCCAACCTCACCCAACTCTGCACATTTCCTTGATCCCCAGGAGAGTCATAACCTATTGCATAGCTAATGATGAGAATTAACTCCCTTTTGTTAAAACTGACTTTCATGCAATTACCACCCCCTCACTCCCCCCCTCAACGCCCACCTAGTATTTACAATTTCTTCTGCAAATATATCAGTCTTTAATTTCAAGACTGCTTGTCAACAGCAATGACTGTAACTGAATACTGGAAGATGGGGTGTGGTGATGAAGAGGGAAGACCTTGTCATTTAGAAATAATGAGAAATTTTCAGCAAGCTTCCATAGGGCCCGTTTACAATAAATTGCTCTCCCACATACCCAATTTTTAAAATGTCTGTAGCTTCTCTCAACTCCTTTATGATTGTCAACTAACCTTAATTTTATATAATAGTAACTTCATTTGTAGACTTTAACAAATGATCCAGTGTACACCCATCTAGCACAGAGCTTTACCAGTTAAAATCTGCAAAGCATCAAGTTTACCTTATCATTTTGCATTTCCTAAAAGGAAATATGTATCAAAGGTGTAAGGGATTTCAGCCGCCATCCTTCCTTCCTTTTGTCAGATCTATCCTATTTGTATCAATGTCCTCTATTGTACTTTATTTTCTAATAGAACCTTTGTGTTTATGTTTCACCTTACACTAGACCCAAGCTTAGCACTTCATCAAGTTTTAACTTTTATGCATGAAATAACTTGCAGCGAGGTCAAAGAATTTACATTACAGGTATAGATAGTCCTCAACTTTCAACCACAACTGAGACCAAAATTTCTACTGCTAAGCAAGACTGTTGTTAAGTCACATCTAATTTTATTATATTTTTTTGACACGATTGTTAAACAAATCACTGCAGATATGCCATTAATCACACAGTCATTAAACAAATCTGGCAAGTTCTATTGACTTTGCTCATGAGAAGCCATCTGGGAAACTGGAATGGTGATTACAGGATCCCAAGGTCCTGCAGCCATCATAAATACTTGCTGTTTGCCAAGTGCCCAAAATCTGATCATATGACCATGAGAATGCTGCAGCAATCATAAATTCGAGGACTGGTAATAAGTTACATTTTTCACTGCTATTGTAACTTTGAATAGTTGTTAAATTAATAATTTAAGCAGGAGATAATAATCCTTATTTAATGACAACTCATTCAACAACCATTTTAAGCTCCAACAGTGCTAATGAATGGGACTTACAATCAGTCCTTGAAGTTCCAACCACCTCAGCATCTCTGCAGGCAGGTGATTGCGATCTTGGAGCTTGGCAAGCCAGTTCACTCTTACAATGATTGCAATATCTCACAATCATGTGATTGTCATTCATAATCTTCCCTATAGCTCTCTGAGCAGCCTGTTCTAATAATTACTACACAAAAATATGGGGAAATTAAATCTTTTAAAAACCATATCCTTAAGATAATAACAAAAAGCTTCACTGGTTGTGTTCATATAATCCATTTACTCACTGTTAATTTAACCATGGTACATTCAACCCATCTTTCTTTATTTGTATGACATTCGGAACATGGGTTGGATTTGCACAATATACTATGTTAAAATGTGTTCATAGTTTGTTGTTCCATATGTTATGGGAACAAAGCTCTTATGATGGTGCTACTATTCCTGACAGCCCAGATTCAATGGTGAGCAGTCATAGGTAGGAATGGGAAATAATTCAAGTAGGTTCTCCTTCAGTTGAAGAAAAGAGATAAGAAGAAGAAAAGAGGGGATTTGAAGAGGCAGGTGAAGGAAGGTGGTCTTTGTGAAAGTGTTTTGTGTTCCAGACATAAAGGATAGATTCTGATGACAGAGAAAGCATATATCAGAATGTATCAATATTAGAAATGAATACGTGGTATTGTTCATCTCTTATCCTCCACCAGCCCCATACACATTTGATCTCAAGCTCTTAAAGGGATGCATCTAAAATAACAATGCATTAGTAACCAGGATTCATTGATGGCTCAAGGGTATTATGGTACCACCATATGGTGCCATCTTCTGCCAATACAAGGGTTGCAGTTTTAGAATGTTTCAGAAGAAGGCGAGCCATTGGGACCCCTCTGCTTCAGCATCCTACATCATCACTTCCTCAACCTGAACCTAAAGTCGGACCTGCTGGAGCTGAACCAGTATTTGGGCCACTGGTAAAAAAAACCTTCTCTAATCTCAAACCAAGCCATATATCCAAGTAAGAAATGAGAGCTAACTGAACATGAAGCAGATCTTACCATTAACCTGACCAACCCACATCTTAAAAATTTCCTTTAAATTTTTATACAAAACAGAATTTGCTTTTGTGATTAGATCTATAGCTGGTGACCATTCAGACCAGTTCTATTTCTTACCTATATTTTGGATCTATCACCTTCATAGCAGTGGTGGGATTCAAACTTTTAAATACCAGTTTTGTGGGCATGACTTGGTGGGCAGGGCAAGGGATACTGTAAAATCTCCAGTCAGAGGTGGTATTTGCTGGTTCTCCAAACTACTCAAAATTTCTGCTACTGGTTCTCCAGAACTGGTTGGAACCTGCTGAATACCGCCTCTGATACACAGTCTGTTTCTAATGCCCCTTTATTCTTTGGATTTGCTCAAAGCTGTGAAGTTGCAACACATCCTTTCAACCCTGGTGTATATCAACTGTTAGCCAATTTGCAAGAAGGGTAACATAACTCAGTTGCTGATTATATAAATTCTTTCACTCGTTGTAATCTGTGATTTTCCAGGATATGATTTTTCTGTGGAATCTTCCCCCCATCCTCACTCTAAATAGTACATCAAAGAGTCTATATGAAAAAGTTGGCAGATATAGAAAGCGATAAATGGAATAAGAAACAGGATAGGATATTGATTAATTGATATATTCTAGTAATAGGATTATAAAAAAGTTAGGGGCTCTGATGTAGTAATAGAAAAGGAGGAGACATTTTTGGTTTTGTATTTCAAAACCAGAATATAAAACAAAGTTTTAGCCAGAGTTGGAAAAAGATGGGAGAGTACAGAGCTTTTGAGAATATGTGCTCTGTATCATCTAGCAAAGATTTATTGATAAAGCCAAAGGACTGCTCAAAAAAAATATTCTTAAACAGTTCCCATAACCTTTTGCTACCCCCTAGTATTTATGTTTTTGTTTTTGTTATAAACAGTGCAAAATAACTTTTTAAAAATGTCACATTTAAGGCTAAAACCAATCTCTGTTCAAACAGCCTCAAGGGGTACCCTGCCAAATTGTATTCAGAGAAGGCAGTAGGAGAAAATAGGACTAAATAGCATTTCAGGAAAGGAATTTGAAAAAGAATTTATTCTACAGCAGTGGATGGGGCTTGATGGCTCTTAAGGAATCAATCTCAAGCCAGGTCATAAGCTATTTGAGCATTACAATAGACAGGATGCTGTTAAGAGAAGATGACCTTGACAGATAGAAGAGAGAAGCCAGCAGTTTCTATAAAAAAAGTGCATGAAAATGTTAAAAGCAAGAAATCCTCTTTTTTAAAAAGAACTATTTGAATTTAGAGTCTCCAGAAACAGCAACAGTTGCTAGTTCATTTGTTTTGTTTTGGGGTGACTCCTACTTTAAGTATTTGTTTTTTTAATATTTGGTTGCTCGTTACAAAGACAGTACTCAGACAAAAATATTTCTGACAAAGTCAATTGCCCAGTGATCAATTTATTTATTGTAATAATCTTATAGGCAGTTGCCAGAATTAAAGGCTGCAGAGTTAAAAAGGAAAAAATTACATATGGGCTGCCTTATTACGTCCTTTGAAAGTGGCATACAGGAAAATAGCATTTAAACAAGACAATAGAAATGTATTTTGAATTTCTAAAAACAGCAGCAGAACCATTTGGGGATGGAAGAGGAAAGCCAGAGACAATTTAATGAAAGATCTGATAAAACAGTGAACTCTGCTAAACTTAGGGTATTGAACAAAATTTTGAGGGAAGGAAATTCTCAAAACGAAGAGTCATTATAAAAAAATGCCATCCTTGCCATCTCTGAGATTTATTACATATTTATACCTCTGAATTTGTTATTAAGGCAAAAGTAGCCTTATAACATGTGGAATATTCTTCAAATAATCTGTTCCCATTCATAAAAGTTTTAGAAAGCTTATATGTTAATCTAAACTTAGGAAGTTAGTAGGAAAAGCTGAGATTTCTGGGCTGTCTAGTACAGTTGTTTAGCCTGGAAGATAACCATATGATAGCAGGCAAACTGACATATCCAAACAAAGCACATTTCTAGCTATCATTGTAACCTACATGGTTATAGGACCAAAAGGAACCCCTTAAATTATAAATTTGAGCAGACCTTTCCATAACCAAATGCAAATTAATGCTGAGATCAGCCATATTTTTAGCCAGTACCACATCCCTTTTCTCGGAATTAAGTTGCTCATTTCTCATTCTCATCCATTTCACCGGCTTCTGGCCATCTTTGAAGAGCATCCAAACTTGCTTATTATTCATATGCATGTGCATCACAGCACATGCTTGAAATACTCAATATCTCTATTGTATGTGTTATGTGGAGCTACATACTGCAAATGTAGATTAGGATTTTAATACCTTGCATTAAGTTGCAAGAAGCATTTAGAGGAATTTCATAACTCATGCATTATTGGCCCACTTATCAAATCCTCTATCTGTTGGCTGAATATATATCAATCAGAGAAGCATTTGTACAGTCATTTTCTCTGTCAGTAGACAAGTTGATTTAAGAAATGCTCAATTTCATAAAATATCCAAGCAATCTCTAAGCAACTAACATTCCCGCTACTAAGAAAAACACATCAAATGAACTTGTCTGTGATTTTTGTTCTTATTTTCCCTAAGAAGTATTAAGGGTTATATATGGGCCTATATGCCAGAAAATCTATGTCCCATATCTCCTGGGAAGGAAACCAATGGACAAATTATTATCTGATAATTTTGTAATATCTTATTAAAAATATTGGAGTTAGGCAATAAGAAAGGTAACAAACTTTTCTGGCACACTCCAGAGGTGTCAAACTCCTGGCATCCCATTGCCATTACATGATGTATCATGATGTTTTTCCCCTTTGCAGAGCTGGTGTGGGCATAGCCTGTGCATGAACCATCCAGCCTGAGGGCCGCCAGTTTAACACCCCTGAGATTCCATCCCAAAGGTTCATGGCAGGTGATAGAGCAAGCAAAAATAAAAACAAACAAGCTAGAATTGAGGGGTTCTTAGTGTTCTCTGAGCTTGGTTGTTTTCATGCAGACGTTTCATTACCCAAACAAGACAACATCATCAGTGCTAGTCAAACTAGAATTATCTGTGTAATATTTTCCAAATTTATCTTGTATTTCTTTTGGAGTAGATTTAATGTTTCTTTGGGAATGGATTTAGGCCTCTGAACCCCACCAAAGTTGTTACTGTAGAGTTTTGTTGACCATATCTTACCCTAGATGACATTTAGATGGTGTCCCCCCCCCCCGATCTATATGAAAATATAGTATTATGGGACAGAAGAGAAGGGACAAAGGTCTCAAGATCAATAATACAAAAGATATGGCATTTTATTAGCTATAATAAATACCTTGAAGTGTGCCGGGAATATATGTAGCCAGTGCAAACATTCAACATGGTTCTTATCTGTAATTTTAAGAATAGTATTGCACTTCAATGGCAGTTAGGTTTTTAAGCTTGGAACTTTGAGTAATACTGAGTTTGTTCTCCTTTATATTTTCACTTAATATACAATTCCTGTGTTATTATCAATTAGCTCCAAGACAAATACTGTATAAAGAGTGAATCCAGACATAATTTTAATGATAAGCTTGCTAATGAAGCTCATTCACAGTATTATGGTTAGACATTCTTCCCCGAATCAAGCTAAGGAGAAACCGGTTCATCCTGTTTGCAGTTGAAGCTACTGATTGGCTGGAAACTGGAAAAGTTGCTAGACAAACTTCCTCCTGTTCTTTGTCAATCAATTTTGAACATCTACAAAATTGGTCCCTTTTTCAGATAAAAACAACAATGGTATGCTTAATATCTCTGTGTGTAGACAACCTTTTAAATAGACAGCCTGCTTGAGTTCTGCAAGGAAGAGGAACATAGCTGCAGCAGAAAAAAAAACATGACTGGTCTTTATACATATTTTGTTTACAGTATATGAAATTAAAGAAGCCACATTACTATGTTCAATGTATGAACTCAATTACTGAGATTATAAACCATGATCTGAATCTTTGCATTGAGTGAAACCAGCTCTTGACGCTAACTAATCAACTAACTAAGGCTTAATTATGTGAACACAGCCTTTGTAATTGAGAATGTTCTAGCTTAACATATACAGGTGTGGTTTTATAAAAAAAAAAAAGCCTTGGCTCTCCAAACTATTGTATACAGAGTATATATTAGAAGAATCAATTCTGAGGATTAATCTACTGTTAATATGTACTTATCTACTCTGTGGAGTAATTATTTTTCCCTATACTGAATTTTACAGCACTAGATTAGAACTATAGATTAATGAAAGCAAAATTATTGAAACTAGTTAGCTGTGTGACAATTGTCCCCAAGCTCACTTTGGCTAACTCCTATGAATTCTTCACAGAATCATAGATGAATGCTGCATTTTCCTGATTTTGACACATTCGAACATGTTCTTTGTCCTTGTGAAAAAAAATGCATCTAATCCTCCAAGATTCTATGGAATTATAATTTAAAGAAAGTGCTAAGAAACATTTATCATGAAATACCAATGTTCTGTTTTTAGAATTAGTCTCAGAGGTTACAGTATTGAAGATAATGTATCTGAAATGGTAACATTATCATCCTCCAGAAAGTAGATCCTCTGTATGCAAATATTATTAGATGTTAAGGATCTTACAAGGCCCTGAAACCCTGTCTGATGTCCTCCAATGTCTACTTCTGTGCTGGTGGGATGACTGCCGATAATGGACAGCATCATCTCCTGACATTATGAAGCAGAAACACATAAAAACTAAAATCCTCATACAGGCTTAAAGTGGATCATACTGTACTCTACCTAATCCCCCACAAAATGAAAATTTCTGGCCTTGGTCTCATGTCTATGATTCCCCTCACTCAACACTTTCTGAGACATTTATATTTCCTCAACATGTTAAATGGGACCTTCCCAAAAAATCCTGTCAAAAGATTATGTGCCTCTTTTTTACATTACCAATTTCTACGAAAGAATTAAATTACTATTAAAATAACAAACTGGTGTGTGTGTGTGTGTGTGTGTGTGTGTGTGTGTGTGTGTGTGTATGTATGTTTTAAGCTGGCAGGAATGTCCTAGAAACCTTACTATTTCTGACATGCAACTTTAGAAAAAGTCTTGTTCTCTCTTTGTACAGGTTTGTGTTAAACATGACTAGGTGGGCTCTATGGCATCTATAGATGTGTGTAATTTTAAGTTCAAACTTGGGATGCATGGGTGAGGCTGCTGAATCCTTCCCAATTCTGTCACAGTTTGTTGTCTTGGGAATTTTCCCTAACCACATGAGAAAAATGCCTGGAGCAGGACACAGCAAAGAAATGGGAAGAATTCAGCTACTCTCCCCCACTCCCATTCAGTAAACATTGTAATCCCCCCTTCCTGCTTTTCATATGAATGAAGCAACCCCATGATTAAAGATATGTCATTGCTGCTGGCATCCAGCCGAACATTTTTCTCAGGAAGCAGGGAGTATGTTTTCCCTTATAGCAGTGAGCATTTCATAAACTAAGATATATTTTGTCATTTAGCCAATATTTCCTTGTGAATGTATATATTTATTATAGTTATATACTGAAGATTATCCAACCTGTAATAGCTTATGTATCTTGCAGTAGCTTATGTATCTGTCCCCCTTTTTTTTCCTATCCAGATAATTTATGGGCCTAGATTTGAGCAGAATTTTTTCAGGCTTGAATTTGCTTCAAGGGCATATGTAACTTCTATGGGCTCCCATTTTAGAGTTCATTTAGAAATAGGTAATATTTATTACCTGCTTCTATTATTTATGCTGTTTCTATCAGAGAAGTTGCAGTTCTTTGCCTATTAACTTTCCTGAGCTTTACATTTGGGAAAATGGATTTAAAATCAAGTGTAACTCCTTATGCATACATGAACCCATCATACAATTTTCTTGGCAATTGGATGGATATGTTTACCATTGTTTTTTGATAGGCTGCTTTCCTACTTTTTCCTACTTTCCCCCCTATTCTTGTTTGGTTATTCTGTAGTTTCAAGTCCAGCTCTTGGTAGACTCCCAAATAAATTTTAATCATGCCCAATCCTGCTTAGCTTTTGAGTTGACAATATCTGCCAGGTGTTGCTTACCTTCTGAAGCAACAGGAGGCTTGGAAAGAGCTACTATTGGAAGAGAAATAATCACTTCAATGATGCACTCCTTTTAAAAATAGAACTTTGTCAATTTCATTTTCAGTGTCCAATAGAAAGAATTCATTAATCATTTTTTATCCCAAATTTTGTTTTTACTCTGTGGTTCCTTAACTCCTCACAGCTTTCAGATATCCAACTTCAGTGAATAATGGCATTGAGCAACTATATTAAATAAGAAAGATTTTGGAAAAGAAAAATGCTCTTCTAATGGCTTTATGGAACAGACCTGAACTTCTAGATCAATATTTCCTAATCTTGGCATATCAGTGGCAGCATTGGAGTGAAACATTAACCTTAAAAAACTAGCATAAACAGAAACTACAATAAAGGTGGCCCTCAACCTATAACCATTTTTTAGTGACTTTTCAAAGTTAAAATGGGATTGACAACTATTGAAAATGACAATTTTTCAGACGTGCAACTGTTTATACCTGTTTACAACTATTGAAGATCCCAGAGAAGGGTAAGATACATAGCTATTATTTATTTATTTATTTGTTATTTATTTGATTTGTCTTGTAAGTGAAGATAATAGATATAAGTATAAACATGAGTAAGAATACAGGAAATAGGTACAATTAAATGGGGACGATAGGAAAGGGACGGGAGGCATGATGGTGCACTTATGAACGCCCCTTACAGACCTCTTAGAAATGGAATGAGGTCAATAGTGGATAGTTTGAGGTTAAAGAAGTGGGGGTTAGAGGATATAACAACAGAGTCAGGTAGTGCATTCCAGGCATTGACCACTCTGTTGCTGAAGTCATACTTTCTGCAATCCAGTTTGAAGCGGTTTACATTGAGGTTGCATCTGTTGTGTGCTCTTGTATCATTGTGGTTGAAGCTGAAGTAGTCATTGACTGCTATTTCCAGAGGCATTACATTAGAAATGCATTACTGCTAGTATGGACCAAAATCAAAGAGCAACACTACCTGAAAGTGCCAGTATGATTATTTATAATGGAGGTGTGGATATATCCTAATGTTATTAATATGGATAAAATCATAAGATATAAGGACATACTAAATGAAAGGGGAGAACTAAAAACAAAACAAGAACTAAAAAGATTAGAGATTCTTTCTATTGGACTTTCTATTGCACTGAAAATGAAATTGACAAAAGTTCTGTTTTTAAAAGGAGTGCATCATTGAAGTGATTATTTCTCTTCCAATAGTAGCTCTTTCCAAGCCTCCTGTTGCTTCAGAAGGTAAGCAACACCTGGAAGATATTGTCAACTCAAAAGCTAAGCAGGATCATGATGACCACAATTACAGATACAATCCAGATATGAAAAAGATAGGAAGGAGCATAGGCTAATGAACCAAATGAGCTAGATCAGATTCTAATGGGAACAGATGAAACATTAATTAAGAGGATGTACAATTATTTATTTGCTATTAAATTGGAAGAACAAGTAAAAGAAACTATGATAATATGGGCTAAAAATTTTGGCTATGCAATAGATTTGGACAGGTGGCAGAAATTATGGAATAGAAATTGTAAGCTTACAATGTCAACAGTGTATAAAGAGAATCTCTATAAAATGTTTTATAGATGGCACTATTCACCTACAAGAATAGCGAATATGTATAAAAATAAATCTGTTAAATGTTGGAAATGTAAATACCAGGTTCATTTTATCATTTGTGGTGGATGTATCTCAAAGCAAAAAAATATTGGAATAAAATTCACATATGGCTGGAAATTATGACAAAACAACACATAGGCTTGAAACCTGAAACATTCCATTTGGGCGTGCTACCAGGATTGTATACGCACAATACTGGAAAAATGAAGAAACCACTACAGATTATAATATAATCAAAATGATTCTGGAATGTGCAGAAATTGATAGATTAACTCTAAAAATTAAAGAAAAAGAAGTTTTGGAATATTTTATAACATGGGAACTTTTCTATAAATGGCTAGTTGATAGATACAGAGGTTAGATGAGTGGATTTATATGAAATATGGACTACATGAGAAAGAAAAACTGATTAGTAAATATACTGATGGCTATATAATTGATGTCAATATGGAATATAGTATACTTTTTAATAATTTAATAATAATAAATTATTACTAAATAATAATTTAATAATAATCATAATAATGATCAATATTATATATGCTTGTATGTACATGATTATAATGATGTTTATATTTTAACACTTTGGATACATAGAAAACACACTGTTCAATATAGAAATTGAATTTTTGATACAAAACAATAAAAATATTTACAAACAGGACAACTGTTGCAGATCCCCATGGTCATGTGATCAAAATTTAGATGCTTGGCAACAGTCTATTTAGGATGATTGTAATGTCCTAGAATCATGTGATCTTTTATGACTTTACAACAAATAAAGTTGATGAGGAAGCCATTCATTTAACAACCGTGTTACTAATTTAACAACTGCAGTGATTTACTTACAGTAACTGTGCAGGAAAGGTCTCAAATGGGTCAAAACTCACTTAACAATTGCCATGCTTAGCAACATAAATTTTGGGCTCTCTTGTGGTTGTAAGCTGAGGACTAGCTGTACATCATTTGGGATGGAAACAGTAAAATCAAGAGAGGCAGAGTATATTAGTCCTGGGTTATAAACACGGGTCTGCTGCTTTTGCTGCTTTTCAAAACATGGTAAAACCCCCTGTTTTAAAATTGGTCTGACATTTTCCCCAGAAGATGCTAGTTCTATGTATCTAAAAAAAAACAAACACCTGTGCAATGCACTTTCTCCAGGCACTAAGTAGGCAGAAGCCATTGCAAGAACTAAATGTCTGATCTCTCCTGAAGTTCCTGAAGCTAAGGCCAAAATGTCTGAGAAAACCATATCCCAACAATCAGAGCAAGGAAGAGGGATTGCATATGATAGCATCCTCAAGTGGGCAGTGGCTGAGAAGATCCCAGGCCATTATCTTCTCATTTTCTCTCTCTTTTTTAAAAAATAAATTTTATTAAGTTTCCAAATGTTAAAAAACATAAAACAAAACTTTATACATTATGTTATGGACTAAGCCAACACAGCAATACAACCCTCAACAGCTTCGTCTTGCAGCAGGTTTATAATCCTGTGCTTCTCATTGGTCCAAAGATAGCGAATCGTGATTGGTCATTTTTGGCCAGTCTGATTGGCTGTTAACGGGACCCCCTGATTGGACGCTTGTGAAAGCGGTAGGCTCAGTTCATTGGTTGTTTGACAGAAGCCAGCTCTATAAAAGAGCTGCTGCTGCCCAGGTATTTTGCTCTGTTCTTTCCTGTTAAATAAAGAGTTGAAGTCATCGTTCGATGTCTCGTCTCCGTTCTTTGCGCCGATGCCCAGGACTTAACACTGGCGACAAAGGTGGGATGCGGAGAGGATAGAGCTGACTAAGAACTCATCGAACAAGACAGAGTACGTGGCGAAAGAGCGCACGCAACAAACGGCAAGATGACCAGCGGTGACTTACCACCCGCTCCATTCGACCCAGCAACCGAAGACTGGGACTCGTATATAGATCGCTTCCAGATGTTCCTGGAAACCAACAACTTAAAAGATGCTACAACTGGCAAGAAACGAGCGGTGTTCCTGACTCATTGTGGCCCCGCCGTTTTCAAAATGGCTAAAGCACTAGCAAAACCGGCGGAAGTGAAGACCATGGATTGGGATACCCTCACTCCAATCCTCTGGGCCCATTACGCACCCGCAGTACCTACACTGATACAAAGACACAAATTTTACCAGAGGGACCAATGGAAGGACGAGAGCGTTAATAATTTCGTAGCCGACCTCCAGAACTTAGGAGGCCTTTGTGGTTTTGCAAACTTAGAGGAAGCCCTGAGAGACCGCATAGTTCTGGGCTTAAATGCACCACACATGCAGAGTAAACTGATGGCGAAAGGCAACATCAGCCTTACAGATGTCATCACTGACGCTACTGCCGCAGAAGCAACCAGGAACTCAGCCGCTCGAATGCGCCGAGCAAACGCACCGCTTCACCAACTCGCCAATGAGACCCCACTCGCCACTTTGAAGCACACTACCACTACCCACCACGAAGACCTCGAGTCATCCTCACACAGTGATGAAGAGGAGGTCCACAGGCTCCGCTCGGAATGAGAGCAAAGGAACCAGAGACATCCACGCCAATGTGCTGGTTGCAGGGCAAACCACCCGCAATCGGACTGCAAATTCCTCAACGCACTCTGCTGTAACTGTGGGAAAAAAGGCCACATCGTGAAGGTCTGCAGAAGTAGATGAGAGTCCAGTCCCAACCGAAGGGAGAACAACCTCCGTCAGGAGATAAGCAAACCTCCTGAGAACTGGGACCGTCTGAACCACCAATGGAACAACCACTACTACTACAGAAACCAAGCACCTGCCTCTTCAACGAGACGAGAAGAGGCCCACCAAACCATTATCATCGGCCACGCTTCATCATTCGATGCAAGAAAGATCCGCGTAAGGGTTACTATTGAGAATCGACCGTGCGTGATGGAAGTCGATTCGGGATCATCCCTATCGATGGTATTCTGGAAAACCCTCAAACAGCTGATCCCTGCCATTTGCCGCAAGGACCTCAGCACGCAATGAATCATCCTGAAAGACTACCAGGGAAACAGAATCCCAGTTGTCAGTTCCAGCAACGTCCAAGTATCCTTTAAGGACTGCACAGCAATGCTTCCCCTGACTGTTGTCGATTTTGACCGACCCAGCTTGTTAGGATTACAGTGGTTCGCCCCACTAGGGATTGAACTAGCCGGCATACACCAAACCAGAAGCGATGACTGGGAAGAGGCTCTCATCCAGGAATTCCAGGACGTGTTCACAGGAACATTAGGCAAGTACAAGGGGACCCCTATATCATTTAATCTCAGCCCCGATGTAGCTCCCATTTGACTTAAGCCTCGTCGAGTACCGTTTGCCTTAAAACCGAAGATCGATGAGCAGCTAGATAAACTGATAGCCCAGGGCGTATTGGAACCGATTGACCACGTCTGCTGGGAAACCCCGATAGTAATGCCCATTAAGCCAGATGGTTCGTTAAGAATTTGCAGGGATTACCGGGCCACCCTAAATCATGCTCTTCAACAGAGCGCTTATCCAGTACCGGTGGTTCAACACCTTCTTCATTCCCTGGGTGGTGGAAAAATATTTGCGAAATTGGACTTAGCTCAGGCGTACCAGCAACTGCCTGTAGATGCAGCAACTGCAGAAGCCCAGACAATAGTTACACACAGAGGTGCTTTTAAGTGCAATAGACTCCAATTCGGAGTAAGCGTGGCGCCGGGCATTTTCCAAAGTTTAATGGAGAGACTATTACAAGGCATAAAAGGCGTCGTGCCTTATTTTGATGACATCCTAATAGCTGCCCCCACTAAGGAGTTATTAGTACAATGACTCAGAAAAGTCCTACAGAAATTCAGAAACGCTGGTCTGAAAGTAAAAAGAGACAAGTGTCAACTTTGTATGGAGAGAGTGGAGTTCCTGGGATACCTTCTCGACAGACAGGGAATCCACCCCACTGAAAAAAAACTAACTGCAATCAAAAAAGCCCCGAGACCTAGGAATAAAACAGACCTCCAAGCTTTCCGGGGACTCATTAACTTTTATAACATTTTCTTGCCCTAGAAGGCAACCGTAGCCGAGCTCCTACATAGACTCCTCGATAAAAAAGCTTCCTGGGTTTGGGGACGGCGTGAAGAGAAGTGTTCAAAGAGATAAAAGATCTTTTAACCTCCGGTGCTGTATTAATGCAATACAATGAGACTCTACCTTTGACGGTTACCTGTGATGCCTCACCATTTGGAATAGGAGCCATCTTAAGCCATATCCTGCCAAATGGAAATGAGGCACCCATTGCGTTCTTTTCGAGAACTTTGTCTAAAACCGAAAAGAACTATAGTCAACTTGATAAAGAGGCCCTCGCTATTGTATCTGCAGTTAAACGTTTCCATGAATACGTATATGGGAGACCCTTTACCATAATTACAGACCACAAGCCGCTACTTGGTATTTTGGCAGGAAACAAACCAACTCCCCATATCTTATCACCAAGAATGACACGTTGGTCAGAATTTTTAGTTGCCTACGATTACCGATTACAACATCGCCCGGGGAAAACCATTCCCCACGCTGATGCTTTGAGCCACTCTCCATTACCAGACATTATAGAGGACCCTGCTCCAACCGTAGCTGTATTGCAAATCGAAACCCTCTAATCTCTGCCACTAACCGCTTGAGACATAGCCTTAGAGACAAAAAAGGACCTGTTTTGGCACGAGTCCTCAGCTGGGTAGAACGAACCCTTGCAGCTGTTAATATATGTAACATGATATATCTATCTGTTTTATTGCATTTTTGTGTTATTATACCTAATAAAAAAGTTTCCTGATTAAATTCAATTTTCTGATTCATGATTTCTTCTATCCATTGTCTAATTGTATTCCAATATTTTTTCACTTTCTGGCATGTCCACCAGGTATGAAAATAAGTGCCTTTTTCTTTTCCACATTTCCAACAATTTGGGTCTGAGTTAAACATTTTTGCCAATCTAGCTGGAGGAAGGTGCCATCTGTAGAACATTTTGTATTGATTTTCCTTGTATGCTGTGGATGTAATTAGTTTGTAACTTGATCCCCACATTCTCTCCCAATTTTCCAGGTCTATATTATGGCCAACATTTTTCACCCATACCACCATCGTCTCTTTGACCACCTCCTCTTCCATTATAAAATCTAGTAGAAAGTTTTATATTCTTGAAATCATTTTCTTTTCCATTTCTTATAGAATTTCTTGTAGAATAATTGATGCTTTTCCATGCAGAAACCAAATTGTTCTTTGTCCTTCTGATATCTCGCCTGGATTTGCATGTATGGCCACCAATCTATCTTTATATTTTGTTGCTGTAATTCTTGTTTCGTTTTTAATCTTCCTTGTGTGTCTAATATGTCTTTATAACTCCTCTTTTTCCCCAGATCCATTGCGTTTGGGTATATTTGTGCTTCCATAGTTGACAACCAGTTCGATATTTTAGTATAATGGTTCTTTTTAATCTTGTTCCATGTCCGAATTAATGAATCTCTAATCATTAATCTCTAATGTCTCTGAAAATATGTATGCTGTTTACAGTTCCCATCCCATAGGAAACTATGCCACCCTCTCTGCAAGTCATGACCCTCTATTGACAATACTCTTCTATTTTCCAGGTTGATCCAATCTTTAATCCATACCAAAGCCGCAGCCTGATAATACATTTCCCACTCAGGGAGTCCAAAGCCACACCTTTCTCTTTTGTCCTGTAACAATTTCATTTTTATCCTAGCTTTTTTCCCATCTCAAACAAATTTACTTATTATTCGATCTAATTCTCTAAAAAAGGTTTTATCCAATCTTATTGGTACAGTTTGAAAAGATATAGTATTTTTGGTAGGGTAAACATTTTAATTGCTGCAATTTTCCCCAGTAGTGATAGCTGTAATTTCCTCCTTGTTTCCAATTGTTTTTTGATTTGTATTATTAATTTGTCATAGTTATCTTTTTTGATTGAAGAGCATCTTGCTTTAAACCAAATGCCTAAATATTTTACCTTTTTCACACTTTGCATTCCCTTTTTTTTGCTTATCTTTTAAATTTTTAGTCAATAATTTTGTTTTGTTTTTATTAATTTTAAGGCCTGCAACCTTGCCAAATTCCTCTATTTCCTTTATTAATTTTACTCCCATATCCTCTGGATCATCCAGAAAAAATACTATATCATCGGCAAATGCCTATATCTTATAATGCTCCTTTTTGATTAAAGCCCCTTTAATTTTTACATTTTTCCTAACATTTTCCAATAAGTTTTCTAAGGTAAGAATAAAGAGAAAGGATGACAGTGGACATCCCTGCCTTACTCCCTTGTTGATCCTAAATGTTTCCATTCTGTCAGCATTATTATTACACTGGCCGTCTGTGTCTTATAAATTGTTGAAATCAGTTTAATAAATTTATTGCCAAATTGCATGCTTTTTAATTGTTGTATTATGAACTGCCAATTAACATTGTCAAATGCCTTTTGCGCATCAAGGAAGACCATTGCCAATTGTTTTCCTGGGTTTGCTTCATAATATTCTATTATATTCAATACCATTCTAGTATTATTTTTAATTTGTCTATTCGGTAAGAATCCATTTTAGTCACTATGAATGATCTGATTAAGGGTTTTTTTCAATCTTTCTGCCATTATGGACATAAATATTTATAATCAACATTTAAAAGGGATATGGGCCTGTAATTTTGAATTAATTGATGGTCCAAATATTCTTTTGGGATCAATGTTATGTATGTCTCCCCCCATGACTTAGGTAATTTTGCTGTCATTAGTACCTCATTATAGAGTTCTAATAATTGCATTTCTAATTTTTCTTGGAGCATTTTATATAGTTCCCCAGGGAGACCATCTGATCCCGGTGTCTTATTGTTTTTCTGTTTCAGGATTGCCTATTGCAGTTCTCTTAATGTTATTTCCCTGTTTATCTCTTCTTTATCCTTTTCCGGGATCACAGGTAGCCCTTTTCCTTCTAAGTAATGTTGGACATTTCCCTCTGGTACATCTTCCCTACTATATAGTTCCTCAAAAAAACTTCAAACAATATGTTTTTTCTTTTCAGTTTGATGTTGTAGCGTACTATCAGCGTCCTTCAATTGTTGGATTGCTTTTTTTTTTTCTTTTTCTTTCTTAAGTCTATAGGCTAGCCACCTTCCTGGCTTATTCGCATGTTCAAAATAATTCTGTTTTATCTTTTTCATGTCCTGTAACCATTCATCTTGTGCTAACATGTTCAATTTATGTCTAATCATTATCCTCTCTGTATTTGCTGTCTTATTATGTGGTGTTTTTTTTTCTAGTGTTTTTTTCTAACTCCTTAAGAGTATCTAGTAATTTAGATTGTTCTCCTTTTTTTCCCTTATATCTACATGAATTATATGAAATTGCTAGGCCCCTAATATATGCTTTAGTTGTGTCCCATAGGTTTGGAATTGATGTTTTTTGTTTTTTGTTTTCCTTCAGAAAGAACTCCAATTCTTTTTCCATCATCTTAACACATTCTTTTTCTTTTAGGATCTCCTTGTTTAGCATCCATCTTCTGTTTTCTTTTCAACCCTTTCCAAATTATTTTAATGGGATTATGGTCCGCCCATGTGTTAGATTCAATTTCTATTTCTTTTATATTATGTTCCATTTCTCCATTTGTCCATAACATATCCAATCTTGACCATGATGTGTGTGATGCTGAATAGTAAGTATACTGTTTTTTGTCTGGATTTCTTTCTCTCCATATTTCTTTTAATCCTAATTCTTTCACCATTTGATAAAATACTTTTGGTAATGTTTTCCTTTTCCTTTTTTCCCCTAGGTATTCATTATTGTAGTCTTTTCCTAAATTTGCTATTGCATTGAAGTCACCTAGCAGGCATATGTTCTCATATTCTTGTTCTACTAATTTTCTGTATAGTTTGGTATAAAATTTTTCTTGTTTCTCGTTCGGCACATATATCACTGTCAATAACATTTTCTTATAATTTATATAAACTTCTAACTTCTACCCTCCTTGTCTGCATATACCTGTTTTGCTTGTAAATGTTTCCTAATATATATTGCTATCCCCCTCTTTTTTTGATGGGCAGGAGATATGTATAAATCTCCTAACTTTGGTGCTTCTAACAGTTTACTTTGATGTTTCTGGATATGTGGTTCTTGAGGGCATATAATATTTAAGTTCAATTTCTGTAGTTTAGTTATCATTTTTTCCCCTCTAAATTTGTGAATTTAAATCATTGATGTTAATGGATATCAATTTGATTTCTTCCGCCATCTTACTCTGTAGTTGTTTCTTGTTGAAGCTTATTTGCTCTTGTTTGGTGTCTCGTTCTTACGCCTTCTCTTTCCACTTCTTCCTGCTCTCTTTCCAATTGTTCTCTTTCTCTTTCCTCCACCCGATCTTCTTCTTGGCTCCTACTTTCCACTTCCTCTTTGCAGTTCTGGTCTTCTCCTGATACCACATACAGTTCAAAGAATTTCCTTGGTTTTTCTGTATTGTCTATTTTAAATTTTTTATCCTGCCATGATATTAACATTCCCTCTGGGATAAGCCATTTGAACAGGATGTTATTCTTATTCAGTTGGGCGGCCAGGAATCTGTATTTCTTTCTATGTTCACTTATTCTTCTTGGAATTTGTTTCGGTATTACAATTTCTGTTCCCTTGAATATCAGTAGTTCGTCTCTTATCACTTTGTATATCTCATCTCTCAGTTGTTTCTTTGAAAATCGTATATGAACCTCTCTTGGAAGTCTAAAATGTCTTGTATAGGTATATATTGGTATATATTCTATATACTTTATTGATTTCCCTTCGAATCTCTTGGCCCTCTTTTTGTAATGCTTCTGCTATGAGATCTGCCATTAATTTGGGCAAGTCCTCCCCTTTTCTTCTGTTACATTCTGAAATCTGAGGAAGAAATCAACCTTTTCCATCTCCAAATATGCAATTGCCTCTTCTAATTTCTTGTTCTTTCCTATTAATTTCTGTTTCTATTGATTCTACTTTCTTATCTGTTTGTTCAACCTTTGTCTCCACTGCTTTCATTTTATGTTCCGTCTTTACTACTGTTTTTGGATTGTACTTATCCTCTCATCTAGTTTCCATATTTTACCTTTCATTTCCTCCATTTCAGTTTTAAAGTCTGCGTGGTTTCTCACCATCGTTTCTTGTACTGTTGTTAATGCCATTTGAATTGTTTGCATATTTGATACCTGACTTGCCTTCTCAGGATTCAGCATGCCCTCTATGGAACGTTGTCCTACTGGTGATGTTATCATTGATGTTTGGTTGGATGTTGTTTTCTTCCCAATCTTAGCAGTAGTTGTCGTGGTGCGCATCTTCCCAAATCTACCCATTTTCTTAAAAAAGTCTTTCAATATTATCATCTGTTGTATCAAATCTCTGCTGCGCTTTCTACGTTTATCTCTTCCCTTTTATCTTATTCTAATATCTTCAGTTTATCATTACAAGGTCTAATATATTTAATAATATCTCTCCTTAATTTTATGCACACTTTATATATATTTGTTTTCTTAAGTTTTCGCGGGTACTTACATGTATGGTATTCAGCTTTGTTCGGGTATTTTCCCACGTCATTATAGTTGTGCTTTTAAAGTTGCAACAACGTTTCGGCAGGATCTCATCTGCCATCATCAGGCTTCGGTATTGTGTTCGTCAATACAGAAGCCTGATGATGGCAGATGAGATTTTGCCGAAACATTGAGCTTTGTTCTGGTATTTTCCCACGTCATAGTAGTGGTGCTTTTAAAGTTGTAGCAATGTTTCAGCAGAATCTCATCTGCCATCATCAGGCTTCTGTATAATGTTCGTCTGTGAGTCAGATTTTTACAGTGGTTTCAGATTTAAATTTGGGGCAGCCTATTGCTGTGCCAGAATGGTTTTTTCTTCATCCTGATTGGTTGAGAGTCTTGGTCTGTGTTTATTGGTCTTGGAGTTTGCTGTGTTCTGCTTCTAATATCTTCTGTCTGGTTTTTTTTGGGGGGGGGCTCTTTTTGTATCTTGATTGGCTGGCAACATTGTGTTACTTTATTGGAGGCCTTTAGTGCAGCTTGGCTTCGGGTAAATGGATGGCTATCATTAGTTAGGAAGCTGGGTTTCATCTGGGTGCCTGGTTGGGGTGTGTTTGAGCTGGAGGTATTGGGGGGAATCTGTTTGTGCCCAGGTGTTTGTCTGGCTTGTGGTGTGGATATTTTTTTGTTTGTGAGTGCAGGCTTCCAAATGATTGACAGCCTGGTGGAATCATCTCTTCTGTTCATGCTTTCTGGTCTTTTTTCAATCTCTATGGCTTCTCTGATGATTCTGTGGCTGGGATTTTCTATAGTGGCTAGGGTTTTGGTGCCATTGAAGTTGATGCTATGACCTGTGGCTTCCAACAGAGTTGTTTCCAACAGAGAACTCACCAAAACAGAAACAGAAGTCCTAACCAAAGGATTCAATTATGCTATATCACCCCAAAAAATCCCCACAGAATCCATCATATGTGCAGTAGAATCCAGCCTAACTAAATTAAATACAGATGAAGCTGATAGAATAAGACACCAAGTTACCAACATCCTATGCACAAGCAAACCACCCAAAAGCAACTTGCAGCAAAATGAAATTAAAGCGCTACAAACCCTGAAAAGAGATAGCAGCATAATCATCCTCCCAGCAGATAAAGGAAATGCCACTGTAGTAATGGACAAAAAAGACGATGAAACAAAATTGACAGACCTACTCCAAGACTCCACATACAAACCCATAAACACAGACCCAACCACATATCTGGAAAAATTAACCAAGAAGAAAATTATAACCAGCCACATAAGCAAAGAGATCCAACACAAGATCATACCCAGAGAGAAATCTTCCAGATGCCCCAAACTATACGGCCTTCCAAAAATACACAAAGAAGGCATACCTCTCAGACCCATAGTCAGCTCCAGAGGAGCACCACTACAAAACCCAGCTGAACACCTAGCAAAAGAGCTGCAGCCCCATGCTGAAACAGCAGCTTCTCATGTACAAAACTCATACCACTTCTTGGAAATGATCAAAGATCTACACGTGGAGCAAGAAGATCTGCTTGTAAGTTTTGACGTGGTTTCACTATTCACTCAAGTCCCGATAAAAGAGACCCTTGAAATCATCAAAAATAAATACCAACCAGCTAAACACCTCATGGAACTAACAGAACACTGCTTAACCAACACATATTTCATATACAAAGGGCAAAGATACAAACAAATTGATGGAGCCCCCATGGGATCACCACTGTCACCTGTCATTGCAAACCTGTTCATGGAAGAATTTGAATCCAGAGCCCTGGCCAATGCCATCCTCAAACCCAAACTATGGTTAAGATACATCAATGACACATTCGTGATTTGGCCCCATGGACAAGAAAACCTAAACAATTTCCTAACACACCTAAACAGCGCACACCCCAAAATCAAGTTCACTATGGAAACAGAAACAAACAAACAACTACCATTCCTAGATGTACTAATCTACAAAAAAACAGATGGCACACTAGGACACACCATATACCAGAAGAAAACACACATCAACCGCTACCTCAATGCCCAATCCCACCACCACCCAACACAGATAAACTCCGTGGCTAAAACACTAATTACTAGAACCAAATGCCTGGCAGACAAGACACACATAAAGACTGAACTATGCACCCTGACTAAAATATTGACAGCCAACGGCTTCCACAAAAGCAAAATCACCAACTTGATCCAAAAAAACACAGATGAACAGACCCATGGAACAGCTGTCGTGCCCTACATAAGAGGCACTACAGACAAAATTAGTAAGATCCTATACAGACACCACATCAAGACTGCCTTCAAAACAGACAGAAAAATAGCAGCCATCCTCAGAAACCCCAAAGACAAAATTGACCTGGAAAACCAAGGCATATACGAAGTCCCCTGTGCATCATGCCCAGCCACATACATTGGTCAGACCAATAGAAGAATAAGCACCCGCCTGGATGAACACAAAAATGCAGTCAAAAAGCTGGAACACACTTCCTCACTAGTCCAACACATGGAAGCCACAGGTCATAGCATCAACTTCAATGGCACCAAAACCCTAGCCACTATAGAAAATCCCAGCCACAGAATCATCAGAGAAGCCATAGAGATTGAAAAAAGACCAGAAAGCATGAACAGAAGAGATGATTCCACCAGGCTGTCAATCATTTGGAAGCCTGCACTCACAAACAAAAAAATATCCACACCACAAGCCAGACAAACACCTGGGCACAAACAGATCCCCCCTAATACCTCCAGCTCAAAGACACCCCAACCAGGCACCCAGATGAAACTCAGCTTCCTAACTAATGATAGCCGTCCATTTACCCAAAGCCAAGCTGCACTAAAGGCCTCCAATAAAGTAACACAATGTTGCCAGCCAATCAAGATACAAAAAGAGCCCCCCCCCCAAAAAAAAACCAGACAGAAGATATTAGAAGCAGAACACAGCAAACTCCAAGACCAATAAACACAGACCAAGACTCTCAACCAATCAGGATGAAGAAAAAACCATTCTGGCACAGCAATAGGCTGCCCCAAATTTAAATCTGAAACCACTGTAAAAATCTGACTCACAGACGAACATTATACAGAAGCCTGATGATGGCAGATGAGACTCTGCTGAAACGTTGCTACAACTTTAAAAGCACCACTACTATGACATGGGAAAATACCCAAACAAAAAAGTTTCGATGAAGTCTCATTCATCATCTTCAGGCTTGTGTCTTCAGTTCTGTGCTTCTCAGAGGAAGCCTGATGATACAGAAGCCTGATGATGGCAGATGAGATTCTGCTGAAACATTGCTACAACTTTAAAAGCACAACTATTATGATGTGGGAAAATACCCGAACTAAGCTGAATGCCATACATGTAAGTACCCGCGAAAACTTAAGAAAACATATATGTGTGTGTGTGTGTGTGTGTGTGTGTGTGTATGTATGTATTTATACAACAATGTAAAACTAAATATCATTATTGCTTATAACCTATGATAGTCTGTAACCCTCTTAATTTTCTAATCTTATTTAATCCTTTTAATACATTAATTAAGTATAATTCTAAATACAATAGCTTATATAGTAAACATATATAATTCAATAAATATAGATAAATATGTGTTTATTTTCTTTTCTTATTTACTATATCTTATAACATTCTTATAGTTCAATTGTCTATGAATCAATATATAGCCATTAATTAGTTGTACATCAATTGATTAATTAGTTGTTATCCAAGATATCAAAATGTGGAAAGATATAAAGAATATATAGGGTATAACAATTATAAAGAATGTAGCAATCTATGAAATAGGATACATAAATTCTTCTTGCAAGCAATCAGCTATATATATATACCGTGTTTCTCCAACAATACGGCCTGCACCAATAGGAAGGCCCAGCATGATTTCTAGGCTTGAGGTGAAATTAAGCCCCGCCCCCAAAATTTAGGCCTATTTAAACCATGCATTTGCACTCCATTTCTCACATCATTCGTTAGAACTACACAAGGTGAAGAGAAATGGAAAGGGAAGCAGGGGAGAAAACTTGCCTTTAGGAGCTCCATGCAGATAGCTTAGGCTAGAATACCCTGATCTACTACTGTTAGAACATCAGCCGATAGAAGAACCCCAAAGACAGAGTGACCAGCTGCTTCTATCAGCCAGTAGAAGCGGTGGCCGACTCTGCCTTTGGGGAGCTTCCATCGGTCGATAGAAATGGCCTCATGAGGGGAGCTCGCATTAATTGTCTTTGAATCTACCAGCGGGGCAGGAGAGAAAGCACACGCGTATCTGTGTCTGGATGAAAATTGTGAGATTGCGACAGAGGGAATGGGAAAAAATGCCTTAGCCCAAATGCATTCTTGTTCTGCTTTCTTGCCCATTCTCTGATCAATCTCTCCAGGGCAGCTTTTAGCCTAAAATTGCCCAGGTCTCCCTCAGGTAAAAAAGAGGGGAGGTCTCCAAAGAGCATCCTGAACTTCCGTCATTTGAGAGGACCAAACTCATTGCTTCTCAAAGTTAGACCCACAACTTTTTCAAAAGTTCTTCTGAATGCTTTTGACGTCCGATGAAATCAAGAAATGTCTCGTGATTGAATTCAATCAAAAAAAAAAAAAAGAACCTGCACCTCATCACCAAGTCCCTGGTTTTACGGCTCCTCTCTCGTCCCGAATTATGCCAAAAAAAGGAATTCTGAGGCTGGCATTGGTTACTTGGTTAATGACGGGCGCTCTTTCAGGCACTCAGAGAGAGAGAGAGAGAAAGAGAGAGAGAGAGAAAAGGAGGCGTCACTGAAGTTATCAGACTCCCCCCAACTGTTAGCAATGCCACCCGTGAGCTGTGGCAGGATTGCCTCAGATCATGTGCAGAGTGCCTTTGCCGTTCAGCTCCCCCCACAACGACTCAAAGTTCATACTAAAATTAGGTTTTTCCAACCAGCCCCTGCAAATATTTGGCCCTCACTAGAGCAATAAAAAGGACAGTTTAGCTTCTCTCCTGCCCTTCTTCGCTCCAGCTCCCTCCTGCTCTCCTGTGCCACGGCGGCAACCCTTTCACACTCACCCCGCTTCCCCGCCACATTCCTACGAGGACTGCTCCCATGTCTCCTTTCAGGAGCCCGCCCAATCTCCCTTCTAAGGGTAGCCAAGCTCTGCTGCCTCCTCTTCCCTCCCTGGCACCCCCCCCCCCGCTCCCCAAACCAGTGGCAGCAGCAGGTAAAGGGAGGTCAGCTGCCCTGGGACTTTGGCAGGATGCTCAGAAAAGGTCTGGCCTAGGGAGGGGACGGCATCAGTGGGAACCCCGCAGATGCTGAGACCTTCCCTCGCCAGAAGGGCTTGGCTGACCCGGTGCAGGGACGAGGGCTAGTAGGGGTGGTGTTTGTGTGTGTGTGTGTGTGTGTGTGTGTGTGAGAGAGAGAGAGAGAGAGAGAGAGAGAAACTCAACTTGCTTCCCTTCTGCTAAGAAAGGTTTGCAGCCGCTCTCCCATGCCCACTCCCCTTGCCATGAAGCTGATGGAAGCAGCTGGTGACTCTGCCTTTTGGGAGCTTCCATCGGCCAATAGAAATGGCCTCGAGGAGAGTGTGCATGGGGCGCTCCTCTCAGGAGCGCCCTGTGGGCAGCCACGCCTCACCCCAAAGCGGCTGGTGACTCTGACTTTGGGGAGCTTCCATCAGCTGATAGAAACAGCTTCGTGACGAGGTGAGCGCGCGTGGGTGCTTGCTCCGAGGCTGCTTCTACCGGCCGATAGAAGCGGCTGGTGACTCTACCTTTGGGAAACTTCCAGTGGCAGCCTCATGGAGCGGTGAGTGCACATGAGGCACTCTAGGTGGAGGAAAGAAATGGGGAAAGAAATTAAGTCCCCCCGAAAAGATATCTTAGCAGTTTTTTTGGGACTCAAAAAAAAAAAAAAAGACCCGGCCTTATTTTATGAGAAACACGGTGTGTATATATATATATATATACATATATATACATATATATACATATATATACATATATATATATATATATATATATATATATATATATATATATATATATAGCTTTAGGTTTTTTTTTCAATATATACTTTTGAATTTAATACTTAGAAATTATTCAGCTTTCTTCTTCTTTTCCCTTTCTTCTGCACACCATCACATGACTTTCCTCATTTCCTGTTTCCTCAGTCCTCTTTAACTACTTAATCACTTTTACTCTCAAATTGCACAGTCACAGCTTTCTATAAATGTGGTTCCACTCTCCGTTCAACTACAGTTCTCCATTAAAGTTCCGGACGATTTAGATTAGCTAGGAAACAGGAAATGGTTGGATTTCTTGCTTTTTAGCTAGTCTTTAGATCTTCGGCTCAGCACAAGCCTCCCTTAGGACTGAAGGTTTGCTTGCAAGTAAATTCAGTGCAGATTCACCGCAAACAAATTTGAGAGACTGAGCTAGCCGATGGCAGATAGATAGATCACTAAATGGATTCTGTGAGCAACTCAATCTGCCTGCTTTGCCTGCTTTTGGGTAAAAGATGCTCTTTTTTTATAAAAAAATTCAATATGCGTGAATTCAATGCATGAATTCAATATGCATGGTGTGTTATGAGTTAATTTTGTGAGTTTGCTTGCAAGCAAATTTTATGTAACAGACTGAGCTAGCCAATGGCAGATAGATAGATCTCTGAATTAATCTGTGATTCTGTCAGCAACTCAATCTGCCTGCTTTGCCTGATTTTGGGTAAAAGTTGCTCTTTTTTATTAAAAAAAATCAATATTTATATAAATATTTATAATATTTACATACAAGCCATGCCCAGTCAGTCACATGACCACTAAACCACACCCACAAATTAGGCCACACCCACAGAACCGGTTAGTGGTCTCTGGGATCTAAAATTATGAGTTCGGTGGTCCCTGAGGTCCAAAAGGTTGGCGACCCCTGATTTAAAGGAACTTGGTGAATCTTGGCTAAAACATAGATGCAATTTATAACATATTTCTTATGAAACTCTACAATCTTGTACAAGAAGAATGGGAATCCTTTGATGGCCAAGACCAAACTTGAATATTTTAAATCAATGTTTTTTCAAGCTTGGCAATTTCAAGCTATATGGTTTTCAAAACCCAGAATTCCCCAGTCAACATATTGGCTGGAGAATTCTGGAACTGAAGTCCAGACATCTTAAAATTGTCAAATTTGAAAACCACTGTTTTAAACAGTTCAGGAATACATGAGTCGGGCCAGTTAAAAACTAACTATATCCATTGGTTTCAACAATTGGGGTCAAAGACATCCTTGGAGAACTTAGGTTGTCCAACAATATTTATAATTGTCTTCACTAATCTGGTGCTTTCTCTACAAGTGCTTGTAAGATAAAGTCCCTGGCCATTTGAGACAAAAACTTTTGTGAGTAATATAGCATATTTGATATTTGTGAAGCACCAAATGGTGAATAACAGAATAATAGAAGAGTTGGGAGGGACCTTGGAGGTATTTCAGTCCAATCCCCTGCACAAGCAGAAGACCTATTCTGGACAAATGGCTGTCCAATATCTTCTTAAAAACTTCCAGTGATGGAGCACCATGACTTTTGAAGGCAAGTCATTCCACTGGTTGTCAGAAAGATGACACATAGGCTAGGGAAGAAATTTAATTACAGGTATTCTTGACTTATGACTGGTATGTTTACAACTATTTGGAGTTACAAAATTGAATTATGGAAGATGTTAGTTGAGCACTAAGGGTTAGAAGTGTGGGCAGGCCATAATTTTTCTATCCCTGGAATAATACAATCTATTATACCAATCTGTTCAATCTGTGTTTTTTTTTTAAGAATTAGACATTGCCAAAATGCAATCACTTCCCTGCTGAAATTTGGTGGCTAGCCTTAACCTGTTAGGAATCCTTGTAAAATACAAGTTCTTCCCCTACACACCATTTATATTGCTATAATTGTACTGTACACATTTTGCTTTTTTATAAATGGCAATATGTTTATTCAGAGGAAAACACTTAAGGCAAAGCAGAAGTGGGAAGTGGGTGAGACAATGTTGTGACATTTTTATTCCTTAGATATTGAGACTATGATGTGTTCAGAAATGTTCAATACCATAAACTTCTTTGCACCCTGCCTTCTTTATCTCATCTGCTAACCTCCCACCCTGTCCAAATCAAGTTCTTTGGCTTTTTTCCAACAAATTGAAGAATATGAGGCCTCAAGGTATTGGGTGGGGTCTCTAACTCACATTCCTGCTGATTAGATTCTCTCATTTCCCCACCCCTGCCCATACCTGCTAAAGTAAAGCCTCCAGAATTCCTGGCCTGGATTCTATCAGCTCACCTGGAGCAAAATTTATGGTTTTTTTCCAGACTCATTTTTTAATGCTTGTGGATGATCTTTGCCAGTTTCGCTCCTTTCAAACATTCATTTTTTAAAAAATAATTGCATAGCAGTGACAAATCCAGCATCTGAATTTTTTCTGGCATGACAATTCTCCCCCCTTTTGAATATCTGCCTATATTTTGCTGCTTTAGAGGCATAAAAAACTTCCAGGGGAGCAAAATAAATAAATAAATTAGATTTGTTGACAAACATCCCCCCCCCCAACTTTGGCTGCATTTGGCAGACAGAATGAATCACAAAAACAACCAATTGTATTTAGTCTAACATGTAAATTTAAAGCATATTGCTGGGTTATGTTTCAGGTTCATTAAATCCAGCAAATTGGATTCAGTAAACCAGGCCCACATAAACTGTGAATTAATGTATCAAGCAAACCTTTTTTTTTTTTTAATGGAGGATACTAGGTTAAAATGATTTATAAATCAATGTTCTCCTGGTATTCAATCTTTCCTTTAAAAGGAATTCATTAAGTAAACTGATTCACTCAGCTGAGTCACAATATTGTATGTTTGTGTGTTTAGTTTTACTTTTTCAACCTCTGTTCCATCTGTTTTAAAGGGGGTACAAATGCCCCTAACTTTCTTGGAAGCAGGTAAGTTTAAAGACAGAATTGCCTGGTTCCTATGGTTTTAATATCTTGTGATATATAGCAAAATAACAGGAACAGCTTATTATTTATTTCTATGCCTGCAAAACATGAATCAGTTAAATTCTGGGTGTGTGCTTAGAGTTCTGTGTTTAATTAACATTTAAAGTTCTTTTCTTTCAAAGTCATTAGAACAGTTTAGCTCTCTAAACTTGCCTATTCGTTCTCCATCTCATCCAGTTATCCATACATAACCCCTCCCATCACCATTACCCTGGAAGATATTTCCATATGAAAATGGGTGTTCCATCCTCATTCTATTAAAAACAGAAGTCTTCCTACAGTTTTTTCTGGAACATAGAAAAACCTTCCTTCTTTTGTATTTTTTTTCTTGATTCCTATCATGATTTTGCAATTGAGTAAACATTTTCCTTCAGTTTCAATGAAGGGGACCTCTGGACTGCTCTCTAAAATATTGTTTTCTCTTACCTAGTAATTAATGACTTATGGAATTTCTGCTGTTCAATATATTTTAGCGTTTGGAGCTGCCCAAGAGGAAGAAAGAAGGGATAATATTAGTGTTAAGTTCTGCACATGGGCGCAAGGAACGGAGACGAGGCAGTGAACAGTGAACTTCAACTCTTTATTAATCATTCTGAACAGAGCAAAAACCTAGGGCAGCAGCAGCCCTTTTATAGGGCAGGCTGCTGATCTAGTAACCAATGAGAAACGTGGAGTGTTAACCCCTTGAACCAATGAGAGTGGCTCGTTAACAGCCAATCAGATTCTCCTGAACGGACCAATCCGATATCGCAATGATCAGCCATTCAGAAGTGCAGGATTAGAACCCTGCTTTTTCTAAAGGTTTGATAAAACTTTATTTAAGCGTTTTATTAGTTCATAACACCCCTTCCCCCCAGGTTCCATTTAAGGGGTGCGGTGACGTAATCCCTGAGGTATGAAGGTTGTTTTGACTGTCTATTAGATTTACGCTGTCCCACCGGTTCCTGTCTGTAATCCGGTTTCGGCGGGACGTTTTCGGGCAAGTCAGGTACCGGTGGTTCCGTATCCTCATTGGATGATTCGGTGCCACTAATGTTCTCATTGTTGTCCTCCGATCTTTGTGGGCTTGCTTCTGTTGAGGTGTTTCTCTGTGGCGAGGACACTCCCCTCCCTGATTCTTCTTCATTCGTAATGGCCGATTGCTGACTTCTTTCGCTCCTGCTTTCCACCATCTCGAATTCGGTTTCTTCGACATCCCCTCCCCCCTCAGTTTGGGAGTTACCAGAGTTGCGGAAACTAGGTTGTAGCCTTGAGCGAAGCTGATCTATAGGGCGTTTCCATATTTTTCCATCGCAGGTTTTCACACGATACGACCTAGGTCCAGTGGCTTGAATTACGGTTGCCTCGACCCACAACGGTTCACCAGAAAGGTTTCTGGCGAAAACTAAGTCGTCGATCTTGAACTCGCGGCATTTTCCGCTAGATCCACAGGGTTTCTCTGGCTCGTAAGATGGGTGAAGCCGGTCGAGGTGGGAACGGAGTTTGCGTCCCATCAATAGTTCAGCTGGAGTCTTGTTGGTGACGCTGTGTGGAGTGATGTGTTGGAGAAGGAGTATTCTGTTTATTTTATCTTCAATGTCCCCATAGTCCGTTTTGTAGAGGTTTTTTTAAAGAAATTGTACCATGCGCTCGGCTCTTCCGTTAGCCGCAGGGTGTACTGGCGAAGTTAGCGCATGGTGAATAACCTGGTCCGCTAAGTATTGTTCAAAGGATAGAGCGGTAAACTGGGGTCCGTTGTCGGAAACCAGAACGTCTAGCAGTCCATGCGTCACGAATAACCTGTTCAATTTCCGGATGACGGACTCGGTTGTAGTACTCTTCATTTTGTGGATCTCGAGCCAGTTGGAATAGGCATCCACTGTTAGGAGGAACGTATGTCCCTTAGTAGGTCCCGCAAAGTCAATGTGGATGCGGGACCACGGTCCCCGGGGTTTTTCCCATTCTGTTGGAGTTGCTTTAGGTGGGGCACTGCTAACTTCTTGGCACTTTAAACAAGTCTTTACCCAGGCTTCGATCTGTTTGTCGATGCCCAGCCACCACGCGTAGCTTCGTGCGAGTGCTTTCATACGCACGATGCCGGGGTGACTTTCATGCAGTGTTTTTAATACTGCTCGTTGTAACCGCTCTGGGACGACGACTCTATCCCCCCATAGGATGCAGCCTTTTTGCGAAAAAAGTTCTGTTTGCCGGTTCTTGAAGGGGGTGAAGTCGTCAGAGGTTTGTTCTACTGGCCATCCCCGTTCAACCCAGCTAAGAACTCGCGCTAAGACAGGATCGCATTTTGTTTCGATCGCAATGTCTCTAGCTGTTAGCGGCAGTGAATGTAGCGTTTCAATCTGGAGTGTTGTAAGGGATGGAGCTGGGTCGTCGATGGTTTCCGGAAGTGGTGCACGGCTCAGTGCGTCAGCGTGGGAATGGCTTTCCCCAGGCAGTGTTGCAATCTATAGTTGTACGCAGCCAAAAACTCTGACCAGCGAGTCATTCTAGGTGATAATATATAGGGGGTTGGCTTCTCTCCTGCTATAATCCCCAGCAAAAGTTTGTGGTCGGTAACAATAGTAAAAACTCGTCCATATACATATTCATGAAACAGTTTCACAGCAGATACAATAGCAAGAGCCTCTTTATCAATTTGACTATAGTTATGTTCAGCCTTTGATAGGGTCCTTGAAAAATAGGCAATAGGGGCCTCACTACCATTTGGTAACACGTGGCTCAAAATGATTCCTACTCCAAACGGTGACACGTCACATGTAATTGTTAAAGGCAAAGTCTCGTTATACTGCATTAAAACAGCATCTGAGGTTAATAAGTTTTTCACTTGTCGGAACGCGTGCTCCTCTCGGTGCCCCCAGACCCAGGTTGCTTTTTTGTCAAGAAGTCTATGTAGGGGCTCAGCTACGATTGCTTTGTGGGGCAGGAAGATGTTGTAAAAATTAATGAGCCCCAGAAAAGCTTGGAGATCAGTCTTATTTCTGGGTCTTGGGGCGTTCTTGATTGCTTTTAGTTTGCTATTGGTGGGATGAATGCCTTGTTTATCGATTAGGTACTCCAGGAACTCTACTTTATCTGTACACAGTTGACATTTATTTTTTTTAACCTTAAGGCCGGAGTCTTTAAATTTCTGGAGAACCAATTTAAGATGCTCTTCTAGTATTTCTCCATTCGGGACAGCAATTAAAACGTCATCAATGTATGGTACGACCCTTTTGATCCCCTGCAAGAGTCTCTCCATCAAACTTTAAAAAATCTTTGGGGCTATGCTAACTCCGAATTGGAGTCAGTTGCACTTAAAGGCGCCTCAGTGCGTAACGATCGTTTGTGCCTCTGCTGTTTTTTTATCTACAGGCAGTTGTTGGTACGCCTATGCTGAATCCAATTTAGTGAAGACTTTTCCACCCCCCCAGGGAATGGAGAAGGTGTTGTACCACCGGCACCGGGTAAGCATTCTGTTGAAGGGCGTGATTCAGGGTGGCTCGGTAGTCCCCACAAATCCTTAACGATCCATCTGGTTTGATGGGTGTTACGATTGGGGTTTCCCAACGAGCGTGGTCTGTTGGTTCTAAAACACCCTGGGCTATTAATTTATCAAGCTGCTTGTCAATCTTTGGTTTAAGGGCAAAAGGTACCTGACGAGGCTTAAGGCGGATGGGGGCTACTTCAGGGTTAAGGTTAAATGATATCGGGGTCCCCTTGTACTCGCCTAGTTTGTCTGCAAAGACATCCTGGAATTCCTGGATGAGGTCCTCTTCCCAGTCGTCGCTTCTGGTTTGGTGAATGCCGGCTACCTCGATCTCGAGTGGGGCGAACCATTGAAGGCCTAACAAGCTAGGCCGATCACGGTCGATGATGGTCAATGGTAAAAATGCAGTACGATTTTTGAATGAGACCTGGACTAGGCTGGATCCAATGACCGGAATTCGGTTTCCCTAATAATCCTTGAGTATGGTTCTTTGGGTTCTGAGGTCTTGCCGCCAAATGGCAGGGATTAATTGTTTAAGGGTCTTCCAGGAAACAATCGAGAGGGATGATCCTGAATCGACTTCCATCACCCAGGGCTGGTTTTCAATGGCGACCTTCACTCGGATCTTCTTTGCATCTAGTGATGAGGCGTGACCAATTATAATGGTTTGGTGTGCCTCTTCTCGTTTCATTGAATTGGCCAGTGGTTTATTTCTGTAGGAGTGGTTGTTCCATTGGTGGTTCAAATGTTCCCGACTCACAGGACGATTTCCTGTGGTTTGGCGGTAGTTGGTCCCCCTCTGAAGTGGGCTGGATCCTTGCTTGCTTCTACAGACCTTTCCGATGTGGCCTCTTTTCCCACAAAAATGGCAGAGCGCATCGAAGAATTTGCAGTCTGATCGCGGGTGGTTTGCCCCACAACCTGCACATTGGTGCTGTAATCTTTGATTCTGCTGGTGGCATTGGTCACGTTCAGACTGGAGCCGGTTGACCTCCTCCTCATCACTTTCTGATGACAATTCGAGGTCCTCGTGGTGGGTTGCCATTGTGTGTCCTTCTAGGCGAGGTGAGGTTTTGCTGGCGAGTTGGTGGAGTGGTGCATTGGTGCAACGCATTCGGGCAGCCAACTTCCTGGTTGCTTCTGCTGCAGTAGCATCAGCGATGGTATCTGCAAGGCTGATGTCACCTTTCGCCATCAGCTTACTTTGCACATGTGGTGCATCTAGTCCCAGAACTATTTGGTCTCTCAGAGCTTCTTCGAGGTCGGCGAACCCACAGAGGCCTCCCAGGTTCTGGAGATCCGTGATGAAATCTGCAACGCTCTCTCCTTTCCGCTGGTCTCTCTGATAAAATTCATGTCTTCGGACAAGCGTTGGTATGGTAGGTGCATAGTGGGCCCGTAGGAGGGGCTCGAGGACGTCCCAATCCATGGATTTCACCTCAGCTGGTTTCGCCAGTGCCTTGGCCATCTTAAAAATGGCAGGTTGGCAGTGGGTCAGGAATACCGCTCGCTTTTTTCCCGTAGTGGCAACCTTCAAGTTGTTGGTCTCCAGAAACATCTGGAACTGGTCCATGTATGAGTCCCAGTCTTCTTGTGCCGGGTCAAATGGAGCAGGTGGTATGGCGCCGCCGGACTTGGTTTCCACTGTCGATGTGCCTTCAGCCACGTGCTCTGTTTGGTGCTCTGTAGTGTTCAGTCAGCTCTGACGTCTCCGCATCCCACCTTTGTTGCCAGTGTTAAGTTCTGTGCATGGGCACAAGGAACGGAGACGAGGCAGTGAACAGTGAACTTCAACTCTTTATTAATCATTCTGAACAGAGCAAAAACCTAGGGCAGCAGCAGCCTTTTTATAGGGCAGGCTGCTGATCTAGTAACCAATGAGAAACGTGGAATGTTAACCCCTTGAACCAATGAGAGTGGCTTGTTAACAGCCAATCAGATTCTCCTGAACGGACCAATCCGATATCGCTATTATTGGCCAATCAGAAGTGCAGGATTAGAACCCTGCTTTTTCTAAAGGTTTGATAAAACTTTATTTAAGCGTTTTATTAGTTCATAACAATTAGAATTCAGCCTAGGCTGTCGATTTGATTGGATGCCTAGTCAAGTATTGGATGAGATAAAGATGAGTTGTATAGAACCAGTCTGAAAACCTTGCATTTTCTGGTGGGGTTTTATCCAACTACTAATAAAATCTATCCCTGTTTAATTCTAATGACTTCCAGAAATTTCTACTATCTCTTTTATAGCATAGTAATTTGCCAAAATAAACAAAAGTAAAGCAAAACAAGAAGACCATGAAAATCTTAATTATGGTGGTGTGATATTGGAGGAACTCAGGGAAGCACCTACAAAAAAATGGCCCTGGAGATCAAGATATGAGGCTTGCAGGTTGAAGGCTGCCTATTTCACTGCTAGTCCCAAATCAATCATGTGTGAACTTAGCTATTAAAATCCTTTCCTCATACAGAAGGAGTTCTAATCTTCTGCTTATTTAAAAGCCTCGAGAGGAGAGCTTCGTTAGAGGGTTTTTCTTTTGCAGCAAAAACAACAAACAGACTGTGTCTAAAGAATATGGTATTTTTTCTGTACAGTCATTAGCATACTTACAAGCCCCGCGCTGTGATTGGCCAAAGCGCACGGTGATCTCATTGGCTGAGCGAGCCGCACTGATTGGCCCATAACGAATCCCCCGCGATTGGTGGAAACTAATCGCGGGAGATTCAAAGTGGTGGCATTGGCCGTGGCCGCCGCAGCCAGAGAATAAAAGCCACTGTTTTTCCTTTGAATCCCGAGCCAATCTCGGGACCAAATAAAGAGCTGAAACTGAGTCACTGGCTCCAAGTCTCTTTTCCCGCGACGGACACGACACTGGCAACGAAGGTGGGATCCCGAGACTAACCCCCATCAAGCACGTGTCCTGAGGAAGCGAGACTGACAAGATGGCCAGCATTGCACCGCCCACACCGTTTAACCCAGCTACCAAGGACTGGGAATCGTACACAGACCGATTCCTAATGTTCTTTGAAAGTAGCAACTTGAAGGATGCAACCGGGCAGAAGAAAAGAGCCGTCTTCCTAACACACTGCGGGCCCACAGTGTTCAAGATGGCAAAAGCCCTCACCAAACCCGGGGACATGAAGGAGATGGACTGGGCCGACCTTGAGCCGTTCCTCTGAAACCACTATGCCCCCGCTGTGCCCACCCTCATCAGGTGGCACGATTTCTACCGGCGGGACAGAAATCGGGTGAGAGCATCAGCGACTTTGTGGCTGATCTACGGAGCCTAGAGGGCATGTGCGGGTTCTCGGACATGGAGGAGGCTTTGAGGGACCGTGTCGTGCTCGGACTCAGAGACCCAGTCCTACAAAGCCAGCTGATGGCAAAAGGCGACATCACCCTCGCAGATGCCCTCGCTGAAGCCACCACAGCCGAGGCAACCCGGAAATCGACGAATTGAATGCAGAGACCAGAAACCGGGGAACGCACCACGACGGGCCGGGCAACTGAGGGCCACCCAGAAGCAAGCCACCGGAAAACCACCACCCATCATGGTGACTTCCACTCCACCTCCGACACCACGGACGAGGAAGAAGAAATACATCAGCTCCAGACGGGATGAGATCGGCGCGATCGGCGGAGTCGTAAGTCGGGGACCGCATGTGCTGAGTGTGGAGGCGACCACCCTCGATCAGAGTGCCGGTTTTTCGATGCGATTTGCTGACACTGCGATAAAAAAGGCCACATCGCCCGAGTCTGCCGACTGAGAAAAGCCTACAGTTCCCGTTGGCGAGATCACAGCAGCCGGAGACGAGACAGCACCCCCCCTAGGGCCAGAGACCTCCAAGCCGAAAATCGCTGGAACCAAAACGGACGGAACCGATGAAGCGGTGAAAACCGGCAGAAAGAGGAAACCCACCAGACAGTCGTCATCGGCCACTCATCAACCACAGACGCCCGAAAGGTATACGTTGAAGTGGGCATCGAAGGCGAACCATGCAAAATGGAGGTGGACTCTGGGTCCTACCTCTCCATGGTTGCCTGGCAGGAAATCAGGCGGTTGGTGCCAGAAATCCACAAGAGGAGGTTGGAAATCCAGAATCTAATCCTCAGAGACTACCAGGGAAACTGCATTCCGGTAGTCGGAACTGGACAGTTCGAAGTGACCTTCAAGGGCCGCACAGCAAAGCTTCCCCTGATGATCATGGACCAAGACCGCCCCAGCCTTTTGGGACTACAGTGGTTTGCACCACTCGGGATAGAGGTTATGGGCATCGACCACGTCGCAGATGCCGACTGGGGAGAGCAACTGGCACGGGACTTCCGGGAAGTGTTTGACGGCACCCTAGGCAAGTACCGAGGGCCCCCTATTTCCTTCAGCCTAGATCCCATCATTCCCCCAATACGCCTAAAACCACGGCGGGTACCTTTTGCACTCCGGCCCAAAATCGATGAGCAAATTGACAAGCTCATCAAACAAGGGGTCCTACAACCAATCGATCACACCCAGTGGGAGATCCCCATAGTCACCCTAGTCAAGCCCAATGGGTCGGGGAGAATCTGCGGGGACTATAAGGCCACCCTAAATTGCGCCTTACAACAAAGCGCCTATCCCGTCCCAGTAGTGCAGCTCCTTCTACACTCACTGGGGGGAGGCAAGGTCTTTGTGAAGCTCAACCTGGCGCAAGCCTATCAAAGTTGCCGGTCGACGCAGAAACTGCCGAGGCGCAGACCATAGTCACCCACCGGGGAGCATTTCGCTGTAATAGACTCCAGTTTGGAGTCAGCGTGGCTCCAGGAATTTTCCAGAGCCTCATGAAGAGACTCTTGCAAAGAATTAAGGGGGTGGTGCCCTACTTCGACGACGTACTGGTGTCAGCGGCCAACCAACAAGAACTAGAGGGTCGTCCAAGGGAAGTACTAACCAAATTCAAAGAGGCCGGGCTAAAGGTGAAAAAAGAGAAATGCCAGCTGTACACAGAGCGGGTCGAGTTCCTACGATACCTCCTAGTCTGACAGGGCATCCACCCAACCGCAGAAAAAATCAGAGCCATTAAAGAAGCCCCAACACCACGGAATAAAATGGAACTGCAGGCATTTCTAGGACTGCTTAATTTTTATAATGTTTTCCTGCCCCAAAAGGCGACTGCGGCGGAGCCTTTGCATAGGCTTTTGGACAACGCGGCCACATGGACTTGGGGGAAACGTGAGGAAGCCGCCTTCAACAAAACCAAGGACCTGCTCACCTTGGATGCTGTCCTAATCCAATACAACAAGACCCTACCATTTGCTATCACATGTGACATCTCACCTTTCGGCGTCGGCGCCGTCCTCAGCCACATGCTCCCTGACGGAAAAGAAGCACCCATCGCCTTCTTTTCGAGGACACTCACCAAACCAGAGAGAGATTACAGTCAATTGGACAAAGAGGCCCTGGCTATCGTCGCAGCAGTGAAGAGGTTCCACGAGTACCTCTACGGCCGCATGTTCACCATCATCACCGACCATAAGCTGCTGCTGGGAATCCTGGCAGGGAACAGGGCCACCCCGAACATTCTATCTCCTAGAATGACATGATGGTCCGAATTCCTTGCTGCCTACAGCTACCGGCTCACACACTGACCGGGGAAGAAAATCATCCACGCAGACGCCCTGAGCTGCATGCCGTTACCTGACCTAGACACCGACCCAGCACCCATGACAGCCACCCTCAGCATAGAGACTCTGCCCGATCTACCCATAACCGCGTCAGACATTGCCCGCGAGACTAATAAAGACAAATGTCTGGCATGGGTGTTTCATTGGGTAGAAAAGGGGTGGCCAGAAAAGGACGACGACGAATCATTCAGGACATTCCAGAACCGGCAAACAGAACTCTCATTACAAAAAGGTTGTGTACTTTGGGGGGATAGGGTTGTTATTCCGGAAAAGTTACAAGGGAAGGTATTGGAGTTGTTACACGAGGGGCACCCGGGTATAGTTAGAACAAAAGCCCTGGCCAGGAGTTATGCCTGGTGGTCAGGGATGGATTAGCAAATCGAGACTTGGGTGGCAACATGCAAACGTTGCCAAGAAACCAGACCGAGCCCTCCTGCAGCACCAATCCTGGAATGGGAAACCCCCAGGGGACCATGGTCCAGGATTCACATAGATTTTGCTGGGCCCACGAAAGGACATATATTCCTTATCACGGTAGATGCTTACTCCAACTGGTTGAAGGTCAGCAACATGAAAACCACCACCACGGAGGCCGTGACCAAGGAACTCAGCAAGCTGTTCGCAACCCACGGCCTCCCAGATGTCATCATGTCAGATAACGGGCCCCAATTTACCTCGTTGGAATTTGAAAAATTCCTAGTGGAACGGGGCATACAACACGCACTGACAGCACCGGCACATCTGGCGGCGAACGGGAGGGCGGAATGGATGGTTCAATTCACAAAAAAAAAATCCAAAAAATTGAACACAGGGAAATCCAAGAAAAAATAAACAAAATGCTCTTTATACAACACATAACCCCGAACACGACTACCAACAAAAGCCCGGCAGAACTATTAATGGGGAGGAAATTAATGTCCCCACTCGACAGACTGCACCCCACATACAACCCAGAAAAATCCCCAAACTCCTCAAGTAAAAACTGAACATTCTCCCCAGGTGACGCAGTCTACGCAAAGAACCTTACCGGAGATCCACTTTGGGTACCGGCAACTATAACCCAGCTGACAGGTCCCCACTTGTACCGGCTGCAAACAACCGACGGACGAGCATGGAAACGTCATATCGATCAAATAAGATCGAGAACAACCACGGGAAATACAACCGACACGCAAACAGACACAGACAACCCCCATAACACAAACCAAGAGGGGAGGGAATACCCCGGGAACCAAAAACCAATAGAAAGAAACCAGCTATACTCACCGGCAAGCAGCCAGCTCAAAGCCTCACCAGGGAGAAGCAGCCAGGCCAGCTCAACCAGCCCAGAAAGACCAGGCAGGAGCGGCAACAACCGCAGCTCAACCAGCCCGGGTAGACCGGGAGGGAGCTGTGACGAAAGGCCCGGCGAGGCCTTCCAGGTGGTTCCATCAACAAGGCAGAGAGCAACAACGAACCCGAACGAACCAGCCGGGAGCCAAGCAACAACTAACCTGCGCAGGTCAAGTAGGCAAGTACGAAGCCCCGCCTGCTTACGGGAGTACGTTACGTAGGACCGTACCAAGAGGGTAGGGGTGTTCTGTATAGTCATTAGCATACTTGCAAGCCCCGCGCTGTGATTGGCCAAAGCGCACGGTGATCTCATTGGCTGAGCGAACCGCACTGATTGGCCCATAACGAATCCCCTGCGATTGGTGGAAACTAATCGCGGGAGATTCAAAGTGGTGCCATTGGCCACGGCCGCCGTGGCCAGAGAATAAAAGCCACTGTTTTTTCCTTGAATCCCAAGCCGAGCTTGGGACCAAATAAAGAGCTGAAACTGAGTCACTGGCTCCGAGTCTCCTTTTCCGCGATGGACACGACAGTATTGTAATTTACAAATTTAGCCAGTCTGTGCTCCAATCTAAAAAGGAGATTACCAGAGTGGTGCTAATTATCTTTAGCTTGGCTAGTTCTGGGAAGTGAGCTTTGAGAGTCCGTTGTGCATTTAGCATTTCAACTAATTTAGATTTGAGCAACTAACTGAATTGAGAAGGAGCAAGCTGTTGTTTTATTTTGTATCAGTATACCTTCTTGCATTACTGCTTTGTGTGGCTTTTCTGGAATGTTCACCTGGCTTTAATCTGCTTTCTTGCCTTTTGCTTTCCATTTCACATTCTATAGAATTGCTGTGATGTGATCACTGATATCTGTATATTTTAGTCTTCATATTATTTAAAACAGGAGTGGCTGGGGAATCTTGAGGGTTGAAGTCCATAGGAATTAAAGTTGCCAAAGTTGGGCAACCTGATTTAAAAGTGCAATATTTGACCTTTGTTTTTGTGCTTTGAATACGATTAAAGGCAGCTCACAACAAGAGATGGATTTTTTTCTGTCAATAAGGAAGGAAGCAACTGGAGAACCATCAATCAATTTATTTTTCTACATATCAAACTAGATATTCAAGATCAGAAAATAAGAATAAAAACACCTTTATTGTAAGATTACAATAGCAGAACCTTGGAATCCAAAAGTATTTTCCCCCTTCCCTGCCTTTAAGTCCCAGAACCCTATAGGAAGGTCAATTCTGAAACATGTTTTCCCTTCCATTTTTACTTTGGACTCATTCTCTTATCAGACTAATGCCTAGGCTGCGGCTTTTCCTCCTGTCTCTCCAGATTATTCTTGTAGCATATTACAGGTATGCATGTGTTCCCCATTATTTTGGTATTATTCAGCAGCACCCTCCAAAAATATGTTAGATTTTGTCAACCATTACCCTAGACACCCTGGGTCAAACTTTCCTTTATTACGCAAAACCACTTATCAGAAAACTATTTTTATCTTATGTAGATAAAACACAAAGCCAATTAAAATGTCCCCATTATGATTGGTTTGTGTGTCATTACCCAAAGAAAAACCACTTTTACTCAATTTGGGATAATTTACTCAGGTTTGGAAAGCAATGCTCCTAGAGGGAATTTGGAAATCTAGGAGCGACTAGGAACAAACACATTCCAGATATTCCTTGACATATGACCACAATAAATAAACTTGGGAACAAGCTTTTTATGGCATGCTTTGTCTTCAATAACTTGATTCAGTAATTTATTTGAATATTCAAGTTAGCAGTTTGAGAGCACTATTTAAACTGATCAAGTTTTGACAGGAGGAGAACAAATGATATCTGACTATTTGAGGCTGTTGATACAACTATAGCCTTTTCTGAATAGTCTAGTCACAATTATAGATCCATGTCACAGTAAATTAGGTTGAAAAATTCTGAAAATGGAGAGCAACTATCTTGAAGTTACCTTTCGGTAGCTGGAGCCTGAGTAGCAGGCTAAGTAAAAGCACAGAACATTAGGTTTCATTAAATACAAATCACAGATCTAAATCACATGTCATACAAAGCCATATGACTAGAATAATTCAACATATTAAGCTAAACTGATGATGATAGTTAGCAAAATCAGCAAACCATAGTTAATTCTTCATGCAATGTAGTCAGAGTTGTTTAACTTATTGTGTACACATCCACATAAGTTCTTTACAACAGTTCCAATCCTGCATAGTCTCACAAAGTTGGCAGAATCTGGGCACCAAATCAATTTATTACTGGCATCCCTGTGGTTATTTCAAGTCACTGCAAATCTAGTATTTTCTTTTGAAGTGCTGCAGCTCTGTAAAACTTCTGTCTAGTTGCTTCCCCGTGGTGGGAACTCCAGTATTATCTAGCGATGTTTGCTGTTCTTTAAATTTCATGTGGCCATGAGTACGAAAAGTCTGTGAGTACTATACCTTCACACTAGTTTTGGGGCTTTTTTAAGCATTCTACATGAGTCTGAAAATATTTGAGCTTTGAATAGCATAGAGGGGTTAGTGTGAAACCTGAAACCTTTATTTAGAATAATGTTTGTAGTATGCACTGCAACTCCACAATTTATTTGAATTTCTTTGTTGGTGATAATGATTACATGGCACCAAATCATTGTAGATTCCACATACTTTTTCTTCATGATTTTGTTAATGAATGGAGACAAAGAAGAAAGACTGTGACTTCCCTCCTCCTATTGGCTTGATAAAACTTTTATTTAAAAAAACTGGATCAAATATCTCTAGTTGCTAGTTTTCAACTAGCTTTCTTCCTCCTTACATCTTAAATATATCTCTATTTTAGCCTTGAATTTTTAAAGCATGGGAAACATAATTGAAAACTACATTGACATTCTTTCTATTTGAATTCTTAACTATTTTTTTCCACAGAGTTGTTTTTAATTTTTACAAAATGTTTTTCAATATTCCCAGTTAGCCTGCTGACTAGGATATGTAGTAATCACATTTTCCCTGACCATTTGAGATTTTCACGTGTTTGAACAATTGTCACTTTTGAACTACAACTCCCAACAGCCTTTGCAGTGCAGAAGGTTGTACTAGCCAATCCGGGTGAGGTTCTTTCTAAGGTACAAAGATGGCGGATTCAAGGAGGTTAAAGGCTGTGCTTTTCTCTTATATGTGAATGGGAGCTGGTGAGTCTAATATGGGATGTTCGTCCTTCTCTTTTCGGTATCATAAATGAGCCTGTAGTGTGTCTCTCGCTGGTTAGTTTGTATGCTTTAGTCCATCACGTTTCCTGTCCCAAAACCGGTAACAGAACTAAGGGTTAGTAATGTATTTCAGTAAGCTATTTTATTAATTTGTTTTCGGAGATGGCCCATCTGCTTGAAATTTAAGATCGCAGTGTTATCCAGGGCATCCGTAAAAGTGAAGTTTTTAGTGATATGCATGATTACTTGGCAGTAAGTACCCTAAATTACTTCAAAGGCACATTTTTAAAATTACCATTTAAAATTACCGTGGTTATCACTCATACTTGAAGTGAGTGTGTTTAAGAACCTAACGATGCCTTTTCGATTCAAAGCAAGGTCTATCGGAATATAAATTGTGTTTTGACACAAATGCACATTGCACACCAGCAGGCATATGAAAAATTTGAGGAGCTTTTAGCACCTTATTAGAGATAATGTTGAAATTCAAGAAGGGTGAAAGAATGTAATATTTGTAACTAAATAAAAGTGTGAGGATCTTAATTTGCTTGCTTGTTAATAAGTGAGCAAAATATACTTTTTATGATCCTAATGTAATGGATCCTAAAATGCTAGGATCCATTATATTAGGATCATAAAAAGTATATTTTGCTCACTTATTTTCCATTTTTATACAACTAAAGATTGCATTCCTATAATACTTAAGTAGTATAAGACCTCTTGTTATGATGTTCTAAGCTGAAGAGTATAAACAAGCATATACATCTACTACTGTGTATTATTCTACTCTATGCATAGCTTTTTAACAAACCTGCACCTCTCTACATTGTTCAATGTGGAAATAGCTACTGTTTCGGATTGGGTCTTGTAGCTAAGTGTCTTTTGAAGGCTGCAAACCTCTGCTTTGGGAAATCAAAAGGGCAGATGTTTTGATAACATGGTAAGTCACAGTGCATGATTAAAAAGCTGTATAATGTTATATATAACCACAAACAAATTTGTTTAGTGATATTCAAAATTACAACAGCACTGAAAAACATGATTTTTGACTGGTTTTTACACTTAGGATCTCAGCAGCATCCCCATGGTCATGTGATCAAAATTTGGAAGCTTGGCAAGTGACATTCATTTTTGACAGTTGCACTGTCCCTGGGTCATATGATCACAATTTGTAATCTTTCCAGCTATCTTCTGACAAGCAATGTCAATGGGGAAGAAAGATTCACTCAAGGACCGCTTGATTTGTTTAACAACTGCAGCAATTTGCTTAAAAACAGCAAAAAGGTTGTAGAATGACATAAATCTCACTTAACTACCTTGTTTGCAACACATATGTTGGGCTCAATTGGGATCATAAGTAGAGGATTACCTTTATTTTAAATATTCTCTGTTTAAAATACAGGCAGTTCTCCCCTTTAATAAGTGTCCTTGTTTCTCCTCAGAGCAATGTGTGAAATGACTCTTTGTTCTATAGTATTTTGTGATCTGATCTATTAATATTTTTTCTTCCCACTTTCTGTTTGAGAATTGCTTCCTGAATATTCTGGCCATATGTATTCTAATGTAGGCAAAAAGTCATGGGAGTTGTAAAAAATTTGTTTATAACATGAAATATTACACATTTATATATAATGCAAGGTTTTATAGTTATATAGTTCTGAAACCAGAAGCTTCATGATGATACATGATAGAATTGCTGTAAACCATGAGTGTCCAATCTTTGGCTTGCCTGGGCCACGTTGAGTGAAGAGGAATTGTCTTTAGCTGCATATAAAATATATAGCAATGCTAAAAATATTGCTAAAAATCACATCATAATGTTAAAAGTTTACAATCTTGTGGGCACACTTTACTAGCTGTCTAAGACCTCTACAGTCCATGGATTGGTCATGCCTACTATAAACATTTTCTCTATTTCTTTCAGAAAAGGAAGATGATGAAAGTAGTCAATCTCAAACAGGCTATCCTCCAGGCTTGGAAGGAAAGGTGGAGTGATTATCAGTGGGCCATAAATATGAAGAAATTTTTCCCCAAGGGGACTACCTGGGACATCCTGAACTTAGCAGGTGTGGTTCATATCTTTTGTACATCATAAATATTAAACTCTGGGTTGATCCTAAATGGTGTAGTTTTCAGTGAAAAATCCAATTGCTGTGAATGACAACTTATTTCTTGTTTAGCAGCACATGCATTAGTATTTGCTCACTCTGGTACTTCAGATAACCCAAGCCTTACAGTGGATTCCAGAGCTTAGTAAGTGCAGTGCTAAATCAAGCTTAGTTACTATAAGACAAGGGATCATGTTAGAAATTATGCAGATGGTGCCAAGTATTCAAAGTAGCTATTATTTTCTTTTGGAAAAGAAATCGTTATCCTATAATCTCCTTACATCTACTACCTAGAGTCTTTGGTAAGTAGATTTCTGTGAATTATGAAGCAGATCAGTGAAAAAATGGGGTTACACTCTTTTAAAATACTTGTCTTTTCCTTCATGGTATGTCATGAAATCAAGATATTTTTGATTTATCGGGCTAATAAGAAAGCTGAATCACTGTGGAAATATGCCTTTGGTGTAATTAATTATAATCAAACATTTTAAACTATATAACAACTTCCTCAAATTAAAGGATTACAAGTGTGTGCTGTGCAAATAACACAGCACACAATTTGCTAATTATTTTAATTTTTACATTCGGAGCTTTAAAAATCCCACTATGGCTTTTGTCCATGCATAATATTAAGGCACCACAATACAGGCCTGTATGAGGCAAAATAGGAAACACTGCTTTTCACTTTCATGTTTTGTGAATAAATACAGTCCATGTTAGCTGAAGCACTTTGCCAGTGTTTCATATCTCATCTTCCATAGCATAGCTTTCTTGGAATGGGAAATTTCTGCATTTGTGCAGATTCTCAAACACCCTCAAGAAGAGTAATTGTGTCAAATTCTGACTGCTCAGTATCCCTGTTTCCTGAAGAAAGTATGGCATCTTATTTCAGGATGAATGTATGCACGTTAACTTGTATGTAGCAAGTATAGGGTGTTACAAATAGAGTAGCAAGTAATCACAAGACAGAAAGCTGCAAGAAATATAGGTAGGAGGACCAGGTCTTGCCAGAGATCTGAATGGTAAGAAACTTAAGTACAGAGCCAGTGGAGCACAGTTCAAAGACTGAAACATGGGATCCAGAATGTCAGCCAGCCAGCTAGTCAGATCAAAGAATCAAGGTTCAGATCAGGGGTAGGATTCAATTCTTTTTACTACTGGTTCTGTGGGCATGGCTTGCTTGGTCATGTGACTGAGTGGGTGTGGCCAACTCAGCAAGCACCTTGCTGCAAGTGTGGCACCTTGCTGCGAGTGATGTCAAGTTGGCCACAACCACTCAGTCACATGACCAATGCTGAAGAGACAGGGTGATTTCTTATGTACCTTCCCCCTCTCTCCGCCCTTGGGATGAACACACACAAAAAAGTGCAACTAAAGATCACGACGGCCTGCCGAGTCTGTTTTGGGGTAGTTTTTGTTTTGTTTTTCGCCAGAAACCCCTCAGAGATAAATTTGCACCGCCAAATCTTACTGTTGTTGCAGCGCAGCCTGTGGCTGCTGTGGCTGCTGCTGCTGCCGTCTGGCTGCCCAAGTAAAGAACCACACCAGCTCAGGACGACTGTGAGGAGCAAGAGGGGAAGCCAAGACACTTGCCTCATAGCAGTTAACTTCGCTCTCTCGCGCTCTAGTTAGGCGCTCCCAGAGTGCACAAGGAGCAGGAAGGGAGGCAGACACCACACGGATGCATTTTAAAAGTCAGAGAACTTTGCCCAAGACTTCTCATGTATTCAGGGGCTACATTTCTCCCAATGATGAGTTAGTGGCGATCTAACAAAATGTTTTTCAGCTCTTTTTTTTTTTTTTGAAAAGAATTTTATTGATTTTCTACAAACAAACAAGACAAAACATTAAAACATCAACTCTCATATGTACATCCAGCGTGTCGGTTGGTTCATCAGTTTTGTGCATTCATTTTGTAGTCTCAATTACAATTATGTTACATAACAACTCATATTGTCAATCAAAACTTATATATCCTAATATCGCTATTAAAAAAACAATAACTTTTGACTATACTTTTAATTATTCATGCTTTATGAGATAACAATACTTTAAACAGTTTATTCTGTAACAAATCATATATTCATTCCAAATCAATCCTAAAAACACTTTATAAATATAGTGTCAAATAATAAAGACAAGAAAAAAAGTAAAGATATTCCTTACTGTCTAACATTCTAAATATTCTATTATCGTATTCTATCATCTAGCCATTGATAAAAAAGATCCCAAATTTCATAAAATTGTTCATCCTCTTGCTCTCTAATTTCAAATGTCAATCTACTCATCTCAGCACATTCCAGTATTTTCTTAATAATTTCTTCGTGTAATGGTATTTTCTCATTCTTCCAGTTTTTAGCAAATACAATCCTACATTTAATACATTTACAATCAGGTATTTCAAATCTTTACTATATGTATCAGGTAAAATTCCCAATAAAAATATCTCTGGTTTCAAGTCTATGTGTTTCTTTGTCATTTTTTCCAACCACATGCGAATTTTAGTCCAATATTTTCTGGCGTCCTCACAAGTCCACCACATATGGTTATATGAGCCAGGTATCTGATGACATTTCCAGCATTTTTCAGATTTTTTCTTAAACATTCTTGCTATTCTTGTTGGGGGAAAGTGCCACCTGTAAAACATCTTATACAGTTTTCTTTATATGCTGTTGACATTGTCATTTTATAATTTTGAGACCACAATTTTTGCAATTTCTCTAAATCAATCCCATATCCAAAATTCTTCCCCCAAACAATCATAGTTACTTTAACTTGTTCTTCCTCTAATTTAATTCCCAGTAAATAACCATGTAATTTTTTAATCACCTTCTCATCAGTACCCATCAAGATTTTATCTAAGTCAGTCTGTTTGTCATAGAATCCCTCCATTTTAGAATCTTCGTCATACCTTGAATGTATTTGCGCATATGAAAACCAATTCATCCTTATACCTTGTTCCTCTAAGTTTTGAATCGATTTAAGTTCACCCTTTTCATCCAATAGTTCCCCATATCTAACTGTTTGTTCCTTCTTATAAATTATAGGATAGGAAAATGCTTCAATAGTCGATAACCAAACTGGAATTTTCAAATAACATTGTCTTTTTATCTTCTCCCAGTTTAACCACAAAGACTCCCGTGTATAATGCCTTCTAAAATAACCCTGTGTTTTAGTTCCCTTATACCATAAAAAAGCATGCCAGCCCAACAGCAAATCATGACCTTCTAGTGTCAACAATCTAGCCTTTCTTAATGTTATCCATTCTTTGACCCACATCAAACTTGTAGCTTGATAATACAATTCCCAATTAGGCTGGCCAAAACCTCCTCTAATTCTTGTGTCTTGCAAAAGCTTTAGTTTTATTCTCGCTTTTTTACCTTGCCATATAAACTTAAACATGATTTTATTTAAATCTTCAAAATAGTCTTTTCCAAGCCTAATTGGTATTGTTTGAAACAGAAATAGAATTCTGGGTAAAATATTCATCTTGATTGTTGAAATTCTCCCTATTAATGACAATTGCAAGTTTTCCCATTTCTTCAAGTCTGTAGCTATCTGTTGTTTAAGTTTAATATAATTATTGTCTTTTAATGTGCTACATCTTGCTGTCAAATATATCCCCAGATACTTAACCTTATTTGTAACTTGGATTTTCAAGAGGTCTGCCAGTTCTTCTCTTTGTCTCAGTAGCATGTTCTTTATCAAAATCTTTGTTTTATCTTTATTTATTTTCAAACCAGCCATCTCACCATATGTCTCTATCTTTTCCAATAACTTTGGAGCTGTTTCTAGCGGATCTCCCAGAATAAAAGCTAAGTCATCAGCAAAAGCTTGTAGTTTGAATTCTTCCTTTTTAATTTTCATTCCTTTTATGCTTTTATCATCCCTAATATTCTATTCAACACTTCCAAAGTCAACACAAATAGCAAAGGAGATAGGGGACATCCTTGTCTTGTGTCTTTTCTTATATTAATAAAATCTGTAAGTTCTCCCTCCGTCATTACCTTTGCTGTCTGTTTATTGTATATGGCTTCTATTGCTTGAATAAATTTTCTGGCAAAACCCAATAGTAATAACATAAATCTCCAGTTCACGTTATCAAATGCCTTTTGAGCATCTAGGAATATCAAAGCCATTTGCTTTTCAGGATGAGCCTTATAGTATTCCAAAGTATCCAGGATTACTCTCATATTGTCTCTGATTTGTCTCTTTGGCAGAAATCCATTTTGATCTGGGTGGATAAAATTATTTAAATATTTTTTAAGTCTTTCTGCTAAAATTGAAGCAAAAATTTTATAGTCTGCATTCAATAAAGAAATAGGTCTATAGTTCTTAATTTGCAGTGGGTCAGCCTCTTCTTTTGGAATAAGTGTAATATAAGCCTCTGTCCATGTTTTGGGTATCATCTTTGACATAACTTCATTCATAACTTCTAACAATGGGATGCTCAGTGATTCTTGAAATGTTTTATAGAATTCTGCCGGAAACCCATCTGGACCTGGTGCTTTCCCATTATTTTGTTTCTTAAGTGCTTCATTTAATTCCATCATTGTTATATTGCTTTCTAACATTTCTTCAGTCTCTTTAGGTATCTTCGGTAAGTTAGCATTCTGTAATACTGTTTAACTTTTCCCTCATCAATATTCTTTTGTTTATATAGTTGCCCATAAAAATCTCGAATAATTTCCTTTTTCTCCTTATTACCATAACAAACTTGGCCTTGATCATCTATTAGCTTCAATATTTTTCTTGATTCCTTCTCCTTTCTTAATTTATATGCTAGCCATCTGCCTGGTTTATTTGCGTCTTCAAAAGAATTCTGTTTAGAATTTCTAATTTTCTGTGCCAGTTCTTCTTTCTCTATTAATTCCATCTTATGTTTAATTACATCCAGCTTCAATTTAATATCTTTTTTCTGTGGCATTTTCTGTAATTCTCCTTCAAGTCTTTTATACTCATCTTCCAAGGCCTTAGAAGCTTGCCTTTTCCTAATATTCTTTTTTCTTGTGTAATCAATTATCAAACCTCTAGCATATGCCTTCATTGTATCCCAAACATTCTGCATTGAAGTATCTTCTTTTTTATTTTCTCTAAAGAAAAAAGCCAGTTCCTTCTCCATCCGTTGTATAAAATCTTTTTCCTTTAAGATAGTATTATTTAATGTCCATCTCGATCTTTTTTTTGTCCCTTCCATTTAATTGTCATTGGGCTATGATCTGCCCAAGTACTTGTTTCGATATTTGTTTCTTGAATATTGGATATTAATTCTGTTGAGATCCAAATCATATCTAATCTGGACCATGATAAATGTCTATTTGAATAAAAAGTATATTGTTTAGCTTTAAGATTTCTTTCTCTCCAAATATCTTTTAAAGTTAATTCGTCTGTCATTTTAAAAAAAGATTTGGGGAGAGTCTTTCTATTTTGCTTTGTTGTTGTTGCTATATAGTCCAGTTTATTGTCCACAATTCCATTAAAGTCTCCCATCATAATTATATTAACGTAGTCCAGTCCAATTATTTTCATGTGTAGTTTTTTATAAAACTCTTCTTGTTTATCATTCGGAGCATAAATTGCAATCAAGAGTATTTTTATATTGTCCATTATTTCGACCATTAATACTCTTCCGTCTTCATCCGTATAGATCAGTTTTGCTGGGATAGCCTCTTTAATGTATAGAACCACTCCTCTTTTCTTACATTGAGTCAAAGAAGTAAATATTTTCCCTAGTTTTGGCTGTACTAACAATTGTTCATGTTGTTTTTTAATATGAACTTCTTGTAGACAAATTATATCGAATTTTAATTTCTCTAATTTATGAAAGGTTTTCCTTCTTTTAACAGTTGAATTAAGTCCATTTATATTCATTGTAATCAGTTTTTTTTCTTCTATGATTATGCTTTATATTTAGGTCTAACAGCTCTCGTGGATCTCACTTCATGCTGTTCTTTACTATCCACCTGTCCACATACTGCACCTTTCTCTTTTTCAGTCACCAATTGTTCCTCTTGAAACTCAATTAATGAGACCTCTTTCTCTGCCTCCTCTTCTCTTCTTCCAAAAAATTCTGCATGGAAAAGTTCTGCTTTCTCAGTTGAGTCAATTCTGTGTCTCTGCTCTTGCCACGTAAACATTAATCCTTCTGAAATCAGCCATCTATAATTCACTTTGTTTTCCAGTAGCATTTTGGTCAGAAATCGATATTCTCTTCTCTTCTCATCTCTCTCACTCTTCTAGGTATTTGTTTTAAAACCACAATCTCTTTGCCTTTGTATTTCAATGTCTTCTCTCTTACCACTTGTAGTATTTGTGTTTTAATTGATTTTTTGGTAAATCTAATATGGACTTCCTTTGGTAATTTATTTCTCATCGCATATCTTGTATAAACTTGATATACCTCATCTACTCCATCCATCATCTTTTCCTCTGTAATTTCCAAAGCATCCGCCAAAATTTCTTTCATTATCGCAGCCAAATTTTGTCCTTTTCTTCTTCTATATTTTGAAATCTGAGATAAAATTCTGACCTTTCCATCTCCCACCTCAACATCCCACTTTTTTCTTGTTCAACCACTGTTAATCTACTGTCAATATTTCCAATCTTCTCCTCTCTTTGTTTACCTTCTTCCTCAATTTTTTGGAATCTCTCCTCATACTTCACCATCATTTGTTTAATATTTTCCACTTTTTCATCAGTCTTCTCTATTCTTTGTTCAATGGTGTCTGATTTTGTCTTGAGATCTTGAATTCCTTGCATAATCATCTGTAAAGTTACTTTTTCTTGTTCTTTATCTTGCTTCAACATTGTCTGAATTAAACGTTGTCCTCCAGCTGGTGGGGATGCAGATGTAGAAGTAGAAATGCCAGATAATATTGGTTTCCTGCTCATTTTAATGCTTCCAAATCTTCAAATTCTTTTTAACTTTTAATCCAACTGGTAGAATAGCCAATTATAATCCAAAATGGAAAAATCCAATAGTAAAAGGCCCAAAACTAAAGAACAAAAAGGAAAAAAGGAAGAAGAAAGATCTTCAGGTTCTTCTAGACCCTAATCCAATTACGAAGTAGTCCACCATAAAAAATGAAAAATAGAAAGAAAACCCCCCCCCAAAATAATAATATTGATTTAGAAAAAAAAGAACAAAAAGAAAAAAGAAAAGAAGAAATTCCTTCAGGTTCTTCACACCTTAATCCAATTGAAAAGTCTCAATAATCAAAAAGAAAAAACAGAGTGGTCCAAAAACATGAATAGAAAAAGCAAAAGGATCCCAGTAAAAATAAGGAGAAAGAAAGAAAAATAAAGAAAAAGCTCTGAGGCTTTCCCTTTTAAATAAAAAGCAAAAATAAGAATATTACTAGAATTGGAATTTACAAAGAGGCTGGTGAGTAGGGGTATCACAAGTAAAGAAAAAAAAATATAAGAAAGCACACTGCACTTTGTTTAGTTGTCCAAGGCTCTTATTATGACTCTCTTCTCCACCAGCTTCAAAGCCAAGCCTCAAGTGTTGAAATATTGATAAGAGTCCAGGAAAACACCTGTAATAATATTTTGCTGTGCTCTCCCTCTATCTTATCACATTAAAATGTCCTTGAGAAGGAGTCTTCTTACAGTTCTCTCCAATTCAAATAAAATATTTTCAAGCCTCTAGTTGGCAGTGTTACAAAATTTCTTGATACTCTTCCCCCCCCAGCCAGAAAAAAAGGATAATTTATACAAAAAAAAGAAAAAAATAGCCAAAGGGAGCCTCTATCCTAAAAGAAAATTAAAAAGTCAAAAGGAGCATAAAAATATATGTAAGAGAAAATTCAATCCGGTTACCTACAAAGTCACACTAAAGTCTCCCCCCAAAAAAGTAAGAAAAAAAAAATCCAAGCCTCAATTTGACATCACTTTAAAAAACGCCGCTCACACAGTTTTTGTCAAAAAAAAATCTCACAGGTTTATTCTCTATTCAGGGTGCCCTTTCAAATCTCAGTGAATTTACAACACAAAAGAAATTTCTCACCCAGCCGACACACTTTCACTTCCAGACACTTTGTTTCCGGAGCTGTCCCGACTTCAGCAGCTATGGAGGCTGCCTCTCCGCCACCAGCAAAAGGGCTTCTTCCAGATCAAACCAGAGATTTTGCGATATCCCTGGGATCCTGGGACTATGCCCTTCACGATCACCGTCTCTACAGGACGGTTTAGGTTCGTTGGGACCAACCAGGGGTGAAAGTATCAGTTGTGATCTCAGAGCCCCGAGATCGCAGCTGTATCGCCGAAAAAAAGCTCCCCCTTCTCCGTTTTTCAGCTCTTAAAGATTGACTTTAAGAGCACCCTCATAGAAGAAGCCAAGAATGAGAGCAAAAGTAAGGCAGCAGGGGTGACGGCGTGTAATGGGTCCCTCCGCGGTCCCCTTCCGGGTGACAGCCAGGCTTTGGCACCTCTTTTCCTCAGAGGTGTGGTGTCTGCTTCCCTTTACACTCCTTGTGGAAGAACACACATGCTGATCACCCCTGCCACTACGTTTGCTTTCGGTTCTTGGTTTCTTCCCTGGGGGTGCTCTTAAAGTCGACCTTTAAGTAGTCCCAGGATATCCACCCGCCTGCCCAGCGCCCTTCCTCCCAGAGCACGCCTTCTTCCTTTTCCTGGCAGAAACGCCTCTTCCAGCCCAGCCTGGCCAGCCAGCAGGTGGGTGGGTGGATGTCCCGAGGCTTCTCGCCCCCCTTGTCGTGTGATGCCTGCAGCTGCTGTGTGCTTTTTTCAGTGTGGCTGCAATCCAGCAACCACACAGAAAAAAGTACGCCCTGTTCTATGTGCCGGGCCCAGCAAGTCCGAGCAGCCGGAACATAGAACAGGGTGGCGCCAGACTGTTGGAGAAGTGGAGCGGAGCCAGAGATCAGTAGCCTCCTATTTCGCAGCTACAAGAAGCCTCCCCCAACTGGCCAGCTAGTTTCTTCTTTTTCTGCCTGTTTGTTGACTGTAGCTGCATCGAAAAAAGCATGCAGCAGCTGCAGGCATTTCACGACAAGGGCGAGACCTGGCTGGGCCGGACCGGGCTGGAAGAGGCGTGTCCACTGGAAGAAGGAAGAAAATGTGCTCCGGGAGGGCAGGAAGGCGGCGGATGTCCTGGGGGTGCTGCATGTGTGCACTGCATGTGTAATGGCTGCACATTCAGTGCACATGTGTAACGGCTGCACACACAGTTCACATGTGCAGCAGCCCTGGGACAGCCACCCAAGCTGTGCCATGGTCACCACATGGTAGGGAAAGCTAGGAGAGCGACCAGGACAAGTGAGCAACTGGGTGACTGGGTCAGGGGCATGGCCATCCAGGGGTTGCCACCGGCTCGGCGACCCACGCTAAATCACCGCTTCCGGTTCACCCAAGCCAGTGAGAACTGGCTAAAAACCACCTCTGGTTCAGATAACAAGGAGGAACAGGAGGACAGATTTAGGGTTGGTGTGGTTGTTCTCAAAAAGAGACTGGTAGCTGCTTTGAAGCATTTCATCGCAGATGTAGCTCAGTTATAGGCAATTTGCTATAAGCCATTGCTGGGTTGTTGGTGAAGTTCCCCAGACTTATGATTCTCAGTGACTTCAATCTGCCTTCCTGGGTTTGGCCTCAGAAGAGTTCATGACCACAATGACAGCCATGGACCTATTCCAAATTATCATTGATCTGACACGGGACACAAACCTGATCTGATACTTTTTGGAGTAATATCAATGTGTTCTAGTGGGGAATCTAGAATTATCCCCCCTGTCATGGTCAAGTCACACGCTCAGGTTCTTGAGGTTCTTTTAAACCATCCCACTCTGCAGGGAGAGTGGACTCGTTTGTATGATCTGTTCTCAGAGAACAATGGACCCAAATGGGTTCCAGAGGGAACCGGAGGATATACCAAAGGCTTTGCTGCACGGCCCTGCCAAAGCCTTAGTAATAGCCTGGAATCAAAAGGCCGTTAAGGCTCTGGAAAAGTTTGTGTCTATGGGGCTCTCTTAATCTATCACTCCCATCTTTCCCCTTGGTTCACAAAGGAATTGTGGGTTTTGCTACAGGTTAAGAGATGCGCAGACCACACTGGATAGAAACAAAGGATGACTTTTTAAATTTATTATTTAGCATATATGTTCTCTAAGAAAGTCAAAAGGATGACTTTGATAGGACATGACTTAGAATCACTGCTAAGGCTATCTCATGGCAATAAGAGCAGCAAAACATTTTTCTCTCTGCTCTTATTACATCTGCAGAGTGTCACCCATCAACACTGTTCTGTTATTCTGTAATTTACTGCATTAAAGCCTTTTTATTTTTCACTGACTTCCCATATGCACACATCTAATTAATCTAAAATTAAACACTTCAGAACAGCAGAATGTGTAATTTCTATTTATTTTTGCCAGTGAAATAACTGTTAAACAGAAATATAAAAATATATTTCTTAAATAATAGTCGGTATAGGAAATGGCCTTATTTTTACTCTTGTTTAAATATTGTCAATCAACTTCTTTTGCAACTAAGCCCATTCCTGGCTTTGGGTTTCTTTTGAGAAAGGGAAGCTAGAAATGTTTTGACCAATACCTTACCTACATTTGGTTACATTTTCTTACTTTGGAATTATTATAGCATCTTCGTTTGTACTCGGAGTCTATATTAGCTGCTACAGATATTGCAATTCCCTACTTAGGTTTGAAAAACCAGGGGACGTTTCGCCAGGAAACACATAAGAATGTGTCTTTGTGATTGAAAACTGCTCAGCTGCCAATCTGAGATGCCCAAAGAGAGAAATTTCTTACTGCTTTGCTGAATATGTGTTCAAAATCTGGCTTGTAGCCTAGCTGTCCAACCATAAACATTTTCTGGCTCTGCCCCAACCTTTTATTCAGATTTAGCATAAAAGCACTCTAGTTTGCAGATAAATTATAGTTTGTGCAAAACTTTGTTCTCTCATTTAGAGAAAGCCAAGATGACTTATTACATTAATGAAATCTTCTAATTTACAGAATTGATTTGGAAAAAATTCATATTTGCAGTATAGATAGATTCTCAGTATGTCTTTCTATCTTTCACACCCCTTACAAATCCTCAATCTGTTCTGCTTTCTTTTTTGGAATGGCACACATAATTTTTTTTCTTAAGGTTGCTTTAGCTTTAGCAGTAAAAGATGAAGACATCCTAGAATAAATGTGCAATTAAGCAGAATTTAACTTTCTTATTAAATTGTAGTTCTTGAGAGGCTTTTAGGAGATACTGTTAGGGCTTATGGCTTTCAATTTCTTTCTTAATTTCTTGTACTAGAAATATATTAAAAGCTTCTACTTCTGTTTACTGAATTTTGGATTCATCTAAATACAGATAAAATATAACTATCTCAAAGAGGTATTGGTGAAACAAATAATATAATTAATGATAATTAATGAAATAGATTTCTGTCTAATCATAGGTAAGACCCATTATGGTTTATTTCTTTAGAGAAATAAAACAGTACTTATTTAAAAATGGAACTACAATACTTAAAATCTCCATATAGAAAATTTGGAAAAGGAAAATATATAAGCAATGCCATTTCATAAAAATTAAATTGATCTCACATTGGTTTAATTGTTTAATTCAGGCATTCCTTCTTATTATTCATTGCCTCATGATATTCTTTTTCACAAGACTACATAAGTCTTCATAAAATTATTAGAAATTTCAGGTAGTGCTTGACCACAATTGAGTCCAAAATTTCTATTGCTAAGCAAGGTAGTTAAGTGATTTTTTGCCCAGATTATGACTTTTCTTGCCATAGTTGCAAAATGAATTTGTTAAATTAGTAACTCAGTTGCTCAGTAAATCTGGCTTCCCCATTGACTTTGTCAGAAGATTGCAAAAGATGATAATTTGATCCCTGGACACTGCAACCAGGGGATCATGCCAAATGTCCAAGTTTTAATCATGTGATCGTGGGGATACTACAATTGTCTTAAGTATGAAAAATGGTCATAAATCACTTTTTTCAAAGTTGTAACTTTGAAGGGTCACTAAATGAATGGTTGGAAATTGAGAACTACCTGATAAAATATCTATCTGGATCTCTGCATAAATTAATTGTTGTATTATCACTACAGATTTCTTTAGCTTTCTCACCTTTTGATCAATATTGCACTCTTTTTCTATTTTTTAATATTTTTAAAAAATATATCCTCTGTATGATAATCCTAGTATCATTTCTTGTATGGTGCAAGTTTGGGAATTCAAAGTCTGTTCAACATTTTTTAAGCTTTCTAAGCTTTGTACTGCTCTGTTTAATTTTGCAACAGACCATCTGGATTAATATTGAAATTTAAACAAACATGGTCATTATTAATTTTAGCTCTTTGTTTAGACAGAATATTTTTTTCCTGCATAATTATGCAAACAACCCACCATTTGGAGAAGGAATGGTTGATTAACAGTTTCTGAAGTAGATGGTAGTTCCATAATGATGGGACTAGAAGTGGTTCTTTCAAGAAAGAGAAAGTCAAGTAGATAGTCCCTGTTTCTTCATTTGACCTGATTTCCAGCTAAATGGGAAGACACAGCCATACCTCCCTTTTTACTTGTCCTGTTGAATTCTAGGCCAATTTTAAATAAGGTCATCATCTAGGTGATTTGATCCTTGATTGTGAAACTTAAGAAGGTGTGGCCTATCATTGTTAAATATTCTGTCCATTTTGCAAGACTAAGGTGCAAGAAGCTAAGAATTCAAAATAGGTTTACCTGGAATTGAGTGAGACATATTGTTTATGGACATTGTAAAACACTTGGGTAAACTTTCAGGTTATTTAGTTAATTTTAATAAACTTAATATACTTGCTACTAGTTCTAAAATTTTCATAGAATCATTTAAATATTCAGAAATGTAAGCCTAGAAAATGTCTTTGTTGCTGGAAGCTAATATTCTTTTTCCAAACTAAGGCTGGTATAATATGTGGTTAAAAATCCCCATATACGGGAAAGAATAAATATAGTTATAGCTAATGTTACTCCAAATTTGATATATATTTTTGGATGGGTTATCATGTTATTAATTATAAAACATTAAATTTATAAGATACTAAGAAAGGTTTTATGGAATTTAGTTACTCCTAAATTATAGTATTTATAATTTTGTTGTTCGCCTTCACTGAGGCTTCCTGCCTTCGTAGGGCTGGTGGTGCTATGTGTCTCAAGATGGGGAGCCAACAAGTAGTAGATTTTATTTTATCTTCATTGTTTCATTTAGTCTAGCATTGATCTTGCTAGTGTGGCAGCTATTAAGCCAAACGGGGGCACAGTATTCAGCTGTAGAGTAGACCAACCTTAGTGCTGATATTCTGAGAGTAGAGGCTGAGGCTTCCCGTCTAGATCTTTTTAGTTTCTGGATTAAGTTGTTCCTGGTATTGATTTTAGTAGACATGTTATCTAGATGTTTCTTATAGGAGAGAGTCCAATCCAAAGTTACTCCAAGGTATTTGAAGTGAGGTTCATAAGGGAAAAGGTTGTTATTCAGGTAGGCCTTTGGGGTGACATTGGCAAGTTTGTTGTTGAGAGGGAAACAGGTAGTCACCATTTTGCTGACACAGGATATGAGTCTCCAGTCAGCAAAGAATTTTCCCAGAGATTTCAGGTCCTCAGAGAGGAGCCAGTTCAATACTTCCAATTTTTTATCTTGCGCTGCTAGGACCAGGTCATCTGCATACCCAAATTTACGTCTCCTTGTAGCCGCCATATCTGAGATATAAAGATTGAACAGTGTGGCTGCTGGTACAGAAGCTTGTGCAAGGCCATCATTGAGTCTTCTTAACTTGCTAGCGCTGTCCCCCATAATGATCTGAAAGGATCTATCGCTGAGCATGTTTATTAGGTGATAAGAGGATTTTACAGGGGATGATGTGTCTCAGTTTATAAAGCAGATCCTTCTTCTACACGATATCGTATGCTGCAGTAAGGTCGATGGACATAGCTGTGGTTTTTAAGCCTTGCTGGAAACTAGTCTCGATATGTCCTGTAAAGCTCAGGACCTGATCAACACAACTGTGATTATGATGAAAACTGGCTTGTTTCATGGGCAGAAATGTATCTATTGAGGGTCCAATTCTGTTAATGATAAGTTTCTCCAGTAATTTGTAACAAGAACTCAGAAGGGCAATGGGGCAGAAGTTTTCTACTCTGTCTTGTGGTTTGCCAGGTTTGCCAACCCACTTCTTCCTGTGCACACTGATCTTCCTCATATATCAATTGGCAGACTCAAATCCAGGAAGCCCTCTCTGGAACTTGTTCAACAGCTGTCTTAACAACTTTGACATCAACTCATAGTGGAGAGCCAAATGGGCTGCTGAACGCCCAGGTACAGGCAGTTACATGAATGATCCTATACAAAAAGTGCCAGGTTTTGATCTTCCTCGCCAGCATTGCTTAATTCTGAACAGGATCCGTACCCAACATGGTGTTTGCCAGGAATCGTTGTTTAAGTAGTGTCTTGTCTCTACTCCTCAATGTGACTGGTGCTCCTTGACAAAATATCCATCACATTGTATCTGAATGTCCATCAAGAGTTTACACAGGCCCAATGTCTGATTTTTTTTCAACATGGTTGAAATGGTTGGGTGGACTGGATATTAACATTTGAACTAGTATAAGTCTATGTATTTGCCATATGATAAATAAATAAATAAAATAAATAAATAAATAAATATAGTATTTATATTATTTGGGATTGATAAGTTAATTTTTCAAGTGATTTGAGGACTACTGTGGCCTTTTTAGAAGAGTGAAGTCCTCCTTGAATCTTTGGTAGCAAGTTGTGATATCTGTATAGACTGTTTATAGACAATGTTGCTTATATTCTTAGCCATATTCACTATTGACCATGAATATAAGCAACTTTGCTTATATTTATAATTTATTTATAAGTCTGTGCAACCACATATTCTTGAGAGATCAGTCAGGGAAATACTGATCCTTAATAGTTATGTCAGTAGTGGGGAGATACCAGTAGTATGCCACCTTTTGCAAAACCAATAATAGATTCTTTGGTTTTTAATTATTTTAGGCCATCTTTGAATTTTCCATTTCTGAGAGGATGATGGTGAAATAACTTCAGGTTCTTTGAGTGAAGTCGGTTATCTAAATCTGTTTCAGGGCAGGCAATAATAGTATGGGTTGCCCTGATGGATTATTTATTAACAGAGCCTGATAGGGGCAACTAGTCCCTTCCTGTGAATGCCTTGATAGCTTCTGACATTATTAATTTCTGAACCACCTTTAGACTTGTGAGTTATAATATGGCTTTGTTGTGACCCTGCTCCCAAGTTAATATTAGGTTTAACACAGTAGTTCTATTAACTTCAATCTTTTTTTAAGGTATAACTCTGACAGGAATTAGTTCTATTCTCCTGATTAGTTACCATATTTTTGAGATTGCTGGGAGAGCTTGTAAAAGGTGGTAATGTTCAGTGGCACTTTTATGCACCTTCCTTTTCAATTTTTGTCAGATTTGCTGGGCTCCTGATTGATTCCTACCAAGACTCTACTTCAGGCAGCATGAGTTGTAACAGATTAAAATTAAATCCAGACAAGCCTGAAGATTTGATGGTTGGAGAAAGGGGGTTTGACGGAATACTTTCTATTCCAAAAGATGGCATTTTTCCCTCTCAAATATCTGGTCCATAATTTGGGGGTGATCTGAGACATATGTCCAGGCATGCATAAGTTATTGCAGTGGTTAATATAACATTGCCATCTGCATAAGGTAACTGGATTCTTTTTTTTTTGTGGATGACTTAGCCACATTTAGCCATGTAATCATAATCAAACCATTAGAATAAGGTCTTCAAGAAACTGGGTTTAAGAAGTTATGGAAATTTTAATTGGCCCCAAACCTGATAGCTAGATTTCTGGTAGAAGTTTCCTGGTTTAAAATTTATTCTTCACTCCAGATTTCTTAATTCCAGAAATTCAATTATTTTGCTGGGAGATATGAAGATAAATTAATGCTATATTTAAACAGTTGGAAGAGGGAACCCTTACTTTCCTTCTGCCTATTAGTATTTTAGAACAATGTTTCTTAAATGTTTTTCTCTCAAAACCCTTCCCACTTTTAAAAATTAGTTCACAAATGAGCTTTTGTTTGTGTAAGTTATATTTATCAGTATTTTCCATATTGAAAATTAAAATTGATGTACTCACTGTCATTACTGCTTTTCATGATTCTTTAATGCGATTTTAATATATTACTTGTCAGCATAGGCTGGCAAATAATTTTGATTTTGATTTCAAGGATTCCTAAGGCAGACACCATCCCCACCCAGGTTCTCTAAGACCACACTGATCTAAAGAATGTAAATTTTAAATAGATTTTAATCGATAATTTTTCCAAAAACTCTTAATTGTTAGATGCTTTGCAAATAACTTAACACTGCTAATCTGTGAGATTGTGATTAATGTTCATGGGAAATACATGTACAGATAAATAAGTTTCCAAAACAGGGAATTATGGCTTTATTAGAAATGGGAGAATAAATAGAATTTTGAGCATAAGAAAAAACTTATCAAGGAAAACTTAAGGAAAACCATAAAACAAACCTACGTTGAAGAATCTCCTTGTGCCCTTTTATGTTCATCTGTAGTTATTTAAATAATTAATTTAAAAATTTCAGAGGAAATATTTTATAATTAAAAATTTTCTCAGTGGAGGAAGTATTTTGTGGTTGAGGAACAGCAGGCAAAGAAAAACGGTTAATATATTAAAACTTATTAATACAAGAAGATGAACTTAAGAGAACAATTAACTAACTGCAGAGAGATTTAGTTTTCAGTGGTTTTTATATGCGCAATTAAGAGAAAGGTTTAATGTAGATTAAAAGATAATGGAGATTAAACAGCATAAAACAGAATTTGAAATGAATTGTATACAAATGATGAACATATGATTCCAAAAGCAACTGCTGAAATTTGAAATAGAAGAGGAACAAATTAAAGATTGCATGAGAAAATGGGCAAAGAATATTGGTTACAATATATAGGTGGATCAGTGGGACAGAATGTGGATAAAGGGATTGAAATTCATGTTGTGTTATAATTTTTAAGACATATTTTACAAAATGATGTATTGCTGGAATAGGACATCAAAGAAATTATCTAAATTGTATAAAGGTACTTCAAGTTAGTGATGGAAATTGAAAGACATGAAGAAACATTTTACCATGTACTATGGATCTCTGAAAAAGCAAAAAAGAAATTAGAGACAAATATATATAATGATACAAATAATTTTGAAGATTAATATTGAGATGAAATCAGAATTCTTTTTATTGGGACCTATGGGAAGTTAGCTATGGAATACTGATTTTATATATGGAAACTGCAGCAAGATTATTACAGGTAGTCCTCAATTTACAGCAGTTGTTTAATGACCATTCGAAATTACAATGGCATTGAAAAAGTGACTTATGACATTTTTCACATTTATAACTGTTGCAGCATCACCATGCTTGACAACTGATTCACATTTATGACTGTTGTAATATTTGAGAATCAGGTGACCTTTTGTGACCTTCTGACAAGCAAAATCAATGGGAAACCAGATTCATTTAACAGCCATGTTACTAATTTAAGAACTGCAATGATTCACATAACAAACGTGATGAGAAAAGTCATAAAATGGGGGAAAATTCACAAAAAGTGAAGTGGTGATTCCTAGATTTGAAGATTGAAAAAACAATAAGGGGCTCAAGACATTATTGTAATTTTAAGGAGAGGGGGGCACAAGTAATCCTTGACTTATGACTGTTCATTAAAGGATGGTTCAAAATTATGATGGCCTTAGAAGAAATAACTTATGACCTGTACTTGCACTTACAACTGTCACATCACCCTTACAATCTCGTAATCACATTTGGGTTGCTTGGCAACCAGCTTACATATACAACTGATTGCAGCATCACTAAAAGACTGGAGATTTGCTTAACAGCTGCCATAAAATTGTTGTAAAATCGAGTCCATCTTGACTTACAACTGCAATGACTTACTTTACAAAAAAATTCCAGTACCAAAGGTAGTCATAACTTGAGGGCTATCTGAAATGAGTTTGTAACTTTTGTAAATAAGGGCAGAAGTTGTTTCTTAACTATCTTTTTTTTTCTTTCTTTAACTGTATTCTTTTCTTCACTTTTTTGTTTCTTTTCTTTATATACTTCTGCATCTGTATTTAAGCTATAGAATTTTTTAATTAAAAAAATCTAATTAAAAAATTGATTGAATAGGAAAAATGTATATCATTTTTATTTGTTATTTAATATTCTTAACATGCATAATTAACAAATACCTTTATATCCTTAAAAAAAACAAATTTAGAAAAGAAATAATCCAAATCAAAAAATATAATCTATGAAAAAAAGAAAATAAACAAACATCTCTCACATTTTACATTTATCGATTTTCATTGGTTTGCTAAATGCAATATAATAGTATTGTAAAATATCACAAAATCTCTACCATCTCTGCATCCTTTGATGTGCATTTTCCAAAACAGATAAATCACAAATTTTCAATAACCATTCCTTAATAATCAAGATTATTCCAAATATGTTTATAATTTTTCATTATCATGTTTTATCACTACCAAGCTTGATACAATCATAATTCTTAATAAACAGCCAGATTCCAAAGCCTTGGTATATAGAACATCATAAAGTATTATTTAACATTTAAATAATAAAGTAAATCTATTTGAATGCATTAGTAAATCCCAAAAAGATATGAAGTGATCACAAAACCATATCATGGTTATTTTTTACTAAATCCAGTGAAAGCTGCCATCGGGAAGTTCATGCCAACAGTATGCCTTGAGATACTTTTTGGATCAGTTCTTAAACTTCGGTCTCATTCCTAGGAAACACAGAGCATAAAGGGGACACCTGACAAAGATTCTGCTAAATCTGAGGCTGTGGAACTTCTATATAATCATGTTCTTTGACTGCAGTGTATTTAACATGTGAGGAGAAGGTGGTGGCAGCCATGTCCATTTCTTCCTCAGAAGTCTTAGTAGTTGAACAAAGGATACTATAATTTCTTTTTCTCCCTTGAATTATTTGCTTCTGTTACTCTACAGAACACTGTAAAATTATAGAAGTTTGATGTTTCGTGAAAGTAATCCAATTTCATAAGTGATTTTAATAGGCCAAATTATGGCCACTGTTATTCTTTGTGAAAATGATTGTACTTTTCTATAAATATTTCATGGCTGCCAACTCTCACGCAATCAGCGTGAGACTCACGCAATTCAACCAATTTTGACTGTCTCACTCTGATAAACGAAATCTCACGCTAAACCCCCAAAATGGAATGTACAAAAATAAATATATCTCTACATTCTCTGATATTCCGAATATCGATATGCCCAAGCCCAAAGTTTCGAGAAGTGAAGCCTCCGATCCTGGGCGGCTTCAGAGGGCGAACAGAGCATGTGCGAGAGGACGTTGCCCGCATTGATTTCTGTACTGGGGTGAGGAGAGAATTCCACACTGCAGGAAGCGGTTGCTCCTTTCCGCTCTAGGATGTCACAACTCTCTGGGCTTAACCCTTGCGCTGCACTCTGCTCTGGCAGGCGGAGATGAGAGAGACGAACTCTCTATCCCCCATGAAGTACGACTACAGGGCATCCCTGGGCCTTTCTCGAGAGCTGAGCTCCCATCATCCCCTCCCCGCACCCGTCTGGTCTCAAGGCCGCTGGGCTTGGGGCGCAAAGGCGCGTCCCTCTCCGGCCTCCCTCTCGCAAAGGGAGCTGCCGTGGCTGGCCTCTTGCGTGCCTCGGCTTCTCTCGCTCCCCAGCCTGATGGGAAGTCCCTGGAGAGGGAGGGGGAAGAGGGGGGGAGGGCTCCTTCCCGGGTACATTGTGTCCCTCCCCCCGCCCTTTGCACCTAGATATGCGCCCCCCCCCAGCCTCCCCTGGGTCCAAGAGGCTGCAAGAGGGTCTGGCAGGGAGGAGCCTCTCCAGGAAGGGGGTCCCGCCAGAGGGCAGGCTGGAGCGGGGCGGGGGGGCTTGCAAGGAGGGGGGGTTCCTGTCCCCTCCGAGCCCCAATCGCAGCCGGTGCAGGAGTTTCTCTCTTTTTAGGCTTCTTTCCCCACTTGATGCCAGGAACGTTTGGATGCTCTTTGGGAGCCCCTGGGAAGGAATCTCGCCTTGAGGGGTCTCCCCACAAATGCCAAGCAAAGGGGGGGGAGTGGCCACTGTCCTCTCCTCTCCTCCCCCAGACAATCCAGGACTTCCTTGCAGGGGAGCAGCTGATGGCAGCATTGCTGGGGGTCCCATGCACAGACTGGGAGGGGGGCGTTTGGGGAGTGAAGGACACCAGCCTCCCCCCCCCATTCTGTGTGTGTGTGTGTGTGTGTGTGTGTCCATCTGCCTGCCTGGCCCTTTCCGACCCTTCAGCTGGACTGTGAGGCTGGTGGGTCCAAGACTCAGCCTGGATCCCCCTCCCCTCCGCAGGTGGGAGGCCCAGAGGGTGGGAGAGGGCTGGGAAGGGCCGTTTCTGCCCAGCTCCAAGGCCGGGAACCTTGGCAAGGCCCCCTCCACCCCCGGGGCCATGTGATGGAGGCTTCTGTGGCCCTGAAGAGGCAGCCTGGAGGGGCCGGATCCCAGGCACTTGGGACGCCCCTCTCAGCCAGGGACCCTGGAGGAGGAGGAGAGCCGGAGCAGTCCAAAGGGACGGAGCAGATGGGCAGAGGCCCAAGAATGTGGACCCTTTCCGGCCAAGATGGTCAGTGAACTGCATTATTAATATCTTACAAATCCGGTTCAAGTACATTGGTGCTGCTTGCATGTATGTATGTATGTATATGTCCAAATCATGACTAAAGTATGCATCAGATTGCACCATTTAAAATGTAAAATTGTCAAAGCTCCCTACCGTGGAAGGGGGGACACCCCCCTTCCACACCATCCCCCCCTCGGTCGCTTCGCTCCCTCGCAGTGTCTCACTCCGAACTATCACTCAAGGTTGGCAGCCCTGATATTTTCTTTTGTTTTAAATTACAGAAGCACTTCTTGAACAGGCCATGATTGGCCCATCGCCAAACCCATTGCTCTTGTCCTATCTGAAATATGCCATCAGTTCTCAGGTAATAATCCCATTATAAATCCTTTCAATTTCAGGAGGTGTAAATTAATGTTAATGGATTAAATATTGTTTTAACTATAAGACTAGTATCTGTGAAGTATCTGAAGGACTGAAGTATCTTTGAAAAAAAATTGAAAACACTGAGCTGATCCAGTTTTAAGTAGCTCATGGAGCAATTTTAAAATAATTGTGCAATTTTAATCTTTTTTAATTTGTGTAAATTATTTTCATCTTGCTGAATTGTAAGAAAGGTTTGTGGAGGGCACTGAAACTCTATCCCTGATTTTCCCAAAGGTGCTTTTCCAAGAGGCAATTGGACTTTCTGGTTTTTATTTGAAGACTTTTTGCTTCTCATCCAAGAAGCTTCTTCAAATCTGAGGTCAGATGAGAAGCAAAACATCTTCAAAGAAAAACTAGAAAGTCCAGTTGCGTCTTGGAAAAGTACATTTTGAACAACCATGATCTGCATAGTTGAGAATCTCCATTAGACGTTTACCTTTGATTTAATTCACATGCTCACTTTAACTTTTGGGAATAATTTTCTTTTATTGAAATCAGTGAATCTCAGTCTGTTGCTTTTCTGCTGATCTGCAAAACTACAGCAGATATTTGGCTTTATTGTGACTGGAGGGTTCAAATTTTGAATGGATTAAATATGAATGTTTAATTCATGCTTTTGTAGCCAAAAATTTTGAAAAAAATTGTCCAAATGGAAAAAAAAGTTGTGAAAGCCTAGTGCTAATCAACTGATTTGGGGCTAATATAGCCCCCCCCCCCCCTGGAAGCATCTATTATTCTTGAAAAAGGATGTTAGATACCTTGTACAAGTTTTGTGATGATGGTGGTGGTGATGGTGGTTATGTATTTTCTTATCATTATTCTCAAAATGAAACAAGTGAGTTTTTTCCACTGGCAGGAATGTGGGATTCTTGGTAAAAATTGCCATAAGAAAAGACTTTTTATTTCATTTTAAACTCTCCTTTTTTCCTTGGGCGCTCACTCAAATGTTGATGTGAAACTACACCATTGCCTAAAAATGTCTGTTTTAATTTGTGCCAGGCCAGTGCTTCAGCAAAAATGTATTGCTGACAGGTGACCTTGTTGTCCCTCACCCCTTTACACAGCAGTTGAAATGGCAGGCCTTGTTTGTGGATTTGATTAAATATTAGCTTTAGCTTGTAACTATCTCCCCCTTCCTCTTGTTTACAGATGGTGTCGTATTCTACTGTTCTGATGGCCATCAGCAAGGTACTATTCAAACATTTATCTGTGTTTCTCCTCTGAATTTTGTCATTATGCTCTTTGCAGGTTTGGCACCAGTGTATATTCAGAGACCTCAGAAATCTGTTTTGATAGGGCATCAGGTGTACAATTTATCAGGTTTGGTGAGCCAGGGAGAAGTGTTAGTTTCCCTTAGAGCTTTTACAGCAAATTCTAGCCCATGTGACTGAGTGCAACATTTTACCATTGTTTCTGTTATTCATGCTTGATGAAATATAGTACCATGAAGAAATTGGTTCTCTATGTGTATTTTGGCAAGTTTTGCAAAACAAGAAAAAGAGGAAGATTTGAAGGTATAAGATCTTATTCACTTGGCAGCATTGCCTAATTATCATCTGCTTGCTTTTGTAGACTCATCTTCCACAAACTTTTTCTTTCCTCTGTCATTCAACAAAGAACCAAATACTGTAAATATGCATTTCATTAAAAAAAATTATAAAAATATGTATATATATTTCATTAGTCTAATTGGTTTTCATATCATAGTTTTGGAACCCTTTCAGAACTCAATATGTAAAAATAGAGACCTCAGATGCCACAATCATTAATAGTTTTTCCTCCCCCTTTCCTGAGAAATATTTATACAGTACATATACTGCTCAACTCCCAGTAATTTTGGTCAGCTTACCCCAGGCAAATCCTTTATTTGCCATTTCCCAGAATTAAACTTGGAATTTTAAATCTAGAATTGTGTATTTAATTATATTTTAAGGCTGCATTCATACACTCTGGCATGTTTATGTATTCATGTATTTGTATGTTGTCATTATTATTCTTACAAATAATTCAAGGTGCAAACATATCCAACACACCTTCCTCCTCCTATTTTCCCCACAACAGCAACCACGTGAGGTGAGTCGCAGGGCTTATCCAGCTGGCTTTCATGGTTAATCCTGATCAATACAGTATATACAGTTCGGCTTATTGTATAGACTCAACCATTGTAGTTTTGAAGTCACAGTACAATACATGGCTTAGCATGAGGTGTAAACCTAGTTAATTGTGAGTGAATAAAGCACAGTAACTTAACACAATGATATAATAAAATGAGGGAACTTATCCTAAGTGTAACTGACTGGCAGTTGGCTGTCAAAATCAAAATATTAAGAGTATAGTGTAGTTATCCTCAACTTAAAACCATTTGTTTAATGACTATTCAGTTACAATGATACCGAGAAAGATGACTTATGACCAGTTCTCACACTTATGTCTGTTGTAGCATTCCCACAGTCACATGATCACACTTCAGGTGCTTGGCAATGGTTTACAATGGTTGTAGCATCCCAGGGTCCTGTGATCATCACTTTCCAATCTTTCCAGGAGATTTCTGAGAAGCAAAATCAATGAAGGAGCCAGATTTCCCTGAATAACTGCACGATTCATTTAACAGACGTAGGGATTCACTTAACAATAGCAAAAAAATTGTAAAATGGTACATGGTTGACTTAACAGCAGCTTTGCTTAGCAATGAATATTTTGGACTCAATTATTGTCATAAGTTGAGGGTTGCCTCTATATTTCTTCCAGCATTTATTTTCAGAATTTCCAATTTGTTAGTTAGAACCTAACCAGCAAAATTTTGCACTGAAGGTTGGATGCTAGACTTGGTTAAAATGACTAGTGTTTCCCCCCCCCCCACCTGGAACCATCCATTTTGCAGGAAGATTCAAAATTAAACATTAAATTTTAAATTAAATTTTAAAATCTATGCCAGGTAGAGTAAATAAAAAAATACAAAAGGTAAAGATTCAACAGGTGGTAATAGTCTTCTAGTTTTAGACTGTACTGCATCTCCATTTAAGAAGGCAATACTTGGTGATATTTTGTTAAATCAGAAAACATACTTCCATTGTAGACTTAATTGTAAAATATAAAGTATGAGACATTTTTATAAAACATAATGGGAACATAATTATCTATTAATAATATTTGGAAAAAGCTCTTGAAATATCAAAGTGTTTTAGAAAAAAAGGCTAGGAAACATTAACTTTGCAAGATTCAAGTCCATGTCTGCCTTAATTTTTTGTATTGCTTAAGACCTGTTATAATGTTTTTGTGATCCCTATTTTAGTTTGATGACTTCTCCCGAGATCTCTGTGTCCAGTCATTACTCGAAATTATGGACATGTTCTGTGACCATCTCAGGTAGGGAATAAATTGTATGTTCAGGTGCATATGTGTCGAATGTAGATGAGACACTGGTATTATCAGGCAGTGGCTTACCAAAAGCCTGCTGGTTGCTAGGATCAGTCTTTTAACTATGACATTACAGTCACAAAATGTATTTATGTAAGAGTATTTGCACTGAGTTCGGTTGCAAGATGGTGTGTTCTCTTTGGTGCTTTCTATTCATGTAAATGTGATAAAACTTACTGTCTCAAAAGCAAAATCCTTCTTGCAATTTTTAGAGCCAAGTGATTCTTAAAGAAAGAATCATTGTTAACAAAAAGAACCAAAGTTCTTTAAAAAAAAAAAAAGGACAACAAGAGACCTTAAAAGAAGTAGAAGATTGAAACATTGTGAAAACTGAAAATGGATTCTTATGAATATAAGCACACTGAGATAAAATGATACATTTAGTGAGGGTGCTAGGATCATTGATGATGTTCCCTAGTTTGGGTAATGAAATGTCTGCAAGAAAACAAGCAAGTTCAGAGAGCACGTCATCCCTGAGCTACAAATATTATCCTTTATTAGTGATATATTTAATATCCTGGTAAAATGAATTGCATTTAAGTAGACAGTGCAATTTCTGCTTCGTTGCCTTATTAATCTGAGCAAGAGATTTCTTATGTTTTGAAAAAAGGCCATTCAGATCACTCAAATCTTATTAATAATGCTTAAATTACATGCAGTCATATATTTTTATAACTTGTCAAAAATTCATTGATAGACCATTGAAATTCTAATCCAAATAAATGGAATTCATAACTCTACAATTCATGTACTCCAAATACATGAATCTCAAAACAATATGTACTGACTATTAAGGCACATATATATCTGAGAACATACAGTGAGACTCACTTTACCCATTATCTTTGTTCAAGCATATTCTTGATCAGTGTAAGAGATTGTGATAGCCTATCTGAAGCTACACAACTAGTCAGGTGCAGTCTTCAAGCATTATGAAGTCACTAACCTACCTGTGATAACAGACTATGATTTCAGCAATATATAGATTCAAACACTTGCCTGAGCTAGTGAGCTAGATTAAAAAAGAACATAAAGGATACAAAAAAGAGCAGGAGGAAGAAAAATACTTTACTATGCTGTGTATGTGAAAAGAAGCATTTGCAACAATTAGCAACCGGAGATAGATAGATAGATAGATAGATAGATAGATAGATAGATAGATAGATAGATAGATAAGAGATAGATAGATAGATAGATAGATAGATAGATAGATAGATAGATAGATAGACAGACAGACAGATATATTTATCATGTATGCTAATTTCTCCTGCCTCGTTTTCAATATTCCTGGGAGAACCACAATTGTTAGGTAAGGCTTTTTTTAAAAAAAAAACTTTATTTTATTTTTGATTACAAAAAATTAAAACTCTGTAAAGATTTTACCTTTCTAAATTCAGATTAAATGTGTTATATGGAGGTAACAGGTGAGGGTGCTGGAGTGGATTGAAATACGAGGAAACAGAAATTTTCTCTTCGTATAAGAAAATAGAAACAATGAATATTAAATTGTTACCAGAACACCGATAAACACCTGTTATAGCCAGATACAAAGCCCAATACTTAATCCTCTCTCTGCTTAATTCAATGTTCTACTTTTTAATTTGATCAGAACCTTTCAGCTCTAGGATTATTGCTGCTTGTTGAAAAAATACTTATCCCATCAACAAGGTTTTTCTCCCAGTCCCCATCTGCTTTTTGGGCTCAGTTATGTTAATTACTGAATGATTGAATAATTTCTCTTTTTAATTTGTTTAAATAAAGATATGAATTGTAACGAAAGTGACAACCTGCACTTTGGTGCCACATTATGCAAGATGTTTCATGTCACTACTGTGATACCCCTGGTTGATAATACAAGTCCCCTGATATTTTACTCTTTCCTGAGAGATTCCCAAAAGGAAGGAATGGACAGGAAGTTGGTTAGAAAAATCAAAACAATAACATTTTGCATTATATTATATTTTGGGTATTCAGATTACATCTATGCTGTAGCAATGCTAACATTGCAGATGGAAGGCTGAGATTAAGCACTCATGCAATTTCACCACAGAAATAAGATTTGAAATGGGTATTTTCTAATTGGCAAGTTATTCTTATAGTAGGGTACTTACAGATCTTTATGGCTTAAGCCACTGTGTTGAACATAGTGTTGCTGCATATACTCTTACACCATTTATCTCTACTGCTTTCACTATTGGGTTCATCATTTCCATAAAGGGAATTTACTCTTGCTAAACTACATCTGAGGTGTAGCTACAAGAAAGTATGTCCATGGCTAAACCTGATTGGACTCAATAGCCAGTAGACCTAATGCAACAATATGACCTTTTAAGAATGGGCAGTGGCTATGAAACTGGGAAGTCGTAGTAGGCAGGCAAGTAGAAAGAAGGTTGCATTGGAGCTTTCATCTATCTTTTCTCCTTCACAGTTGGGATTTATCTGGCCACCATGACAGTTGAATAATGATGAAAGCCAGAGCTTTTTTTTCAGGTTCCTCTTCCTATTGTCTCATATCTTTTTTCTTTCTTTGCATCATACCCATGTTCAAGTAGGGAAAATATTTCTCTGATACTTTTTGTCAGATTTGGCATTTCTCCCACCACCCTCCATAGAAGCTAGGATTGCATTTATGTTTCTGAAGATCATGGAAATTCTGCAGTAAATATATGCAGGACAAGCAATATAGTCTTTTTGCTAGAGATGATTTATTTTGTCCCTTCCTTACTCCCCTTGCAGCTGCCATGGTAAGGCAGAAGAATGTATTGGCCTCTGTCGTGCCCTGATGAGTGTTCTCATTTGGATGCTGCGATGTGCTGCCTTCTATACAGAAAAGCTGAAAGAACTGCTGGAACAGGGGGCTGCAGAGAACCAGCTTAACATGTGCTTGGATCGTCTGGTGAAAATCCTGGGGAGCACTAAAAATAGGGCCCTGATTCATATCGCCAAGCTGGAAGATACATGTATGTGGCCAGTGTTCATTTGGGAGATATATTTTTTAAAATTTTGGAAAGAGCAACACAATGCAGATCTTTGTACAAAACAGTTAGTCTTTAGGCTTCAAACTCACTTGTACACCTTGAATTAAATTGATGATAGAAATATTTTGTTGGAATTCTTTTTAAGACTTAAAACAGCATACGTTTCTTAGCGATCCTTAATTTTTTGGTGTTTTTGGTGGTGGATTCACAAAACTTTATAAGCATAACAATTATTCTCATCCTTTCCCTGAAACTCAAGGAAGCAGGAGCACACTTAATCTAGGTCCACATGCTTGGTTAGATTAAGATGAAGTTAGGACTTGGATAGCAGCTGCAGATGAGTAGACTGAATTGATATAGAACAGATGTTTATACGCTTCTTTTCAATCTAGTAAAATTTCATATGCCTGCAAATAGGTGAGGTTGTTAGTAAAACCAGGAAGACTGGAAGTGTTATCCTTGTTTCTGATCCTTTTCATCACTATTAATGGATATGAGCAATAAACATATTTAATAAGATTCATGCTTAATACTGAGCCTTTTTTCTGCTCATGTTGCAGTCTGTCAAATTTCAAGTCATTTTCTAACTGCTTTTGTATGAGAAACTGTCTGTCTGTCTGTCTATCTCTATCTTTATCTCTATCTCTATCTAAGAATATACATAATACTATATCTATATAAGAATTTTCAAGAAGAAAAATAAATGAGATTTATTTTGGGCTATTGGACAAACTGTATGATTAAAATGTAACCTTTATGTTTAGCTTCCTGGAGTGCAATTGAACAGTCCCTTGCCAAATTGGGAGACAATGTAGGACATATTAACAACAATCAGTTGCGGAATCAATTGGAAGAGTGTATTAATCTTGTCAAAAGGTGAGCAAACAACAGTCTCAGGTTAAGGAATAAACAGTTTTCTTCTCCATATGCAAGTAAAGTTAAACCAATCTTTTCTTTCTTTATGTCACAATTCTCTGTACAGTATCCCTGCCATGCTCTCAATTCATTCAGAACAGCTAAACAAAACAGGCTTCCCCACCATACATGCTGTGGTGCTGCTAGAAGGAACCATGAATCTGACTGGAGAACCACAGCCTTTAGTCGAACAACTGATGATGGTGAAAAGGATGCAGGTATGGATGGATCTTAGAGGAAATCTCATTATCACTGTACTTATTTTTCTGTTTGGTCTTCTATAGAAAAAGTACGGTTGAGTTCAATTAACTAGAATTCAACTATATTTTCAACTATCAGTAAAATATTATCTCTAATAAAAAAAAGGCATCTATGTTTAGCATGTTGAGTAGAATTGGCTAGAATCCTTATCTCATAAAAAAGTAAGTTCATACAACATGCATATTCATGTTGATTGATTGATGTAGTACAGGGTTGTCAAACATGCTCACATCGTGGGCTGTATCGTGACATACTGCAATGTTTCTTGCCTTTGCAGAGCTGGGTGAGCATGGTCTGTGCAGGCCTCCTGGTTGACAGGCCTGATGTAGTGTGTGTTGACTCCAACCAAATGGCTTATCATCATGTGTGAGCCTATTGTTTCATTTTGTTCAACAATACACAGCAGCTAAATCTGTGAATAGCCAGATATATGATCTAGCTGTAGTCTTCTATTTGCAGAACTTCTATTTGCAGTATATGGTGGAATATCAAGTTAGGACATTTTACCAGTATTCATTCTGAGCTGGTACAGCCCAATATTATTTTACTTATGTAATAACTATCTAGACTAGAGCAACCCACCTTTTCGAATGGGGCTATGGCAGAGATGGGATTCAGCCAGTTTGGACCAGTTCAAGTGAACCGGTTGTTAAATTTTTGCGCAGTTCGGGGAACTAGCTAATTGTACTCTTGGCTGGCCCCACCCACCCACCCTGCCTGCCCCTCCCCTCCCCTCCCTGTCCTTATCCCACCTCACCCCACCTGTGCCACTCACCTGGAGTCATGCCCACAGAATAGCTGCTGCCGCTCTCTGGTTCCCTTGCTTGCCTCTACCACGAAGCCCAGTTGATCTCTGCCTGGTGAACCTTCCTTTGCTCCTTGCCCTGCTGCCTCCCACGTGGCACCCGTGGCCCAGCCCGCTTACCTTCCGCCTTCACATTGCCTGCCCGCTGGCAAACAATAGATGCTGTAGAGACAGGGAGATTTCCTATGTACCATTCCGAGCTCCTTCCTCCCCATATGCTGCCACTAAGCTCCTGGGTTCTCTGCACAAGCACTGGAAGAAAGGGAGTCTGATTGTAGGAGGAGGCGGGCTTTTCCAAGGCTGGTCCTTGAGGGAGCCAGAGATCATATGCAGCTCTAATTCTTAAAAATTTGGGGGGTTGCACATGTGGGGTGCTGGAGGAATCAGTGCCTGGAGTGAGAGAGGAACACAGACTGACTGGGCAGGGAAGGAGTACTGGGCTTCCAGTGCTTGTGTGGGGAATGCAGAAGCTTAGCGGCAGTATATTGCATGCCTTAACAAGCCCACTGTAGCCTCTGGGGTTTGGATGATCGGCTGCAGCCAGCTGGGCTTGGAGGAGCAGCAGATGGACTTCAAGGGTGCACAATCTCCCCTCAAGCTCCCGATGCCTGAACCGGGAGAGCTGGAAGAGAGATTCACTGTCGGGCTGGTGAGTACTGATCGAGTGGGCTTTTTGCTTCTTCCCCCCCACCTCCCCACCCCTATCCAGTGTGGCACAGACAGCCCAATGGAGGCAGAAAACGGGGTGTTTCCATCATCCCTTCTCTTTTTTTCCCCTTAGCCTCCTTTTGCCAGCATGTGTCAGGCATGTTCAGCAGGCTGTCGGGATCTTTAGATGGGCTTTTATTTTGTCAGCCTAAGAAGGAGGGAAAGGGGCTTGGAATGGTACATAGAAAATCACCCTGTCTCTGCAACATCAGCCCACCTGCGCTGCCCTATCTTGCTGTGAGTGATGTCGAGTTGGCCACGCCCATGCAGTCACATGCCCTTGCCCCGCCTGTCCTCCCCACCTAGCCAGTCCATAGGAATAACCGGTTGTTAAATTACTTGAATCCTACCACTGGGCTACAGTGACATACAAGGAATTATTTAATGAATTTCTTGGTGGATAGGCTGGTGAATAAGACCATGACACAATCATATATCTCTTTATGTCTCCATATCTGGTATCTCAGACACAGAATTTCCTTTCCGGAAATAGAAATGGAGAGATATTAAATACTTGATCTTCCATTATTTTCAAGTTACTTTCCTTCCAGCAAATTAGGATTCCTGATATGAGACCCTTGGCTACTACATACTGTTGATTCTCTAAAGGTTCCATGTTTTCTCTCCTCTTCTTGGGAGTAGTGGTTTACCATTTTAGCTGGGTTTTTTTAAATGATAAAGCTTTTCCTTACCTTTTTTGCAAGCATAACATTGATGACATCCTAAAATTTCAAACATGCCCATCAGCCCACAGAGTTTGGAGACCTGACAGAGAGTTTTTCTTTTCCATTTTCTGTGGACTGAAGGATGCATAATTGGCTTAATAAAAAAAAAAAAAGATGCTTCTCTTCAGAAACTCTGAAGAATTACCCAAGTAATTTTTGAGTTCTTGGCAGCAGGAAGTATTTTGAGAGAGCAGGAATCACACACTTTGGGTAAAATGGAATTTCTAGAAAAGATCATTTTGTATTATAAGTATTTTCCTCTTGATCAGAACCTGAAGTTTCTGGGTGTTCTTTTCCCCCTACTATTGGTTAGCGTATCCCATCCCCACTCTTTATTCTGGAGATCTGGAAAGCCTGTTTTGTGGGATTGATTGAATCTCCTGAAGGGACGGAAGAGCTGAAATGGACAGCCTTCACTTTCCTCAAGGTAAGCCTAAATGTCAGGGAAAGACAGCTGGGCTTTGGTGCTTTCAGTAGGATTCTGACCGGAAGGCTGTTCACGGTAAACATTTGGGCTTTCAAAAAAAGGTTAGAGAAAACAATATCTCAGCAGGAGACTATGTGCAAGAAGTCCTTGGTTCAATTCCTGCATTTCCACATACAGAACTGCAAAAAAACTATTTATGAAATTTGTATTTATTACAAGCAAATCCAAATTGGACAGACCAATTGTCTCAAGTGATACAAAGCAGTTTTTTTTTCACTCCTAATAGAATTGTTTAGTCACTTGTCTTTGTTTATTCCAATGGTATAATTTAGGTGAACCGAAGGAATTTAATATGAACTCTTTTTAAAATCTGTATTACTCCTTTACAAATATCTTTTTCTACAGAAGATGTAGAAAAAGCAAACACTTTGCATTTTCTACATCTTCTGCAAGTTTTCTTACATTCTCTGGCATTGCACAAGCCAGTGAATCTTTTTTGCATTTCAATCTGTTCATGCTCATTGAGCTAGGGACCTATGTACATTTTTCTTCGGTTACCGTATATACTCGAGTATAAGTCGAGTTTTTCAGCCCATTTTTTGTGCTGAAAAAACCGCCCTCGACTTATACTCGAGTCAGCCGCTAAGGCACCATGCCTAGCCTGTGCTGGCGTGGCTGCAACCGATCGCGCCTCCAGGGCAGCATCGCCGCCGCGGCTGTCTACCCGCTGAGGGCCTCACAGGCGACCCCAAGCGGCCTCTCCTTCCCCATTAACGGGCGCCTGGGGCCCCCGCGAGCTCCTGCGTTGCGCGCTTCCAGCTTCGCCAACAAACTGCCAGGCTCAGGCAGCCTCCTCCGCCCCCTACCCTAGCAGCGAAGAGCTGCTCCAGGGGCTCCCGCCACGGCGCAGCCAGGCACTTTGTCTCGCTGCCCCCGGAGCAGCTCTTCGCTGCTAGGGGAGGGGGCGGAGGAGGCTGCCTGAGCCTGCGGTCTGTTGGCGAAGCTGGAAGCACGCCCGTTAATGGGGAAGGAGAGCCCGCACCTCCGAAAGTCTTTTCACCGTTGAGGACTGAACAGGAGAACCGCAAACGCCGCACTCCCCAGGAAAGGGTGGCCCTCTTCCTCTCGGCGGCTCCTGCCACGGCGCAGCCAGGCACTTTGTCTCGCTGCCCCCGGAGCAGCTCTTCGCTGCTAGGGGAGGGGGCGGAGGAGGCTGCCTGAGCCTGGCGGTTTCTTGGCGAAGCTGGAAGCGCGCCCGTTAATGGGGAAGGAGAGCCCGCAGCTCCGAAAGTCTTTTCACCGTTGGGGACTGAACAGGAGAACCGCAAACGCCGCACTCCCCAGGAAACAAACTGCCAGGCTCAGCCAGCCTCCTCCGCCCCCCCCCCCCAGCAGCGAAGAGCTGCTCCGGGGGCAGCGAGACAAAGTGCCTGGCTGCGCTGTGGCGGGAGCCCCCGGAGCAGCTCTTTGCTGCTGGGGGGGGGAGGCTGCCTGAGCCTGGCGGTTTCTTGGCGAAGCTGGAAGCGCGCCCGTTAATGGGGAAGGAGAGCCCGCAGCTCCGAAAGTCTTTTCACCGTTGGGGACTGAACAGGAGAACCGCAAACGCCGCACTCCCCAGGAAACAAACTGCCAGGCTCAGCCAGCCTCCTCCGCCCCCCGCCCCCAGCAGCGAAGAGCTGCTCCAGGGGCAGTGAGACAAAGTGCCTGGCTGCGCCGTGGCGGGAGCCCCCGGAGCAGCTCTTCGCTGCTGGGGGGGGAGGCTGCCTGAGCCTGGCGACCCCAAGCGGCCTCTCCTTCCCCATTAACGGGCGTCCGGGGCCCCCGCAAGCTCCTGCGTTGCGCGCTTCCAGCTTCGCAAAGAAACTGCCAGGCTCAGCCAGCCTCCCCCACCCCCTAGCCTAGCAGCGAAGAGCTGCTGGGGGGGGGAGGCTGCCTGAGCCTGGCGACCCCAAGCGGCCTCTCCTTCCCCATTAACGGGCGCCCGGGGCTCCGCGAGCTCCTGCGTTGCGCGCTTCCAGCTTCACCAACAAACGGAGCTGCAAATCTGGTAATCGCTTGCGGAGCCTCGGCATGAACCCCCTTTCCCCACACTCCCCCCCCCGCACTCCTCTGGCAGCAGCAGGCGGAGAAAGCCCCACTTCCCCCTGGCTTTGATGGCACGCGTGAGTTGGCTTCCCACTCTTTCTTTTTTAACTCTCCTCCTCTTCCTCCTCCTCTCCTCTCCCCTTGTTGTCTGGTCTTCCCTAAGGAAACTCGAGGGCTCACACTTCCAGGTGTTTCTCCCTGTCTTTCTCCCTGTCAATGATCTTTTCTTCCCTTCCTTTCTCTCAGCCCCATCCTCCTTCACCTTTGTCACCACAATCCTGAACAGATGAAGTTTGTACTTCTCAAGAAAGGTTGGATGTTCCTTTTGAGGAGGGAACCTAGTGTGACATCTGTATGTTGACCTACTACTGAGCCATGGCATGTGTGCACATGCAATGGAGGCATGAGGGAGAGCTGTGAAAGAGATGGTGGCTCTCCAAAACAGGATGTACATGCAGCCCATACACATGCTTTTTTCTTGCAAGGGAGAGAATGACTCCTGCCTCCCACTGTCATCATCATCATCTTTTGGGTTAGTGAATCAATTAAACCTTTCATGATAGTGAGATCGTTTCCCAAATTTCCCTTAAATCAGGGAAGAAATCAGAAACAAACCTTTGGACTGAGAATAAGCCTGTTCCTATGATGCCATTTTTGTTCACTGCAGTGTGAAAAATGTGAAAAAACACACTTCTTTTTCTTCATCTTCTTGGTCCCTATTTACTGGTCTCTTTCAAAGAGGAAATTGTGAACATCAAACTTATTCTCAACTGTCCTAGTGAAAGTTTTAATTAGACAATAATTCCCTCCCACGGCATTATTATGGATTATTTGAGAAACACTTTGCCATGGAAAAATGTTAAGAATGTGAACATGTTTGATTTTAAATGTAATGCCAGTTAAGATCTAAAGTTTCCTAAGAGGACTTTCATCTGTCAGGCACTTCATCTGTCATGCACTAAAAAATTAGTTTATGGAAAGCGAAACGGTGTGCATGTGTGTGTGAAACTAACCTCACTTACATTTTAAAGCACTCTAGCCTGAATGAATATCCACTTTTGTCCATAAATATAACATACAGATGAGGAGGAGGAATCCAGTTTTGAAGGATTTTAACTCTTGTGTTTTAGCTTGGTTGCTGATTGAGCTAAGGTTTTTGTACTTTTAAAGTTATTGTTGATGCCATATTGGTTTGTTGGCTCTCTTTTCCACTTACAGAGCTAGTTTACTGTTTTTCTTTGAAATAAATATTCAAAAACATTTAACCTACTGATGCCTCAATTAATGTAATTTTATTGGTATCTATTTTTATTTTTGAAATTTACCAGTAGCTGCTGCATTTCCCACCCTCGACTTATACTCGAGTCAATAAGTTTTCCCAGTTTTTTGTGGTAAAATTGGGTGCCTCGACTTATATTCGGGTCGACTTATACTCGAGTATATACGGTAGTTACTCTTTTTCATTGTGGAGTGCAGAAAAAAATTAATTGTAGAATTATAGCAGTGTCAGGAATGTATTTAGATGGCTCTTTAGCTTTCTGTATGAACTATGGATGCTTTTGTAAGTTTTTTTTTTTTTGCTTTTTCTGCAGCTGAAAAAAGTTACTTTTAGGGGAATAAGAATGAAAATGGAGAATTGGCTCAAGCACACGACCCTTCAGTGCTAGCTTCTAAACCAGGAGGGTCCTTACTTTGATTTCCTATGGCCTTCAGTGGGAATTTAAAAATTGACCTCAAATAGTCTGTCAGGTGTCTTGACAAAAGATATATATTTTGATTCCCTGTGAAGAGTAGTTTGTGGGAGCAGAAAGATAAGGGAAAAAGAGGATGATATAAAGAAGGGAGAACATGGGATTATCTTACTTATTTTGGCTGTTTTTTGACTATTCGTCAATGGCATGAATTCCCCAACATAAGGGAAATTGTTTACTTCCCTTGGCAACTCCAGGTCAAACTGTTCCGGGGACGTTGGTCAGGATCAGCTGTTCCTGGGAGCAGTATACCAAAGATTAGATGTTCTTTTTAAAGTATAAGGATATTTACAGACCTAGCTGATCCATGTGGAAAACCTACCTTCAGATACTATGGCATAAATTCTGGCAGAAAACTGCAACCATGTTAATTCTTGATTTCAACTCTGTATAAATACAAGCTTTCAGATCTATTCTTTCTCTGTGTAGATGGTGACATTCATTGCCGTCTTAATGACCTGAAGTCCAGGTTATTCTTTAGTCTTTCTTCTGGGCTGGTGCCTTTTGGTAGAGTATGGAGATGTCTGCATTTAGCTGCATAATATTTTTTATAATATAAACATAAGCCAGATGGTTATGTCTTTCTTCTTCCTGGCTTTCTTGGTAAACACACCATGACGCTACTAGATTCCCCAAAAGAGACACAACAAATTACAACTTAACATTCCCAGCTTGTTCAGTAAATCACTACTGCAGCTCAAGGACATCATGTATCCAATTGTCCATGCAGAAATGAATACATTAAGCATGAAAAAGACAAACAGATATACACAGGCACAGCCTGTGGACAAATTGGAATATTATGGAATAGAAAGCTAGGACAGTTAACTTGTGAAACTGCATGAAAATTAGATTAAAGATATCAAAGCTTTCCTTTATTTTTTTGGATCTTCTTCATAATGTCATTGCTGTGTCTTCAAATGCTTATTCTTATTCAGCCAATGTCATAGCTAAGCAAAGATATTAAATCTGGCTTTTCTATCGCCATCATATCAGAAAAAAATTATTCCAAGAATATAGACATTTACAATTGCATGGTGTACAATAGAGAGAGCTCTTATTGAAACTCTCCTGAGACATTAGCTGAGCTACTTTAATGTCACAAAATTGTAACATTGTATTGTAATTTTCCTCAGGCCTTTGGTCAGTGGCCGAAGCGATCTTTAGATTGTGTACATTGTTTTCTTTGTTCCCCATCTGGTTTTGTCATTTTTCCATCTTTACTCTTCATTTATTACCATTGTTGTTTTCTTGTTTTAAATGCTTTTAATAATTTGTAATCACCCAGAGTTGCTGGGAGTCAGGCAGCATATACATTTGATGAAGAAAAAAAAGAACCTTTTTATTTTAGTTTTGATCAGCAAAAGTCCATTTAGGCTTACTAAAGAGAACAATGTATCTATTTTAACCATGATCACATAAATCAATTTGATATTTCTTCTTTTTACTTTCTTTTTTTTAAAAAATAAACCTTTTTATTTATCAATAAGGTTTTTTTAAAAATAGATTTTTATTATATTTTCCATCAATATAAATCATATTCATATCTATGTCAGCGTTTTGACATCGACAAATATAGTCATCTTATAAATCATCTTGTATTTTATATACATCAACCAATAACTATTATCGCTATCAAAGTTATCTCTATCTTATATATTTATATATTTTATATATCTACCATATCATTCTCTTAAGGTCTCTTATATTAATTACACTACTCTATTCTTCTTATTTCTTGTATCTATTCTCTAACCATTCGTACCATGTATGCCAAATTGAGTAATATTCAGAGTTTTCCTTCTCTTTCATTTCTAGTGTAAGCATATCCATTTCTGCACATTCCAATATTTTATGTAGAATTAAGTCCTTTGAATGGATGTTAGGTCCTTTCCACATTTGTGCAAAAGCTATCCTGGCTGCCGTGTGTAAAATAATATATTTTATCTCTCTTGGGTATTGATCCTTGATTATTCCTAATAGGAAGAGTTCCTGTTCAGGTTCAGTTTGATATCCAGTAATTTCCTGCATCCAATTTTTAATTTTAACCCAATAGTTCCTGGTCTCAGGGCATAACCACTACATATGATAGAAGGTACCATCTGTTTGTTGACATTTCCAATATTTTGGGCTTGTGTTGGGATATATCTTAGCCAATTGTTGGTGTCAAATGCCACCGGTAAAACATTTTATATAAATTTTCTTTATATGCTGTGTATGTCATTAATTTGTAATTTGTACTCCATAGTTTCTCCCATTCTTCTAAATCGATGTTATATCTGAAGTTCTGAGCCCATGCTATCATGGTGCTCTTTGCAATTTTTTCTTCCATTTTAAATTCAGATAAGTATTTGTATGCTTTACATATAATTTTTTGTTCTAATCCAACCAGAATTTTGTCTAATTGATTTTTCCCTTTGTCAAATCCAGATTCTTCTAGATCTTTTTAATATCTATTTTGAATTTGTAAATATGGCCACCGATCAATTATGATTCCTTGTTCTCTGAGTTTTTGATTCGACTTTAGTTTTCTTTGATTATCTAATAATTCATTATAATTTACCATTTTTCTTATATCTAGTCTGTTCGGATCGATTATGGCCTCCATGGTTGACAGCCAACAGGGTATCTTTATATAATGTTTCTTTTTTATCTTCCTCCATGTCTGAATAAATGAATCTCTTATTTGGTGTCGATTAAAGTTTTTTCTCCCATAAAAATGCATGCCAACCTATCATGACCTATCATGGGTTCTACTGTTAAAATTCTCTTATCTTCTTGCTTAACCCAATCTTTTATCCAATTTAATACTGCTGCCTGATAATAGAGCTCCCACTTTGATAATCCAAAACCACATCTGTTCCTATTATTCTGTAACATCTTTAATTTAATACATGGTTTCTTGCCCAGCCAGACAAATTTAGTTGTCATTTTGTTTAATTCAGTAAAGAAATTTTCCCCTTGTTTTATTAGGATCATTTGAAATAAATACATTAATTTCCGTGAAGTTTCATTTTTATGATTCTCCCTAATAAAAATAATTGTAGTTTTCCCCATGATTCCAATTTTTTCCTAATTTGTTTTACTAATTTAATATAATTATCATCTTTAATTGGTGAACATCTAGAAGATAACCATTTCCTAACTATTTCACCTTTTTTGCAATCTGTAATCCATTTTACTTTCTATTTCTGTTTTTTGTTTTGTAGTGCAATTTTTAACTATCATTTTAGTTTTGTTCTTGTTTATATAGGTCTGGTATCTAATGGGTCCTCTACTATGCATACTAGGTCGTCTGCAAATGCTTGGACCTTGTATTCTTCATTTCTGATTTTAATCCCCTTTATTTCTGAGTTTTGTTTGGTTGAGGCTAGAAACACTTCCAAACACAAAATGAAGATAGGGACACCCTTATCTCATTCCTTTGGCTATCTTGAAATCATCTGTACGGTCTCCATTTAGTAATATGCTTGCCCTTTGACTAGAATATTTTGCTTGTAATGTTTTTCTATATTGGTGCCAAAATTCATTTTTTTAATTTGTTATAAAGCAACTGCCAATTGAGATTATCGAAGACTTTTTGTGCATCTAAAAATATTAATGCTGCTTGCTTTTCAGGTAGTTTCATAGTATTCTATAGCGTTTAACACTGTTCTAATATTATTCCTAATTTGTCTATTTGATAAAAAGTTGTTCTGATCAGGGTATATAATTTCACTCAATATTGGTTTTATTCTTTCTGCTAGAATTGTCATAAATATTTTATAATCCGTGTTCAACAATGAGATTGATCTATAATTGTGAATTAATTGTTGGTAGGTACCTTCTTTTGGAATTAAGGTAATATATGCCTCAGACCAGGACTTCGGCAGTCTAGCTTCTAACAATGCCTCATTATATATTTCCAACAACATTGGTTTGAATATTTCATACATGTTTTTGTATAACTGGAGGATCATTCAGTCCTGGAGTTTTATTATTTTTCTGTTTTTGTATTGCTTTTTTCAACTCTGCTGGGGTTACTTCTTTGTTTAATATCTCTCTTTTTTCTTCAGAAATAGAACCTAAACCGTTTTCCTCTAAATATTGTATTATGTTTCTCCCGGTAATTTCTTCTTGTTTATACAGCTCTCCAAAATAACTTTGCACAATTTTTCCCCATCCATCTGATGACATAAATTTCCTTCCTTATCCTTAAGTTGTTGAATTAATCTTTTTTCCTTCTCTATCTTTAACTTATGAGAGAACCAGGCTTAATTGCAGATTCAAAAAAGTTCTGCCTTACAAATTTTAAATTTCGTGCTCTTCTAGAAACGTCAAATGTAGTTTATGTCTAGCCATCATAATTTCCATCTTCGCTTCTGTGTTTTTGGGGTCTTTTTGAAGTTCGCATTTGTATTTTTTTAATCTTCCCCTGCAATTCATTTTGTTGTTTCTATTTTTCCTTGTTTTTCTTAACTGTATACGCTATTGTGATTCCTCTCACGTGCGCCTTCATAATATTCCATAAGTTCCGCAGGGTAGTATGATGTTTCAAATTTATCTTAAAAATATTTCCAATTCATTTTTTATTTTTTGATTGTATTCTTTTTCTTTCAAGATTTGAGAGTTTAGTGACCATCTCATTTTCCTTTTCTTTTGTCCTTTCCGGACAATTTTCAAAGGGCTATAGTCAGCCCATATATTGGGCATTATTTCTACAGTAAGGCTATGTTTTAAAATTGCTTAATTCATCCACATCATGTCAGTTCTCGACCAAAACTTGTGTGGGCTGGAATAAAATGTATAATCATTATAATTTTGATTTCTTTTTTTACTATGCGTCTTCCAAATTAGTTTCTTTCATTAGTTCGAAGAATGGTTTTGGTAAGGTTTTCTTTTTTCTTGATTTGTTCTTTATTGATATAATCTTTTTCACTGTCCACAATGGCATTAAAATCTACTAATCAAATATTTTTGTATTTTGTTTCTATTATTTTCTCATACAATTCGTTATAAAATTCTTTTTGGTTATCATTGGGGGCATATATCCCCACCAGTAATATTTGTTTTTGTTGAATGTTAAGTTTATAATTAAAATTCATAAATTTGTCTGGCAATTATCCCTTTTTTAATATACATTACCACCCCTCTTTTTTCTGATCCGCCAATGCTGCATACAATACACCTAGTTTAGGATAATCTAGATCAGGGGTCTCCAACCTTTGCTACTTTAAGATTCATGGATGTCACAAGTTTTATATTTTTAAAATTTGGAAACTTAATAAAATTTATTTTTTTTAAAAAAAGACTCTTGGACTTCAACTCCTAGAATTTCTCAGCCAGCAAAGTGGCCAAGGTTGGAGACTTCTAATCTAGACATCTAATGTGCTGTTTTTGAATATATACCTCCTGTTAGCATACAATGTCAACATTTTGTTTTACTAAATTAGCTAGAGTTTTCTTCCTCTTAGCCGGAGAATTCAATCCATTAATATTAATTGAAGTTAGTTTGATCTCTTCTTCCATTTTGCTAATTATAGATCTTCTATTAACTCTTGCTTCTCTTTGTGGTTTGTTCTTAATCCTCTTCTTGGTTTTTCTCTCTCTTCTTTGCCTTTTTCTTCTTGTTCCACTTCTTGTACCTCCTATTACTGGTCGTCTTGGCTTCTTCTTTCCAACTCTTCCTTACTACTCATTTCTTCTTCTGATCCCACCATCTGCTCATATACTTCTTGCACCTTATCAATACTGTCAATTCTAATTCTTCTTTCTTGCCAAGTAACCAGCATTCCTTCTGGAACCAACCAGATATTTTGTTTATTCAGAAATGCTGCTAGGAATCTATAATCCTTCCTTAGTTCCCTCACTTGCCTCGGGATCTGTTTCAAGATCACAATTTTTTTTATCTCTATATGTCATCAGCTCGTCTTTTGTAATCTTGTATATGATATCTCTCACATTCTTTCTTGCAAACCTTATATGCATCTCTCTCGGCAGTTTATTTCTCCTCACGTAATTCATATGAATTCTATAGACCTCATCAAGTTCATTTACAATTTTCTTGCCGATCCCTCTGCAATGCTTCTGCTATCAATTGTGACATTATAGCTCCTAGGTCTTCATCTTTAGTTTCTGGTATGTTCTGTAATCTCAAATAGAACGCAGCACGTTCCATTTCTAGATGTATTATTGAGACCTCCAGAACTTTATTCATCATCATTACTTTCCCATCCATCACTTCCAGCTTCTTTTCTGATTGTTCTGCTTTGACTTCTATATTTATTTTTTCTCATTCTTTTCTATTGACTGCTGGATTGTACCTGTTTTTTCATTCAGTTTGTGGATATCTCCCTTCATCTCTCCCATCTCTGTCTTCAGTTCTTTATGATTTTTCGACATTGTTTCCTGCATTTTTAGCATTATTTCCTGGATGACTAACAACATTGTTTGCATTGCTTGCATATTGAAAATGTTACTTGTTTTTTTCTGTGCTCAGCATCCCCTCAATCATTTTTTGACCCACTGGTGATGCAATGGATAATGATGAGCCTCATGCTATTTTCTTCCCTTTCAGTGTCGTTGTTGTGGTGCTTCTCATGTTCTTTATCTTATTATATAGTTCTTCCCACTTTACCATCCAGAATTTATTTTCTGTCCACTCTCTCCACTTTATTCAATACCACCTTTCTCAACATATATCTTCAACTATCTACAGTATAGTGCAGTGTATATATTTACTTTTATTCTTACACAAAAGTTTTACCTTACATTATTAATAGTTCTTTAAAGTTATTAAATATTTATTATATTATTATATTATTATAATATTATCATACTATCTAGTACTATATCTGTTATATCATGCATTATAAAAAGAACAGAAAAAAAGGAAAAAGCTAGTCTCTTATCCTGATATTGATATTTATGTTTTTAGTCCCTAATTCTCACTTTACTTATATACTAATATCTAAAGTTAATACCTTTTATATTATTTTTATCAATATTTATCAATATTTTGTTTTAAGCAAAGAATATAAAACTGTAAAATCCTATCATCAATCTATTATTTAATTCATTAATCAATTCCAGTCTAAGTAATCAGTCAACTCATTTATCATCCAACAATATCAATCCTATAATTTATCAGCATTCAATGCCATCAATTTTTTAACCCAAAATATAAAATCTTAAAGTTTTATCTCTCAATCTCCTACTAAGTTCATTAATCAATTCCACTATTACTAGTTAAATAATCAATTCATTTATCATCTAACAGTATCAATCATTAATGAAATAGTTTATCCAGTTGTTACACAAATTATATCAATTGTAGTTCATATATACTCTGCTTAGTCACAGTCTATTGCATCGGCTTCCCTTCTGCCTTTACTGTCCGCTGTGGTTAAGATGGTCGTTTCATTTCTTAGTCTCACCCTCAAGCTGTGTCTCTCTTCCACCAGTCTCCTTGACGTTTAAATCACAATCACAAGTCTTTTTATTCCACTCTTCTCATATAATCGATACTCTGATCTTCTAGTCCTCATGTTTGATCAGTATTAGGCAAATAAACAAATTGGCTCTGTCTCCTTGTTTCCAAGCCCACTGCTCTCACCACCAGATTGCTGCTTCACTATCTGATGTCCACCCACTATTTCCGAGACTCACAGTTCTGCCGCTCGATATCTAGGGTCTCTCCTCTTCAATAACCATTCTCTGCCTTCTTGCAATAGTTTCTTGTACACAGTTTGATGCCACTTTTGCTATTGTTTCTTCCTCATTCAGTGAGATTGCCGTGACTTTGGTCCGCCATTGATCTGACAGATCACTCACATGACGGAGCAAATGAGGTTTTCTTTCAATGTAGTTGGCAGTTGCTCTCTGCCTTACCACTCCTTGGGTTTCCCCACACCTTCACAAATCTCTCCAAGATTTGCGCGCCCTCGGGGGGCCTCCAGGTGCGCAGATTGGGGACAAGAGAATTCCCTCTAATGTACAACCTTCAAAGTGCATCCTTTTTTTTAAAGGTAGTTTGAAACACAAGCATTTTCCCAAAGAAAGGATTATTCCAATTAATTCCAAAATCTTATTTCAAATTCATTTGGATCTTTAGTCCAGTTGTAACTTTCCCGAATCAAAGTTCTAATCACTCTTTCGCTGTTTACTCTAAAATATTTAGTAAGTCTTTAAACTTGTATTTAAAACTTCTTTCCCTGAGTATTGAAGGAAATTCACCCAGTGCGATAAAATCTGTCGACTGAGGGTTTCCTAATACTGTTATCAATAACAGTTAACAAACAATATCCAAAAGTGATTTATCCTGAGAGAAATTATGAAATTCCTTACTATATTATTTTTTCTTTGTCTTTTATTTTGCTTACTATTTTTGCTTTCTGTACTTTCTATTTTTTATTCTTTCTAGTTTATATTAGTTTTTATCTTTTTAATTGCAATTTTAAATACAATTGCTTGGAGGAGAATCTTGAAAAATGAACTAATGTTTATAGGAGGAATGGGAATAGATTTATATGGAAGAAAAAATGTCAGATGGACATAAAGATCTTTGTATTGTTAGGAGGACATAGGAGAAAAGACTGAGAACAAAATTCCTAAGTGGTTAATTTTATTCCTTTTTCTTTTTAGATACCACAAGTTTTGGTGAAACTGAAAAAGTATTCTCTAGGAGAAAAGGTAAAAACTATACCAAAGTGACATTTGAGCATTACTTTAATGTTCTGTTTTGTTTCCTATATTTGCTTTTTTAAATTATGGGTAACAGAAACAAATCGACCATAATGAAAATTATTCATTAGGCTAGTGATGATCATGTAAGGTGTGAAAGTGCCCATGTCAGTGACTGTGAAGAGTAAAGTCCCTATATTAATGAGCAGTATAGTTTTGATTATCAGTTTGATTATTAGAACAAAAAAGAAACTTAATAGTGAGTTTGTGACTGACTTGGGATTTGAATCTTTATGTTTATTTTTATTTTAGGAGGTCTTGTGGTGAACTTTTTAAGAAAATTAAAAGAAAATCAAATACTCACTAACAGCTTTTATTTGACTTCTTAAGATCTTCCCTTTTGAAATTGGAAATCATTATAATTGGCTGCTACTTCTGCTTCTCTTCCTCCTCGAAACCCACACAAACCCAGCCTACCCTTCATAATTAATTTCCATTGAAAGCTGGAAACAATTAAAAAGTGTCTTTCCCGAAGCAGCTATCATTTTTTAATCCAAGATAATTGCATAAAATATAGATAACAGTTTACCACATACAAAGATAGAGGAAAAGAAGCAACCACTTTATAAAATTTCATTCTGCACACTACAAACAGAAACAGAAAAAGTTTATTAGAATATCAAATGGGAAATACCGTATATACTCGAGTATAAGCCGAGTTTTTCAGCCCATTTTTGGTGCTGAAAAAACCGCCCTCGGCTTATACACGAGTCAGCCGCTACGGCACCATGCCTGGCCTGCACTAGCGTGGCTGCAACCGATCGCGCCTCCAGGGCAGCATCGCCGCCGCGGCTGTCTACCCGCTGAGGGCCACACAGGCGACCCCAAGCGGGCTCTCCTTCCCCATTAACGGGCGCCCGGGGCCCCTGCGATCTCCTGCGTTGCACGCCTCTAGCTTCGCCAACAAACCGCCAGGCTCAGGCAGCCTCCTCCGCCCCTACCCTAGCAGTGAAGAGCGCATGCGCTCCGGGGGCAGCGAGACAAAGTGCCTGGCTGTGCCATGGCGGGAGCCGCCGAGTGGAAGAGGGCCGCCCTTTCCTGGGGAGCGCGGCGTTTGCGGCTCTCCTGTTCAGTCCCCAATGCTGCAAAGACTTTCGGAGCTGCGGGCTCTCCTTCCCCATTAACAGGCGCGCTTCCACCTTCACCAACAAACCGCCAGGCTCAGGCAGCCTCCTCCGCCCCCTACCCTAGCAGCGAAGAGCACATGCACTCCGGGGGCAGCGAGACAAAGTGCCTGGCTGCGCCGTGGCGGGAGCCGCCGAGTGGAAGAGGGCCGCCCTTTCCTGGGGAGCGCGGCGTTTGCGGCTCTCCTGTTCAGTCCCCAATGCTGCAAAGATTTTCGGAGCTGCGGGCTCTCCTTCCCCATTAACAGGCGCGCTTCCACCTTCACCAACAAACGGAGCTGCAAATCTGGTAATCGCTTGCGGAGCCTCGGCACGAACCCCCTTTCCCCGCACTCCCTCCCCCGCACTCCTCTGGCAGCAGCAGGAGGAGAAAGCCCCGCTTCCCCCTGGCTTTGATGGCACGCGTGAATTGGCTTCCCACTCTTTTTTTTTTTTTTTAAACAAATTTTATTAATTTTACAGAGAACACAAACAAAACTAAAAAATCTTTTCTGAAGGTTGTCTGATCCCGGGTTGAAACTCTTCACACAGACACAAATTCAAACATCATATTCACTTTATATATCCTTCCATATCTTATTATCATTTTCTTTTATATATATATATATAAACCATTTTTATCAATTTTATATAAACAATGCACAAGGCATAACAGCTTATAAGTTCTTTTCTAAGAAAAAATAATAAAAGAAGAAAACCAATAGAACATAACAATTCCAAATTATAGTATCAATACTTTGTCTATTTAACTTCATATCTTATCCCAACTTCTCCTTTTCATCCAAATTATTTCTTATTAATAAATTTTTTTTTTGCCTTTTTTCAATATACAACATCCAAAAAAAAAAAACATAACAAAACCTTTATATATCCTTTCATATCTTATCATTTTCAATAATATTCTTTGTCTGTTCTATTTCCAACTATCCATTCATCTTTTTTCTTTTATTATATTTCTCCTGTGTACCAATTGGAGTAACGTCTATAACTCATTACCCTAACTTAAAAGTACTTCATATAACAATTTTTCTTGGGATTCTGTTTAAAAGATTCTAAAATTACACAATGAATTTTATACTCTAAATACACATATAAAAAACACAATCTTATGTACCCTCCAGAATCCCTCTTTTATCCTAAATTAAATTCACCCATTGTCTCTGAATAAACTTTTTTTCTTTAGATCTTGCTTCCCCCCATTGAGGCTTCTCCTCCCCCCCTTTCTCTCTTGCTTATTCTTCTCCTTGCCCTTTTTACCCCTTTGTCTTTCCTCCTCCCTTTTCTTACTCCCTTTCCTTTGCTTTCTAACCTTGCCTCCACCTTTCCGCTCATTTTTCTCTTCTTTGGTTGTTTTTATAATTCTTAAAATCCCCTTTTTCTTATCCTTTTTCTCCTCCTCCCCGGAAAGAACCCATTGTTCATCAAAGATGGCTTCTTCTTCCTCTTCTTCTTTGTCCCAGTCCTTCTGCTGCGTAGTCAACTTTTCATAAGTACATAACGCCATTTCTAAGAATTGAAACAAAGTGCCCAAAGTATCTTCTTTTTTATATTTTTTATATTCAGTCTTTAGTTCATCCACAAGCGATGCCATTATGAAAAAAGAAACTTTTCCCAAAACAACCACAAATATTTTTAATCAAGAATAATTCAAAAAAAAAAATTCCAAAAATTAATACTTTTCTTCCTTCTTCTCTTTCTCTTTCTGGGGTTAATGTTTAATCAAAGAGGTCCAATTACCATATACCTTTCTTTGGGATTCTAGGCAATCTCCTCCTTTTTCAGCTTCTGCTCCAATTTTTTTTCCTCTCCCTTCCCACTTGCAATATCAATTTTAAATAATCAGAAATCCATACCTCCAACAAGGGTTTTCCAATTTCTTAAGTTTTTCAATGTCCAAAAACCTTTTTGTCCCTTAGCTTCAACTCTCAAAACAATTCACTTTCAATGTCCAATATGTCCAAACATATCTGCTGTTTCCATGGGGTGGGAGAGTGAAGAAAAAAAAAAAAGTTCCCTTTAGCAGCTTCTCCGCCGCTTTCGATCTTCTTAGGGATACAATGTATCCTCCAGCAACTCAAACAGCTCAGTTCCAACCAATTTGAAAGATGTTACTTGACCCGGCTCAGACAGCACTTTCACTGTTCTTACTTCCTCCAGCGCAATCTTACCCGGTTGCTGGCTTCTTCGTGGCGGCCATTGCTGACCGCCGCTCCACCGCCTTGGGAAAAAGGGGTTTTTCCGGAGGAGGAGGGGGTCTGCGACACCCCCAACCCCCTGTCCGACTCCCCTCTCTCTTCAGCTGTCCCTACAGGGCAGCCATATCCCCCTGACCCATCTGGATCGGGGGTACCTCGGCGGCTAGCACAGCAAGAATCGCGAGCTGTCGCGAATTCCTGCTGCCCCGAAGCCACACGAAACCGGAAACCTCACTCTTTTTTTTTTTAACTCTCCTCCTCCTCCTCCTCCTCTCCTCTCCCCTTGTTGTCTGGTCTTCCCTAAGGAAACTCGAGGGCTCACACTTCCAGGTGTTTCTCCCTGTCTTTCTCCCTGTCAATGATCTTTTCTTCCCTTCCCTTCTCTCAGCCCCATCCTCCTTCACCTTTGTCACCACAATCCTGAACAGATGAAGTTTGTACTTCTCAAGAAAGGTTGGATGTTCCTTTTGAGGAGGGAACCTAGTGTGACATCTGTACGTTGACCTACTACTGAGCCATGGCATGGAGGCATGAGGGAGAGCTGTGAAAGAGATGGTGGCTCTCCAAAACAGGATGTACATGCAGCATATACACATGCTTTTTTCTTGCAAGGGAGAGAGTGACTCTGTTTGGACATACAGATGATGAGGAGGAATCCAGTTTTGAAGGATTTTAACTCTTGTGTTTTAGCTTGGTTGCTGATTGAGCTAAGGTTTTTGTACTTTTAAAGTTATTGTTGATACCATATTGGTTTTGTTGGCTCTCTTTTCCACTTACAGAGCTAGTTTACTGCTTTTCTTTGAAATAAATATTCAAAAACATTTAACCTACTGATGCCTCAATTAATGTAATTTTATTGGTATCTATTTTTATTTTTGAAATTTACCAGTAGCTGCTGCATTTCCCACCCTCGACTTATACTTGAGTCAATAAGTTTTCCCAGTTTTTTGTGGTAAAATTGGGTGCCTCGGCTTATATTCGGGTCGACTTATACTCGAGTATATACGGGTAATTATTTTTTAAACTCATTAAACATTCCAGTTACTCTAAAATATTCAGCGGTATTATTGGTATGCGTTGTCTCAGCTTAAATTTATAACAAATTAGGGGTAGAGTTACCAGTGCTCAACTTGTAGATTTTTAAAGATCTAAGGAAGAAGATACTGTACTGTTGTGCTGTTGCAGGATTTCACAGAAGATGTGAATTGTGCCTTTGAATTCCTGCTGAAGCTGACACCTCTCCTGGATAAAGCTGATCAACGCTGCAAGTAGGTCCCTTTCATGGTAACATCACAAATAGAAGATGTAGAATTTTCTATAGCTAATACCCGGGTTATGAGTGTTCATTTAGTGCGCGTTCAAAGTTACGACATAAGCGCCCCTAGTGTTTATGAGCAAGTCCCAAAATTACAAATGTTGCAGCCCCACAACAATTGTTCACCCTTACAGATGTCTGCAACATTCACACTATTCCTCCCATCTCCTCTCCCCACAACTGCTTCTCTCTCCCATCCTGCCGCGCCAGACTCACTTACCTTACAAGATCTGTCTCCTCTTTGCCGTGCTTTCTTTGTTTTTGAGGGAGAGGAGAGTTGATGGAAGTTCCTGGATGCTGTAATATCATGTGGGTTCAGACACCCATTCTCTTTTGCAGAGACTGGGTGCCTGAACTCTCGCAAGATCATGGACCCCAGAAACTTTCATTCTCAGCGCGAAATGTGTTTGTGCTGCTTGTCTCTTGCTCCTCCCTCCAATTACTTTCTATCACTACTGGGACACTTTTTGCCCAGACAGAGACCTGACAGAAACTGGAAGCTTCATCTGTGTGCAGATGGGGCCTTTGAAAACAGGAATTTGCTCTGTTTTGAAACACCGCACAGGTGTCTATGAGGCTTTTGAAAATGGAGCAAATCCCTCCATTTTCAAAGGCCCCATTTGCACACAGATGAATCTTCCAGTTTCTGTCAGGTCTTCATCTGGGTGAAAAGTGTCCTGATGGTGGGAAGGAGTTAGGGGAGGGGGGAAGGAGTAAGAGACAGGTACCTTAAACACTTTTCATGTCCAGGAGCTTCCACTGACTTTCCTTCAAAGGGAAAAAACCTGAAACAGAGATCAGACAGATCTTTGCAAGGTTAGAGATGTGGCAGGGAGTGGGAAGCATGATGTTTCTTAGTGGGTTGGGGAGGCCTTGGCCTGTTCCATCATTAGGCCTCCCATGGCCTTCCCTTCCCTGAAATACCTCATGTGCACTTAAGAAACCACACATTCGCCAATGCATTAAATTAGCAAATGTGTGGGTGAAAGCAGGGAGTAATCTTATTCAAGGCACAAGATTCACTCCCATGAATCCTTGAGGTACAAATGGAATGGGCAGGCTCCAATACATTCGTAACTCAAGGACTACCTGTAATTAGAATTTTGGTTTCTATGGCTATAAGTCTCCAGTGCTACCAGGAATATGGCAAATATGACCTGCAAAATATTGGCCATACATTCACCTAGGCTTTAGTTTTTAAAAATAGGCGAATACCCATTACTTTACTGAGAAAAGAGGTAGCCAGATAGGAAAAAATGCAAGATTAACTAACACAATACAGAAGCCAGATGATGGCAGATGAGATTCTGCCAAAACGTTGCTACAACTTTAAAAGCACAACTATAATGACGTGAGAAAATATCCGAACAAAGCTGAATATCATACATGTAAGTACCCACAAAAACTTAAGAAAACATATACATGTATGTGTGTATGTGTGTGTATGAATGTGTGTGTGTATGTATGTATGTATGTATGGTATTCAGCTTTGTTTGGGTATTTTCCCAAGTCATTATAGCTGCTTTTAAAGCTGTAGCAACATTTCGGCAGAATCTCATCTGCCAACTTCAGGCTTCTGTACAGTGTTCTGTGAGTCAGACCTTCACAGCTGTTTCTGTTTTAAATTTGATGCTGGCCATCTGCTGTGCCAGAATGTTTTTTTCTTTATCCTGATTGGTTGGAGTCTTGGTCTGTGTTTATTGGTCTTGGAGTTTGCTGTGTTCTGCTTGATTGGTGTTTCTAATATCTGCTGTCTGTTTTGTAGCATTTTTTGTCTTGATTGGCTGGCAACATTGTGTTTCCTTTATTGGAGGCTTTTAGTACGGCTTGGCTCCAAGTAAACCAACAGCTATCACTTTTTAGGAAGCTAGGTTTCATCTGGGTGCCTGGTTGAAGTGTGTTTGAGCTGGAGGTATCAGGGGGAGTCTGTTTGTGCCCAAGTGTTTGCCTGGCTTGTGGTGTGGAGATTTTTTTGTTTGAGAGTTCAGGCTTCCAGATAATTGACAGTCTGGTGGAATCATCTCTTCTATTCATGCTTTCAGGTCTTTTTTCAATCTCTATGGCTTCTCTGATAATTCTGTGGCTGGGGTTTTGGTGCCATTGAAGTCAATGCTATGACCTGTTGCTTTCATGTGTTGGATGAGTGAGGAAATGTGTTCCAGTTTTTTACTGCATTTTTGTGTTCAAACAGGCGGGTACTTATTCTTCTATTGGTCTGTCCAATGTATGTGGTAGGGCATGATGCACAGGGGACTTCATATATATGCCTTGGTTTTCCAAGTCAATTTTATTTTTGGAGTTTCTTAGGATGGCTGCTATTTTTCTGTCTGTTTTGAAGGCAGTCTTGATGTGATGCCTGTGTAGTATCTTACTGGTTATGTCTGTAGTACCTCTTATGTAGGGCAGGACAGCTGTTCCATAGGTCTGTTCCTCTTCTAAGGTCTCCATTATGTCTCAGTGTGTTTTTGTGGATCAAGCCGGTGATTTTGCTTTGTGGAAGCTGTTAGCTGTCAGTACTTTAGTCAGGGTGCATAGTTCAGTCTTTATGTGTGTCTTGTCTGTCAGGCGGTTGATTCTAGTGATTAGTGTTTTGGCCACGGAGTTTATCTGTGCTGGGTGGTTGTGGGATTGGGCGTTGAGGTTGCAGTTGGTTTGTGTTTTCTTCTGGTATATGGTGTGTCCTAGTGTGCCATCTGTTTTTTTGTAGATTAGTACATCTAGGAATGGTAGTTGTTTGTTTCCGTTTCCATGGTGAACTTGATTTTGGGGTGTGTGCTGTTTAGGTGTGTTTAGGTTTTCTTTTCCATGGGGCCAAATCACAAATGTGTCATCAATGTATCTTAACCATAGTTTGGGTTTGTGGGTGGCATTGGCTAGGCCTCTGGATTCAAATTCTTCCATGAACAAGTTCACAATGACGGGTGACAGTGGTGATCCCATAGGGGCTCCTCAATTTGCTTGTATCTTTGTCCTTTGTATATGAAATATGTGTTGGTTAAGCAGTGTTCTGCTAGTTCCATGAGGTGTTTAGCTGGTTGGTATTTATTTTTGATGATTTCAAGAGTTTCTTTTATCGGGACAAGTGAATAGTGAAACCACATCAAAACTTACAACCAGATCTTCTTGTTCCACATGTAGATCTTTGATCATTTCCAAGAAGTGGTATGAGTTTTGTACATGTGGAGCTGCTGCTTCAGGAAGGGGCTGTAGCTGCTTTGCTAAGTGTTTAGCTAGGTTTTGTAGTGGGACTCCTCTGGAGCTGACTATGGGTCTGAGAGATATGCCTTCTTTGTGTATTTTTGGAAGGCCGTATAGTTTGGGGCATCTGGAAGATTTTTCTCTTGGGATAACTGTCTGTTGGAAGCCTGTACTCACAAACAAAAAAATCTCCACACCACAAGCCAGGCAAAAACCTGGGCACAAAAAGATCCCCCCTGATACCTCCAGCTCAAACACACCCCAACCAGGCACTCAGATGAAACCTAGCTTCCTAATAAATGATAGCTGTGTGTTTACTTGGAGCCAAGCCGCACTAAAAGCCTCCAATGCAGGAACACAATGTTGTCAGCCAATCAAGACAAAAAAAAGCCACAAAACAGACAGCAGATATTAGAAAGACCAATCAAGCAGAACACAGCAAACTCCAAGACCAATAAACACAGACCAAGACTCCCAACCAATCAGGATGAAGAAAAAACCATTCTGGCACAGTGTAGGCTAGCACCAAATTTAAAACAGAAACGGCTGTGAAAGCCTGACTCACAGACGAACATGATACAGAAGCCTGATGATGGCAGATGAGATTCTGCTGAAAGCTACAACTTTAAAAGCACAACTATAATGACGTGATGTGATATGAACCATCATATTGCAAAATCTTCACTCCCACCCCACTCCAGAGCAAATACCACTCCCTCACTAATATCATTTTGAATAATAACTGTAATCTCTTTACAATAATTTTGGAAATAGTTTGCAAAATAATTTTGTAATTTTGGAAAATTATTTAATTCATAATATATTATCAATATCCTATTTCTTTTTCATGCTTATAATAACTGATATGCCTGAAGTGGTTAATCTTAAGGGAATAAAAAAAAACCTAGATATTTTTGGCTTTCTCCTAGTTTTTGTGTTTTTATATTTGGGGAGGTTGTCTTGTTCTGGCAGATTTCTTGTTTTGCAAAGTTTGCTTTTCTCAATCCAAGGCTATTTCTTGTCTGTTTGGGATATCTCCTCTATTGTGAAGGTTGAAGTGACACAGTTATATCTTTTGTTTGGGTTTCAGCATTTTCCCAAACCTTGAAAATTTTAATTATACTCTGAAATAGTTGCATTCAGATGAAGGCCTTTTACAGATATCTCTTAAAGATAGAATCCATAATTCCTTAAAAGGGCATATTTTATGTTGTATCCCCAAACCCCTACATTTTTTATCCCAACACTGTGGATTGTGATTGGCAGACAAGAATGGCTAAAATTGTTTCAGTTGCTAATGAGATAATAGCATAGTAGGTATGTGTAGAACTATGTGCCGCTATTTAACATCTGAAAAGGCAGTATTGTGCATTATACATTTTAGAAAAGACAGAATATCAACAGCTGCCTGAGATCAGAGGAGGATTTGCTACTCCTCCAGATGTTCCCTTCTGTAAACTTTTCCCCCAGGAGAAGTGTGTAGACACTCACTCTGGCCAGCTACTCTCTAGAGAAGTCATTGTGAGATGGTCTTTGAAGTAATATATTGTGAAGTTGCTGCAGCATTTACCTGAGCAGACAAATGCCACAGAAACTTTATGATGTATTGCAATTCAGACTCTCTCAGAGTGATGCTTAGGGTAATGTTCTGTAGCATCAAGCTATACAAAATGGTATGTGATTGGGCATTAAATGCCAATCACAATATGTCCTCTCGGTCGGTATTCTGGAGGAAGGAGTAACTAAGGAGAGAGGGACTAGACTATTGCAGGTGAAGAGTGAGAGGCTTATGAATATATAGTGTATTTAATGCCAGGTAAGGCAGAAATTCATATTCTACAGATATATTAAGAAAGTCAGTCTACAAAATATCAAACCTTAACAACTTCCAGGCACTTCTCCTGAATTTCCTACTTGGACCAAAGCAGAAATACACAGAAAGATAGTATTAGTGTATTGTTGATACTTCATCTAATGCCAACAGATAATTCTCCCCATGATGTCATGTAGATTGGGCAGTCCACCAAGTAGAACCACTTGCTCAGTGGTTCAACTGCTGACTCCTAAGTTTTGCACTTCACCTGGAATGATTCCAGAATTGATGGTATCAGAAACTTTCTGACAAGTCTAGTAAAACCAAGAGGGATGTTCTCCCCATCCATGTATTGCTTGCTACAAGTTATCCACAAGAGCAACCAATGCAATTTCTGCCTCATGCCCAAGTTTGAATCCTGACTGGAAGGGATGCCAGCGTTCCAACCAAACTTTCTATCCCGAATTCAGCCCTGAGAGACAAAGTCCATCCAAATAAGAACTTACTAGAGAAGTCATGTTGGCACATCTGAGGAAAACCCGAATCTGAATTCCTGCATTTTCCTCTCCCTATACTAAAACTCACATCCTGCTCCTGTTGATGACCCTCAAGTCACACTCTCCAATCCATCTCAATTCTGAACTCTCGCCAAGTTTAGTCACTCCCCTCTAAACTCCAGTGACTTGGCCTTGGCTTGCCAAAAGAATGTTGCTGTGGCTATTCTCCCTTTTCATGATTCTCCCATTCTCACAGCATGCAGATCCTCCGCCCTACAGGCAGCTCTACATCTGGATCAAGATGGATCCAGAGCTGACAGGCTGCCTCCCTCAAGCGAGGACAACATCCTGAAATGAGACAAGTGATAGGGGTTACAATCAACACCAACTAAACGGCCCATTTCATCTGGAACTGCCACTGCATCATTTCATGAATAACTTTCCAGCAGAAGGGGAGATTGGGGATAGGATGATAACTGTTGGCATGACTGGGTTGGGAGATGGCCACTTGGGGACAAGATGATCCTTAGATAATGAAATATTCATTGGTGCTGGTAGCAAGTAAATAATTGTGGCCAGACTGTCACCATCCAGGGTGGACTAAAACTTCAGTGGTGGCATTAGCCTCATCTGATTAAAAAGACATGTATCCCTTAAAACTTGAGATAAAAATGAATTCCTTACCTGTGAACCTGATCCTTTAGACTTGGGTGGGCAGCTTATTTTCTGTTTTTTTCTGCATTTCCAAATAAATTACTGATAACCTAAGGCAAGCAGTGAATGAAGCTAGAATTTGAACATGGGTGGAGCTGTTATTCTCTCAATCCCCTTCTAGCACATTTTTTCCTCAAAAGACAGGATACTGGAAAAAGGATAGTTGTCTTACCAACAATCTGGAATGTTTACCAATGGCTTTTAAATCTCGATTGAAGTTACCCATTCTTATAACCTTGTTTAAAGCAAGTTGAGCTACTTTCTTAAGAAAATTCAGAACAATGTGCAAAATTGACCATTACAGGAGGCAGTTAAGTCAGATGATATTTACATCTGTCTTTTGCCATGTTCCTTCAGAAATTTGTACATCAGTTTTTTTCTATTGTTCTAGCTGTGACTGCACAAACTTCCTCCTCCAGGAATGTAGCAAGCAAGGTCTGCTCTCTGAAGTCAACATGAATAATCTTATAGCAAAAAGGTATGGTTGTTTGCAAAACTTTTCATGAAAAGAGCAAGAGCCAAGTTCAAGTAAAAAGACAACATTAAAAATGGCCATTAAAAATATAGATATTATGTCTCCTTAGCCCTCACCTTAACCCTTTATTAAGTTTCAATCATGAATTGGAGTTGAAGTGGAGAGTAGGCTTGGGTCTGATTTGCCAGAGCCATTTCTCAGCCTTTCAGAAATAATTAATTTTCCTCAAATTTTTTAACTCCCAAGAGGAAATATTCTCAGCCATTTACATAAGTTATCTGAGAAATTTTGCTTATGCATGTGCATAAAAGAATATTAGTATATTCCCATATTCTTGACCATGTAACCACAGCAATATTAGTGTTTGAAAACAATCTGTTCTTTTGAATATTTCTTCTTTGTGGGGAAAAGTCTTGAAAACAGATTGCTTTGTTTTAATCCAGTAGCATTTTCTTTCATGCTTTTGAGACTCTGAAGACATTTATTATATGAAAATGCACATCTTAAGTTCAAATAAAATACCTTTCTGTGTAAAATCTCATTCTAAATCTGTCATATGATTTGTGTTTCATTTAATAAAACTGTAGAAACATGGTTAAGGCTAAGCACAAAAGTATTAAATTTAGAATAGCATTACTATGGACCAGCAAGTATGTTGAGTTTTACTTAGTTTACTTAGTTTTACTTAATTTAATAACACAAAGGTATTAAATTTAGAATAGCACTCCTATGGACTAGTAAGTGTGTTGAGTTTTACTTATACATTGAAGTGTGAAATGCATCACGTTTATAAAACCTTGTATTCCTCCTTTCCCAACCAGGGCTGCTGATCGAGAACATGCACCATGTTTAAAATCTGCAGAAAATGCTAACATTCAGCCCAACCCAGGCCTTATCTTGCGAGCAGAGCCCACTGTGACCAATATCTTAAAAGTAGGTCCTGTTTTGGTGCTGATCCTACGCATGTTTTCCATTATTAAAGTATTTAATTATTAAATACTTTTTAAAGTATTTTCAACACAGGCATGTTTCTTAGTAAACATAACTAGGACATGCAATTCTTTGGCTGTATTTCAAGAAGCTTAATGCAATTTTTAAAGGGTTATTTTTGGATTGTTATGTGATTTGTTATTGTGATTAACAGCAGGTCTAATAGACTAAAAGGAGTCCGAACCAAAGTTTTCCAGCTACAGAAATTGTTTCAGCTATCCTGGGAAGCTGTTTTTCTCTGAAAAAAAGTCACCAGTTTTTGTCTAATAGGATTATATTGATGTTTAGTATATATCACCACAAAGTGATTAATTATGATTTTACAATACTGGATGGTATATAAAATTATTTAAATTTACATTAAAAGTTTGTTTGTTTTAGTTAATGTGAGGAATACATTGCTCAGTTCATGATTATTTTCTAAACTGATAGTTAAGAGTTCCTTTAGGTTGTGTATTAAGTGTAAAGTTAGCTCTAAACACAAATATTTTAACAATTTCTGGGAATGAAGCAATTGATTTAACGTCACTTTATCCATTCAATAAGCATGCTAAAACTTAGTTGGCAAAGTTCACCTGCAGATTATATGACAATCTGAAACTGTAGTTTATAATTCTGGATAGACAGTTTACAATAATACCAAGATAAGATTAGTAATTGTTAGAAAAGCCATAGCAGCTTGGTTCTCCCATAGGATTTAACCATAATTACAGCACATTATGGCTCAGTACTGTGAGAAGTTCAGACGAACACAATTCAGATTCCTGAATCTGATGATATAAATGAAGGCAGAATCAAATTATGTTCTAATTCTGTTCCCACTTTAAAGAAAACTTTAATAATTCTGTCTAGCCAGCATATACTGTGTTTCTCATATAATAAGGCCGGGTCTTCTTTTTTTTTGAGCACCGAAAAAATGGCAAGGTCGTCTTTTCAGGGGGGGACTTAATTCCCCCCCTTGCATCTTTGGGCGGGTGGGCGGAGACAGCTTGGATGTTGACCTCGGTGTTGGTGGGGCACTTTATATCAGGGTCAACGCAGGCAGCACCATAACCGGGTGTGCAACAAAAATACTTCCTAATGGCAAGCCCCCCCACCATTCCCCCACATTCTGCATGTTTTAATATAGGCCTTAATTTGGGGGGAGGGGCTTAATTTCATTTCATGCCTATAAAACATGCTGGGACTTCCTATTGGGGAAGGCCTTATTGTTGGAGAAACAGGGTATCACTTAATATTTCTTTACTTAATTCAGAACTAAGTATAAGAATAACTTGTGATAAAATACAAGATTAATTTATATACACTTAAATATTCTTTTAGCCAAATGTGGCTATCAAATTTAAATTTAAGGGAAGAAAACAAGATACTAAATTCATATATTTCAAGTGTAGGCAAAGATATGATAAAATTAGTCCCCAGAATTAACAATATCAGATTACAATATTTTAAAGAAAGAAGAGTCTGGTCTGGATACCACCTTCCAGTGCTTGCTTCCTGTGTGGTTACACATAACTAGGTAATTTTATTAAAGATTTAGAAGCTGATTTTTCTTTTAATCAAATATCTATGTTTTATGCATCTAGATCCATCATCTTTATTTTATTTCTTTTTATACCAGACAATGGATTCTGATCACTCAAAATCCCCAGAAGGACTACTGGGAGTCTTGGGCCATATGCTTTCAGGAAAGAGCTTGGACTTATTATTGGCAGCTGCAGCAGCTACAGGAAAGCTGAAATCCTTTGCTCGGAAATTCATCAAGTGAGCATATATGAATAGTTATTGAAAGTCAGAGTTGTCTGTTATTCCCCATCCTTTGATAAGCTGAATAGTGTGGTGTAATATCATCATTTAGTGAGATTGTTTGTTTCTGGCTATGAAGTTGCCTAAATTGATTCAAGGAGCAGGCAGCAACCTTTTTATGACACAGGATTGCACTTTCAAAAATGATTTGTGAGAACAGCTAAGGACCATAGTAGTAAAACAGCAGCATTACTGAATGGGGAGGAGACAGAATGTTCTGTTTAAACTCCCCCCCCCCGTTTTTTAAAATGAGGATTTTAACTAAAATTGGCTTACTTATTAGAAAGTTAAGATTGTATACCTAAGGATTTTTTTTCTTGCAAATAATAGGGTCAAAAACCCCATTGTTATTCAATGGTACAGAATATTTGGGAACTGCAAAAATGGGATTTCTTCTTGCTCTTTTCTGCCAATGCCTTAAAGCCCTAACTTGGAGCTATACAGTTGTGAGCAAAAGAACTATAGGACTATGTGTCATCTTCAAAGATTACCCTGTGACCTACACTGTGATCAGAATTTTATCTAAATCCTATTTATAAATAAAGATATTCTAGTTAAATTAACAACAGCTAGAACAGGTTACTGTGTTCTGACTTTTATTGAATGTATCCAAGCCAACATTAACTGTCCTTATGTAAAGCCTTATATAATCAGCTCCCTTAAGAGAGTAAGCTGAATTAGATTTCCAATCAATGAGACGACAATCAAATCTGAACTTGAGGGGACCTTCATATTGAAAAAAATCATCAACATCATCATCAGAATCTTTTTCATAAGATATGTTTATAGAAATCATCAATGTCCCATATGGAACAGATTTCTGTAGATCTTTGGAAAAAGGTTGCCAGTGCTCAAGAACATGGGTAGAGTTTCAGAACTGTTACTAGAGTGTTTGTCCTTCAACAATCCATCGTACAAATAAAGAAAACACATTATTGCTATTCTTTCTATGGATGGTCATACCATACTATAAAAGTCACCTGAATAAAAAGTGTACAATACTATGGGAGACTGAGAACAACTCTGGGCATCAAAGCTTCTGCAGTCCTTTCTTTAATTTACAATAAGGAAACACTGAATAAGAGTGACATGAGACCACAAGTTCTAATTCTACCTTAGACACAAAGCCAGCTGGGTGGCCTTAGGCTAGTCACTTTCCCTCAGCCCTGGAGGCAAGATATTGGTAAGCTACTCTGAAAAATCTTATCAAGACCTGCTTAGGCAGTTTCCTTTGAGAGTCACTGAGAATCAGACATAATTGAACAGAAGAAAACAAAAAACAAAAGGGAACGCCTATTCTCCAAAAAGAACATTGCTGCCTGCCTCAAGTTTGCCAAAGACCATCTGGTTCGTGTTAGAGGGGTTGAACTTTCGGATAGTAATGAAAAATGTTATGTTGGGAGAAACAAAGATGCTGCAAATCCAACAAGAACCTCATCTCAGCTATGAAGCATGGGAATATCATGATTTGGGGCTGCTTTTCAGCCTTGGGGTGAATTGAGTGAATAATAGATTCTAGATTGAATCAGCAAACTCTTCCAGGGCATTGAATTCATCTGTGAACTAAAGCTTAAATAAATGTAGGTCATGTAGCCCACAGAAATAAGTCAATAACCAAATGGCTGAAGCAGAAGCAATTTAATATTTTGGAATGGCTGAATCAAAGTTCTGAATACTACTGATTAGAAATGTTCAGTTATATCTGAGAAGTGCACCTTATGCAAGATATCCAAACATATCAATGAGTTGAAGCTATTCTATAAAGAGCAATGGGCCAATGTACTTCCAATTTGATAAGATCAAAAGGTATTGGAAATGCTTGCTTAAACTGATTGATGTGGTGCCACAAGTTAATAAATCTAAAATGTTCCATATATTTTCCAAGAAGTCAATGAATGTTGGCTTACTATATTTCATAAAGACATGGCCTTCTTTTGTGTGTCATCTGTTTAACCAAGTCTTTTTATCTACTAATAGGTCATAGATGAAGCTCAGATAACATTGTAGGTCATGTTGTTCCAGATTTACAGAAGCTTCAAAAGGATTCACAAACATTATCTTACCATGTGAATAATACAGAAGTCACTACATAAGTGCAGAGTTTATTTGCTTCTCCCATTTTTTACTAAACAAGATAGAATAACTTTACCCTGTATTCTTTGATATTATGCTGAAAACTAACCTAGTAGCATGTACCAGAGCAGTTTAAGACCAAATTATAGCTAGCTAACAATTCAAGTTTTTAATTCATGGCACAAACAAAAAAACAAGTTGAGTAATTTAACACAATTCAGGAGTCAAACTGGGAGAATAGTGGGGTCCTTATATTCTCTGAGCTTTGTTGATTTCTTGCAGACATTTCATCACCTAATTAGGTAACATCATCTCTGCTAATTGAGAATGGAGCTTGCTCTTATTATATACTCGTGTTTTGCCCAGGTCAGTGTTGGTGAGAGTGATCTCTCTCTATAGAAACAATTTATACAAAGAGACTAGTAATGATGGGTTGACAGACCATTCCTATCAACACTGACAAAGTAAACCACTAGAATATAAATTGAGAATGAACTCCGTTTCTTAAAAGCACTGGTGATGTTACCTAATTATGTTCGCAAGAAAACAACCAAGCTCAGAGCATCAAGGACCCTACAATTCAATCCCTGAGCTACAATATTGTCTTTTATGGGGGATACTAATTAGTGGTCAAAGTTCACATAGTCTGTTAAGATAGTTGGTTTGAAGTAGGAATAGTTTCAAAGCCAGGAGTGTCCTTAATTTCTAGAATAAGGGACATGTGCAGGAAGCAATGCACAAACAAAAATAAAATATATGTGATTTCTATTTATTTAAAAGTGTTAATATTCAGTCAAAAATACAATTGATAATTTATCATCTGAAATTTTTATACTTTTCCTCACTAATTAAAAATTATAATTTAATGACAACTATTGGAAAGATTCTGGGAGATTCTGTTAGAATGGAAGGATTTGTGTACTAACAAGGCAAAGTTGAATTCAGATATTAATTCAATGCCTAATAATCCAGGTCAAAAACATCTTTAAAAAGGCTAGATCATAGCAACTAGTAGTAGTTGTAACAATTTAGCTTTTTAGGTCACTTATTAGAGATTTTTGCCCAGTAAGCACCAGACTTCCTGTCTGGCACTTTTGTGCTAATTGGCTATAATCAAATAATTGCAACAGCAGTCAACTCTTTTTTTAAAAAATAAAGTTTTATTTGGGTTTTCACACACAAAATACAAGTAAAACATCTTTTTTGAGAATAGCATGGTCCTGGGTTGAACTTATTCTCATTACAGACACAAAACTGAATTTCATGCTTCTTTTTGTATTCTATTCCATATCTTATACTATTTTACATTTTTTATATAGTTTTTCCCCTCTTTTAATTTTCTCAATTTATTTTGATGTTCTCATCTCAATTCAAAACATTATATTTATACTTTTGTCTGTTCTGTTTCAATTTCATATTATTTCTCATTAAACAAATTTTCTCCTGTAGTTACTAATTGGAGGATGACACCTTTATATCTTTTAATTACATCCATTCAACTCTTATTTAAACTTCAATATATACCTTAAGTTTATGACCTTCAGTATAATACATAACACATAACTTCCAATCGAATTCTGCTTGGCACATTCTTATAATACACACTATATTCTTTTTAAAAAAAAGAAAGATTGTAAATATATGTAATTATAAACCCTCATTCCATTCCAGTTCAGTTCTATCGTTAATAATCATTAAAATCTTAACATCTCTAGCACTTCTTTTCAATTAAATATCATACTTCTTTAAAAACACATATAATCTCCATAATTAATTTTTCCTTTATTTCTCTTCACATATGTTTTATAAATCATTAAATATACCTTTTGTTACATTTATTTATTGACAAGCATGCCACTGAATTACGATAGCTATTTTATCAGACATTTTAATCATATATTGTTTCATATTTTCTAAAATTATTTCTGCATCTAATATAACCATACTATCGTGTGTACCTTTGCAGAATCACTTTTTCCATTAAGTTTTCACCCATTATCTCTAAATAGGCCCTGTTTCTCTGTATTTTGCTTCTGTCGTTTATAACTTCTTTTCCTTTCTTCCCTCTCATCTTCTCCCTCCCTTTTTACCCCTTGTCTCTCTAGTTCTAATTCTCTCTTCTGCCTTTCCCTCTTCTGTTGCTTTCTGGTTTTGTACTTATTTTTCACTCTATTTTTTTTTTTGAGTTGTTTTTCCCAATCTTAAACTTTCCATTCTCTTTCCCCCCTTTCCTTTTTTTCCCCCATCTAAGATTACTTGTTCATTAAAAACGGGTTCTTCTTTGTTGCAATCTTCTTGTTCTGCAGGCATTTCTTGTTGTTTCTCATAATTCCAAATCTCCATTTCTAAAAACTGAAATACGAAGCCAAAAGAACCTCTCCCTTCTTGTGCATCTTCTTTGTACTTTTTAAGTTCAATTTTCAATTCTTCTAAAAGTGGAGCCACTTTAAACAGTTTTAAACAATCACTAGTCATTCAAAACAATAACCAAGAATCCAGAAATCATCAAGTAATCCAGATAGTCCCGAGTTATATCTTCTTGTTTCTTTTTCGACTTTCTCTTCCTGGGGTTTTTGTTGCGATATTTCAGTTAGAATGTATCTTTTGGAAGTCTTGTTGAGATTTTGCTGTAAGTTATTTTTTAATTCCAGGCAGTCTCCTCCCTTCCAGATCCTACCCTTTTATTCTTTTTCTCTCCTTTCCTGTTTTCAAAAGTTTTTAATAATCCAGAAATCTTTATTATCCCTTTGACTTTTTATTTTCAGCATTAAATGCCTATTGATGTCAAAGTGGATTTTTTTTCCAATTTCTTGCTTAAGTCTCTTAGCTGTCAATATAGGAAAAGGAGAAAAAAAAAACCAAATCTTTTCCCTTTTCTCTCTCCTTCACAGCTTAAAAATCTTCTTAGGGAACAATGTTATTGTTTTTTAACAGTTTCAATTCCAGGGTACCTTATTTGTTGCTTTTGCTGATTGACCCGGTCAACCAAAACTTTCTCTTCTTATCTTCCTCCTGCACATTCTTTTCCAGTCGAGTTATTCTTTGTGGTGGCCATTTCTGACCACCGCTACAACCGTCTTTGGGAAAAGGAGTAATGGCCAGCTGGGGAGGAGAGATGCAGCTCTCCTCAACACTGCTGGTAGTCTCTCCCCCTCTTCACCACCTCTACAGGGTGGGTTAGCCCAAAACCAGCCGGCTCGGGGTGCTCCAGCGGCAAGCATGGATCGAAGCCTCGCAAAGACGAGGTTTTGGTCTGTCGCTGAAGAAGCTCAAACCAGAAATGCAATAGCACTCAACTCTTGAGTAACTTTTACTACCAGATTATTTGCTGCCTTTTTGCCTTAGAGATGCCTTTAAAAATGTATTGGTGAATTATAATTACCATGTTAAAATATCATATGATCATATGATTATCCTATAAATTACCATATGATAAAATACATCCAAAATATAACGCTAACGCAATCAGAAAATAATACATTGATACTGTATTGAATTTACTATAATCAGAAAAGAATATAGTGAATAGTAATTAAAGAGGTGACATTTTGAAGAAACCAAAGAGAATATTCATAAGAAATCCATACGAAAAATGTCTCAATCAAATTTCTTTCTCTATTTCATAGGGCATGTATCTGCTGTCCTGTCTCAAAGCTGTTTAAGAGCTAATTAGAGTCAGCTAATCTATTTTCTCTTCCCTTCATTTTAGAAATATATATACTTTATGCCAGCTGCATACGTTACTTATCCTGGGTACAGCACATTAAAGGTCTGGAGAGTTACTGGATTGAGCAGAACTATAAACTTGCCCCACTTGTCTCTTTGGTCATCTACAATATTGGTAAAGACTGGTTTCAGGAAGAGGCCAAAGAGTGATCTTCTAATGAACCGCTTTTTCACCAAGTCAGGACTTTCCCAACTTTAAGTCCAGATGTTCCTGAACAATTGTGACATTGCAGCTTATTAGAGAATGGACCAGGGTTGGGCAGATTTTACCTCAGAATAATTGCTACAGGATAGATAGAGGATTACTATAGCAAAATAATGTCTATAATAATGGCCTACCACAGTCTGAAGATGCAGAATTCCTGTATTTTGCTTTTGCCTCATTTGGAAGATAGGAATAATTATGAGCTACCTGATTTTTTTTTAGATTATTTTACACATTAAAGATATTGCCTTTAAAAATTTTTTTAAACAGTTAAAGAACAGTTAAAGTGAAATTTTCATATTTTCATTCTTTGCACATTTCAGGCTCAATGAATTTACCAAACATATCAGTGGAGAAAGCTGTAAGTCCATCTTTTGTCTTTTTCTTCTGCCATCAAGTGTCTGCATAGCTAACCCTGGAAATACAGGCTTTCATGGGTTAACCATAAAAAGCAGCCAGGAAACGGGGCCTGGGTCAGGGAAGAGTTGAAAGTGAATATGGTGCCTGGCAGCGTAGGCTGGCCCAGCTCAGCATTCCTAATGCAACAAGGGGGACATTCAAGTTATGACTGGGGTCTCTTTGTCTTTTTGGCTACCACGTGCATCAGCCTTTCCTCCAATCCCAAGAATAGTGACTTTGTGCGCTTTGGGTGGGGTGCTCAACTCTAAAGAAAAAGGGTTAACTTGCAGCTGTGTGTCTGATTTCTTCCCTCTTCCCCGCCCTCCCCAATCTTAAGTTCTGTGCACCTATGTGGTTGAAGTCCTTTGGATGAAGTGATGTTTAAATCCCACTCAGCCCAAGATAAGGAATCTGAATATGTTTGCATGTGATTACACATGCAAATATTGTCTGACCTTGCACTGGACACATCAGGAAGCAGTTTGCAGTTGTTAAAGAGTTGTTTTTGTTTTCATTTGTGTGAATATTGCAGTTTTCCTCAAACTAGATTTATTCTCAAGATAAATTGGATTTCAGTTCCTATAATCCTCCAGCCAAGTACTATGGAAGAGGAAATCCAACCCAGTTTGGGGAAGGCTGTTTTTGTATAATTTCATCATAAACCATTCCGGAGGTGTGTGGTTTGATAAAATTTCAGATTCCAGAAAAATGGAATTGAGCAGGCTTTCCAATAAGTTTTTTAATAACATCTTTTTCTTTTGTCATTTAGCATAATGATATAATTTAATACTTGTTTTGTGATTACACAAATTAGAGCAAAAGATACCAACTTTATTATTTATATGTCTCATTCAAAAAATTTACTTCAAATCTGGGCATGGACGGATGGACAGAAGTGTTTAACTGTTTGTTTCCCAAAACGTTTGTTGGCTTATGCTTCAGAATCCTTTTTCCTATGGTAGAATTAGATATGTTCCAATCCTCTGTTGGGTTAGAGGATTAACTTTATTTAAAACTGCAAAATGTCAATGTTTTGTTACAGATAAATAAATAAATGAAGTTATGCACAGAATATGAGCTGTAGTGACTAAAATTTTTGGAAATCAAATTTCCATTTATTCGAAGGACCATTATTTGTTGATACTTGATTTATTTAAATAAATAAAAATGAATGAATTGGCATATTCCATTAATGGTGCTGTTTAGTGTGATGGTAGCTACTAAACACTTCTAGCCCATTATACATCAATATTTTGATTTATATATGACAGTTCTGATTTTTATCTCTTCCTTCTCTGTGTAAAAACTAGCTAAGGGAGCCTCAGTCCGAGCACTTCTCTTCGACATCTCATTTCTTATGCTGTGTCATGTTGCCCAGACCTATGGCTCTGAGGTAGGAGCATTCTGACTTTTGTATTACATCACATAGAGAAAATAGTGAGAACAGGGTGTTCAGATGTTTATCCCTGGGCATGTGCTGCACAGAATATCTTTTATTTGGCATTCTTCCCTACACTTTTACTTTAGTATTATATTTGCTGGCTTGAATTTTGGGGTTTAAATTTCCAAAGCTTCTGGACAGTACCAGATTGGGGAAGGCTGCCATATAATATTTTTTAAATAATAAAAATTAGAGCATAGTGTTGGTGCCCATCAATCTAGTAAAACTTCCACAATAATTTCTAAAATTTTGGAGTTTTACCAATCCACAGTAACACTGCATTAAATTGAACAAGACTTGAGACAGTACTCAATCTTCTCCAAAAGGGCCATGTCATCAAAATTATTCCAAGAGAGAAATATAAAATTGTTCAGGAAATCATAAAGAACCATCTGCAGACCTCAAGTGCTTTGGATACAATCAGCATCCATAATTCTGTCATCTGGGTTAAAATGGGGTTTGTGGGAGAGCGTATTAGCCTTTTAAAGAAAACATTTTTACAAACTGTCAAGGTCCCTGACACGAATGAGCTGTTGGGGTAGAGGATTGGAAGATGACTTTATTTAAAACTGCAAAATGAAGCATTTCCAAGAAGTTCCATCTTCATGTGTTTGTATTGCAAGATGGTGTAATCAAAGTACTCTAGTGTCAGAGGTTTGGTTTTCCTCTCTGCTGTCCTCTAGACTTAGAGAATGAAATTATCTCTGGGATTTTATTCTTGTCCATAAAATTGCAAAGAAGATAAATAAAGCAAAAATCGCAGTGGTCACTTACCTCTTACATTGAGACTGACCCTGAAACAAACAAAATAGGGCACCTTTTGTAAATCAGATAATAATGCCTTCTCTGCCTTCCTCTTCCAAACTATTGTCATCCCAAAATTCTTTATCTGTAGCAGGATATTGAACCAGGCAACAGTAAAAAGTTCTGTTATTAGTAACTGGACCATCTTTTTCACCAAGAATTTCCTATAATTCATTTACTAGAAATTAAATATTTCTTGTTTGCTGTGAGAGAGTTACATTTCCAAATAGACTGCTGAAGGAAATTTATTGTGCATACTAAAGAAAGCAATTGTAAATGTAAAAGCAATAAAAAGCAATAAAAAGCAATTAAAGAACAATAGAGTCCATAGCAATAAAATGTTATAGACATACAGATAGTTTAATTACCGCATGTGGTTAACTTTGAATTGCTCCCAAAAATTGTGTTCATTTGGGGAATTCTTTGATGTGTGCGTCTTAAAGTCTCTTCCTTTTATTTCTGCAGTGGAATATTTCTTTTCTTTTCTTTCATGTGGTATTTGTACAATGCAGTAAGTAGCACACTGTGAAAGGATTTCCAGAATTATCCTGGCTGTCTTATCAACTCACTAGAGGGTGCTATTGTCCTTAGTTAAGAATTCCATGCTATATTATTTCTTGGTTGGCTGCTTTCAGGTGATCCTGTCAGAAGCTAGCCCTCCAGGAGAAGTGCCTTTCTTTGAGACTTGGATGCAGACCTGCATGCCAGAAGAAGGGAAAATTCTCAACCCCGACCACCCTTGCTTCCGACCTGATTCCACCAAAGTGGAAACGCTGGTTGCTTTGCTGAATAATTCTTCTGAAATGAAGTTGGTGTAAGTATTTACTGAGGAGCCCCTAGGCTTTGAAAAAAACAGGTTAAAAATTAAATAACGTAAAAGTAAATAAGGGCAATTGGGGAGCTGGATAAGGGAGAATAATGACTTGGATAAGTTCTTACATACTTTTTGCTTTTTTGCCTCCTTCTATATTGCTGTGACTGAGAAGGCAGATGAAATGGCAAGAAGCGTGTCTAAGCATCTCTGCTGCCATCTTGGAGATCCTGAATGCCTGGGAGAATGGGGTTCTCACCTTCGAATCTGTCCAGGTATCTATCTTACCCCGAGATTGTACCAACACATACATATGACACTCTAGACCAGGGGTGTCAAACTCAATTTCATTGAGGGCTGCATCAGGATTGTAGTTGACTTCGGGGGCTGGGGTGGCTGTGGCCATGGTTGGCATGTCCAGCTCCCACTGCTGCTCTGCTCGCTCTTTTTGGCCGAATTGCCCATGGTGTGTGCGGTAGGGCAAAGTGTATGGGTCAGAGGAAAACCCACTCCATCTCCTTATGAGGAGACCTGTTTTTGTAACCAAAGCATCCTCAGTGGGAGACCACCAGGAAAAGTCAGGAAGTGGGGGACAAGTGGATGGCAAAAGGCAGCAGGGCTGCTGGTGACCAAGTGCTAAGACAGGATTTACCTCAGATATTCACTCTCTCTCATAACCTTCCTCCTCCCTTCCTCCTTCCCCCTTCCCTCTTCATTCTTTCTTTCCTCTTCCTTTCCCTCTTTCCTTCTTTTTCCTTCCTTGCTCTCTTCCCTTGTCCTGTTTTCCCCACTGGAAATAGCTGTTTGCAACACACAAGGAGGGGATACTTTCCTAGGAGCTCACAATTGAAGAATGCCAATGTGTACATGAGGTATTTCAGGGTGGGGAAGTCCATGGGGAGGCCTGGTGACAGAACATGCCCTCAGGGCCTCCCTGACCCACTAAGATACTTCATGCTTCTCCCTCCCTTCTTGCCACAAGGACTCACTTACCTTGCAAACATCTGTCTGCTCTCTTTGTTTCTCCATTTCTTTACCTTTGCTTTGAGGAAGAGAGGGGAGATTTGGCTGGAAAATCCTTTTCTTGCCCAGAATGGATGCTCTTGGGTGCTATAATATCACACAGATTCAGGCACCCATCCTCTTTTGCAGAGTCAGGGATCCAGTAACTTCTATTCTTGGCTGGAAAAATGTTTGGTGCTCCCTTCCCCACCAACCTCTTTCCACTTAATTACTTAATGAGACCTCATTGTCCCACTGAGTACACTGGCATGCAAATGGGGAGAGAGAGAGAGACAAGGGAGGGAGGGGGAGGGAGAGAGAGAGAACACAAGAGTGTTCTAATTCTGGGGGTGGAGGGGAGAGCAATCCATACAGGGCAACAAGCTGCTGGCAGTGTTATAAGCGACAAGAGCCACCTAAGCAGCGAGGTGTGTGTGTGTGTGTGTGTGTGTATGAGAGAGCGAATGAGGGGTCCCTACTTTAGTTGGGGTATGGAAGCTGCTGGCAGCAGTGCGAGGTGGGGTGGGCAACTGAGCAGCTGTTTTTATCCTCGTCCCCATTCAAGCAGCGCCTCATTTTTCCCTAGTGTGGTGAACTCCAGCTTCAGTCAGGGCATTTAAGCTGCTGACTGGCAGCAGCCACCTAAGATTGCCCCCTCCCCAACCAGCCAACCAGCACCGCCTGACCTGTTCCCTGCTGGCTGGTGCAAAGCCTCACAGTTCTTCTCCTCGTCTTTCCCACCCAAGAAGCAGTGGGCTCCGCAGGACAGAGTCTCATTCCTGCCCCAGCGCAGCAAATTCCGGTGGGCTGGATGCAAGCGTGAAGGGCTTAGCCCTTCCGTGCTTCCTCGCTCAGTTGAAGACTTTGTTCAGCCTTCAAACAGTAAGGCTGGCCCACCTAAGTGAGCAGCATACCAGGGCCATGGACGGCATTGGTTCCTGCACCAGCCAATTCCGATTCTACAGTCAGGCTTGGCTGTGCAGGCTGATTGATTGGGGAGGAGGCAATCATCAGGTGGCTGCTGCTGCCAACAACTTAAATGCCCTGACTAAAGCTGGAGTTTGCCATGCTGGGGGAGAAATGAGAGGCCTTGCTGTCCCACAAAGCCTGCACTGCTTGAGTGGGGAGGACAAGGAGAGGAATGGCTGCTCAGTTGGCTCTCCAGCCATTGCCAGCAGTTTGAATGCTCCAACTAAAGCAGAGATCCCTCCCCCCATTCTCTCTCTCTCTCACACACACACACACAGAGTTTGGAGAGCCCGCCCTCGCTGTTTCCCTGTGGCAGCAAGTTGCGGTGCTTCAGTATCTGGCTAGTGGGGCACTCAGGTAAGCCAGTGCAGGTCCTTGCTTCATACTCCACCCTCCCCACCTTGCTGCTCAGGTGGCTCTTGTCGTCTGAACCACTGCCAGCAACTTGGGTCCCTGTACGGATCGTTCTCTCTCTCTGCCTCGCTGTGGCAGCAGTTGTGCGCTTCAGTGCCTGTCTGGCGGGGAGCTCAGGTAAGCCAGTGCAGGGCACACACCTCAGCCTTGCTTTGTACTCCGCCCGCTGCCTCACTTTGTGGCCATTGCACCCAGTGCATTGCTCAGCCTCCTACTAGGTTATGGCGGCAAGCAAGGAGAGGTGGCAAAGAATGAAGCGAGGCAGGGTGGTGGAGAACGAAGCAAGGCAGGGAGTTCAAAGCTGCCCCACCTGGTCTGCCCTACCCCAGCTTACCTGAGGGCCCTTCAGCCAGGCCAAACCCTCACCCCCTTGCCACCCAGGACAGCCACATCCCTTTACTAATCTTTCTTTAGTTGCAGAGCAACTAAAGTATTCTGGGGGACTACAGTAAAAAAAAAAATCTTCCAGCTTGCCACAAAAACAAAGAAAAGGTCTTGTGAGGTTGGAAGGTCTGAACTACCATGTTTCCCCCAAAATATGACTTGTCACAAAAATAAGGCTTGCCTTATTTTTTGTGATGGACCTAAATATATGCCTTCCCCCCAAAAAATAAGCCCTAGTGAAGGGGGTGGGCATAGCCAGCACAGGAGGAGCCCTTCCCTTCCCCAGGTTAGCTAATGGCAGCTGAGCCCCTTAATCAGGACCCATGAATCAGCTGAGCTTATTGGGAGCTGCCTTTCCTTCTATGTCTCTGGGTACTTGGAGGTGTTTTTTATACACTCTTGCCAGCCCAGCCCTGCTGCAGCACAAGGTGATTAGAAGTAAAGATTATATTGTATATATTGTGAGAATAATGGTTATAATTATGTGTATAATATGTGTATATTCAAAAGAAATTTGATACACTCAGTACACTGCTGTTGCAGAAATGGAAACATTATGTATAACAAAGAAAATGTATAATAAAAAAATATTTTTTAAAAAGGAGGTTGGCTGAAAAAAAACTTCTTAGCCAGCAAACTTCTAAGCAAATGCTTAAAGAACAAAAATACAGCTTTAAAGAGACTCTGCCTGGTGCAGAACGCAATCTCTCCAACAAGTAGCTTTTTTGCTGAGGATGGCTGAAAAATGTCCACCCTGAGATCCAAGGTTGGGATCCATTTTGAGTTAGGAACAAATCTACGGAGATTCTCAGATCCAGGTAACAATTGTCCAAAGGTGCTTTTTCAAGAGGCAACTGGACCTTCTGGTTTTTCTTTGAAGATGGTTTGCTTCTCATCCATTGAAGCTTCTTCAGCTTGGATGAGAAGCAAAACATCTTCAAAGAAAAACTAGACAGTCCATTTGCCTCCCTCTTGAAAAAACAACTTTGGGACAACCAGGTTGACTTTCTGGGAAAGTCAACAAGGAAGATTGTAGATGGTGATCAGGTGACCTTAGGATATTTGGCAACCTGGTTATAAGTTTGGCAAGTCTGGTAAACTTGCCAAATTGGTAAGCCTGGATTGCAATTACATGACCACTGGGATGTTGCAATGGCCATAGGTTGTATGTTGGTTGCAAATCCTAACAAAGACTTGAGACTTTATGATTTTAGAAATTGGGCACTAGAGGGGACTAAAGATTAGGAAGAAGAGAAAAAATGGGGACACGTATAAACTTGCCTCTGGATTTTGGTTAGCATAGGGATTTCAAAATTACACAAAAGGTTATATATTGCAAGATATTTTCAAAGAATGGGGCTAGAAATTAGTAACTAATTTCAGTAATGATTGATGTCTGCTTCTATGGATAGACTAAAAGATGTTAAAAAAGGAACAGAGATGTGGAACAAATTTTGCCTGATACAGAAATATTAAACTAGAAATATTGGATAATAATAATGAGGAAGAAAAAGAAGAACTGCTACTACTACCACTACTACTACTGGAAAATAATAAGAACTGGAAAACCTGGACCGGAAAATGCATAAACTTTTGAATATGTACTATGTTTTACATGCATACAGTGATATCAACAGGTTGTACCTGCCAAGAATAGCAGAGGGCTATTGCAAGTCCATCAAACTATAGAAGAAGAACAATGAAGTTTGAATGTGAATCAAAGTACAGAAAAATTGCTGCAGGCCATGAAAATGGAGAACATTATAAAAACAACAGAAATAAAGGGAGAATATAAGGAAAAACAGCCAGATGACAGATTAAATGGATGGAAAATCAAAGCTTTGCATGGAAAGCATTTGAAAAACATTGAAGGAAAATGTGATAACAACTTAACATCAGCATGGCTTAAGATGGGAACCATCAAGAGAGAAACGGAAGGCTTATTACTTGCTGCTCAAGAACAAGCACTACAAACTAATGCCATGAAAGCGAAGATACAAAAATCCACTGACAGTCCAAACTGCCAATTGCAATGACAAAGTTGAAACTGTTTCACATTTAATATGTGAGTGCAGCAAATCGCGCAAACTGATTACAAAGCTAGACATGACTGTGTTACTAAATGAATCCATGTAAAATACAACTTACCTGTATCTGAAAAGTCATGGGAATGTAAAGTGGGAAAAGTTGTCGAAATGAGAACTTGTGGGACTTTCGAATACAGACATATCGTCATTTGGAAAACAAATGCCAGATATCACAGTTGTTGAAAACCGAAGTGTCTAATTTATTGATATCGCTGTACCAGGAGACACCAGAGTCGAAGAAAAAGAACTGATAAAAGTCACAAAATATCGTGACCTGGCCATCGAAACTACATGATTATGGATGAAATGTGTAACAGTGATACCCATTGTCATCAGAGCACTTGGTACCATGTCCAAGAATTTTATAAAATACATCCAGAAATTGCAACTTCCTGCAATAACGCCAGCAGAACTGTAAAAAACTGCTACTCGGAACATCGTACATTTTAAGAAGATACTTGGTTGATAAATAGGATGCTGGCAGAACTTGTATCAACCATTAGTGCCAGTCAATAATATTTTTTTTAAGTTTTATTGGAATTTTATTTTTAAATATACATCAATATCAATACGTGAACAGTGTGGGCTCTGGGCATAATTCATTTTGATACAAGTAGCAATAATATTTGTTATATTAATCAAACTTATGTAATCTTAGTATTAATATACATGTTTGTTTTAAAATAGTCATTCAATATTTCAATGTTCCATTTTAATGCCAATGGTAATATTATTTAAGCATACATAATAATACCATCTTTCACCCTCTAATCTTTCCATCTAGTTATTGCTTATATTCTATTATATAAAAATTGTATGTGCTAATATTCCCCCTATTTCTTATTTCTACCTCTATTCTGGCTGGGCTTTTTATTTTTAAAATATATATCAACATCAATACATAAACAGTATGGCATCTGGGTATCATTCATTTTGGGACAAGTGGCAATAATAATAATATTTGTTACTTTAATCAAACTTATGAAATCCCAGTATTAATATACATGTTTGTTTTAAAGTAGTTATTCAATATTTCAAGTTCCATTTTAATGCCAATCACAATATTATTTGAGCTTACATAGTAAAGGCAATCTTTCAACCTCTAATCTTTCTCTCTAGTTATTGTTTTTATTCTATTGTATAAAAATATGTGTGCTAATATTTCCCCTATTTCTTATTTCTACCTCTTTTCTGGCTTCTAGTCAGGCTATCATTACTGATCCTAATATTAATGCACATGTTTATATTAAGACATAGTCCTTCATTATTTGGGTATTCAGTGTTTCAATATGCCATTCTAGTGTCAATCATATTATTTAAACATACATAATAATACCATCTTTCCACTCCAATCTTTCCATCTAACGATTGCTTTATATAAACATGTGTTCTTATTTCTAGCTCTATTCTAGTTTTTAATCAGGCCATCACTATATTAGAAAAAAAAAAAAGCCAAAAACATCCTTTCTATGCATCATCTCTTGTTCATTTGAATACTTCAATTCTTATTCGTTTTTTAGCTTGCCTCCCATACTCCTCTCTTGGATCTTTGTCTCTATCAACCCCTGTGTCTTCACCATTCAGTCTGAATATTTCTCCCATCTCTATCCTCCTAAGCTGCCAGGTCTCCAGAATGTTCACCCAAACCCCTTTCTCCCTTTCAAAAACATATTCTAGCTTTTCCGATCCCATTTTTAAATCTCTTAAAGAACTTTTCCCTTGGTTTATTTCATCAGTCATTATTATCTTTATTGTCACCTTCTCATCTTCTTGCTTTATGTGCTGATTTCTCTGTTCTATCTTTTCCTCCATTCTTTCTGTTATCTCATCTCTTTGATCTTCATTCATTATCAGTTGTAGGATATTTTCTATTTTCCCATTTACGCCTTGCAATAGGTTCTTTGTCATAGTATCCCTAATGCTTGGAAACATCAACACAATTTCTTTTGAAATTTCACATTTCTCCCTGATGGAGCATCTTGTCTTATATTAGTAAGTCCCGCTCTTACTCAATAGTCCAAAAACAATATATTCAAGCCTAATGTTGCTCCTCAGAACGTTCAATAATCATAGCTCTTTACATCTCAGGATTATTAATCAGTTCTATTTAGGTAGTCCAGGCAGCTTTGCAAAAATCAAAAGTCACTTTACTTAAGAGTCTTCCTTATTCTCACAATAGAGTCTCCAATAATCATAAAATAGTTATAGAACAGTAAGTATCACTACAGACCTCCAGAGGAAGGTTGTTTATTTCTCTTATCAGAAATTTCCCCAGGCTTGTAGGAGTATGGTATATTTTCCATTCACCAGTAGATGATGCCCTTAGCTTAGGTTTCAGTGTTGTTTCAAGTCTAACAGATTGATTAATCCAATTTTATTCAATTTATGGAAGCAAAGTCAGCTATTCAACTAGATAGTTCCAGCATTTTATGATGTTTTGTTTCCAAAACAAAGCCTATCCAGTTTGAAAGTCCAATTTTCTATATTTTAAAAAGTCATTAGCTTTTCTCCCCTTAGTTCCTTTCTTTTGGGTCTAGGATTTTTCTCTCTATGATTGTTTGCCGTTTTAACACAGTTCTAAGAGTCTCTTTTCCTGGATTTTCTTCTTTTTTTCCTTTTAAAGTTAGGGTCTAAATAGAAAAGGAATCTTCTCACCCAGCTCCAGTCACTGTTCATCTACACCACTCCTGCACATTTCTTTGTTGCCTTAGTGTCCCAACTTCATGGCAGCCATGATGGCTGCCTTTTCTCATCATGGATGAAAGGGAAGGAGCCTGAGTTGAGCGGAAGAGTTGCTGACCGCATGATGCCCCTCTTCACCACCCCTACAGGATGGCTTTAGCTCTTTTCGGAGCCCTCCAACAGGGAGAATTTGGCACAGGAGTGCGGAGACCTGCTCCTCATGTCCAATCCTGCCACGACATCAGCCCCCCAGTCCCCCAGTCAAGAATATTTGTGATACATTTTAAAATATTCAGTTGACTGAGTTTCATATTTAATGAATAAAAGCGATAATAATAATAAATGTTAGTTATAAGACAGCTAAAAGACAGCTAAGACAAGGCAGCTAAAATGGAAACACAAGCAAGTCAAGAGAATGGCCCAATAAAGACTTTATTCTGTATGTACCAAAAAACAACAACACCTTGGTTAAAGCTTTGAGAATCAAAGTGAAAATATGCATAATAAACATTTGTTTGAATAATGACTTTTTAGTGGATATACAAAAGAAGTTTGCTAAAGTCTAAAAGAAGCCTTTGGCATGGGAAAAAATTGATCTGGGACCAAATCCTATAACAACCACCTGAATGAATTAAAGATCAAGATTTGTCAGAAATAAAAGGAAGGAACATAAAGTTGGTTCATTTGACCTAGATTAAAATAAGACATGTTTTTATAAAGCTCTGGTAACCCTTTATGGATTTTTTGCTGACACCAGGACTGAAAAGTTGATGATGTGTTGTTTTGTATATAGGTAAGAGTTATGGGAAGAAAAGATACTTGTTTTTAACTTATAGGGGGTGAAGAGTTAAATTTGTTTATACTTGAGATGAAGATTGGAAGTCATTCCTTTATATATATTTTTTCTTTATTTCATTTTTCTTTCTTTGCCTTTATATTCTTCCTTTTGGTTTCTCTTCTCTCTGAATTTTGTTTGTGTTTGCTTTTACTACTATAATTAAAAGCTTCAATAAAAATTACACACACACACACATATATATAGGTATGTAAGCATGTTCAGCTGAATGTGCTTATAATTTTTTTGTGGATACACTAAACATAAAATAATATTTTGAATAGATCCATCTAAGATGTGAAAAAAGTCTTGTGTGCACACCCTTATTCCAGGTCACTTTAATCTGATATTGATTAAAAGACTATGTGCAGCTGCATTTCTAACAAAATAATTCTGGAAAGCAGAAGCCAAAGTATTATTTCACTTTATTTTATTTATTTATTCAGTGTATTTGGCTGCCAATCTCACATACATGAATCTAAAAGAAAGAATACAGCTGAAATATCTGTCCCAATTTAAGTCTTCTCTGTATTCCAAGAACAATTTATCCTTTGTATTATAATTCTCAATTATGTTCATGACTCCTTTCTTTTCCCATCCCAGAAAATCACAGATAATATCAAGGGAAAGGTGTGTAGCATGGCAGTATGTGCTGTGGCTTGGCTTGTGGCTCATGTCCGAATGCTGGGCTTAGATGAACGGGAGAAGTCACTGCAGATGATTCGACAACTGGGCAACCCCCTATATGGTGAGAACACCCTACAATTCTACAGTGAAAGGTAAGCAGTAGATCTTGGTCTCTTCAAGAGGAAAACATTGTGCATTGTATTTAAATAGCATTTTCCAACATTATTTTGGAGTACATACAGCCTTCATGATTCCCAGTCAGTGTGGCCTATGATTAAGAATTAGAGGCACTTTACAGCACTGTAAAATATAGGGTGAAGGCAGCAAGATTTTGTTTACTGTTCTACTTTGTACCAATCTGCATCTTCTCCTTATTGGCATGTTTGTCATTTCAGTATAATAGGATGTTTTATACAGCACTGAATTTTGAATCTCAATTTTTAGTCCATTATTTATACATTGTGTTGCTTGAAGTATGAAAACTGTAGTCTTTAGAATAGGGTAGGTCTATAAAGAGTTAAACATTTTTGGATATTCTATTCACACTGCTACATCTGATACGTTTGTCCCAGTTGAGTCGTGGATTCCTAATTTGGTCGCTACCCATTCGATAGATGATTGCGTGTGTACATGCATGCCCCTAACACCCATGCACATGTACCCCTAACAGGCCAATCAGCTGAGAGGGTGAAGAAATGAAAAGCTAGGAGCGACCATCCCACCATGTGCTTCTTTCTTTTTTTATCCTCTCAGCTGATCGTCGGAGGAACTGGTTCGGCTGTACCAGTATTTTTTTTTACTACTGACTGGTTCAGCTGAACCGGTAGTTACTTTACTGCAGCTTCGGCCAAACTGTACTGAACCAGTAGCATAACACCACTGTCCCAGTTGTAGGCTATAGTATTTCAAAAGTTTTTTTCCTATTTCCTTTTGAAAAGGATTGTTTAGAACATTAATTACATAGCAGCAAACCATAAAAGAAAAGAGGTGTAATAACTGAATATTTATCTTCTTCTTTCCCTATCCAGAGTGGTGATTATGAGTTCAATCCTTGAGCACATGTGTGCTGATGTTGTTCAGCAGACGGCTGCACAGATTAAATTCCCGGCTACAGGAGTTGACACAATGCCCTATTGGAATCTTCTTCCTGCCAAGAAACCTATAAAAGAAGTGCTGATGAGTGTCTTCTCCAAAGTCCTGGAGAAAGGCTGGGTGGACAGCCATTCTATTCATATCTTTGATACACTATTACACATGGGTGGTGTCTATTGGTTCTGCAACAATCTTGTCAAGGTATGGAAAACATGAGAAATGTAAGGGAAGACCAACAATTCAGAGGATTGGAAAAAAGATTTACTAAATTATCGGAATATCAGGATATTGGTAGTTACAATTTATAATTGCTATGTATTGTCTCCAGTATCAGAGGCCATACTGATATCAGGACTAGTTGCTTGGAAACATTAGTGGGAGGATGTTGTTAGACTGTTGTGAGAACTAATTCTGGCAAGATCAGAAGCAAATACCTTGAAACCAGGAATATTCTATTTCTACAACAAAATATTCAAAAGATGAATATCTCAAGCTTATTGTGTTGCATGAGCAGGAGAAAAAGCTGCATGATTTTGAACTTTTATTTCATTATAAATACAGTTTGCATTTAATACATAGCAGTCATGGGAATAGCTTCATTAGTTCTTGCAGTAAACTTACCACAAATCTATGTTCTCCAATGCCCACCTGTGACATTTGCTTATTAAAACAAATGAAGAGAAACCTGATGTGTATGGGTTTCTCTGAGGTTTTTAATTGGCATTGTGGCAACTGAATACTGGATTATAGGTCTTTGGTCTGATAACCATAATTCTTATGTTCTTTCTCACCAAATATGGATCTTAGCATATTGAATGCATGCACTATGTAAACCAGATTAGAATTTTCAGATGGTGGTGGGTTAAAACCTACACTAATTGCTATAATTCAGTGGGAAATAAGGGCAAAGTTTATTCCTTTTTCTCCTTTGCATTATTTTTGCTGCCTCTCTTCTTTTTTCAGGAACTCCTGAAAGAGACACGGAAAGAGCATGCAATGAGAGCTGTGGAGTTGCTTTATTCTATTTTTTGTCTGGACATGCAGCAGCTCACACTCACCCTCTTAGGACATATCTTGCCCAATTTGCTTACAGACTCTTCCAAATGGCATATGCTAATGGATCCACCAGGCAAGGCCCTTGCCAAGTAAGAGACTGATCTCAATGAACTACACCAAAAAAATAGATACATGCAAACTGAAACTTAAGGGGCTTTGTGATTGTTTTATTATTTTGGAAATGGGACAAATATTGTACTATGTTACTTCCTCCTGGAAATTCTGCATAGTCAATTTGAGTGTAAAGGAATGTGAAATAGTGACAATCAATAGCTTCATTATTTTGATGGAACGTAACAACACTTTAAATGTAGATTAAAGTATATAATTTTAAAAATTGTGTATTGTAAAGAATTAAGAATTGTATATTGTAAAGCTAGACCTTCCTTAGGAATTTGTTAGTCCTTAATCCAATTGCTATGCCCTGTTAGGAAAGGTGCTATGATGTCTTGGGATCACAGGACACCATTTTGTTTTCAGAACTGTATTTTCACACACACTAACAATGAAAAACAAATCTTGCAGTGAAAAGAGTGCCATTTATTAACTCATTTCAAGTTACTGAATTCTTGATATATACTCAGTCTTCACCAACCTGCAAGTCCCAGTACATCTGGAGAACACCAGATTGAGAAAAACTGCTCCACAGTTGTATGAGTGAACCATTACTATATTTTTTTCCCCCTAGTACACAGACTTTTCTATTGGTCAGCATCACAGTTTTCTTTTCTGAAATAGTAATGAATTTTTGGGGTTTGGGTCCAGTACAGGAATTAAATCTATTTATTTATTGATAGAAAGATTTTAAATATGGTGTAGAATCCGTGATTTCCTAATACAATTTGAGATTGTCAATCCATTTCCTAGATCTTGTAAAAAATGGAAGAAGTTAGTATAACCCAGCCTTGAAGTTGACTTTCTTTTGTCCCATACCAGGTTATCTGTGTGGTGTGCTTCCAGTTCTTATTCTTCCCACAATAAGGGACAGGTATCTCCCTGGCAGCGAAAGAGGCACCGAGAAGACATAGAGGTACACTGTAATTACTCTTAAGACAGGGGTCCCCAACCCCCAAGCTGCAACCCACTACTGGGCCATAGCCTATTCAGAACTAGACGTGTGAGAGGTGGCCTGGCACACATGTGTGCATAACTCAGCTCGTGTGAGTGGCAGGCTAACATATATGTGCATGCATGTGCAGCTTGATTTACGGTCCAGCTGCATGTGAATATGTGTGTGTGCTAGCCCGCCACTCACATGAGTTGAGTTGCATGTGCATGCGTGTCAGCCCACTGTTTGCATGGCCTGGTTCCCCTCTACCCCTGCCAGCTATGCCACAAAGTTGAGGACCGCTGCTTTAAAATGTTGGGGAAAAAGAAAAAAGGCTGGAGATTGAGCAGAGGAAATGAATTTGGTGAAATTGGGAATATAAGAATAAATGCTTGAGAACAGGGGCAAGAATGTTTTGAAAAGAGCACAGTATTCTTGTCATTAATAAGTTGTTGCAGGCATTTTTAGCTGTAACATCTAAAAATCTTACATTTTTTGTAAAAAAAAATCCACAATATAAAAAAAGATGTTGAAATTCTACCATGTTCTCATATAATAAGGCTGGGTCTTTTTTTTTTTTTTTGGAGCCCCGAAAAAACAGCTAGGACGTCTTTTTGGGGGTGAATTAATTTCTTCCCCTCCTCCGCGCACCCTCGCCTAGGGTGCCCCGCCGGCAGCTATGCCTTGCCACCAGCCACTCCAAACTGCCAATCATGGTGGAGTGAAGAGGGCTCCCTTATCCCCACCAAGCGCCTTTGCTGCAGACCTGGGTCAGCAGGCAGGCGGGGATGTCCACCGGCAGTGTTTCAGCTGCTTCTCAGGCCTCCATAGCTTCCACGGTTCCCAGCGGTGCTGGCGCCTCTTGCCAGTGCTGTCTCCAACAACATTGTCTGAGTTACTTTGGTTTTTCCCCCATCCCTGTAACAACAGGGGGAAAAAAACATTTTGAGGTACTGCACACTGCATTTTGGTTTAATCCCGAGCAGCTGGATAGGTGTGAGAAGAGCCGAGTGAGCATCTCTGCTGCTGCTACCCTTGGTGCTCCAGCCTCAGGCTCTGCAAGTTTCCAAAAGTCCCAGTGCACAGCCTATTCCTGCATTCCAAGCGCATCTGGGCTGAGCTGCAGTTGTCCCTCTCTCGCCAATGCTATCTCCAACAACAGCAGCAGTGGCGGCAACTGTGGAAGCGTTTCAGCCGCTTCTCGGGTGGGGGAGCCACCTCTGTAACTTCCATGGTTCCCACTGCTGCTGCCGCTGTTGTTGGAGATGGCACTGATGAGAGAGGGACAGCTGCAGCTCGGCCTGGTCGCTTGGAATGCAGGAATGGGCTGCGCACTGGGACTTTTGGAAACTTGCAGAGCCCAAGGCTGGAGTACCAAGGGTAGCAGTAGCAGAGACGTTCACTCGGCTCTTCTCACGTCCACCCAGCTGCTCGGGATTAAACCAAAATGTAATGTGCGGCACTCCTAGGTACCTCAAAATATTTTTTTCCTCCTGTTACGGGGATGGGGGAAAAGTGGGAGCGGCTCAACCGCTGTTGTTGGAGATGGCGCTGGCAAGAGAGGCGCCAGCACCGCTGGGAACTGTGGAAGATACGGAGGCCTGAGAAGCAGCTGAAAAGCTGCCAGTGGACATCGACGTTGCCCTCCTGCTGACCCAGTTCTGCAGCAAGGGCGCTTGATGGGGGTAAGGGAGCCCTCTGCGCTCCGCCATGATCGGCTTTTAGGAGCGGCTGATGGCGAGGCGTATCTGCCCGCAGGGCACTCCTAATGGCAAGTTCCCCCCGCCTTCTCCCCCAATTTTGCATGTTTTAAAATAGCCCTAAATTTGGAGGAAGGGGCTTAATTTCATTTTATGCCTAGAAAACATGCTGGGTCTTCCTATTGTGGGGGGTGTATTGTTGGAGAAACACAGTAGAAAAGGTTCAGAGAAGGACAACATAGATGATTAGGGGGCTGGTGGCTAAAACATTTGAAAAATGTTTGCAGGAATTGGAAATGTCTAGTCCAATGAAAAGAAGGGCTAAGGATGACATGACAATTTTCCAATATCTGCGGGACTGTCACAGAAAAGAATGGGTCTCCAAAGCATCTGATGGCAGGACAAGAAGAAACTTATCAAAGAGACATCAAACCTAGAACTAAGGAGAAATTTCCTGACAGAACAGTTCACGGATGGAATGTCTTTAAGAAGAGATTTAACAGCCATTTGTCTGGAATGGTATAGGGTCTCCTGCTTGAACAGTAGGCTGGACTAGAAGACCTCCAAGGTCCCTTTCAACTCTGGCAGTTAGTATTCTGTATCTTCATAATGTTAGATAGGAGTATGAGACTTTTAAAATTGCACCAAGGAGAATGTCTCTCTCTGAACTCTAAGACATGAATAATTAGTTTTTGTTTTCATTAAATTGAAGGCTGGTCGTGATTAATTCTGATAATAGAAATGATGTCTTAGTTTTTCTTCTCAAGCCATATAACCTAGAAGCTTAGTACCTTAAAAAAAAATCCCAAAACCAGCTTTTTTTTTCCCCCAGAATAAAGCATTTTGAAAAGTTATATATAATGTTGTGGGTTCAGAGTCACAGAATATACACAGTAGCATCTAAGACCATTTCTAACATTATATATTTTCCTATTTTCATTTAAAAATAAAAGTGCAGAAATGGAATGGGACGACTCCACACCACTAGCACGGAACAGCCAGCAGGTGGCGGCCTTCTCAACTCTGCCAACTTGGTGTTGCCATTTCTTTATAGGATATCTCAACATTGGAAAGTTGCTGCAGGGATAACTTGCTGAAGTGCTGGGTGGAGAGCGGGACGAGTGAACGTCAGAGAGAGCAGTAATAATAGGTTGGCCACAGCGGTGTATGAGATGGAGGGTGGGGAGGCAGCACCAGGTGGGGGCAATTGCTAAGGCTCTGCAGGGCTTTAAAGAAAAACCTTGCAGAGCCTTGGCACTTTAGAAAAAAAACTGGCAGAGCCATGGGGCTTTAAAAAATAACCTTTGTAGAGCAGTGCAGTCCAAGGCTCAGAGGCAACAGTGAGGGAAGGAGTCAAAATAGGAAGCCCCCATCTGCTGCTGCCTCCCTGCCCCATCCCCTGCTGCAGTTGAACTGCCAGTTCAGCACTCGTGGCGGAGCCAACCTACCTCCTCGGCCCTCTCATGCTCGCTCTTCCAGCTCTCTATCCAGTGCCCACCATATCCCTGCAGGTGTTGAAATACCCTGCAAAGAAATGGTGGCACCGAGTTAACGGTAAAGAGAAGGCTACTACCCCCTGCTGGCTGCCCAGAGCTAGTGGTGACAAGTCATCATAGACCCTATAGAAAGTACGGGGGGGGGGGAAGGGGGGGGAGTAGAAGAGAAATGGAAATGATAACAAAAACAATAAAAATGGCTTGTAAACTTCATCACACCAGGTTATTATATTAACTCTTCACCTTGTTGTAAAGTTATAGATAAAAATTTCTTCTCCCTATAACCAACTTTTATCTATACTCAATCCACAAATATCATCTTTTCAATCCGGGTTCATCGAAAAGTCTGCTGGGAGCCACCAGAAATAACAAATAGCTTATCCATGGTTCTAATAGTCCAACTTTATATACCTTTATATGGCATAAGAGGATTTGGTCTTTTATCACTCTTCAATATTTAAAAGAAGCCTGCACCACCCACTATGCAAATTGCAAATTGCATCATAAGAAGGTTTCTTCTTGGAGCAGTTCTATATCTAGATTCATTTCTTTCTATAAAGAGGCACCATGCGGAATTTCCTCCTCCCATTCATCAAGCCTCAGTTGCTAATAAGGGCTTAGTTCCATTTCAGTTATTTCTCAGAAGCATTATATATATGATTCCCAAGTCTTAAGATGGCCCAGTAGTTAATGATGGCCCAGTAGTTAGAATGCAATACTGCAGGGCTAACACACTGCTCACTCCAGAAGTTCGATTCTGACCAGTTCAAGATTGACTCAGCCTTCCATCCTTCCCAGGTTGGTAAAATGAGGACCCAGATTGTTGGGGGCAATAGGCTGACTCTGTAAACTGCTTAGAGAAGACTGTAAATCATATGTTGTAGCGGAGTTAATATATAAAAGCAGCAAGGAAGAGTAAATTTGTTCTCACTGGGTATCAAATTAACTTTGCTGTTTGAAGTTCTCTAATATCTGATAAAATAGTTAAATTGAACATTTCCCAAAGTGATTAGAGAGTGAGTTTGACTGGGTTTGTGTCCATGAAAGTCTCTATGACTGCTGAGAACAGAGAGGTCATCTCCTTCAGCTTAGAATCAAACTCAACTACTTCTGATTGGGGCTTCTTCAGCGACGGGCCAAAATCACAGTCGTGCACGGTTTTGATCCATGCTCGCCACTGGAGTGCCCCGAGCCACCCAGATTCGGGGCTGAAGCCACCCCATAGAGGTGGTGAAGAAGGGGGAACCATCAGCGAGGTTGAGGAGAGCCGCATCTCTCCTTGGCTGGCCATTACTCCCTTTCCCAAAGGCGACTACAGCAGTGGTCAGAAATGGCCACTTCAAGGAAGAACCCGACCTGACAAGATTGTGCAGAAGGAAGTTTAAAGGAGAAAGTTTGACTGACCGGGTTGAATGGAGAACATCTATTTAAGGTACCTGGAACCTGAATTTTAAAGACTAATACTATTCCTAAAAAGGATTTTAAGCTGCAAAAGAGAAAGGGAAAGGAAACGGAATTGGCTTTTTTTCCTCTCACATTGACAGTTTTAATTGACTTGGAACTTTAAGAAGAAGAGATTTGAATAAGAAATTGATACTAATCCACTTTGACATTAATAGGCTATTTCTAGCTGAAAATAAAGTGCCAAAGGGATAAAGATTTTTGGATAATTTAAAAATTTTCTTTAAAAAAAGAAAGAAAGCAGTGGAGGGAAAAAGGAAAAAAGAGAGTGGAATCTGGAAAATGGAGGAGACCACCTGGAACTTAAAAAAAATGATAGTGGAATTTTAACAAGTCTTGCAAAAGATACATTATAGCTGAAACTTTGTTACAAGATAACAAAGCCCCTGGAAAGAGAAAGTGAGAAAAGAAGCAAGAAACAGTTTTGGATTATTGGATGATTCCAGGAACTTTGGATGGAGGATCCTAATGAAACAAAATAAAATCAATTGGGGGTTGTTTAAAAATTTTTAAAATGGCATCACTCCTTGAAGAATTAAAAATGAGACTTAAAGAACAAAAAAGAAGCACAAGAGGGAAGAGGATATTTTTGGCTTCGTATTTCAATTTTTAGAAATGGAGATCTTAAACTGAAAAACAACAAGAAATGCTGGCAGAACAAGAAGGGCGGGACAACGAAGAAGCCATCTTTAATGACCAAGCAATTTTAAGTGGGGTAAAAAAGGGAAAGGGGGGAAAGGGAGTTAAAAACTTAAACACTGAAGCAACAACCAAAAAAAGAGTAATTTGAAAAGTAATCATAATATCAGGAAGAAGCTGAAGGGAGGATCACAGAAGGGAGAATCAGATAGAAAAGGGAATAAAAAGGGGAGGGAGAAGAAGAGAGGGAAACAGAATTTGATTGAAAAAAGGTATGTGTTATAAAATAGAGGTTAAAAAATGAATGTTATAACTGTAAAGGTGTAATTTAAATTTTTAAACAAGATTTGAAAAAAGATACAAAGATGTTACACTCCAGTCTAGTAATTACAGGGGAAAATTTGTTTTATGAGAAAAGATAATATGAAATTGTAAACAGGACAGATGAAAGTATAAAAACATTGATTAGAAAGATTTTAAAAATTAGAAAAAGATATCTAATTGAATTAAGAAAAGAATAATTTAAAATAAGACTACAGGAAGTAAAGAAAGGGGAAAAACTATTGAAAAAATTGTGAAAATAGTTATAAGATATGGATTAGAATGTATAAGATAAATATGAATTGAGTTTATGTATGTATGGAGAAGTGATAACCTGGGGCCACGCTGTTCTCAAAAAAAGATATTTTATTTGTATTTGTATGTTTTGTGAAGACTTAAATAAAACTTTTATTTTTGTTTTAAAAAGAATCAAACCTAACTATTATAGAGCCCTTATAATTATAGTGTTAGAATCCTTGGTCCTGACATATGTAGATAATCTTTGACTTACAATCACATTGTAACTGGAATTTTGATCATAAGTCACTGCAGTTGTGAGTTGAGGCACTTACATGACTGGACCCATTGCTTTTACTGTTTTTACGATAATTGTTAAATGAATCATGGTTATAAATCAGAATCCTGGGGCCATTAAGTGATTCACACAGTAAATAACTAAATCAAAGTGTCCAAAAAATCGCATCACATGACTGTGAGACTCCACAATTGGTCATAAATGCAAGCCAGTTGCCAAGTGCTAAAAATGCAGGGATATGCTGGGGATAAAATGCAACGTTTTATGACAGCTGAAAGTCCTTTACAGGCCATCCATTGCTCTTTCCAAGATCCTATTAATTTTAAAAAGTCATTAAATGAATCATGGTAAGTTGACAATTACGGTACCTTTTAAAAACAATAGTTTTTCAGATATTGTTGAACTACATCCCCAACCTCGTCTTTCATTACCTATCTTGACTAGGGTTACTATGAGTTATAGTTTAATAACAACTAGGAGTCGTAATTACCATTATACATTGGTCAATTTTCACTTATCTCTGTCCTGCAAGATAAGTTGGTATTATTATGTTCATAGATTTGCAGAAAGAGTGTTAGGACACCAGTGGTCTTTGAATCAGAGGCTCATGCACCACAACTCAGGTTCTTAATTATCATATATTTCTTGCTGTCTTATAGTTTTACTGGCTTCGTACTCACTTCTTTTCACGTATTGCAAAAGAAGGGAGTATCAAAATATAGTGTGTGAATCATTATTAATTAACAATCCTTATTTGTACTACAAGCTCATACTTGAATGGGAGGATAAGGCCCAGAATACCTGCATTGTTTTGCATTTTGTTAACAGTAACTGCAGTTTGATCTTGGGGGGGTCATCCTCTTCTAGGATTACATTAGTCTTTTTCCACTGGATGATACTCAGCCATCAAAACTCATGCGCCTGCTCAGCTCCAATGAGGAAGACCCCAGTGTTCTGTCTAGCCCCAGTAAGTGGAATCACGGTGAGAAATCTTTTCTGGAACTTGCTTCATTCAGCTCATTCAGCTTGCTTGTTCTCTTCCCCCCCCCCCAAAAAAAAAAAAATGCTTAAGAGGGAACACTACAGAAAAAGAAAACCAGAAAAGGACGATCAAATGAAAAATTACTGTGACAGCAAGACTTTTACAGCATTAGTCAGAGCTTTATAGAGATGAAGGATATGATTGTTCATCATCTTGGAATCTTGCCCAATTTTTGTTGTTGTCATAGTATTTATAATTTCCTCGTATTTCATTATGCTGTCTTCTGATTTCCTTTTTCCTCTATAACTGTGCAATTTGGGAGTTTTTAATGTACTAATTCTTTCTTTCATTGAAGTGGTTTAAGATTTCTCTTTCTTCTCTACTGTAATAGCTATAGTAGTTTAATAAGGAAAAACAAAAGACAACAGCCTTTTTCACTCTATAACCAAGAGTAAATGGAGTGGGGGGGTTGCCATGACAGAATTGGAAGTGGAAAAGAAGACTGCCTTCCTTTCTAATTCCAATTCTGTCATGTCTCCCCTCCCATTTACTCTTGGTTATAGAGTATAGAGTATATAGGTCTACTCTATTTACCCTTGGTTATAGAGTCTACTCTCTGAAGCTGATCAACCAAGTTAATGGCCTAAGTGGAAATGGTTTACCTTAGCTTAACTGTGAACCATTTCAAAATTATCTGTGATTCGAAACAGATGTTTTCCTTCAAAAGGAGGCAACAGACGGGAATAGCAGAAAAGGCAGTTGGTGTAGCCTTGTCTAGACTCATCTGATAACATACAGCAGCCATAACAAGAATCATGATAATATTTTGCATTTATATTGGTCTTTCCCAAGCTAGTGTTTTCTAAAACTGCTGGGCTACAATTCTCATAATTCATAGCCCGTTGTTGGTCTTGGGAATTGTAATCTGGCATATCTGGAGGACAACCATTTGGCAAAGACTGATTTATATAATACCTGTTTAATACATTGTTTCACGTACCAGCTTCTCTGTAATTCTTCTGATAATCCCTAAATATTTATCAGCATTGTTATCTCCATTGTTATGAAGCTTGCTGTATGTTTATCTAATGGTGAAGTTTACTTCTGAAGGTTCCAATGGAATACTGTGAAATATTTTAATACTTTATATTAAAACTGATTGCATAATACCATCAGACATTCAGAATGACAATCTACAATTTGTTTAATAATGATAAAACAGAAATCCAGCAGCAACCTATTTTGGCCACTGAAAGTTCTGTAACTGATTGCCATAAAAAGGGAAGTGTTAGGAAATTCTGTTTAGGTAATCTCCTTGACTCCTTGAAATTAATAGGCACATGTAGACTTTAGAAAGAATGCAGTAGGTGCTATCACAAAATGGTTGCCTTTTGCAATGTCCAAAAACCTACTCATTGGAAGGCAAATTTGGGAAAGGGGTTCCTGTCAGATACTGCGCCATCTAATATTCTCCTGGCCACTGTAAGTGATTTGTATCACTGCAGCCATGTCGTTTTTTAAAGTGCTTATGAGTCTTAATGTGATTTAGATATTTATAAACATTAAGCTTGATGCTAACATACACACACACGTGCACACAAACACATCATTACAATTAAAAGTATCTAACAAAATTCAAGTTGGCAGAGTGCTGATTGGTCTGTAGAAATATATGGACATTACATTGACTAACCATGATTTGATAAAAAGTCTTCCTTGTTTAGTCTGTGTCTTCCTAGGTGAGTTTCTAGTTATGGAAATGGGTTTGTTTCTCTTCTTTTCAGCAGATCGCACAATGAGCACTTCGCTTTCTGCCTCTCAACTTCACACAGTCAGCATGCGCGATCCCCTCAACAGAGTTCTTGGTAAGTTCTTCAGCTTTTACTAAAAGTGTCAGGAATAAAATTTTCCCAAAAGGCCAAAAGTTTACTTTGGCCAGCAGCCCAGGGCTAAATAGGACCTTGATTAGAGAGATCTCAAATATTTCATTTTAGTCCAAAACCAGAAAAGCGGAAAGAAAGCATCATGTGCACTACAGCAAAATCTGTGTGACATCTAAATGCCAAAAAAATTATAACCAATTGTATTAAGCAGAGTTTGAAAGGTGCCATTTCGATCTGGAATTAAACAAAGAAGTAGTTTCCATAACCTAATTATTCCATGGCAAAGGTGCAGCAAAGAATTTTGTGATATCTTCTTCAAAATTACTGAGATGAGAATCAATACTGTACATAGTTTTCCAAATCACATGGCAAGCTGTGCTGGTCAGCAGAATTTTTTGTTGCTAGAAGTCAAGGACAAGAGGTTCCTATGCTGTATGCTTTGGGGTGTTAACAAAAAGTATCCATAACTTATCCTAACCAGTCAGTTCTACAGCCCTCCATTCACCCTTGTTATATAGGGCATGCAGAAATGTAGAGCTGGTACTGCTTTCTTGTTATAACAATGGAATTAAAGTCTAACTATTGTTTTAGAAAGCCTCTTTGAGTTTGAAATGCAAGCATGTATTTTGTTCATATTTTTGTCTGAATTCTGGAATCAGTGATAAAAGCTGGTCTCAAAAGTTCAATGAGTGATTTACAGAGTTTTAAATAGTGAAAGAAAAATATTTTATACTGTTAAACATCACAAGATGTTTAAAAAGCAGTAATACAAACCAATCGTTATTTGGAGAGGATAAAACTAAAATAGGGTAAAGAATGAAACTTTTAATTTAATAAAAATTTAGCTTTAGATTCATCAGAATGGCATTTTTAGAAATTCAAATATACAGTACTTAGAATGAAAATCGCTGCAACTTTGCTTTTACCGATAAAAAAAAATAAGTCTCATTGTTGAGTCCACCATCCTCCAAACTAAAAAAAAATGAGGGATGACTGTTTTACCACAATAAACTAAGATAAATTTTACTAACATCTTTTCTTTGCAAGCTATTACTTCTGAAAAGTACGTAAAACCTTGTGTCTGAATTGAAAAATCCTAGTACCTAACATTTTGAATTGGTGTCTTAATATAGCATTCATGCCAAAGAAAGAATAAATAAAAGAAACTCTTCAATGTAATGGATGTCAAGTAACTGCGTGTAAGCAGAGTTGTTAAAAAAAAACATTTCACTGACTTATTTCTGAATCAGTGTTGCACGAACTTATACTTTGTGAGATAGAACGGTGATCCAAGAAAGCTATTTTAAATCTGAATTCTACATCAAATTCATTGTTGTGGCTTCACACCAGTTGTAATTTTTTGAAAACAATATGGAATTACTAATCCAGCAGGTGGCAACTCCTAGCCCCCTTAGTTGATCACAAAAAAGCTAAGCGGAATTAGAAATACCTAAGGACGCAGTGGCAAGCCACAAATGTATTTGTAATTACCAAAAATCAAGCTTGGCTCAAGAAAAGTTGAACATTTATCCTGACTTAGATGCCTCGTAGGATTATCTGCTGCTGTGTAGGTCACCCAAGGACAATTATTATTTATTTTCTCATATGCATTCTACTCCCCAGCCAACCTCTTCTTGCTGATCTCCTCCATCTTGGGAGCCAAGGCAGCTGGAACACATACCCAGTTTGTGCAGTGGTTCATGGAGGAATGTGTGGATTGCTTGGAACAGGGAAGCCGTGGCAGCATCTTACAGTTTATGCCTTTCACCATGGTAAGCCAATTCCATTTTTTATTAGGCAAGATGCTATTGTTCTTCAAACTTTCCTTGAGTGGGGATTCTTAATGGTGCCCTTTGTAGCATGCCCTTTGTAAATAGCCTCCCATTCAATATATATATTTTTCAATAATAACCATTCAGATTCTCTGCTACTTCCATCCAGACTACAATCCTCTGGTGAGGATGGGATGTTTTTTTCAAGCACAGTTACTTCCTAAATTTGCATTATAGCTTTTTGTGTTTTTGAACCCTATCTTAAAGTATCATTTCCAAAGCGATTTCTTCTGGATTTCATTGTTATTGGGGACATGGGCTGCTAAGGCACCGGCCATCACTATTTTGCAAATTTTCAGCATTTTGCAAATTGTAAGAATGTCTTCTTTGCATGCTGTTTGATTTTTCTGACATGAGAGGGAGTAAGCTGGCAGAAAATAATATTGAAAGCAAATGGAATGTTTTAAGTGGGGATCATTTGTGTATTACCTGAAACTAGGTCCATTGCAGAGTATTATTTTTGGGATAAACATGCAGTGAGTTGCAGAATAAAATTCATGATCTTTAGTTGTTAGAAAATGAAATGTATTACTTTTGTAGATGTTAAAAATGCAAGAAAATAAAAAATAGCATATCTTATCTATATACATCTTTTGTTATTACTAGAAGTGGTATGGAAATATAAATATTTATAACTACTTCTTGAATCTAAACACTTAAAAAAAAAATCAAACAAACCCAGTATCTTATAAAATCAATTAAGGGAGGAATACAATCATTTCTTTATTTTGAGGAAAAATGCTTCATAGACAGAGCCAAGCCTCAGTTTTATCTCATGGAAGACTGTGTTTTTCTATACAAACTATTATCTGAGGTTGTCTTGCACTCAGCATACTCTAGCCCTATAAGGTATAAACAGCATGCTCATACACACTGAGGATGCAAATATAACTCCCCCCCCCCCCCCGGCAAAAAAAAATATTGCGATGGGTCCTAGCTAATTGCCAGAATAAGGAGCTTTGCTAGAAAGATGCTCTCATAATCTTCATGATTAGAAATAGGTTTCACTAGTAAAACTAACTCACGTAGGCTCTTCACTCTTACTCACGTCTATAATTTTGGCCTTCCTCTTTATCAGCCATAAAACTCTGAATAATATGCAGTATGGGGCATATAAAACTCAGACTAAGCAAAAAGCAAGAAAAAAAGAAAAAACCCAGATCAGGAAATTCGTACCATTTTCTTTTAAAAATTCACACATAATTCTCTTTAATATTTTTAATAAGTAACAGCTTATTTTAACTATTAATACCTATGTTTCTATGATATTGGTCCAAGATAATAAATATTTACATATGCATTATTCAACACACATACATAAATTTCCAGAGCATGACATAAGGAATTCAACATTACTTATAGATAAGTGTTTTAGTTTTTACAGATTGATTTTTCAGAGAGATGTGGGCTACTTGAAGAAGGCCTTTTGCTACTGTATGCCTTTGGTCAACTGATTAATTTGTTATTCCTGGCCAGGTCTCGGAATTGGTGAAAGCATCAAATATGTCCAGCCCTAAAATCGTACTGGCCATCACAGATCTTAGCTTGCCTTTGGGCCGTCGAGTGGCTGCCCAAGCCATTTCTGCCTTATGATCCTCCTATTACCTTACCAAGGCCAGAGGCAAAATTACAAGAGACAGGAAACAATGGAGAAAACTCTTTTTCAAAGCTGTTCCACAGAAGCAGGAGCTGCACTTCTAAGAGGTAACGATGAAGCGCATAACCATGTTTAGCTTCGAAGTGCAATCCAGAACTACCCAACAGGAACTTGCCCGAATTGCTACTCCAAGTATTGAACTTTGTTTTGCTTTCAAATAGCATCACCCACAGTGCCAGTGACATCTCTCTTAAGTTGTTCATTAATATTTGTAGAGTAAAATAAAAATTATTTTGATTTGCCTTATTTTGTAAGCAATCTTTTCCTCCTATTCTCAAATGCCCAAAAGGATCTGCATTCTTGATCAACATGACTGGAATAAGATATTGGTGATATAAAATTTTAAGTTGACAAATTATTATTGGTTTCAAAAAACAGTTGCATATTCAAAAAATTGCATAGATCTTTATCAAAAAAATTTTTAAAAAAAATCACTAATATATTTGTTTTTGAAAAAGACCTGAATTTAGTAGGCTATCATTCTTTTCTTTCTGCCAACTTTCGTATTTTTATAGCTTTTGCAAGTCTGAATTGTTTTATAATGATAAAGAATAACCTCTTTCTGCTTTTTCTTAAATATAAATAATCCTCAACTTGCAACAGTTCATTTAATGTCTGTTTGAAATTACAACAGCACTGAAAAAAGTGACTGTTTTTCATATTGACAAGTGTTGTAACTTCCCCATAAAATCACATGATCCAAATTCAGATGCTTGGCAACCGACTCATATGATAGTTGCAATGTCCTGGGGTCATGTTTTTTTCGACTTTCTGACATGCATACTCTGGGGAAGTCAATAGTTTCACTTAACAACTGTGTGACAAACAGCTACAGTAATTCACTTATCAACTGCAAGAAAGGTCATAAAATGGGCCTAAACTCACTCAACAACTGTCTCACTTATTAATAGAAATGTTGAGCTTAATTGTAAGTTGAGAACTATTGTAGAATTATGTTTAAAACACAAAGCTGCTGAATTTGCTTACTTTGTATGACAGATACAAAGTTTAATGAATTGGTGAATTGATGAGTCAATTCTGCGAATTGATTCTGTGAAACACACACACGCCAGTGGTGGGATTCAAATTTTTGTACTAATGGTTCTGTGGGCGTGGCTTGGTGGGCGTGGCAGAGGAAGGATACTGTAAAATCTCCAGTCAGAAGTGGTATTTGCCAGTTTTCCTAACTACTCAAAATTTCCAGTACGGGTTCTCCAGAACTGGTCAGAACCTGCTGAATGCCATCTCTGACATACACACACACATATATATAAGCCACATATATGGCTTGAACAAAGCACACAACTCCATGTCCTCTCATAAGATTTACCAAACAGAATACTTGATTCAAAATAAGAACTTGTATGTAAATAGCATAATTGCCAGTATTATCAATTTCTTTCTTTTTGTAGAATTTGCATATCAACAGAATGATTTTCTAATTTAAAATGATACAAAACTTGTAATAATGTACTTCAGTATTAAATTTTATTACAGTTTAAAATTTTTGATCTAGCTTGAAAAAAAAACTCAAATTCCAATATAATTTGGAAATTTCTGAAGGTATTAGCTCATTTTAAACATGACAGTCATGAGCAACACAACATACCTCGTGTATTTTTTTTTAAATTTCTTTGGCAAGCAAGGAATACTATAGTTTAAAAAAAAATACATTGGTTAAAATAATTATTTACTAGTAAAACACTGCATCTAAAAGTGATTGTCTTGATCCAATAAGAAGTGTCTATTCAAGATATCATCTTAAGAATTCTATCACAAAAAACAGACAGGCATTAATAAAAGTATGCAGGATTGCTCATATTGAATATTGAGGTCAAGTATAGTCTGTTATGTGACACTTTGTGCAGAAAGTGCATAGGCCTAGTTCTAGGACAACTTGCTGCAGGAGAATTGCAGCGGGCCTTGACTTGCTTTGGGTTTGAACCTTCTAAAATTAGAAGTCCTTGTGGCAGGGGTGAGCCAGAGCTAGAATCCCAGCAGCCCTTCAGTCCACGTGGAGTGCAGAGCTCACCTGAGCCTCAGGGACTTTTAACTTGAAAAGGTTCAAACCTAAAGCAAGACACACACACACACGCACACCCCAATTCTGCAGCAAGTTGTCCCACAGCAAGTTGGCCACAATGAGTTGTCCCATTCTACCTAGGACCTTGCTCGATTTCATTCCGCCGTAGTTATAAGTTGTCATTTTGCAGCTGTGATAACTATGGATAACATGTATTAGGGTTTTTATTAATTGACTTTTTTGCTGCCAAGTACACCATATTAAAAGAATCTCCAGCTTTGCAAATACTGTACATGCCATGTTCTTTTCACTTCTGCTGTCTGCCTGGAGCCTGTCTGCTTCCTCTGATGATGATCTGAGATAGCAGCCAGCCTTCATGTTTGTAGAATGAGCTGATGCTCAGCTGCTCCTTTTTCTTCCCCCACCCCAGCAAATTAGGTATAATCTGACAGCTCCAACATCTTCCTAGTGATGATTGTATTTCAGTCTCTGTTTTGAAGCTGACTTTAAAATACACAGTAGGTCTGGTAGTCATAATACCTGACTTAGGTATTTCTTCTTCTTACTTCTCTGCTTCATCTCTGTGTTTTTTCCTACCACTAGTCTGATGCATTGTAAAATTCTGGTGTATTTCTAATCCTGCACACACACACTCTTCTATACATACAGGACATTTTTGTTGGTCCTATAATAAACCTGTGGCTTGTGTATTTTGTTCTCCAACCCACATTAGTATAAAAATCTTATTTCAGAATTCTGAACCCACAAATGAGACATGATTATTGTAATACTATTGTCCAATTTTATTTTCTATGTATGCTTGTTCAAGAACATTGTGGGTGTCATCATGTCTCCTGAATGTAGTCCTCCAACACGCAACCCCGCTGTAATTCAATTCGTGAATTGAATTCACATAAGTATTACATAAGTGCTGCAGAGTTTCCAGTCAGATTATACACATTTGATTGGTGCATGAGATCATCATATTTGCTACAGCAAGCAGGCCGGCAGGAGACAACTAGGCAATGGCCAACTCACAAGAAAAAGTTGACCAATCCCTAAAGAGGAATACTGCTGATCCAACCCAAATGAGGAAATTTAAAAGAATTGTGGTTTGAACTTGATGCAAAGAATAGCCTTTGACCTGGTTAGCTTTGGATGTATGAAGAACACGCTGCTCTTGGCCATGAGTTGAGCTTCCTTCCTGTTTAGTTGCAGAAGGAAGTCGTGGTTGGGCTTGAAATCCTGCAGAACATCAATGACAGCTTTGGGACTGGAGCTTGTGCCTAAGGAATATACTCAGGCTGATATAAGACTGTAATTAAATTAGACTGTAATGAAAAATGCTTACTTGCATCTTCCTTCAGATTTCTTGTGAATGAAATATTTAAAAATTAGATGATCAGTCTAATACTTGACTAGTGCAACTTCCTGGAGTTGGATGGCTTTTGAAAGATGAATGGAATGGTTATATATTAAGCAGTACTGCAACCAGAAATGCAACAGTTGATTGACAGTTGTGTTGGTTAATCAAAGATATTGGGATGTTTAAGATGTGATTAAAGCCACATTTGCATAGCCACTCTTTAAGGCTTGGTAAGTATAAATAGACACCAAACTTCCAAATACTGTTTCTCCCTCCCTCCCTCTTTCCTATATAGTAGCATTCTTGATAGAACTATTCTGCCCCACATTAAGTGATAGAGGGTTGGCGAAGGCCGATATCTGCAATAATCTTGAAGGCTTTGCATTGATTAATTGTACAAAGGTAATAAACTAACCAGAATAGACCAAGTGACAATTCCCATCTCCATTACTTAGGTTAAAACAAAGTACAAAGCACATAAATCCATAAACACGACACACGTCATGACACACAAACATGCACATACATGTACAAAGTGTATACAACAGCCCAAACAGAAATTTAAATCTTCCTTGCTAAAGAGCGCAATCTTACTGTTCATGGTTGAAGGGTAATTGGGTGAAGTTGGATCTTAATGGTGAATTGAAGAAAATTCTTCCTAACTGTTGAATCAACAATGACCTTAATTTATTCAGTGAACTAAAGTGCTGCAATATTTCATTTAATGTATTTAAATTGTACAACAAAACACTCAAAACCTTAATAGTGGGCAAAAAAAGCAAAGTGTAGCAGCTAGATAGGAGTAGGAATAATGATAAGAATTAATTTCAGTAATGGAGTGCTTTTTTGAGTGTTCACAGCTCATATTTATTCTCAGAAATTAATAATATTGAATAAAAGTTGTAAAATATGTAGTAATCATCTTCCTAATAAAAAATACAAGCTGAAAATGCACTGTTTCCTCCTTATCTCTTTTTTCCTCTTTATTTCTTCCATTTTGTGTACGATGTTTTTTGTTTTATTTTTAATTTTTTTATACTAACTGGTGAACTTTCAAATGGTTTTCTGCTTGTATTTTAGTAAGGTTCAAGTTTCAAAGTCAAGCAAGGTCAAGCCTGCTCAACAAGAATTCATTGGGGAATTCCTGGACCACAGGTGAAATTGAGAAATTGGGGGAAAAAAATCTTTAAAAATGCAGTGGCACTTCCTTTAACCAAGAAAGCTACTTGGACATATTCATGAAATCAGTAAGAATTAAGAGTAAAGAGTCTTTACTTTTAATTTAGTTGTTCTGTAAGTATCATCCATCTCTTTCTTCTTTTCAACAAACCTCCATTTATCTTCATTTTAAATTCTTCATCTTGTCTATGAAAGCAAGATGCAATTCTCCGGTATAATAATAATTTTCATGTAATGAGAAGTAATCATTCTGCTTTGGTCAGACCACACGCTCAAACATTGTGTTCGATTCTGAGCATCTCATATTAAGAAGGATTGGAAATTGGAAGAGATTCAGGGAAGGATAATGAGGTCAATCAGATACTAAGAAATTAAGATTGACCAAACTAAGTCTGGTTTGTCTTAAGAAAACTTGTTGGGAAAATATGTTAACACTCTTTTAATACCAAGAAGTCATGTAGAAGAAATTGAGACCTGTTCTTTCATGTTTCATGGATTTTAGTTACAGGAAGGGAGATTTAAATTAATTTTGGGAAGAATGTTTTAATGGAAACAGCAGTGGAACCACTTATTCAGAAGTGAGGGCCTCATTAGCTACATTAAAGTAAAGCCAGCCTTTTTATTTCCCAATATGTCTTTCTTTTATCAGTTAATGAATTGGCATCTATTTGTTGGTTTTCAAAAATTGGAGTAAGAAAAAGAGCTAGCTCTTTTGGAAAGATAAATGAGAAGTTTATATAACAAAGTGCTTGATTTGATGTTCTGTGATACAATTTATTTAACATTTTGAACAAATGTGCCTTGTAGACTCAAATTTCAAGTTGCCACTGATATATAATTTTGCAGCTTAGGCTTATAAAACTGTAGAAATATATTTGAGGCCTGATGGTTCCCTCAACAGGAATATTACAGATAATCCTAGAATTATTATCACAATTGGGACTAGAATTTCCATTGCTAAGCAGGTTGGTGGTTAAGTGAGTCATACCTGATTTTATGACTTATTTTTGCCACAGTTAAGCAAATCGCTTCAGTTCTTAAGCAAATCTGGTTTCCCCCATTGAAGCTGGCTGGGAAGTTTGCAAATAGTGAACATGTGAACCCAGGACACTGCAACAGTCGTAAATATGTTCTGCCTGTCAAGTGCCCAAATTTGTGTCATATGACCTACTATGCCATTGTATCTTGAAATGGTTGCTAAACAAATGTTTGTAAGTCGAAGACTACATATAGTTATACAAGTAGATCTTTTTAGTTATTATTCTTAGAAATCATTCAGAGTTGCAGATGGGGGTGGGATATATTGCTTCACAGTGCTTTACAGCCTTCTCTAAGTGGTTTACAGAGTCAGCATATTGCCCGCAACAATTTGGGTTCTCATTTTACTGACCTCAGAAGGATGAAAGACTGAGTTAACCTTGAGCCTGGTGAGATTCGAACTGCCAAATTGTAGGTAGACGGCAGGTCAGCAGAAGTAGCATGCAATACTTACATTCTAACCACTGTGCTCCCATGGGTCTTAACAAGTAGTAGTTATGATTTCCAGTCATCCCAGCAATCCTACAATTACAAGCTTGGCACTTGATGATTATAGCATTCCACAGTCACCATTTTCAACCTTCCCTGACAGCTTTTCACAAGCAAAGCCAATGGAGAAACCATCAAGGAAGGCTGCTAATTGCTCTTGATAAGTCACTCGCACAGCCCCATTGTGCTTGTGCCATGTCTTGCATTGTGGCTCACCTGGGACTTGCTTAAGGACCTGTAATCCTTGCTTTAACAATAAAAATCAGGAATGTTGGGATTGCCATTAAGTGATGCGGCAATGTGACATAGTGCTTTAGGACTGCATTGCTTAGTGATGAAAATTCTGGTCCCAGTTACTGTTGTTACAATTCCTGTATACTACAGGAAATTCATCTTTAATATTGTAAGGAAGCATTTTTCAACTTTGTCAACTTTAAGCTGTGCAATCTTTGACTTCCAGAATTCCCCACCCAATAGGGCCTGGTTGAGGGTGATAACTGCTGTGTGCAGAATGATGTGTTAGTGCTCACCATGCCGTTGCATGAAGCATCCAGACAGGTGTGTATGTGCTATGGAATGCAGATGAATATGCACTAAGGAGTATGAGATCTCCAGAACTGCATACTCCATAAATAGGCTCCTTGGGAGAAAAAGCAGTAGGAGCTGAAGCAATTTACAATCATGGAATGCTGCAACCATTATAAGTATGAGTCAGTTGCAAAGTGGATCTTGATCAGGTGGCCGTGTGGTGTCAATGTTCACATGATCATTGTGATCACTGGTCAGTGTCCACACTCAAACCCTTCTCAGCTACAGTGTTTCTAAGTCATCATTTCCCCATCCCTTTTTTAAATCTCCAAATGTAATAAGCTGCCCAGGCTGATTGAGAGTCAGGTAGCATACAAATTTAATATTTTATTATTACTATCTCACATTTTGCTAATAAAATGTTAAAGGGCATCTTATTCAACTCATTCACATCTTCCAAAGGTTAGACAGAAATTGTTTTCTGTCATCTTGATGAGGACCAAAATACAAGCAGCTATCAATCCTATCATCCAGGTTTTCTATAAAAATATTGAATAATACTGATTAGAATACAGATTCTTAAAGAACCTCACTATTGTTTTTCAAGACAAGGTAGAGTAATTAATTGTGATAAGCCAACCTGTTATGGATCTATTTTACCTCAGTGGCATCCAAATCAAAATGTCATGTGGAACTTTATCAAATGCTTTGCTAAAATCAGAAGACAGGTCACCCACAGCATTGCATTCACCAATCATTAAAAGAGATGAGATTTTGTATGCAATCTAATTTTGACAGAGTAATACTGTTTTTTACTAATCACAGCATTGTCTTCAACATGCTTACATTACAAATGGACTGTTTTATTTCCTGTTTTAACATCTTTCTGGGAATGTTAGGCTTACTGGCCTAATATTGTAAGAGCCTCTTTTTCCTTCTTTAAGAGAAGGAAGAGTCCATTGGCACTTCCCCAAGGTATCTCAGAGTTAATTAAAATCTTCAACCAGTTCCTCCATTATTCTAGAAAGCATTTCATCAGGGCATATATTTTTCATATGCATTTCAAATATACACGTACATACATACCCAGATGTACAGTAACTTTGAGAAAAATGGAGGAAGAAGAAATTCATATGCACAAAAATCCAACGCACATTCATCCATTCACCTTAGATCCTTTTCACAGGCACAATACACTACTTGATCTACTTGATCTCTTTTCAACCATTTATAAATAGCGGCCATAAGAAGTGTTCACATTTTCTTCACTGTAATAAATGTGAACACTTCTTACAGCACTGTTTATAAATGGATGGAAAGAGTTCAAGAAGTCGTACTTTATATATTTTCTTATCTTGTTGATCTTTCTAGTCCAATAGAATGTTGAAAATAAGTTATTCAGAACTTACTACATCTAACTATTGAACATTGTAGTGGCAAGAAGGGATGCACTGGGAGTTTTTCTGGAATGTTTCTTGCTCACCTGTTGGCTTCATGCAGAAGCCAACAGGTGAGCAAGAAACATTCCAGAAAAACTCCCAGTGCATCCCTTCTCTGTTCTTATCCCCCATCCATAACCCTAGATTGAATAGATACACTGCATATGCAGTTATGAGCAAGCTTTTAGGTGATGCAATTTTCTTGGTAATGTTCTTCTGACTTCCAGTTTCAACTTGTCAGGAGTTGGCTCATGTGCACACCCACCCTACCCTGTCTTGTGAAAACAAGTTCTGCTAGGAAGTGAGGCTTCTTTGGGCATCATCAGAGCCTGTGAAAAAGGGGGAAATGAGGAAAACATCTAAGAATTAACCTAGAAAACTATGTCAGCAACAAGCTGTATATTGGCAAGGAAGTGAAAAGAATTCCACGAAGCCTATTGCTGTTACAGTGATACATTTTGTGGCAAGCATACATATACAGTATGTTATTGAAATAACAAGTAACAGGATGGAGATAGTACTCAGTTGTCTACTGTATCTAATCTAGCACTACCAATTTGGAATTCTCCAGCTGCAGTAGATTACAATTCCCAACATACCTATCAGTTCCCTAGTGGTCTTCCATCCAAGTTTTAACTCTGTTTAGCTATTGCTAGTTTAGCCAAGGTTAACTAAGTATTGCCATCTTGAGTTAAGCCCAGACTTAGCTACAAAGTTGCTTGCATATTTGAATTACTGCAGAATTATTCTGAGGATAAAAATTATGTCCATGCTGCCTTTGGGCCCAGGGGAAAATATAAACAGTAAAATTAATAATCCATTTTAATAATCTGGAAAAGTATGGCAACTTAACTTTTCTGTCTTATTAATCGTTTACAGATAGTTTTAGCAATCCCCTTGCACAATCCCATCTGTTATCTGTTATTCCATTAAGCAACTGTCCATCTGTTATTTCTTGCCAATGCTATATATTTCATTGCATCAGAAACGTAAGTATACAATGAATTTTTAACAAGTGATGAAAATGACACAATGGAATCTCTTGATGAAATTCCTAATTGAAGTGGGGATGGAGGTATTATAGTTAGCCAATTCAGTTGATCCAGGAAAGAGCAAATTTTTTTAAAAAAGTAGTAAAGAGCTGAATGAAAAGTCAGCTTTCAAAAATAAAGCTTTTTTGAAAAGTGAAGCTTTTTAGAATAAAATAATTGTGAATGTAAATCTATTTTCATTCAATTGTAAAGCAGATCAAAAATAAAGTTTGGTAAAGCATTGATTTAGGATGCAAGAAAAGGAAAAATGCAATACCTTAAACAAAAGAATATATGCATGAATAATAATAATATATTATCCTCATTATGCGTGTGTGTAAATTATATATAACACAATGATATATAATAAGATATGATACAATAACATAATATTTATAGATTAGATGGCAACACAAGTTCTAAATTACCTGTCTTTGCGGTCATCTAGCTGTTATCTGGATTTCACACACTTGACAGCAGTAGTGTATTGAAATTATTTTCCAGCATTTAATTTCATCCACAGAAATATTTGTTACATTATGCCTTATTTCACAAAGCAGGGATTCATGAAGTATGGATTACTAGCCTTTGTGAATCACCATCAATTTAGAAAGTGTCACAATTTTTCAAAATCTAATCAGGCTTGCTTAAATAAATATTTATTTGTAAAAACTCATGGATTTCGCTCTTACTTTCCTATGCAAGTCTGTAAGCAGCTGTAGCGTCATATACTTGAGAAGCTCTGGGGTACATAAATTCAAATGTAGAGAGTACTTTTTTTTTTTAATCCAATTTTATTCTCAGTGAGTTTTATAGATGGGGGTACAGGGTTGTGTCAATAATGACTTAAGGGTATACAGCACCCCTGGGTCATACTGACTGCTGGCGCCATCTCCTGTCAATGCAAAGACTTGCATTTTTAGAAGAATTTGGAAACTTTGGTAGCTAGTGCTCATTCATTCATTTATTCATTCATTCAATTTTTATAGCTGCCTTAGTTAATGACTCCAGGCAACTTATAATTACATTTGTTTTCATATGTTTTTGCAGGTATTTATATGTATGCTATTTAGGTTTCTTCGGGTATTTTCCCACGTCTTAATATTTGTGCTTTTATTATAGCAACGTTTCGGCAGAATCTCAACTACCATCATATATATATATATATATATATATATATATGTATCCTTGGTTATTTGGGTTTTTTCCCATGTAAGATTGGAAGTATCTAGGCAAGTATCTAGGAAGTATCTAGGCAAGGTTTAGATGAAGTCTCATTCATCATCTTCAGGCTTGGTCTTCAGCTCTGTGCTTCTCAGAGTGATGTGAGCTTGCAGCTGCTTCTTCCTTTTAGCTGCTAGTGGGGGTGTGACTTGATTGGGTGGGGGGTTGGCTGTGTTCTGATTGGCTGGAGGCGTGTTCTGTTCAGATGGGGGCTTGGTTGTGCTCTGGTTAGTCTTAGTTGCTGGGGGATTTGAGCTGGTGAGCTGTGATCTTGCTGTTTGGCTTCGAGTTCGTGGTTGTGCTGCATCTTCATGGTGGGGGTCAGTTCGCTTCATGTATGGCTCAGAGGTGTTTGAAGTGGGTAGTGATGCAGCTGCAGTGTGGCTTCTGGTCCGTGGTCGTGTCTCATCTTCTGTGTGGGTGTGAGTCTGCTTTCTACGTGGAAGTGTGGTGGTGGCATTTTGTGTGGCTCTCAGGGGTGTGGGTCTGGTGTCATTCTTCATGTTAGGTACTTGTCTGTTCATGAGGGTGGGTTTCCAAATGGCTGGTAGGCGGGAGGTATCATCTCGTTTATTCATGCTGTGTGGGCGTTTTTCTATCTCTATGGCTTCTCTGATTATTCTGCTGCTGAAGTGTTCGGTTTTGGCGATAGTTCTGGTATTTTTAAAGTCAATCTCATGTCCTGTGGCTTTGAGGTGTTGGACCAGGGAAGAGGTCGGTTCTTCCTTTTTGATTGAGTTCTTATGTTCTTCAATGCGTGCACTTATTCTTCTGTTAGTTTGTCCAATGTATGTGGTGGGGCAGGTAGTGCAAGGGATTTCGTATTCTCCTTGATTTTCTAACTCGATTTTGTCCTTAGGGTTTCTTAGGATGGTAGATATCTTTCTGTTTGTGCAAAATGCTGTCTTAATGTTGTGTTTTTGGAGGATCTTGCTGATTTTGACTGATTTTTTATATATGGGAGGAGGGCTTTACCATTCTCTTGTTCTCTGTCTTGGATTTTGGTTGGGGTTTCTTTTTGGATTAGGTGGATGATCTTCTTTCTTTGGAATCCATTGGCTGTCAGCACGCTTGTGAGAGTGTGTAGTTCGGTCTCTAGGTGTTGTTCGTTGGCTAAGCATTTTGTTCTGGAGATGAGTGTCTCAGCTACGGAATTGATCTGTGCTGGGTGGTGGTGTGAGAGTGCATGTAGATAGCGGTTTGTATGTGTTTTCTTCTGGTAGATGGTGTGTCCTAGGGAGCCACTGGATTTTTTGTACACCAAGACATCTAGGAAGGGGAGTTGGTTGTTCTGTTTCCATGGTGAATTGTATTTTGGGGTGTAGGCTGTTGACGTTTGTGAGGACGTTGCTCAGTTTTTCTTTCCTGTGTGGCCAGATTATGAAGGTGTCATCTACGTATCTGAGCCAGAGTTTGGGTTTGTGATCATATTTTTCTAGAGCTTGTGTTTCAAAGTGTTCCATGTAGAGGTTAGCGATGACAGGTGAGAGGGGTGATCCGATGGGTGCTCCTTCTATTTGTTTGTATTTTTGTCCATTGTAGGTGAAGTATGTATTGGATAGGCAGTGGTTGGTCAGATCTAGAATGTGCTTGGGGCAGTTGTATTTGTTTTGGATGGCTATCAAGGCTTCTTTTATTGGCACTTGGGTGAAGAGGGATATGACATCGATGAAAATCAGCAAGATCCTCCAAAAACACAACATTAAGACAGCATTCTGCACAAACAGAAAGATATCCACCATCCTAAGAAACCCTAAAGACAAAATCGAGTTAGAAAATCAAGGAGTATACGAAATCCCTTGCACTGCCTGCCCCACCACATACATTGGACAAACTAACAGAAGAATAAGTGCACACATTGAAGAACATAAGAACTCAATCAAAAAGGAAGAACCGACCTCTTCCCTGGTCCAACACCTCAAAGCCACAGGACATGAGATTGACTTTAAAAATACCAGAACTATCGCCAAAACCGAACACTTCAGCAGCAGAATAATCAGAGAAGCCATAGAGATAGAAAAACGCCCACACAGCATGAATAAACGAGATGATACCTCCCACCTACCAGCCATTTGGAAACCCACCCTCATGAACAGACGAGTACCTAACATGAAGAATGGCACCAGACCCACACCCCTGAGAGCCACACAAGATGCCCTCCACCACACTTCCACGTAGAAAGCAGACTCACACCCACACAGAAGATGAGACACGACCATGGACCAGAAGCCACACTGCAGCTGCATCACTACCCACTTCAAACACCTCTGAGCCATACATGAAGCGAACTGACCCCCACCATGAAGATGCAGTACAACCACGAACTTGAAGTCAAACAGCAAGATCACAGCTCACCAGCTCAAATCCCCCAGCAACTAAGACTAACCAGAACACAACCAAGCCCCCAACTGAACAGAACACGCCTCCAGCCAATCAGAACACAGCCAACCCCCCAACCAATCAGAACACAGCCAAGCCCCCACCCAATCAAGTCACCCCCCACTAGCAGTTAAAAGGAAGAAGCAGCTGCAAGCTCACATCACTCTGAGAAGCACAGAGCTGAAGACCAAGCCTGAAGATGATGAATGAGACTTCATCGAAATGTTGCCTAGATACTTCCAATCTTACGCGGGAGAAAACCCAAATAACCAAAGATCCACATACAAGTACCCGCGAGAACCTCAGAAAATAAATATATATATATATATTCTTAAGTTTTCGCGGGTACTTACATATATGGCATTCAGCTTTGTTCGGGTATTTTCCCAAGTCATTGTAGTTGTGCTTTTAAAGTTGTAGCAACGTTTCGGCAGAATCTCATCTGCCATCATCAGGTTTCTGTATAGTGTTCATCTGGTGAACAGGGATACATGATCTGGTATACAAATGAACACTATACAGAAGCCTGATGATGGCAGATGAGATTCTGCTGAAACGTTGCTACAACTTTAAAAGCACAACTATAATGATGTGGGAAAATACCCGAACAAAGCTGAATACCATACATGTAAGTACCTGTTCAGATATGTAGATGAGACTTTCGTAATTTGGCCACACGGCAAAGAAAAACTGGACAACTTCCTCACACATCTTAACAACCTACACCCCAAAATACAATTCACCATGGAAACAGAAACCAACAACCAACTTCCCTTCCTGGACGTCCTAATTTACAAAAAACCCAATGGCTCCCTAGGACACATCATCTACCGGGAAAAACAACAACACACCAACCGCTACCTAAATGCACAATCCCATCACCACCCTGCATAGATCAACTCCATAGCGAAGATCCTCATCTCCAGAACCAAACACCTAGCTGACAAAAACCACCTGGGAACAGAACTACACACCTTCACTAATGTATTAATTTCCAATGGATTCCAAAGAAACACTATCACCAATCTAATCTGAAAAGAGACACCCCCAAAAAACCAAGACACAGAACAAGACAACAGTATCGCACTCCTCCCCTACATCAAAGGTACCACAGTCTAAATCAGCAAAATTCTCCACAAACAATATCAGGACAGCCTTCGGCACTGACCAAAAAATAGCCAACATCCTAAGAAACTCCAAAGACAAGATCCAACTAGAAAATCAAGGAGTTTATGAAATACCATGCAACAATTGCCCAGCCACATACATTGGATAAACCAACAGGAGAATAAAAGCATGCATCGCAGAACACAAAAACGCAGTCAGAAGAGAAGAAAATACTTCCTCCCTCTTCCAGCACCTTAAAGCCACAGGATATGAAATTAATTTTGAAGGAACCAAATTAACATCCAACACAGAACACTCCAGCAAGAGAATAATCAGGGAAGCCATTGAGATAGAGAAACACCCCCATAACATGAATAGACGGGACAATACCTCCCGCCTACCATACATCTGGAAGCTAGCTCTCGCCAACAAATGAATCCAAGCCATGAAAACCAACACCAGACCCAAAACAACATGGGACACCACCGCCAATCTCCCTCATCAGACCAGGCCCAACCCCATGCTATAAACGAAGGACAACCACCATCCAGAAAACAGATCATGGCTGCTTCGCCCACTGTCGCACCCCCTGACCCCAAAACCAAACAAGCTGACACATGCCAGGAACACAGACCCAGACCCCAAACTCGAAACCAGACTAAAACCCATCACAGCCACTCACTCAGAATATCACATCAGAAAACTCAGAAAATTACACCACAAGAACTCAAGAAGTTGCAACACAGCAAATGACCCAGATATCACAGCACAAGACCAAGGATATCACAGCAATAAATTTCACAAGGTCATCGCACAACCCATTATCCAAGCCGTTACTACACAGGAGGCTAATGGAAAAGAGATCAAAACACAACGACCCAGGAGATTACAATGCAGGACCCAGGATACCACAACAAAAGAACTCGCAAGCCCATCACACAACCCATTACCCAAGCAGTTAAAATACGAGAGGCTAATGGAAAAAAAATCACTACAAAACAAATGACCCAGGAGATTACAGCACAAATTCCAGGTTATCTCCACAACAAAACTCACAAGGCCATCACACAGCCCATTATACCAACATCAACTCCATCAACTAATTTAGAGGCAGCAGTGCAGCCAACCAGCCCAGCACACCAGCCCCCCCCCATATTTATAGGGAGACGGCAGCTCCGATCACACACTGCTTGCACTGGCACAAAGCTGAAAATACCAGCCTGAGGATGGTGAGTGGGACCTCGCTGAAATGTTGCCAAGATACTCTTAATATTACATGGGAAAAGACCCAAACACACCTAGACCTACATACCTGTACCCGTGAAAATCTACGAAAACAATATATATATATATATATATATATGTGTGTGTGTGTGTGTGTGTGTGTGTGTATGTATGTATGTATGTATATATATTATATATAACAACCAAAAAACTAAAACATTTAAAACAATAAAAACAATAGAAACATCAAAGTAAATGCATGTTGCAGTCAAAATATTTGGCCTTTTGGCAGTACAGCTGGGAAATATGGCCCTTACCACATTCAGGATCCCTGGCTTAGGAACATAGCCAGCTTTAGGGCTATACTTTACTTGGCTTAGACTAAACCCACCATGGTTTGAATAAATCCATTTCTGTTTTTGGAGATCCTAGTACCCCAGGGCTTAAAAATTGCTGTGCTATAATGCACACTTCAAATCCAAGAATACACTAAAGCAGAAGCTTGTCCATCCCAAGGATAAAACATCCAGACAGAAACTGAGCAACGTAGTATATGCAGTACAATGCAGTGAGCCATATGCAGATCTATATATTGGGGAAACTAAACAACCACTTCATAAACGTGTGGCACAACATAGGATAACAAATACAGTCCATCTGCATTTAAAAGACACAGGCCACTCTTTTGAAGACAACAAAGTCCATATTTTGGGTAGGGAGGATAGCTGGTTTGAAAGAGGTGTTAAAGAGGCCACCTATGTCAAAATTTAACAGTCCGCTCGCAACAGAGGGGGTGGAATATGACATCATCTATCTCCAAACTACAACACAGTCCTTTCAGGTTCCACACCCATTTGATCACTCAGATGACCCTAACGACACAGACAAACCTCCAGGTGACCTTAACAACCCATTAAAAGAATGGAAATCCTTCTATTCCTCACCATCCAGTCAGCACTGAAGAAGCTTCTTGGATGAGAAGCAAAATATCTTCAAAGAAAAACCAGAAAGTCCAGTTGTCTCTTGAAAAAAGCACCTTTGGGATAACCATGACCTGCATGATTGAGAATCTCCATAGACTGCTGTGCTAAAAGATTTCAAAGGGATGTTCTTATGTCTTTTTTTTTCCATAAGAGGAAAGAAGAAAAATGAAGCAGGAAAAACTAATAAGGTTATTTGTGGACAGATAGGCTTACATAACAAAAACCTGTAATATTTTAAAAGACTTCACATTAACTAACTTTTTTTTTAAGTGAAGTTATCACTGGGAATTCCTGCTGAAAGAAGAAGAGGGAAAACCAGGATGATTAAGCTTGCTGGACAAGTTAGTTTAGGCCAGTCACTGTGATGACTCAGGATGGGATGCAAAATAAACACAGCCACAAAAAAACAGGTAAAGCTCCTTTTATTCTTTCACTTTGCTTCCAAACTCCAAATATCCTTGACTGGAGACAAAAAACTCCCACATGAGCAGTTACAAGAAGGAAATGCTGTTTAAACTAAAAATGCATATAAATTATGCAGGTAAGATAGGGCTTGAAGACATCCACAGATATCAGAACACACATTGGGAAGGACGCCAACTTAGAGAGGAACAATAAACTAGAGATATTTCCACGCTTTGTTTCCAGCACTGGCCCATATGCATGTCTGTCCTCTTATCCAGTTGTCACAGCTGCAGCCCATGAAGAGAATCAAGGCCTTCTCTTCCTCCATAGACCATGTCTCTCCCTTATCCTCTCCTCTCTGCGTGCCCTAGGATGGAGAGAGGATGGGTCTGGGTCCTCCTCTGACTCCCAGCCGGCCTCTGCCCTTCCCCAGCCTCCTCCACAACCTCCAGAGCCACACTTCCACTCCCTCCTTTCCCTCAGAGTCAGTCTCCACTGGGGGCATGACAGTCATTTTTAGCCTATCCCAGTCCCACAAATGTCTTATTTTAGAAGGGGGGATGGGAGGCAGAAGAGATATGCCTTCCTTAACTAAGGGGTATGTGTCTGTATCTCTGTGTATATATTGCTATGTGTGTATGCACACACACACACACACACACACACACTTGCATATATTACTAAAATTCTCTTTCTTGTATCCTTTAATTGGACAAAATAGTGCATTTTAGGACAATAAGGTGCTTCCAATGTGCTAACTTATAAAAGGTGTCCAAAATCTGGAGCCTACCACTTCTGTGGATTCAAAATTTGGCAATTTTTATAAAATGTTTTATGTCTCAAAAATTATCATAAAACGAAAAACTTCCGGTTTGTCGGCTTTGGCAGCGCAGGGATTCGCAATCCTGTGCGATCCTGTGGTGCTAGCTGTCTTGGTGCCTCTGATCCTGATGGGTCTGGAGGCTAAGGCTGCCCCAGAGGCAGCCGAAGACAGGGGGGAGCCGGAGTGGGGTTTGGGGGTGTTGCAGACCCCCTCCCCGGCCGGCAAAACCCCCTTTTCTCAAGACGGTGGAGCAGCGGTCTGTAATGGCCGCCACAAAGAAGCCGGCAGCTGGGTAAGACTGAGCAGGAGGAAGAGGGGAGAAAGTTTACAAGAGAAAGTTTTTTGGCTGACCCAGGACTTTAAGAGACGCCTAACATTCTAAAAACTATGACTATTTTTGAACAATACTTTGTTCCCAAAGGAGAATCTCAAGCGGCAAATTTGAGGTGCTGAAAGGGAAAGTTTACTCTCCTTCCCTATGGAATCAACAAATGGCCATTGAGAAATCTGTCTTTTTATAAAAGAAGAATAAAGAAAAGATTTACAATGGCTTTATCTGTTGATGAACTTAGAAAGGAATATGGAAAAATAAAAAAAGAAGGCAAGGATGCTGTGAAAGAAGCCTTCCTTTTTTTTAGAAATGGCGCTTGCTATTTATCAGCAAACGCAACAACAGATGGAGGAAACAGAAGAAAAAGAAGACGCCATCTTCAATGAATCTCAAAACTTAATTAAGATAGAAAGGAGAAAGAGAGGAAGGAAAATGAAGGACTTAAGACTTAAAAAAACACCCAAGAAAGAGAAAAATAAGATGCAAAATCAACACAATGTTAGTAAGTAAAAGAAAAAAGGAATACAGCAGAGAGGGGAAGCTAAAAAGGCGGAAGGTGGGGGGGGGTAAAAAGGCCAGGTGGGATAAGAAAGAAAGAGAAAAGGGGGGGAAAAGACACAAAGGTATGAAACAAGATGGGAAAAAGGGAATTTTTTTTAGGGATAAAGGGTAATGTATAATTTTTTTAAAAAAGATTCTGCAAGGTACATAAGATGGTATTGTAGTATTTGTATTAGAAATAGAAAACCAGAATGTTATAAGAATTAATGAAATATTAAAATATTGAAATGTTTAGTAATATAGACTTTAAAATTCAACAAAATATTAAAAGAAATGTTTAACATATTGAGTTTAATTGAAGAATTTAATTGATTGTTATATTGATGTTACTATAAATTTACTATTGTAGCGTTTGTTTTTGAAATAGATAATTGGAATGTTACAAGATTTAACATTTAGATTTATTATTTAACTATATTAATAATTTTGGATTTATTATTCTTTCCTCTTTTTAAAAGTTAGCTGGTAGAATGTACTAAGCAGAATCAGATTGGGTAATGGGCGTTATTCTAAATATTAATTTAGGGGGAGGATAGAAACTGATCATACTCTGATCAGTGATTTCAGGAGAAATCTTTTTTTTTTTGTAAGGAATGAGATAAATGGATAATTTGGAAAATGGACAAAAGATACAAATACAATTATTTAAATTAAAATGAATTAAATAAAATAGAATTAAGAAGAGTGAAAAGCGGGGAGAAGTTATATAGAAGATATAGAATGGTAAATAAAATAGGTAATGGTATATAAGATGAGCACGAAGCTAATTGAAGTCCATATAAAGAGAGGTAATCTGGGTCCAAACTACTTTCTTAAAAGAAGTTTTATTATTGTGTGTTTTGTGTGTTCATGTTTGTTTGAGAATTAATAAAACCTCGGAGGAATGTTGGATGAGAATAATGGTAACCAAGTCAGAGAGAAATGTAGATGACGATTATAAATTGTATAAATATAGGAAAAAATAATAATAATAATGAAATTGAATAAGAGTAAAGAGAAATAATGAGAAATTTGCCAAGAGATATTTATATATTCACATGGAAATGGTGTAAAACAGAATTATGTTGTATAAAATAATGTCTTATTTGACTTGTAAAATTTATAATGGAAAAAGGGTTTATGTATTCAATGGTTAATGATAGTTTGGTTGTCTTTAAAATTAATAAAATTTGTTTCAAAAAAAATTATCATAAAACAATTTATGACATAATAAAAAGTCTTAAAATCATCCTGTGTTGATGTTTGGCATGCAATACCATTCAACACACACTTTTTTCAAAGCAAATACAGCTCTGAATATCTCCCTAAATTTTTAAGAACTTTTCAAGTATATTAGAAGTGCTGTCATTGTTGAAGGTATTGAGGAATCTGGTAAGGAAATGTCTCTGAAATGACATGAGATTATGGGTTATCTAGTATATTTAATAATCAGAGAGGAACCTGATATATAGTACTATGAAACAAACATAGTACTGGGTAGAACTGTATATATTTTCACCAATACTGCTGGGCCCATGACCACAAAATGCTGGAGCACATCATTTGCATATTGTAAATGGCTGTTCTATGATTGGCCACCTTCATCTCAGCTGCCATTTTGCAAATGGGCAAGGCTCCTATAGCATAATTCTCTGAACACCTGCCACATGCTCTTAACATTTCCAAGACAGGTCCAAATGTTGCCTTCTTCCATCTAGGCTTGTGTTTTACAATCTTGGCATATTTAAGATGTTTGGACTTCAACTCCCAGAATTCTGCTGGCTGGGGAATTCAGGGAATTGAATTATAGATCTTTAAATTGCCAACATTGAAAACACTGATCTAGGCACTATTTCTAGTATTCATTCTTTTACTAACAAATTCTTTTCCACAGTTGTTACTTCAAGGGATAAAACCGGGAAAGTTTCTTTTAGGGAGTTGCAAAATACAAAACAATTGCTCTCTGGGCATACATAGTTTTAAAAATATTGTAGGAAGCCCACCCACCCCTCTCAGGATTAAAATATTCTTTATTCTTAACATTAAAAGAGGAAGGATAGAATATTTCTCCAAAGGAAAGCGGAGAAAGCTGTTAAAGGGAACTTTTTTTTTTCTTCACTCTCCCACCCCATAGAAACAGCAGATGAAGATTTGAAATTTATTTGGGCACTGAAGGTGAATTATTTTGAAAGTTGAAGCCAAGAGACAAAAGACTTTTTGGACATTGGACTTAATAATTTAAGAAATCGGAGAACCCTTATTGGAGGTATGGATTTCTGATCATTTAAAAAAAAAAATGTTGTTGTAAGTGGGAAAGGAGAGGAAAAAAAATTGGAGCAGAAGCTGAAAAAGGAGGAGATTGCCTAGAATCCCAAAGAAAGGAATATGGTAATTGGACCTCTTTGATTAAACAGTAACCCCAGAAAGAGAAATAGAAGAAGGAAGAAAAGTATTAATTTTTGGAACTTTTTTTGAATTATTTTTGATTAAAAATACTTGGGTGGTTATTTTGGGAAAAAATTCCCTTTTCATGATGGCATCGCTTGTGGATGAACTAAAGACTGAATATCAAAAATATAAAAAGGAAGAACAAGATGGAAAAGATACTTTGGGCACTCCATTTCAATTTTTAGAAATGGCGTTATGCACTTATGAAAAGTTGACTACGCAGCAGAATGGCTGGGACAAAGAAGAAGAGGAAGAAGAAGCCATCTTTGATGAACAATGGGTTTTTTCCTGGGAGGAGGAGAAAGAGGATAAGAAAAAGGGGATTTTAAGGTTTGAAAAAACAACCAAAAAAGAGAAAAATGAGAGGAAAGGTGGATGCAAGGTTAGAAAGCAACGGAAAGGGAGTAAGAAAAGGGAGGAGGAGAGACAAAGGGGTAAAAAGGGCAAGGAGAAGAATAAGCAAGAGAGAAAGGGGGGGAGGAGAAGCCACAATGGTGGGAAGCAAGATTTAAAGAAAAAAAGCTTATTTAGAGACAATGGGTGAATCTAATTGAAAAAAAAAGGGATTCTGGAAGGTACATAAGATTGTGTTTTCATATGTGTATCTAGAGCAGAATGTTTAAGATATAAATGAGTATTAATATATATGATTAGTTTTTTTTCTTTTTAAATGATATGGATAGTGGTTATATAGGTTTTTTCTTTAGTTATTGACCTTTCTTATAAAATTTATTGTGTAATTTTAGAATGTACTAAACAGAATCCCAAGATAAATTAAGTGTTATATGAAGTACTTTTAAGCGTATAGGATTATACACTTATACAATTAGTGTATAGGAGAAGTATAGTAAAAGAAAAAAGATGAATGAATAGCTGGAAATAGAACAGACAAAGAATGATATTGAAAATGGTAATAAGATATGGAAGGATATATAAAGTGAATATGATGTGTGAATTTCATCTGTGTGAAGAGTTTTAACTCGGGATCAAGCAGCCTTCAGAAAAGATGTTTTAGGTTTTGTTTTGTTTTGTATGTTCTGTGTTTTGTATGTTGATAAAAGGCAATAAAATTTTAATTAGCAATGAGAATATTTCTCCAAAGGAGAAATAGAGAAAACATGTTCTTAAAGGCAGAAAGCAGCCCCAGTCTTTCTAAATAGCCTCCAGTAGAAGTTTCAAGTCTTTAGAGATGGCTATTTTGTACCCATTAAGAAAGACTGGGCAAATCTATTGATAAACAAACACCTTCAGCTCCAACTGATGGGTTTAAGAAGGATAGGACATGATCTTAGGACATAACAGGATTAACCTATATGTAACTGGCTGACCAACTGCACTCAATGAATAGTCCTCAATGGAACTGCAACTACATTGAGGGAAATGTAGTCCTCAATGGAACTGCAACTACATTGAGGGAAATATGCAGTGGGGTACCCCAAGGCTCTGTTTTTGGCCCAGCACTCTTCAACATCTTCATCAATGATTTGGATGAGGAGATAGATGGAGAATTAATTAAATTTGAAGATGACACCAAGGAATAGCCAACATTCCAGAAGACAGGTTTAAGATTCAGAAGGATCTTCGCAGACTTGAACATTGGACACTATCTAACAAAATGAAATTCAATGGTGAAAAAAGTATGGTTCTACATTTAGGCAAGAAAAATCAAATGCACAAGTACCAAATGCTCAATAATACTAGAGTGAAGGAGATATTGGAATCCTAGTGGACAATCAAATATGAGCTAGCTACAAAAAATATATAGCTACAGCTACCAAAAAAGCCAACACAGTTCTAGGCTGCATTAAAAGAGGGATAGAATCAAAATCATGTGAAGTGTTAATGCCACTTTATAATGCCTTGGTAAGGCCACACTTTGAATACTGCATCCAGTTTTGATCACCACAATGTAAAAAAGATGTTGGGACTCACGAAAGTGTACAGAGAAGAGCAACAAAGATGATTAGGAGCCTGGAAGCTAAAACATAAACAATGGTTGCTAGAATTGGGTATGTCTACTTTGACAAAAAGAAGGACTAGGGGTGACATGATAGCAATCTTCCAATATCTCAGCGGCTACCACAAAGAAGAGGGAGTCAAACTATTTTCCAAAGCACCTGAAGGCAGGACAAGAAGCAATGAATGAAAATTGGTTTCCAGTTTTTGCGTGGCTTCGGGGCAGCAGGAATTCGCAACCGCTCGCGATTCCTGCTGTGCTAGCCGCCGAGGTACCCCCAATCCAAATGGGTTAGGGGGATATGGCTGCCCTGTAGGGACAGCCAAAGAGAGAGGGGAGCTGGACAGGGGGTTGGGGATGTCGCAGACCCCCTCCTTGTCCGGAAAAACCCCTTTTTCCCAAGGCAGTGGAGCAGCGGTCAGCAATGGCCGCCACGAAGAAGTCTGCCACCAGGTAAGATCGTGCTAGAGGAAGCAAGAAAAGTGAAAGTGCTGGCTGAGCCGGGTCAATCAACATCCTTTAAATTCGCTGGAACTGAGTTGTCTAAATTGCTGGAGGATACATTGTATCCCTAAGAAGATCGAAAGCGGCGGAGAAGCTGTTAAAGGGAACTTTTTTTTTCTTCACTCTCCCACCCCATGAAAAAAGCAGAAGAAGATTTGAAATTTGTTTGGGCACTGAAGGTGAAATATTCTGAAAGTTGCTTGGACATTGGACTTAAAAATTTAAGAAATTGGAAAACCTTTATTAGAGGTATGGATTTCTGATCATTTAAAAATTGATGTTGCAAGTGGGAAGGGAGCGGAAAAATATTGGAGCAGAAGTGGAAAAAGGAGGAGATTGCCAAGAATACTAAAAAAAGAAATGTGGTAATTGGACCTCTTTGATTAAACAGTAACCCCAGAAAGAGAAATAGAAGAAGGAAGAAAAGTATTAACTTTTGGAACTTTCTTTTTGAATTACTTTTGACTAAAAATACTTGGGTGGTTGTTTTGGGGAAAGTTTTTCTTTTCAGGATGGCATCGCTTGTGGATGAACTAAAGATTGAATATCAAAAATATAAAAAGGAAGAACAAGATGGAAAAGATACTTTGGGCACTTCATTTCAATTTTTAGAAATGGCGTTATGTACTTATGAAAAGTTGATTACGCAGCAGAATGACTGGGACAAAGAAGAAGAGGAACAAGAAGCCATCTTTGATGAACAATGGGTTTTTTCTGGGGAGGAGGAGAAAGAGGATAAGAAAAAGGGGATTTTAAGGTTTGAAAAAACAACCCAAAAAAAAGAAGAATGAGAGGAAAGGTGGATGCAAGGTTAGAAAGCAAAGGAAAGGGAGTAAGAAAAGGGAAGAGGAGAGACAAAGGGGTAAAAAGGGCAAGGAGAAGAATAAGCAAGAGAGAAAGGGGGGGAGGAGAAGCCTCAATGGTGGGAAGCAAGATCTAAAGAAAAAAAGCTTATTTAGAGACAATGGGTGAATCTAATTAAGGATAAAAGGGGGATTCTGGAAGGTATATAAGATTGTGTTTTTATATGTGTATTTAGAGTATAAAATTTATTGTGTAAATTTAGAATTTATTAAACAGAATCCCAAGATAAATTAAGTGTTATATGAAGTACTTTTAAGTTAGGGTAAAGGCGTCACTCCAAATAGTGTATAGGAGAAGTATAGTAAAAGAAAAAAGATGAATGGATAGTTGGAAATAGAACAGACAAAGAATGTTATTGGAAATGGTTATAAGCTGTTATGCTTTGATTGTTTGTGCACTGTTTTTGTAAAATTAATAAAATTGGTTTATAAAACAAAGATATGGAAGGATATATAAAATGAATATGATGTTTGAATTTGTGTCTGTGTGAAGAGTTTTAACCCGGGATCAGGCAGCCTTCAGAAAAGATGTTTTAGTTTATGTCTTGTGTATTGTGTTTGTAAAATTAATAAAATTTGTTTAAAAAAAAAAGAAGGAATGAATGAAAATTAATCAAGGAGAGAAGCAATCTAGAACTAAGGAGAAATTTCCTGACAGAACAATAAATCAGTGGAACAACTTGCCTCCAGAAGTTGTGAATTCTCTAACACTGGAAGTTTTTAAGAAGAGATTGGACAACTATTTGTATGAATTGGTATAGATTTTCCTGTCTAAACGGGGGTTAGATTAGAAGACCTCCGAATTCTATTCTATTCTATTCTATTCTATTCTATTCTATTCTATTCTATTCTATTCTATTCTATTCTATTCTATTCTATTCTATTCTAATTTTATCACCATTGAAATAGCAAAAGACGAAAAGCTCACTTCATTATACAACCTCTTAGAATGACTCAAAACCCTATAAAAATCCATTTGTTCCTAAGCCAAGGGGGTCAGCCAATCCAGAAATATGCTTCAGTCACTGAAGTTTCTGGCATTTAAATAAACAAAGATCATCTTTCCATGTGGCTTCCATTTTATTTCCAGTGCCTTTCTCCCAGCTTTGAATCAGACCAGATTTTTCTTCCAACAATTGCATGCTAGATAGAACTCTAAGTTAACCTGTCCAACAGATCTGACTCTGGTAAACCTCCATCTTGCCAGCACCTTGTGTCTGTGGGTGGCTCCCTGGACCTTGGCCATTTGGAGCAAGGGTAGTAAAGAGAGTTTTGAATCTGGAGCTCAACAGGTTGCTTGGAAAGAAGACGATTATCTTAAGTTTTAACTTTAGAAGCCCAGGAGGTGAAAGAGGGTGTGTGATGTGTGTGTGTGTACATTTGAGTAGAAATCCCTCCCTCTGCCACAGCTGGATCATGCTTCCTCTGCATCTTTCCTAGTAACAAACAGATTCATTGCTAGTCCCTCTGGACTATGACTGTAAATTCTAGAACAGGGGTCCCCAACCACCGGTCCCTGGACCGGTAACGGTCCGTGGATCACTTTTTACTGGGCCGCAAAGCTTGGCCGCCGCCATCTTGTTTCGACAGCACTTCCGAGTTTTTGGTTGCTTCCGAGTTTTCAGTTGGAAAGTGCTTCCGGGTTTTCAGTTGGAAAGCGGCGTTTGGGTGTTCGTGCCTTAGTTTCATCGAAGGGGGGGGCGGCTTCGAATGAAGAGCCATCCTGATGGCGATGGAGTCTCGCGTTACTCAGGTACCAGTCCGTGGAAGAATAAATAATCGTGAAACCAGTCCCTGGTTCAAAAAAGGTTAGGGGCCACTGTTCTAGAAAGCAAGGCAGTTTGGCCAGAGCAAAGGACCTTCTTGTAAGAGAAGGGAAGGAGTGTATGGGGAAGTGATTGAATAAAAGGAAAGTGAGAGATTCATTCCTGGGCAGCCAGCTGAAAATCACTGAGCAGAGCCCTGTTCTGGAAAAGGAGCTGCCTGTTCTCTGATTAATTTTAGTAGACAGAATCCTCCCAGGCCATTTGCCTAAAAATACAGGGCAGCAGGCCACAGGTTGAAAGGTACCTTCACCTGATGGGCGTGGTGCAGCACCGCGGATGTAAGAGATCCAGGTAAAGGAACTTCAGAGTCTCATGGTGGATGGTGGGAGGAGCAGCCCAAATATGGGAAGCTCAGAATCTAGGATTCCACCAAGATCTCCCCTAGGGAGACTAATGAAAGCAAGAAGACAGGAGACATTGCCCATCCAGGGGGGATGAGGAAAAAACATGAGTGTGTGCAGATTGTGTGAGAAATGGACTATTCTCAGGGATGAAGCAGGAAAACCAATTTGCCTAGATAAAGGTAATTAAAAGAAAAGAAAATATAGTAACATTAATCCCTTCTAGATTGTTGCCTTTCTAATTTCAGTTAACAGTGATTAATGGTGAGAATGAAGAGGGTGTTTAAATCTGAATGTTTGTTTTCCCTTTCTTTCTCCTTTTTCTTGTCTTTATATTGTTATATGCGTTCAAAGTCTTTGTGTGGTGGGAATGTAAAATGTCTCCAGTTCATAGTGACAAGAATTTTAAATTAGAAGTTAAAAAATCATGTTAAATAAGCAATGAATAGAAAAATACCTTCAGCCTAGTTTGCCTGGCCAGCAAAATAGGATGAAGAGAACTCTGTCTTTTCCCCCACTTCCCTCTCTGTGCCTTTAAGAATGGCCCAGGGTTGTCAGGAGGGATTAGTTAAGCTCATTTAGAAGAAAAGTTTTGTTTATTTGTGTTTTGCATTTACTGTATGTGTTGTAAATGGAATTTATCTGTCTATCTTTTTCCTGAAATGTGATTTCAGGAAATGTATTTCCATCCCTAGGAGCCTCTCAAGTTTACTCAAGTAGACATAACCATTTCTTATCTACTTTTCTTATCCTATCAGTGGTCAGTAAAATTACTATGGAACTAATCCTGGAATATATAAGCATTTTTCAAAAATAATGTGACATCCATTGAAAAACTCCTGACATCAACTGGAAGACTAATTCCGCACCAAGTGAGAAATTGAATAGGTTCTTGACCAACCTAGCTGACAGCTTAAAGGAACAGCCAGGGGTGGGATTCTACCGGTTCTATCTGGTTTTATAGAACCCCTTGTTAACTTTCTAAGCAGGAGAACCGGAAGTTAGAAGCAATCTCCTTTTGTTTTTTTCCACCCTTATTACATTCTTGACAGACAGCCTAGACTTCCTGTCTCCGGAGCTTATGAGGCTTGGCTTTCTTAAAGGGGAAGGGTTGTTTTAAGATTTTTACACTGCTGTTGGGAGGAAATACTTTCCTGGACAATCAGCATTTTGAAGAAATAATTGAATAATGAAGCAAAGCGTTTAGTGACAGGGAACCAAAATGTGTGACATTCAACAAAGCTTCTTGGCTAGCTAGAAAGATTGACATTCAAATGTGAGTTTACGTACTCTTTCTGAGTTTTGGTCTAAAACTGTTTTTTGGTGAAGGTTAATTCTGTGCTTGGTGACATTTAACCCTATGTTTATTGATGGGACAATTTTCCCTATTCAGCTTCAAAAAGCAACAGCTACTGTTGTGATTTAATTATTTGTATTGTGTTTGAATTTTTTCCTGCCTCATGGTTTCTTTTTCTATCTGGGGAGGGGGTGTCTTTCTCACTGCTTTAGTACTATCTGGCACTGTCCTTTTGGGGTATACTTCCAAGAGGCAGGATGCAAACTTGGCATTGATTTTTTTATTGCCTTTCTGGGGGGCATGTGACCTTTCCTTAAATCTGGATGATTTCCTTAGGATATCTTGAGGTGAGTGAGACCAGCTGGTATTATTAAGTGGTGCAAATGGATCTAAGGATTGCTTTTCCTGGATGTGCTTTTTCTGGAGAGCTTAAATGGCCTCTTTGCTAAAGGGTTTCACTTTATTTATGGTAAGAGTTGGCTGCTTGATAGTTATCACTGCATTTTAACTATTTTCATTCCTCAAGGTGCTCTGGCACCCTACCTGATTTGTAACTCTGGCTTGCAGGTATTTTTAAACTAATGGTTGGTATTTAGGACAGCTTTTTGCAAGCAAAGAAGCTTTTTGTATTTTTGTAGTCCTTGACTTACAACAGTTCATTTAGTGACCATTCAAAGTTACAATGGCACTGAAAAAAGTGACATGACCATTCTTCATACTTATAACTGTTGCAGCATCCCCACTGTCACGAGAGGCCAGGCGAGAAGAAACACTCTTGACATGAATGATGTCGAGTTGGCCATGCCCACCCAATCACATGACCACCAAGCCACACCCATCAACTAAGCCATGCCCACAGAACCAGTTGTTAAAAAACCTGAATCCCACCCCTGGGGACAGCCATACTGGAGTTAATTCTTACAAACAGAGAAGAAGTGATAGAGGGAAACTGAGAGTCCTAGATTTTAAAAGAACTGATTTTAACAAACTCAGAGAGAACTTGGGAAATTTCCTTGGATGAAAATCCTAAAGGGGAAAACAGCTCAAGAAGCTTGGAAAATTCTGAAAAATATGATCATAAAAGCCCAGACCAGCACAATATCACTGAAAAATTTAAAAAAATCCAAGAAGAAACCAGCATGGCTGCACAAAGACCTCTCTGACAAATTGAAATACAAAAAGTACAAAAATTGGAAAGGACACATAACTAAGGCAAAATATCAGCATATAGCCAGAATCTGCAAAGACAAAGTCAGGAAAGCAAAGGCTCAGAGTGAACAAAGACTTGCAACAAAAGTCAAAGATAATAAAAAAAAAGTTTCTTCCAACATATAAATAACAAGAAAACAATCAAGGAAATAGTCCACTAAAGAGAGACGGTGACAAGGAAGTAATAGGCAGCAGAGAGAAAGCAGAGCTGCTTAACTCATTCTTTGCACCGGTCTTCATGCAAAAAGAAACTATAGTCCAATCTACCAAAAACATAACTGTAAAAGACAGACCAGATATAAAAATTAAAATAAGCAAAAAAAAATGGTAAGAGAACATCTGTCTAATTTTGATGAATACAAATCACTGGGACCTGATGGATTACATCCCAGAGTTCTAAAAGAGCTGGCAGATATCATCTCAGAACCACTGCACCATATCTTTCAAAAATCCTGAGCACTGGGAAACTACCAGAGGACTGGAAAAGAGCTGATGTGGTTCCTATCTTCAAAAAAAGGGAAGGGAAAACAGACCCAGGAAACGTACAGACCAATGAGCCTAACATTTAAACCCAGGAAGCTAGAAAAAAAGTGGGATAGATAGCATCACCATCAAATGGATTTGTAACTGGTTGACAAACCATACACAACGAGTAGTCCTTAATGGTACTACCTCTACATGGATTAAGCAGTGGGGTACCACAAGGTCCCATTTTAGACCTAATACTCTTTAATATCTTCATAAATGACTTAGATAAAGGAATAGATGGGGAACTTATCAAATTTGTGGATGATATTAAGCTGGCAGGGATAGCCAACACCCTAGATGATAGGCTCAATATCCAGATGGATTTTGACAGACTTGAACACTGGGCCTATCTAACAGAATGAAATTCAATGTAAAGAAAAGTAGTCTTAGACTTAGGCAAGAAAAACCAAAAGTACACATATAGACTGGGTGAAACCAGCTTAATAGCAGTAATTGTGAGAGAGATCTTGGAGTCTTAGTGGACAACCAATTAAATATAATCCAACAATGTGCGGCAGCAGCCAAAAAACTAATGCAATCCTAAATTGCATTAACAGAGGGATACAATCAAGATCAAGTGAAGTACTCCCCCTCCTCTATAAAGCCTTAGTAAGACCACACCTAGAATACTGCATCCAGTTTTGGTCAGCACACTGTAAAAAAGATGTTGAGATTCCAGAAAGAGTGCAGAGAAGAGCAACAAAGATGATTAGAGGTTTGGAAACGTACAATTAATGATTGCAGGAACTGGGCATGGATGGTCTAATGAAGAGAAGGACTAGGGGAGACATGATAACAGTCTTCCAATATTTGAGGGGCTGCCACAGAGAAGAAGAGGTCAAGCTACTTTTCAAAGCACCTGAAGGCCAGAGAAGAAATAATAGATGGAAACTGAAACTTCCGGTTGCAAGGCTTCGGCGTCGGCAGGAATCCGCTTCTCTGCGGGTTCCTGCTGCGCTCGCCACTGAGGTACCTCCGATCCAATTGGATTTGGGGGTTGTCACTGTCCCAAAGAGGCAGAGGAAGACAGAGGAGAAGAGGTCAAGCTACTTTTCAAAGCACCTGAAGGCCAGACAAGAAATAATAGATGGAAACGGAAACTTCCAGTTGCAAGGCTTCGGCGGCGGCAGGAATCCGCTTTTCTGCGGGTCCCTGCTGTGCTCGCCACTGAAGTACCCCCGATCCAATTGGATTTGGGGGTTGTCGCTGCCCCGAAGAGGCAGCAGAAGACAGAGGAATCCGGGCAGGGGTCTGGGGATATCGCACCCCCGTTCCCCAGCCAGCTAGACTCCTTTTTCCTGAGGCGTTGGAGCGGCTGTCAGAAATGGCAGCCTCAAAAGAATCTTCAACCGGATAAGACTGTGCAGGAGGAAGTTTTTTAGAAGGAGAAGTTTTCTTGGCTGAACAGGGACATTAAGTTACTTTTAAAACACCCTGGAAACCTGACTTGTGGATTGATACATTTGTTTCCAAAAGATTGTTACAGCGGCGAAAGTGCTGAAGGAAAGTTCACTCCCCTTCCTTATGGAGAAAGCTAATGAGCACAGAAAAACCTGCTTCTTTAAGGTAGAAACAAGCTCTTTGTTATAAGTGGGAAGGAGAAGACTAAAAAAAATCTTTAAAAATTTGTTGGAGGAGACGCCTTGAAGATTATAAGACCAGCAACTAACTGTAATACGGCTTTAAAATATATTTGGGATTTTGCAAAGAGAAGAAGAGAAAATAATTTTTGTCTGTTTGGATTGTTTGATAACTTTGACATTTAGAAATTACTTTAAGACTAAAAACATCTGGGTTGTTCTTAAAAATTTACAATGGCACTATCTGTGAATGGATTTAAAATGGAATATGAAAAATTAAAAGAAAGAGAACAAAATGGCAAGGATTTTTTGGGAGCTGCCTTCCACTTTTTAGAAATGGCGGTTTCTATGTACCAGCAAATACTTGAGGAAGGAGAAGGAGAAGAAGAAGAAGAGGAGGAAGAAGCCACCTTTAATGGACAAAAAAGTTTGATTAAAAAAGAAAATAGGAAGAGAGGAAGGAAAAATGAGAATTTAAGATTCAATAAAACAACCAAGAAAAAGAAAAAAATGGTGAAAAAAGGGTACAATGTTAGAAAGCAATTGAAAAGAGAACTACAACGGAGAGGGAAGGTGGAGGTTAGGAGAAAGGGGGGCAAAAAGACCAGACTGGAGAAGAAAGGGAGGCAAAAAGGGGAAAAAAAGCCACAGTCTGAAACAAGATGCCAAAAAGAAAATTTTTTTTAGAAATAAAGGATAAAAAATAGTGTATAATTAAAGAAAGATTCTGCAAGGGTACATAAGATAGTATTGTAGTATTTGCATTTGAAATAGTCTATTGGAATATAAGATTTAACAAAATATTAAAATATTAAAATGTTTAATAATGATAGATCTCAATATTTAATAAAATATTAAAGAGAATGTGTAAAATGATTAAGGCTTAGTTATTGTTTAATTCGTTATTGTTTTAATGTTATTATAAATTTACTATTTCATCTTCTTATTTTAAAATAATGTATTAATTAGAATTAGAACTAGAATGGAAATTATATACTTAACTATAAGTTTATTATTTTTTTATTTTAAAATGCAACATGTAGAATGTACTAAGCAGAATCAGGATGGAAATTATGTACTATTTTAAGTGTTACTTTAGAGGAAAGATAGAAAGGCGTCATACTTTAAAAGTGATTACAGGGGAAACTCTTTGCTAAAGAGAAGAGATAAATGGATGATTGGAAAAGAACGGACAAAAGATACAAGCATAATGATTTTGAAATAAGATGAAATAAACAAAATATAATTAAGAGAGTGAAAAGAAGGGAGAAGTTATATAGAAAATATAGAATGGTCAATAAGATATGAACGGTATATAAGGTGAGCATGAATTTGATTTAGGTCTGTAAAAAAAGATGTAACCTGGGGCTAAGCCACTTTTCAAAAGAAGTTTTATGTTTTATGTTTTGTGTTTTGGTTAGCTATGTTTGATTGTGAATTAATAAAACCTTGGAGAAATAAAACTAAAGGGAGAGAAATTTGGAAAAGGCATGTACAAATGATAATTAAGGAGGTTTTATTTTTTTTATGTCTTGTTTTATGTTTTGTATTTTGGGTGTTTATGTTTGACTGAGAATTAATAAAACTGATAGAAAGAAATATAATTGAATAAAAGTAAGGGAGAAATAATGAGAAACTTGGAAAAGATATATAGGTGTTTAAATGGAAATGTGACAATTTGGAACTATGCTGTATAAATGTCTATATTCGATTGAGAATTAATAAAACCTTGATAGAAAGAAATATAACTGAATAAAAGCGAAGGGAGAAATAATGAGAAATTTGGAAAAGATATATATGTGCTTAAATGGAAATGTGACAATGTGGAACTATGCCTTAAAAATGATGTTCTATTTGCCTTGTTAAAACTTATAAGTAATTTTTAGAAAGGAGGTTTTATGCTTTTATGTCCTATGTTTTGTTTGTCTTCAAAAATTAATAAAATTGTTTTTTGTTTTTTTTTTTTAAAAAGAAATAATAGATGGAAACTGAACAAGCAGAGATTCAACCTGGAAATAAGGATAAATTTTCTGACAGTGAGAACAACCAACCAATGGAACAGCTTGCCTTCAGAAGTTGTGGGAGTTTCATCACTGGAAGCTTTCAAGAAGATACTGGACTGCCATCTGTCACAAATGGTATAGGACACGTGTCAGCAACCCATGGCTCTGGAGCCACATATGGCTCTTTCATCCCTCTGCTGCGGCTCCCTGTCACTCAAAATATACATCCCAACCATCGATGTGTGACACCTGCCAGTATGTGATTTATTGAGCTTTTTGAGCCCCAGTCAACCATGGATAAATCCAAGAAAAGAAAAGTTTCAGAAAAAAACATAATGTTTAATTCAAGTACATATGTTAGTTTTGTGGCCACTCAGGAAATAGGCACGGGAAGGGTTTTGTTGCTCCCGGTGTTTTCTTTTCTGTGGGAAATGGGTCCAAGTGGCTCTTTGAGTGTTTAAGGTTGCCGATCCCTGGTGTAGGCTCTCCTGCTTGGGTGGGGAGTTGGACTAGATGACCTATAGGGTCCCTTCCAACTCTGTTAATCTGTTAATCTAAACTCTGAATTGATAATACCAGGCCAAATGCTGTCATGCTGTTTAGTTATTGTAAAACAAATGTTAAAGATAGACTCTCTATGCCTCTGACAAATTGTATACACCAAAATACTAATTATAAAATTATTTAAAACTTTCAGCATTCTCAAGCTGACAGTCCTTAAGATCTCTTAAATATATGCTTTACAAAAGTTATGCTGCATATGTTGCACTTTCAGAGGTAATACCCTTCATATCTTGTTCTCTTTCATCATTACCAGAATCCAGCTTCACTTTTTTCTCATTCTGTGGTGTCCCCCCCCATTTTATTGTGGCTGATTTAACTGTTTCTTTATCAACTGCAGTGTTGATGCTTTTTCAAATGCTGCCTGCAAGTTATCTACCCTCCCATTTTATCTCTCCATTCATATGTCAGATATTTCTCTATTCTTATGTCAGATCAACAATGCCTCTTCTGGGAGGGTCACCCACAAAGTGGGCAGTGGTCTTGTTCTCATATATTTCAGTCTTGCACAGATGAATCCCACGACATTTGCAAACAGAACACAGTGACCCAGACGCTGTCACCAGATGAGACCTCCATCCATTTGAAGCAGGGAGTTGGGTTTGGATCCGGTCATTTACTAGAAAGTCATCACTGCAATCAGATGGAACAGACCTTCCTTCCCAGGTCCTATGGATCACCCCAATGTCTGTGACAGTTGCAGAGAAAAAGGACTTCTGGGTCCATTGGCCCCCACATAAATCAATCATAGCATTAAATCATAGCATAAATCAATCATAGCACTAAGCCAAGCCCAGCACCACCCATCAGACTTAAAAGAGGGGACACTGCTATGGACAAGTAGATACTAAAAACTCTGTTTGCAGCTTCAGAAGATAACTGAAAAGACTATGGGAGGAGAGTGGAAATTAATTGTAGGGTTTTCTTTCTTGCCTCATTTACATTGTAATTATATTGTAATCACTGCCTAGAACATCCCAGAACCCTAAAAAAACCCATCTGTTCCTAAGCTAAGAAGTCAGCCAGCTCAGAAACCTGCTTTTATTGCTGAGGTTTCTGGCATCCAAGTAAACAGAGACCTTTTTTCCATGCAGCCTCCATATATATATTTGATTGATACGTTTTTAACTGGTGAGCATAGTTTCCAGTTACTTAACACTGAAAGATGAAGCAATTTGCCTTGCATTTTTTCCAGTATTACTCAAACTGTTGCATTTTTAAGGAAAACAGGTTAGAAAAGAATATCTGTTCCAATGCTTTTTTTGTATTTTACCCCTCCTGCTCTACTTATTCCTAGGCTAATCTTTTCTCAAGGGCAGCTTTTTGATGAAAGAAACCTCTCCTTTTGTTCTGGTAAATCTGCAACAAAACAAACAGGAAGCTATTCCAAATAAATATATTGCAGCTTTTTGGCTTACATTTTTGGTCTTACAAACTTACAAGAAAATAAACATTAAGTTTTTCCAAAGAAATGTAGCAATTTGGGAAAAAATTTTTGTGAAGAAAGTTTTCTTCCTACGTGATGGCAAGATACCTGGGAACTTGGATCTAAAGATATGAATCAACAAGCCCCAACAAAGCCCTGATTTTGTGCAGCTGTTTGGATAATCCAGCCTGAATATTTCTTGATTTTAAGGACCTTTTAAGGATGTGTTAATTATGTCAGTTTCACTTTCCACTCCATTTTTGCCTAATTCCATAAACTAATGCCAATTTTTCATGTATTTATAATCTCAGAATGCTGAGCAACTGACCGATCTCCAGCAATTATGTTTAAAAAAACTGCTGTGAAAGGCCATAAAAAGTCCCACTTTAGCATAACCTGCTTTCTCTACCAACTCGGTAAGGGGAGAAAGGAATTATTCTCAACCTCTTTCTTCATAGGAGCATGTAACTGTGAATATGTCTGCATCTGAAAGTGATAGACACATTCTTTACCTCTGCACTTCTCCAGAATAAGCCTGAGTTGCTGTACAGCAGAGGTGGCATTCAGCAGGTTTTGACCAGTTCTGGAGAACTGGTAGCGAAAATCTTGAGTAGTTTGGAGAACTGGCAAATATCACTTCTGACTGGTGATTTTGCAGCATCTTTCCCCTGCCACGCCCACCAAACCACGCCCACAGAACCAGTAGTGAAAAAAATAGAATCCCACAGGTAATCTTTGATTTACAACCAATTGCTTAGCCACCATCAAAGTTATGACAGATTCCCCCCAAAATTTATTTAGGATCTAATTTTGAAATTATGATGGCCATATCTGCCTAACTTACCCATAGTCACATTATCACATTTTGAGTGCTCAGCTTTAAGGCAGTTTGCAGCATCCCATACCATGTGACCACAACTTTTTTTTGCTGGTTCCTGGTATTTATTTTGGAGCTTCCAGCGAAAAACAGTCATTCAGTTTAAAAAAATTCATTTAACAACTGCTGGGAAAAAATTGTAAAACTGGATGTGGTGATGTGATGACTTCACTTAACCACTAAGATCATAGTTCCAGGTAAAGCTATGATTGTAAGTAGAGGACTACCTGTATATATGTTTGTCCAAATCCCATGTCTCCCTCCTCCCCACAAATAAGACCAGATTGACAGCAATGAATTTCAGCAATGGCCCAAAATAAGCATAGGTTGTCTGAATTTTTTCCCCATGTATGAGAGGTCCACGTTCTTTTGCTTGCTTGGGGTAGGGCAAAGGCCATGTGGCACGCCAGTGAGGGGCGGGAGTGGAGCCAGTGAGGCCGGAGGAGCTACCCCATGTGCCCTGCACCAGCTTATCTTAGGGTCCCCGCAGCCAGGCCACCAGCTTTGCCTCATAGTGGCAGCTCTGGCAGGCCTGTCCAGCATGATCCCATGTGGATGCTGGCCCATTTGTTTGCTCGCAGCTGCAATGGAACAGGAGGCCATGTGATATGGCAGTGAGGCAGGGGGAACTGCCCCATTAATCCCACACTGGCTTACCTCAGCCCCCCCATCCAGGCCCCAACACCTGCCTTGCCTCGCAGCCGTGGCACCAGCACACCTCTGAGCTTCCTGCTTCGTTGTGGCCATGAGCAAGCAGAAAAAGTGGGCCATTAGCCACATGAGCTCCTGCTGCAAATGGGTGCTGCTGCTGCTGCTGTGAGGCAGGTGTCAGGGCACATATGGGTTGGCTGCAGGGGCCCTGAGGTTAGCCGGTGCAGGGCAGCTCCACACTCCTGCCTCACCTCATGAATGCAACACCGCAAGTATCTAGATCAGTGGTCCCCAACCTTTTTTGTACCACGGACTGGTACAATCCATGGACTGATCCATGAACTGGTACCGGTATCAGCACGCACGACCAAGGCAAGGTGGGCCAAGCGACCGGCCAGCCAGCCGTCCCCCGCTTCTCCCCGCCACCTTCAACTCCTCCTTCGTACCTTCTCACGGTTGATGGGCTTTTTGGGCTCTTTCTTAATCTCCTCCTGAGTAACGCGAGACTCCACTGCCATTGGGATGGCTCTTCGTTCGAAGCCACCACTCCCTCTTCGACGAAACTAAGGTGCGAGGATTCCTTCAGCACCCAAATGCTGCTTTCCAACCGATGACCGACAAGCTCACCAGAAGCACTTTCTCAAGCACCGTCAAAACAAGATGGCGGCGCCCACTTCTTTGCAGCCTGGTACAAAATGATCCATGGACCGGTACCGGTCTGGGGCCTGGTGGTTGGGGACTCCTGATCTAGATAGAATGGGCGGGCGGGTGGCTGCACACTCTTAAGTAGGGCTTATTGTAAAAGCACATGTAAAACCATGCTAGGTCTTATTTTTCAGATAGGCCTTATTTTGGGTGTAACAAGGTCTTATCAACTTGGCTTGGGGCTGAATAAATGGTTAGGGACAGAATATGTGCAGGATTAACAGAAAAGCTGTTAATATGATTTTTCTTGTTTTGCATTCCAAAATTTTATCTGCTGTTAAGAAAATTTTCAAACGGCATTTCATTCCTGTCCATTTTATATTTTTGTTTAAAAATCCCAAAAATCTTGTACAAAGTGATACCCTCTTTAATTTCCTCTTTCTGCTATGCATTTCTGCATTAAATTTCACAACCAAAATTATCTAACCAGTTTTAGAATTAGTTTGATAATTCTTATATCCGGTTTTATTTTTCTGGTTTATATAATAGCACATTTTGGTTGAAACTGATTCCTAGGAAGCTCTGTCATAGAGAGTTAACCCGAGTGAACTCAAATGGACAAGTTGGGTCATATTTTCTCTGCAAGTGAGACAGTCATTCACCTGACAGGATATAGTGCCCCTCTTGGATTCCCCCCTCACCCCACTTTTACTTCTGGCTTAGCTCCAAAATAACTCTGGCCACATGATTAATCATGTAAGAATCAACTTGCTATACATACACTGTAAATATTGTTTTGTATTACTCCTGGTAAGTTTTAGACAAGTGTGCCCTTAAAATAATAAAATTCAATTTTACTAGCATCTGTTAGTTTGTTATTTTCTCCTTGGGTATTTATTTTTTCTGCCTAATAGCTGTTTTCTGTTGGATAAAGAAGACCCTTTAATCCTGTTTATGCCCTATAGCAGTGATGGTGAACCTTTTGGGCACGCCCAAAAGTTTTAGAATTCCCAGCTGATTGACTGGGTCTTATTTTGTTGCCCTGCACAGGAGAACAGAGCTGGAAAGTGGGTTAGTGGGATGGGAATACAGTATCCTTCCCCTGCTACACCCACCAAGCCATGTCATGCCCACAGAACTGGTAGTAAAATTTGTTGAATCCCATCACTGCTGAAGTTTGCTCTTTTTCCTTAATTCATCTCTGCACAGTCTTATTATCTTCCTGATTACTTCCTTGTCTTTGGGAATCTTGTCACCTTTCCAATGTTGTGCACGCACATACCCAAAAAGCAAGATGCACCCCCTGTGCATATGCCCTGCCTGCTTGCATGTGCCCACCACATGCCCCACTCCTGTGCATGCACCCCCCATACATGTGTGGCCCAGACCCAAAGGCCAGCTGGCTGGTGGGAGGTGTGTGCACATGTGCGGTGGAGCTGAGCTAGGGCGACGGTGTGTGTGTGTCCACAGAGAGGGGTCTTCATGCCACCTGTGGCATTTGTGCCTTAGGTTGTCCACCACTGCCCTATAGGATCAGTAGATAATTTTTTTAAGAATTTAATGTTAAGATATCATATAATTGTAGCTTTTAAACTATATGATTCGAGAAAGTGTTGGGGCAGCATGTATGTGTAGATTCTTTTTTTATATAATAAGTTTTTTATTTTTCAATTTCAAAAATACAAACATTTCATTTTTTTTCCTCAAGCAGTGTGTCGTCTAGGCACAAACACCTCTGTGTCACATCCTTCACCATTTACAACATCATTTATGTTCACATTGATATTATTTATCTAAACTTAGAGTTAAGATACATCAATCAGCTAAGTATTATACAACTCTTCTGGTGATAGTACCTAATTGGGGTTACATCTCATTATTCTCATCATACATATAATAACAGTTATCTTTTTCTATCTCTATCTTAATTTGTTTTCTATTCTCCTTTATTCTTTATTTCCAAATTCCTTTTTTATTCTCCAACCATTGATAAAATATTTTCCATATCAAAAAAACTCAGTTTCAGAGGATGGTATTCAGCAGATTCTGACCAGTTTTGGAGAACTGGTAGCAGAAATTTTGAGTAGTTCAGAGAACTGGCAAATACCCACTCTGACTGGCCCTGCCCCCATCTATTTTCTGCCTCCTGAGTCCCAGCTGATAGGCTGGGTCCTCTTTTGTTGCTCTGCATAGGAGAACAGAGCTGGAAAGCAGATTAGTGGGGTGGGAATAGAGATTTTACAGCATTTTCCCCCTGTCACACCCACCAAGTCACACCCACAGAACTGGTTGTAAAAATTTTGAATCCCATCATTGCTGAGGTTTGCTCTTTCTCCTTAATTGCTAGTGTTAATCTATTCATCTCTGCACATTCTAATATTTTTCTGATTACTTTGTCTTTGGGAATCTCCTTACCTTTCCAATGTAAGGCAAATACCATTCTAGCTGCAGTTAGTACATGAATAATTAAATATACATTCTCTTTGTTATATATTTCTAAAGCGCCTGTAGGCCAGACAAGGAATAATGGATGGAAACTGAACAAGGAGAGATTTAACCTGGAAACAAGGAGAAACTTTCTGACAGAGAGAACAATCAATCAATGGAACCGCTTGCCCTCGGAAGTTGTGGGAGCATCATCACTTGAGACTTTCAAGGAGAGATTGGACTGCCATTTGTCAGAAATGGTGTAAGGGTCTCCCGCTTGGGTGGGGCGTTGGACTAGATGACCTACAAGGTCCCTTCCAACTCTGATTACCTGTTCTCTGTTATAAACTTCAGGTAAAATCACTAACAGAAATATTTCTGGTTTTAACTCAATACGTCGTTTTATCATCTCTTCCAATCATGTCTTCATTTTAATCCAATATGTCTTTGGTTCTCCATACGTCCACCACATATGATAATAAGATCCAGGTTTCTGGTGACATTTCCAACATTTATCTGACTTATCTTTAAACATCTTTGCTAATCTCACCGGTGCAAAATGCCAGCTATAAAATATCTTATACAAATTCTCTTTATATGCAGTTGACATCATTAATTTATAATTCCTATCACACAATTTCTGTGGAGATTCTCAATAATCCAGGTCATAATTGTCTCAAAGGTATTTTTTCAAAAGGCAACTGAATTGTTTTTTCCTTGAGGAAGACATTTCACTTCTCATCCAAGAAGCTTCATCTATTCTGGCTGGATGGCATGGGCGATGGAAGGATTAGTGAAAGGATGTTGGAAGGATTGGATCATATTTCTTTGCTATCATCTGCTATCATATTAGCACTTTCCGTGAGAGCTTTTGAGCTCCAATACATCATTCAGATATGATAAATTATCTCAGAATCTACTTGCTGGTTGTCAAATGATGGACAATTATTACATGGTTTTCAGTAGTAATTTGAGGTTTTCATTGTATTTCAGTAAAAAGTTTAAATTAGAATGGAACATGTGCAAGTGTTTGTATTTTGAAGAACCTGATTTGCACTGAGAATGCCTCCATCCTTAGCGCTTGTACAACTCCAAACCCAGGTGATCTTGCATTGTTTATTCATTAGGAACTGATCTTAGTAAAAGCTCTGGACTTCTAATGGGTGTTAGGGTAGGCCATCCTGGCCTGCCTCTTGGGTTTTATATCTATATCTAGTAGCAATAAAACTATAAATTATTAAAATTATGATAAAAAGAGGGGGGAAGGAGCATCATGCTATTGATCCATCAACCACCTCCAGTGTGAAACACTCCTCTGCCCCCAAGTTGAGGCCTCAAGCAACTGACAGAGCCAGGTTGTCAAGCCCTATAGAAGACCAGGAGGGTGGGAGAAGATCTCATCCAGAGGTATTCTAAAGGGCAGGAGCCATTACATTACTATCTTTTTGAAAATTACAACTGTAACTTTCTATGTTCCTCATTCAACTTCATTTTCAAAAAAGCTTAGAAAAATGACAATGCACTAGAGATTGTTGTGATAGAAAATTTATTTAAAAACAGGTAAAAATTTAACATTATAGTTAGTGTCATGATCATAGAAGTAGTTACAGCTTAGATCAACTGTTTACAATTTATTTCTCACCTCTTCAAAGAACTGACAGACAGGAATGCTGACATTTTACCTCAAATGGAATGTGTTGGCTATACCACAACTAAACACAAAAATAAAACAGCATTTAGAAAATAAAAGTTGTCAAAAGTTTTGATGAAATTGCTCCTTTGAACAAGATTCAAGATACTGACACTATACAATGTTCAAGCAATATCATTTCAAATTCATTCAGTTATAGTAGACATTAGCAGCTGGGGAAATTGAATGACAAGAATTCTGTGCAAACTTTAAACAAATGCTCAAATTTACTATAACGTTCTCCCAAAATGAATAGCTATTTTGAACCCGATGGGATTCAATAGAAATCAGCATCGATTTTGGCAAAGGACTGCATTAAAACAAAGAAACATAGTATTCAAGTAGTTAGGAATTGAGTGCAACTCTGATGGCTGTTTACCTTTGTGTTCAAATCATTTAAATGATAATTTAATTCCACTGTAACATAAATAAGTTCCATAGATAATTATTAAATAATACCTCTACATAGAATTCTACAGCAAATGAACAAACACTTTATACTTATGGATTTTTAAAACTTGAAATGGTATCAACTTAACCACTTGTTTAGAATGGGTCTGTCTGCCTCTACCACCGGACTCTTAAAGGGAAGAGGTAGATGCCTGGTAATGTAACATGGTCGGCTTGGTGATATCAGAAATTGTCTAGCAAATATGCTGACACAATGGCAGAGGGAGTGCTGTTTACTAGTTTGCTTAAATCAGGAATTTATTTTGGACCAGGATTACTGTATATAAAGTAAGGTTAAGCAGTCTGGGAACTATTTACCTTTTAATGCTACAATTATCTTCTGCACAATAGTATGGCAAATGATAGAGGATGATGAAAGTTATGAACTGAACCTCTTCCTTAAAGAGGCCAAACATGCCTGCATTCTATTTCGTACCTGTAAAAAGTGGTAAGGACACAGACTATGCTGTATGTCCCAAATATTAATAAATACAGGAATTGCAAATTTCCTTTACATTTCATCCTGTAGTTTCATCTAGCTACCACCAGCTAATACTCTTATGTTTAAATATTAAACAGTAGTTTAATGTTGTATGTACCTCAAGATACATGCCACACATGGCTATAAGCACTGTGAACTGTGTGCTCAAGAATGGCTGAAATCTAAACAACTGTTTTTCATTTATCTGATAGCATTGGTATAAATAATAAATAAATATCTAGTACTGAAGTCCAAATTCAAGATTCAACAATTCTGACACTATAAATATTAAATATGCTAATAAATTAAAACTCATAACAAACTATTAAAAACTTATCACAGTAATATCTCATCAGGGAAAGAAGAGCCTGAGTGAACTGGGAACTTGCCATCCCATTTTCACGTACATGTGTGAGATGCTCTTCTTTGATTACCATACCAATAGAAGTGAATGAATGCTAATCTATAAAAAAATTAAGTCAGTTTTAAAACAAATTACAACTTAACCCAGTGTTTGTCAACCTTAGCAACCCTTAAGACTTCCAACTTTCCTCAAAGCCAGAATTACTGAGTTTGAGAAACAGTGACTTAAGAGAATGGAGTGTTCACGATAGAAGACAACAGCTTGCTTTTCACAACATGCTGAATCTCAAGCAACCCAGCTCCACTTTAGTCTAATCTAACATGTTGTACAAACTCAGTTAATGTTATTTCATTTAGAGCTAAATTTATCTGAATTACTTTATTGTCTCCTACTTTCAGTGTATTAAAATGGTGTATAAACATTTAAAATAAATTAAAAACAAAGACAGAGAAGCTGGAATTCTGCCTGCCGGAGCAATCCTGCCAGACAAAAGCAGGGCTTAGGATTTCCTTTTGTGCACAAAACTATTTCAGCTTCAAGGTCTTTAGTAAGAATTCTCCATAGATTTCCCTTATGAGCTACAGTGCCTCAGGGCCCGGAAAATCATATCCATAAATTTCTGGAGTTTGCAAAGAACCAGGTAGCTTCCAATTTCTCCTTGAACTTCCACAAATCTGGGCTCATTTTCTGCCTGTGGATAGACAACACTGGTCAGGCTGCTTTCTTCCATCTGAAACAAAGATTAGGGAAATTGAGGAATCTCATATTAATCATTAACATTTGCATATTAACTCCAATACTATCTAAATTGGCCTTGCCTTGCATGTTATTCTTGGATCAATCCTATTGCAGCCAATATTGTCACTATCATATCCCCAAGTCCTCTTCAATGACCTTATTTTAATAAATAAGCACTGTGTGTATCAAGGCATAAGGCAATGGGATGTAACTAGCATGGTCCCAGCCTTCAGAAAAGCAGAGAGAAGCATTTTCCTCCACAAGGAGCAGTGAGTCAAGGGATATGCTCTTAAATACATATTTGAGCTGGTGTAAGCAAAATAATGCACACAGATATATTTACTTCCTCATGCATAAACACATCCCTACTCTTTGCCCTACCACAGTTGCAGCAACAATTTTATAAGGCATGCTTGAGGATTGTCTTGGTGCAGTTTGTATATGTTAGGATTAATGCATGAACAGGAAAAATGCTCATACCATCTAAAATGAAGTTCAATACATAGAAAGGTGTGCAAAAGCCAGGCACTAGGATTATCCAAAATGCGAATAGCAAAAGCCTAAGTATTTATTACTTTGAAATTTAAGCTTATATATTGACAAGGGCAAAGTTTCTTTTTACAAGACTCCATATACAATTGTTCAACAAGTAATAGCAACAGAGGTTATTCCTGAAGATGAAGTGTGTCAGTAATTTAAAAAATCTTCCCGCAAACTCAGCACTTTGGGCTGGATTTGAGTGCCGAAGCAGTCCATTTCTTAGATCCCATTTAAAAGCATCTAGCCACCACTACTCTATGAAGACTGAGTAGTTTACATCCTGCAAATACCAGGGCCATAGAGTACTTTGGATCTGATACTAAAAAAAGTGCTCTGGAATACTAAAATAACCCGTGTTCAATAGCAGGAAAATCCCAATGGTCTTCCCTTTCACAACTATTGTGTGATCCCACAAAAAGATAAGCCTTTGAGTGTTGCAACAGATGCTATTCATGTTCCATGTATCCTTTGGAAATTGAATCTAAAGCACTCTCCATATCTGCAATTTTTAGAAACTTACCTTCATAGTTCATCAAATTCACCAAGAGAACATTGCTAATTTCCAGGTAGGTGATTTGCTAAATTATAACAGATTCACACCTTCATACCTATATTAAACATTTCTTATATTCCCCTTAGAACTGAGTGGTTTTGCCTCACTACCTGGCTCTAATTCTTTCCCAACTTAAAGAGTATTTATGCAACTCCTCACCTGTTGTTGAATGTTGTGGGACAAGTTGGAAATATCCAGTTGAACACTAAGTACTTTGTCAGAGTAAGTTGTTAAGATTTGGTGAATATGCGAGAGGTAACCGGAGTAGGTTTGGAGGCCTGCCTGTACCTGATTGAAGCAGCTTTCCTACATGATATAAATATAATAGGGAATTATTACAAAAAGTTATTAAGCATTCCTTATTCAAATTTCAGAAAAATATTTAGTTGATGCAATGGTGTTGTGCCACTTGTGTTGAGCGATAAGTTGAGCTGTGTTTTCCAGAGAGTGGACAAAATTATTGAAATTATGAAAAACGTGATTTCCACAAGAAAATGTACACATATTTTGATTCTGCTGTGCCACAATTAAAAGCTATGGTATATTAATTACAACTGAGGTTAGAGATAAGGAAACAGTGACACTATCCAAGATGAAATGTTAGAATTGCCTTAATATGGATAAATATGGACATTTTCTACTGTTTAAATTAAGCAATGAAGGGTAAACTGAAGGATAAAAAGTGACTTCATTTCACCTCATTTTAAACAATAACCAGTCAGTATATACAGGAAATAATATAGTAACAGTGGAAAAATTGACAAAGTTATAAATAGTGGCAGCTAGAAAAATGTATTTTGAATAAACATACATTTTAATTATTAAACAATAAAATAGATGTTGATTGTGCACTAGACTTGAATTTAGAGCTCTTAAGATATGCTTACTGGGAAAACAGATGGGAATTTTCTTTTAATACTGCTATCAGTGATATTTATCTATTTTATAATATTCTTCTCTGGAGATGTTGGATATTGGATAGATACATAAAATATAAACACTCTGAAACTGTCTGCTTTTTAAAAAATCCATTTAGACTCAAGATCAGAGAATTAGAATAAGTGCATTGTTGTCTTCTTTCATTACTGTTTAGGGTTCGCCTATTCATCTTTTAAGAAATAACAAATATTTCACAGTTGAATTTGACATCAGCAGTACTAATGGCCAAATTTGAAGTAAGCACCCATCTAGGAGTTAAGTATAGTTATATACTTTTTAAGAAAGTACACTTAACGCATGTGTACTGTCAGTGGAAGCCCCATTAAAAAGGTTATTTTAAAATTATTAGGATTAGAAAAAAGATAAGCCAATGACAATAAATGCAATTATTTCATGTCCAGTGAAATCAAGCTACCGATTTAGATGATTATTGATATTACATGGAACTACACAAAGGGTGCATATTCTTGTTATGGGGAATGTGTAAAATACTTGCAAGAATAGAATCCACAATATGGTAGGTGGGCATTTGCAGGAGTGAATACCATTACTGGCTTAAAATCAATATTGCTTTTGTTTCTGCTTTGGTTTGTCTGCAGTACTTTTATAGTACCTGATTATGGATAATACAATCTCCAAGAGTACCTTTGTAAATATGTAAACTGTTAATGTTAAAATAGGAAAAGGTCCCCCTGAGCACCAGCACAGGTCCGGTCTTAACTCATTCTAATTTTAAAGGCATTTATTTTCCTTCAGCAAAAAGAATAAAAGGAGGCAATATGATAAAGTATAATTATATACTTACACGTATACCTGAGAACCAAATAATTTCCAAAAGCATTTTTAAGAAATTAAAAATAGTTGGTGGCTAGGGTCAAACACACAGTCTTTTCAGACAAATCAATCACCAGCTAGAAAAAGAGCCATCTGGGTAAAAAAAGGACTCCCAAAATCTAGAAAGGTGATTAAGAAATATCCTTATCAGCTTACTTATAAGGAAGGATACTTAGTCATGTAGGCTGGGGAATTCTGGGAGTTGAAGTCCATATGTCTTAAATTTGCTGAATTGAGTCTAGGCAGACAAACAGCACATTGACTGTGAGAATATTCACAGATGCTCTTAAAATCACAAACATTGCCATGATTTGTTAGAAAATCATGTGCTGCTACCCTAGTACTTCATCGAAGGGAAAAATGTATTTAAGTTACAATCAGATGGGTTTTGCTACTTACCATGTCACAGGGGTCCTGCTGGCAATGAGAGATATTAACTTGTTGAATGCCCAAGAGTTTCTCTATTGCCATCAGTTCTCTGTTGCTGCCAAAGCTCAATGCTTTACGCTGGAGGAAAAAAGAAAAAGGAAAAGATTGAAGAGATATTTCTGTGATTTTTTTTAAAAAGAGCAAACATATTGAAGTGCTTTTATATCCTTGCTCCCTAAAAGCAGTATTTTACAAAATCCTTCCTGTCCCCTAATCCTATTTTTACTATATTTCAAAATCAAATGAAGCTCAGAGAATCTGAGCAAGGTTTAATATGTACTTATTAAAAGAATGCATACTGTTAACTTATATGAATATATTCAGAGGTAAAATTTAGCCTTTATTGTTAAGAATAATCCTAAAGCTCGTCCTCATTGTAAATTGTGCCAAGTTGTACTCAGTTTGCAATACTAAAGTTCTCATTACTGTTGTTTTGGTCCAGCAGTGGCTGGATAACTCCAAAGATACTGTAAGCTATTAATGAAGAAATTATCTTAGTCACAACTAACTTTAAGATTTATAGGTTTTCACGGTTTAGCTGTGTATGGCTGATATGCAAATAGCAGTAAGGACTGAATAATGCTACGTTCTGACATAGCAAATACTCATCTTGAGATTTCTAAAATTTCTAAATCTTTGAGCAGGATGCTTTAAAGTGTATGAATAATGTCTATGGAAATCTCAGAAGCTAATGAGGACTGTTGGAGATATGACTTTCAGCGATTAGGAGATTTTGATTGCTCTTTTCATCTTCCTCATGATTTACAAATTATGCTCTACTAAAAATAGGGATGCATTGAATGCATATTAGCCACACAGAGCTAAACAGTTAAAACCAATCAAACTTAAAGTTAGCCGTGATTAAGGTAATTTCTTCATTAATATCTTACAGCATCTTTGGAGTTATCCAGCCATTGCTGGACCAAAACAACAGTAATGAGAACTTTAATATTGCTTCAATAACATCTGAGTGATTTTATGAAGACACTAGAAGTTAGTGGAAAAATGATAGAAAATCCTACTGGATTCATTGACTGTAGTACAGTGAAATCTGATTGAACCCTTTGAAACTGAGCACAATGTGGCACAATTTATAATGAGAACAGGCTTTAAGATTATTCTTAAAAGATAAATTTTACCTCTGAATTTAGAGCCCTATTCACCATAAGCTATTCTTATACAAATCACTATCCACACAATCCAAACTAAAATATTTAAAGAATTGCAACGTAGCATCAAGCAAGTAATTCCACTCCCTTTGTATTTAGTAAGCCTTAAATTTCAATATATTTCATATTCATTTGACAGATTCAGTCAAAATATTCCCTCCCAACACCCAAAGAGGAAGGCATCAAGAATGCTAAAGTTTGCTGGCTTGTTTGCAAACAATTTTCCTCCCTTGAGCTTTGACATTCTGAATTGGCACAATCTTCCGGAAACACGAGACAGAAATATTTGTGTAATTTTACTAGGGAGAGGCTCTATTCACAGTGCTAGGAAATACACGAGATTAAGACTTTTTGGAAGACTGACCTGTAATTTATGGGAAGTACTAGAAAAGGAACCCATATTTGAATGATGTTCCAAGTATTTTATGTGAAAATCTCAGTCACTATAACTTTTGATTTTCTCTATGTATAATGCTCTAATTATTTGTCTATCACTTTTCTCAATTATGTCACTATTAGTGACAGAGAAGATATTTGGCACTATGGGCATCAAGATACCTCTAAGTAACACTCTTCACGCCAGGTTTTCAATACTATTACGTTTAAACTCTATGTTTCGCAGATGTTGCTGGACTGTAACTGCTGGTTTCCTTCATTATAGCTGCTAAAAGTTGAAATTCAACATTTGCAAGATTGATTTTCCACTCCCACAAGGGTTTGGGTAGGTTTGGTAGGTTGTGGATCAAATTCAACAACTGCATGTGGTTTTATAACATGAAGCATCTTCATCTAACTAAAAGAGAAGTCAACTGCAAATGCTCTACTGTAGCATCGTCAATTTTAACCAGGTATCCTAACTGATCTACTGATTAATAGTTCAATTCCTTTGTTCAAGAATGCAAGAATTTCTGTAGATGAGTTATGAAGCAATAGACTAGCACATCTAAGTGCACACTGAACACGCAACCTCAAAAATAATGGTTTAAAGCCATATCTGTGCTACCTTATCTCATTTTATATTACTCAGATTCTTCCCCAAATCCTCCATTATTTAAAATTATGCATTGATTTAAGCAGTGAGTTAAAGGGTATTTCAGCTTTGGGATTCTTTGAAATAACATTTCAGTGGAAGCTTAATAGAAGAAAATCAAAAATCTTCAAGTTTATTACTTCAATACATTTAACCTGACAACTTTTTTCCCTTCCACTATTCAACATTTTCCATTAGTCTGAAATTCTTCTGTATTGTTTCAATAGGGATAGTTTATGAATTTTAGATTTAAAAATAGGATTTCATCTAGCTGTATGACACCTCAAATTCATAAATGTCTAGGCTTTCATGGTCAATAACCACAATGGCTTGGAAATTCAGTCCCAAATGCAAATCTCCAGGTTAAAAATAGAGTTAAAACTTATTAGAAAAAAACCAAACCTACCAAGATTTGAAGCTATATATCTGCTTTATTTGCATCATTGCAATGAAGGATTTACCCAATATAGTTGGCAAACATTTTCATCAATATATTCTAATTAATCTATAGATTTGTTTCCCTCTACCACTATAGTTCCTTTACTTTTTGTTAGAAACTTGGTATGCAACAATTTAATACATGATTGACTCAAAAGCCAATTCATTAATGTTGATAACATAGCTCCAAGGCCTTTAAAATAACTTGAGAAACTTGTTTTACAAACTATATGTATATCTCTTTGTAGATCTCTTCACCCAGCATATACTTACCAGAAGCCCATTCAATACAAGGAGATCAGCCTTTATCCGCATGGCAAACTCCTTATTTTTCGAAACAAACTGATGTAAGCCAGGATCTCCAGAAAATTCTGCGAGAGGTGCACCTAAGCACATTAACCAAGAAAGTGCAATACTGACTAGAAGAAGACCACCTGGGAAAATAAAACATACAATGGTGAGGAGAGACGTCGTTTATGAGCTGCACTAAAATATCTAGCTGATACCAATGTCTAAACGATTGAAACCATTATGTGATTATCATTTATCAGCTCCAGCCCACCTTCTTCTGCCGCTTTTGTGATAAAACAAGGAAAACTCGAGCTGAAGGGATGCCGCTCAACTCCCCATAACTAAAGCCAAGACGAAAATATAAAGCGCAAGTGAGTGGAAAACTGATTCTGTCAAAATTAGTCTATCATTCTAGCACGTGCAAGAAACTCAGCGAGACTCAAGCCCGGAATACGGGTCTGCCGCCAACCTTCCCGCGTCAGGAGCGTCCCTATCACGTGGCAACGCTGTTTATTTCAGTCTTTGGCTTCGCCTGACGCGATGTCCCGCAAGAGCTACAGCGGGTTTTTCGAATCCTAGTTGCCCAACTCATTTGAAAAAAACGAAAGTATCAGCAGGCTGGAAAGCGAAGCCTCGTCTATCCTTCTCTGAACTTTTGGGAGAACTTCGAGCCACATGCCAGAATTCCCCTTTCCTTCCCTCTTAAAGGCCAGCCTTGACCTCTGTAAATAAAACAATTTAACCAGCTCAAGTTTTATTCTCCTACAATCAAATCCGGAGAGAACGGATTTGGGCATTTCAAAGCTTCTTAAACATTCCTGAAGGCGGTACTGAGGAGGAGCGGTCGGGAAGGTAAGCCAAGACTCGTCCCTCCTTCCTTCCCTCCCTCAGTCGCAAAGGTGGACAATTGTCCCAAAGGCGGCGGAAAAGTGCTCCGGGGAGCTCGCCGCAAGGGATGCCAAAAAGAGCTGCCCTTCCCGAGCAAGGCACCACCACGAGGAAACTTACCCTCTCGTCTCGGGCCACGCCCGGCCGCGACGAGGAAGGACCTGTCCCGAGTGCTACTTACTCTGTGTTGAATTCATCCTTCAGAAAAGTCTTTGGTCTCGCCCACTTTCTCCGCCCTGTTCTTCGAAAACGACGCGCTTGTGATGCAGGAGGCACTGGCGAGCGGATGCCTGAATTGCTGTGAACCAAACTCTTCTCCATTGAGGGTATTTATAGAGGGAATATTCAGGAACTTCCTCCGGGCGGTGAAAAGAGGAGGGGCACTGGAGTCTAATTGAGAGGAGTGGTGTTAGGTTATGACTCTCACATTTTTTTTGTTTATGCACTAATTACGGTAAATTTAAAATCCACTGAATGTCCTTGATCAGGGTCAAAGGGTGGGTGATGAGGATCTGCAAAAGGAGCCTATTTCTATTTCTTATGAGTGAATAGTTTCACAGGTAATTGTGGGATTGTTTAATTTAAGCCTTAGAGAATTCACAGCTGGCTCCAACATTGATATAACCTGTGGTCCTTTAAAACTTTATTGGAATAGCCCAATAAGGAGCTTAAACTTCATGTTTGAAGATAAAGTATTATTTTATGGAAAATTAACGCAGTAACAAAAATGCTACTCTATTTTTTTAAAGTTTTCTCTCATGATTTAATTTAAAGAGTTTATAACTAAAAGATCATGTATTTTCCCAATCTTCCAGAGGCATTTTATCTCTCAGATTCTGGGCCTTTCTTTCCTCATATATTTCTTTACACCTTCCATTATTTATTTACTCTAGAGCCATGGATTGATTCCAAGAGTTATGCCATACTTATCGGAATAGGGCTTGACAAACAAAAAACTCATTAATTTTAATAGCTTAATAGAAATTCTGAATCTGCCTAGTAAAAATAAAAGGCATGAGTAAGATGGGGAGACTTGATACATGCGAAACAGATCTGGTGTCTTATCAATCCCAGAGTTGATAAGAGCATCCAGACTGATTACAGCTACTTAAAATGGTAAATGCTACCATGGGGTAGCATTGAGTCTGCAGCATACTTTCATAGAACAGTAGGAAAAAAATTGGAAACCCAATACTGCCCATGTTTCTTAACCTTGGCAATTCTTAAAATGTGTAGACTTTTACAGAATTTCCCAAAATAATCTATCCAATGTGCCTTGTCAATTGGATGGACCTGCAAATATATGGATTAAGCTGGCCAGAAATTAATGGTGTGTTTTTTCTCTCCTGTAAGATCCTTGTAATAGATAACCATATAACATTATAGTCTGCCCAGATAATTTTGTTCTAGAATATATTAACATTTAATAGAATATCCCCAGACAGCACTGGATCATTTTAGCAGGCAACATGGACTGATTCTAAGTGATGAAGGTTCTTCTTAAAGAATGTATGGTGGATTAAAGCTAAACATGATCTGCAGAACGGCAGTTCTTTATTCTTTTCTATATTATATGGCTAAAGTATTCCTACTGTACCACTTCATACTTTATATAGCAGGGGTCTCAAACACAATTTACCTGGGGGCCACTGGAGGCAGAGTCTGGGTGAGGCTGGGCCACATAATAATATATTTTATATTATACTTTATATTTATATTATACACTAATATTATACTTTCATATCACGGTGGAGGCCACAAGATATTGTCCTGCGGGCTGCAATTGGCCTGCGGGCCGCGAGAATGAGACCTCTGTTATATAGTATCCAATATGTATGAGAAGCTTTAGGCTAGATCTTGATTGTATGTCGGCCTAGCTTTAAAACATATTTGAATGTTTATGATTTAACATATTTGAATGTTTATGATTTAACAAATAATGAACTAATTCTGTCTCTTTTCTATTCTCAATGATTGGGGACATATACAGATAGTCATGCTAAGCAAAGTACTTGTTATAGTCTCTTTTTAATGACTTTTTGGCCACAGTTGTTAAGCAAATTATTACAGTTAAGTGAACCACACAATAGTTAAATGGATCTGTCTTCCCTCACTGACTTGTCGAGGGTTGGCTGGAAAGATTGCAAATGGTGATCACAAGACTATAGGATGCTATAACTGGGATATAAACATGCCGATTCTCAAGCACTCAAATTTTGATCATGATTGTGGGAATGCTGCAACAGTTACAGTTGGAATTGTGAGGACCAGTTGTAGGTCACTTTTTTCAGTGCTGTTGTAACTTTGAATAAATAAATTATTGTAAATTGAGAACTACCTGTAGCTTGCTTGCCTAGTTAAAATAGGGTTAGGTGATTTTTATTTATTTGTACCTCATCTTTATTATTTTTTTATAAGTAACTCGAGGCAGGGAACATACCAAATACACCTTCCTCCTATACTGAACACATCTTCCTCCTCCTATTTTCTCCATAACAACAGCCCTGTAAGGTGGTTTGGGCTGAAAGAGAATTACTGGTCCAAAATCATTCAGCTGACATTCATGGCTAAGACAGGATTTGAACTCCCACTTTCTAGCCTGGCAGCTTAACAATGAGACCAAACTGACTTGAGAAACAGTTATTGCCTTAATTATGTTGTGTGAACCAGAACATATTATCATATTAAATCATCACATGGTTTCTTTGACATCAGTTTTTATTCATTGCATTATACTGCAGTGTATTGTATACAATTTTATTGTACAGTATATTTATTAAGCCAAATTTACTGCATAATGAGGTAAGTGAATGCAGTCAATATGTTCTTATCTAGAATTGTTCCAAGCATTTTTGGGCAATTGGCCTGCTAACATTGGTGTCTTAAGCTTTTCTGTAAAAATAAGTATTTCCATTCTATTTATTGCAGTGTGGTTTACATTTTTGGGAGATGTAATGAAGTAGAGAAGGAGAGAGGTTAAGATTCTTCTGCTATCAATATATATCAGAGATGGGATCTGGGATCCAATTGGATGTCACTTTAACCTTGGTAAGGAGCATCCAATGATATTGTGGCCCCATGGGAGACAAAATTGCAGTCTTGTGTTTTAAACAAAATTTTGAAATTATGTTGAAGGAATTGCCAAGATGATGAAATTTGTTGAGATGAAAGTATTTGACATCTGGGTTTCTCCCCCCAGCCCCATTTAGCAAATGTTTATTAGGTTAGAGTTAGTCATCTTAAAGCAATACTGTACTTGTAAAGAATTGGCAGTGTTAGTAGTTAAGGATAGACAAACAGGTTTCCTTTCCTAAAATAGAATTTTCCTTTAAGCAGAAAATTCAGAAAAAAAGTTAACTATCCCATTCAAAACTAGTTCCTTAGAAGAAAACCAAACTTTGGCTTTAGGTCCCCTCTAGGTTTAGAGAACTGAATGGCCCCTGAGCAAATCTTTTGGGAGGTCTCCTTCCCACTGTTGGGTCTCCTTTGCTGTCAATTTTACTGTCAATTCCCCCACCAGATCAGGGACCTCAGATCAATGGGATTGGGGGTCTATTTCAACTTTGCAATAATGTGAAAGATGCCAGAATGGGATGGCTTTTAAAAAGTATGCTTCACCATCTGTTTCCTCCTCTACATTAAAACAAAATGCAGTTTCAAAAATATTGGGCTGTCTGAAGCAGAATTCAAATGTCACTCTCATTACACAGCTGGCATCATAGCTTTTAAAATTCTTGCTGTTCAAGTATCAGTTTATGCTTTAACCTGCCTTTTAACTATAACGATCCTATTCTCTGCTAAACAGCAAGGCAAGCTCTTGAAGAAATAATTAGCACTTGTAGGTTTAAAACTATTTATTAGAATATTTAATATTGCACTTTAACAAATGAGATCAGATGCCCCTGGAAATAAGGTTTTTCTTCTTCTTCCAGGCAATGCTTCTATTAAATAAATTCCATTGATATGAATTTGCACTACACTCTTGCACAGTTGATATATGGAAGGGCTGTAACAGGAAGATTTATCTCGTGGTGGTGTTTATATTTTTGGGGCAGTGATGCCTCAATTCCAGGAGGGAGCAGAGAATGAAATGGCTCTGATTGTAAAATTTACAGCAACTGAAATAAAAACAAAGTGCCCCCCCAAAGATATAGAAAATGTAGAGCTTCCTGATTACTAATTAATAAGGTAACTTCTTACATTCATACTTCAACTTATATTCATTTATGGTTTTTTAATGGAATATATGCCTAAATTACACATTGAAGAATGATCTTCATATTGTGCAATATTATATGGGGAAAACCAATCTCTTCCTTCCCATTTAAATATTGTTTGAAATGAAGCGCCACCTTGAGGGCAGTGATGAATGTATTTGTTACACAGAGGAGTCATCAGGAAAAGCCTTTTGGATGACTGAGACAAAAAGCTGATTCCCTGAACTGATCAGTCCAGATTGGGAAATCCAGGACAATCTCAAATTTCCCTCTCTGCCAGGATGTAGGGGAAAGGAAGTAACACACTGATGTGTGTGGAGTCACAGGGAACCTTCTCATGTACAGAATTAGCAAAATTTGGGAATGTTGGATAAACTTTGGGAGGATGGGAACTGTCACTATATTGTCAAGCAATAGCCTCTTATGCAATAAGTATATATAGCCAAAATACAATGTATAAAAATTGACCATATTCATACTTTCATTCACAACTAAATAGCTAAATAGTTCTCATTAATTTTTAATTAAGGTTTTAACATTAACAAACCAATATGTGATCCCGGTTTGTTATATCAATTAAATGCCATGTAAACATGGTTTCTAGTTAATAACTAATGGGGAACACTAACTGAACTTTAATCAGGATCTCTACTGGTTAAAGACAGTAGAAAATATCTATGGAATATTGATATGATCTTCAGAGAATTCCATTTGAGAGAATTGTACATCCATATTTTTACTTAGCAAATTAGGGTAACTTCCAAAATCACAAAATAGTTGTGATGTCATTAATGACTTTTATTTCCGCTTCTCCAGAATTACTGGTTTCTGTATCTAAATAATATATGATATCGACCCCGGGTAAGCATACAACTAAGGCTTCAGCAAAATCCTATCAAGACCAAATGTGAGTTTTGTGTCTCTTGGGTCCTGGAACTGGACAAATTTCATCTTGGGGAGAATTGCACAATGCCACTCAGATTCAGAACACTTTCTGGGGATCTTCCTGGATTCATACTTCCTGCAATTATGAAGGGAAACTTCATGTGAGCCATTTGTGCCTATTTTTGAATTAGGCCGCCTTGAATTAGGCCGCCTCATGATTACTATTTCTTAGCCACTTCCCAATGAGATTATTGCAAGACACTGTTCAATAGGGCTTGAAGATCATTCAGAAGCTTCAGTTATTTCACAATGCAACAGAGCAGGTAGTTATGGATGTTCCTCATTAGGCCCATGTGATACCTGTATTCAGGATCTATACTGACTTCCTATAGATTTTTGGATACAGTCCAAGATGCTGGTAATCATCTATGATAGGGCAGATTATTTGCAGTATCGCTTTTCCCCCAAAATACCATCCCATTCCAAATGCTCCAAGAGAGAAGCCATATTCTAGGTCTCTCTTCTACAGCATGGGACCCAGGAAACATGCTCCTAACCTCTTCAATGCATGGTTGGCCAGACCCTGCAGGCCTTTAGAGAGGTAGTTAAGACTTGGCTCTTTTCCTGGGTGTGTGGACTAGAATAAGTAAAATTCTCAGTTAGTGAGTTGTATTTTAGTCCTGATTGCTCTTTAGTCACTTTAGTTTGCTTCAATAGTATGTTTAGGGGTGGTTTTTTTTTTTTTTTTGGTATTTTAATGGTTTTATATACTGCAAGAGACATGTCATTTGTGTTTAGTACATATAAATGTACTAAATAAATAAATACAAACTACTTTTACAAAACAGAAATCAACATGACAGTTTTACTGCCACTGAGTTGCTCTCAATCCCCAGTAATTGTGTAGATAAAACACCATGCTTGGAGTGATGTCCTTCCTGTGTCTGGTAAGAAACCATTAGCATTTCTAAGAACATTCCAAGAACATTTTAGATACTATCCAGTTACCTTATCTGCTATATTCATCTTCTACTGCTTAAGAGTTGCTAGCATAGTTAAGCTTTGTTTTTAAACTGTAATTTGCACATGTTTAGAAAAGCTTAACATAATGCATCATAATGCATGATGAAGAATATTAAGTATATATGTGTGTGACTTTCCAAATGCTTGGGAAAACTGCCTAGGCAGAGACTGGGAGAACTGCAGTTGACTCTGTTGAAGTTGTCAGCCATGGTGTCTGTGTACCTAAACCAGATCTGTGCCTTTCGCTCTAGTTTCCAATGCTGGCCTGGCTTAAGGGAGGTGAAAGTTCCTGCCAGCACACATTTTCTTCACCTTGCTGTCCAGCATCCCCCAGCGGGAGTAGTTCTGGGCAGGACGCTTCAATGGGAACAGCCTTGCGGCAATGACTGTCTGGAGTGAGTTGCCTATCACTGTCCCTGCTTACCACTCTCCCCACCTAGGAGCTGTGATAGTTCAGTTCAGCATGCTTCTACCAGAGCCTGGGAACAATTGGAAGCTCAGCTATTGGGTTAATCTGAGCTATCGTATCTTCATAGAAGTCAAGTCTGACCCCATAACCAATTAGATTAGGCTTTAGCTTGCCAGCTTCAACAGATAAAAATCCCCACGCTCGTTTGTCTGTGTGTGTGTTGGAGACAGAGAGCCCAGCTTTAAAATCATTTGTACTCTATTCTTTACAATGTCTCTATTATAGTAAATTGGTATTTCCTTGGGAGGAAATCTCAGGAGGCACCAGACTAAATACATTGTTGGATTCTTCTGGGTATTTGCTGTTAACATTTTCCATTTGCCTCAATTCCCGGTAATATTTCAGCCTCCTTCCCCTGCATTCTTTCTACACCTAGGCTAAAATCAAGTCCCTGCCCACTTTGGGAAAGCGGAAGCTGAGGCAACTAAGGTCAGCTCAAATTCAGATGACCCAGCTGAATGAAGCACTGGAAGGGACGGGTGATGGGACCTTTCTAATTCTATTCCTATTCCTATTTTGTTCTGTTCTGTTCTGTTCTGTTCTGTTCTGTTCTAGTGGAATTCACCATTCATTGTTCCATAATCTGAAGACACTTTGATTTTAATATATGATGACATATTCCTAAAAATAATGAAAAAGTTTAAAAAAATAAAACTGGGATGGACAATTATTAGTATCCTTAGAAGTTAAAATATATTGAATGTGATATTTCAAGCAGACAATTTATTTAATTAGTACCATTTAGTATCATTTCAATTTCAAAATCAATCTCTCAGCCTATCTGAATGAGAAAAGTACTCGGCAATTTGTGTTACTGTGTACAGGACCGTGAACATGAACAAGAGAAAGAAAACAAAAAAACACCCAGTTGTCTAAAGACAAAATGAAGATGCTAACGATCAAGCATATTAAAGTTAAAGACTACATCTCCAAAGAGTTTCATGTTCCTGTGACCATAACTGCTAACAATCAAGAAGTTTAAGGTCCATGGGATTGTAGTTAATTTCATTAAATGTGGTCTCAAAAGGAAAATTGATCCCAAATTGAACAAAAGGAGAATTGAAGGTGGAGAGAGAGCAAAACTTGGGCTGAACTTCAAGATCAAGATGCAACAATATCAAGTTACACGGTATATTGTTATCCCACTGAAACAACCCAGGGAGATACAAAAAAGCAAGTTGGCTAAATCCATGATGACAAACCACAGTCCTTCTGGGAGAATGTCCTTTGGACAGATGAAACAAAGTTAAGATTTTGGTGAGCCACAGCAGTTCTATATTCATAGAACAGTATTTTTACCATGCCTATTGTGAAACTTGGAGGGGCTCCATCATTTTATGGAGTTGCTTTGCTCTCTCTAGCAGCAGTGCCTTGAATATGTTCAGGGCAAAATGAAATTATAAGATTATCAAGGTACTCTGGGAGTAAAACATAATGTCCAATGTTAGAAAGCTTTCTCAATTGCAGGTCACAGATTCTTCACCTAGATAATGAATCAAAACATACACTCAAAAGGATCCAAGGATGGCAGAAAATTCGACTCTCCTGAAGTGGCCTGCTAGGAGTCTTGCTCAGAATCTAGTAGCACAACTATTGAAAGATTTGAAACTCATGGTTGGAAGAACCCATCAAACCTTTGCCCAACAAGAGTAGGAAAAATTGCAAGTTGAGAAGTCTTTTTCAGAACTATAGAAAATGGTTGATTGGATCAAAAAGACATGCTACAAAATATTAGATTGGGGTGCCAATTATTTTGTTCATGCCATTTTTATTTGTTTTGTTACAAGAGTCATACAACAGAAGTCTACTCTACAGATTATGAAAGAAATTAATGATGGATTCCAATATCAGTTTCAATTTTACAGCAAATTTCAATTCTTTACGGAAAAGTGGAAGGCACCAATACTTTGGCCACATCTGCAGTTATAATTTGAATTATACAAACAGAGCTAAGGATGGCATTGATAAGACAACAGCAAAAGACATTCAATTATTTTATACTATGTAAGATTTTTGAGTTTCATGTTTATTATTAAGGTCTTCACTGTATTGTTATATATTATTATTCACATTAAGAGAGAAAAAATGAACTGCCTCGAAAAGCAGATATTGTGATTTCTATCTTTCTTTATACTCTGGCAAATTTGCAATATTTAGAACCCATATTATAAGCATTTATATTTGCCTTGCTGTGTGATGAATGGCTGAAATGGAAACCATTTTTGCTTGAATTTTGTTAAAATTTCCGTTGTGAATATATATACTATTAGTTTTACGATTGTTGCAAATTTTTCAAATTAAGATCCCAATCAGATCTTGTTCATGTTGGTACCAATATTGGGCAACATTTATTTTTTCAACTGTGAGCATGTATCTCAGTAAATTATAATATTTCTTACACACACATTCTGGAATTATACCTAGTTAAAATATTTTATTTCAAGCTTAATTTCTGAAATTCTCTGGATGTCACCCCTCCCTTGTTTGTGTGTGTATTCATATGTATGTATGTATGGTATTCAGCTTTGTTCGGGTATTTTCCCACGTCATCATAGTTGTTCTTTTAAAGTTGTAGCAACGCTTCGGCAGAATCTCATCTGCCATCATCAGGCTTCTGTACTGTGTTTCTGTGAGTCAGACTTTTACAGTGGTTTCAGTTTTAAATTTGGGGCTAGCCTACTGCTGTGCCAGAATGTTTTTTTCTTCATCCTGATTGGTTGGGAGTCTTGGTCTGTGTTTATTGGTCTTGGAGTTTGCTGTGTTCTGCTTGATTGGTGTTTCTAATATCTTCTGTCTGTTTTGTGGCTTTTTTTGTCTTGGTTGGCTGGCAACATTGTGTTCCTGTATTGGAGGCTTTTAGTGCAGCTACTCAGGAACGAGCTCCGCAGAAAGAGATTCCAATTGGATCAGTTAAACAAAGATTTGCTAGCACTGGAATTGAGCAGCAAAATCCACCCTCTACTTTGGGACAAGATAAAACAACTTTACAACTTGGAGAGCTGAAACTGAAACCACTTACAAAAATGACAAACTCTTAAAGAAACTAAAGAAGTTAGAACATGACAAGAAAGCCCCCAACAACTCACAACCCCTGAAACAATTAGAATATAACATTTCCAACAGAGAACTCACCAAAACAGAAACAGATGTCCTAACCAAAGGATTCAATTATGCTATAGCACCCAAAAAATCCCCACAGAATCCATCATATTGCAGTAGAATCCAGCCTAACTAAATTAAATACAGATGAAGCTGATAGAATAAGACACCAAGTTACTAACATCCTATGCACAAGCAAACCACCCAAAAGCAACTTGTACAAAGAACTAAAAGCCCTGCAAGCCCTAAAAAAGGATAGCAGCATAATCATACTTCCAGCAGACAAAGGGAATGCCACAGTAGTAATGGATAGAAAAGACTACAAAACAAAATTGACAGACCTACTCCAAGACTCCACATACAAATCCATAAACACGGATCCAACCACATATCTGGAAAAAATAACCAAGAAGAAAATTATAACCAGCCACATGAGCAAAGAGATCCAACAGACAATCATCCCAAGAGAAAAATTTTCCAGATGCCCCAAACTATACGGCCTCCCAAAAATACACAAAGAAGGCATACCTCTCAGACCCCATAGTCAGCTCCAGAGGAGCACCACTACAAAACCTAGTTAAACACTTAGCAAAATAGCTACAGCCCCAAGCTGAAACAGCAGCTTCACATGTACAAAACTCATACTACTTCTTGGAAATGATCAAAGATCTACATGTGGAACAAGATCTCTTTGTAAGTTTCGACGTGGTTTCACTATTCACTCAAGTCCCGATAAAAGAAACTCTTGAAATAATCAAAAATAAATACCAACCAGCTAAACACCTCATGGAACTAGCAGAACACTGCTTAACCAACACATATTTCATATACAAAGGACAAAGATACAAGCAAATTGAGGAGCCCCTATGGGATCACCACTGTCACCCATCATTGCAAACCTGTTCATGGAAGAATTCGAATCCAGAGCCCTGGCTAACACCACCCACAAACCCAAACTATGGTTAAGATATATCGATGACACATTTGTGATTTGGCCCCATGGAAAAGAAAACCTAAACAATTTCCTAACACACCTAAACAGCACACACCCCAAAATCAAGTTCACCACAGAAACGGAAACAAACAACTACCATTCCTAGATGTACTAATCTACAAAAAAACAGATGGCACACTAGGACACACCATATACCAGAAGAAAACACAAACCAACCGCTACCTCAACGCCCAATCCCACCCACCCCCAGCACAGATAAATTCCGTGGCCAAAACACTAATCGCCAGAATCAAATGCCTGGCCGACAAGACACACATAAAGACTGAACTATGCACCCTGACTAAAAGTACTGACAGCCAACGGCTTCCACAAAAGCAAAATCACTGGCTTGATCCACAAAAACACACTGAGACATAATGGAGACCTAGAAGATGAACAGACCTATGGAACAGCTGTCCTGCCGTACATAAGAGGTACTACAGACAAAATCAGTAAGATACTACACAGGCATCACATCAAGACTGCCTTCAAAACAGACAGAAAAATAGCAGCCATCCTTAGAAACACCAAAGATAAAATTGACCTGGAAAACCAAGGCATATACGAAGTCCCTGTGCATCATGCATTGGACAGACCAATAGAAGAATAAATACCCACCTGGATGAACACAAAAATGCAGTAAAAACCACATTTCCTCACTAGCCCAACACATGAAAGCCACAGGTCATAGCATCAACTTCAACGGCAGCAAAACCCTAGCCACTATAGAAAACCCCAGCCACAGAATTATCAGAGAAGCCATAGAGATTGAAAAAAGACCTGAAAGCATGAATAGAAGAGACGATTCCACCAGACTGTCAATTATTTGGAAGCCTGCACTCACAAACAAAAAAATCTCCACACCACAAGCCAGGCAAACACCTGGGCACAAATAGATCCCCCCTGATACCTCCAGCTCAAACACACCCCAACCAGGAACCCAGATGAAACCTAGTTTCCTAACAAATGATAGCTGTCCATTTACTCGGAGCCAACCTGCACTAAAAGCCTCCAATACAGGAACACAAAGTTGCCAGCCAATCAAGACAAAAAAAGCCACAAAACAGATAGAAGATATTAGAAACACCAATCAAGCAGAACACAGCAAACTCCAAGACCAATAAACACAGACCAAAACTCCCAACCAATCAGGATGAAGAAAAAAACATTCTGGCACAGCAGTAGGCTAGCTCCAAATTTAAAACTGAAACCACTGTAAAAGTCTGACTCACAGACAAACACAATATAGAAGTCTGATGATGGCAGATGAGATTCTGCCGAAACATTGCTACAACTTTAAAAACACAACTATAATGACGTGGGAAAATACCCGAACAAAGCTGAATACCATACATGTAAGTACCTGCGAAAACTTAACACACACACACACATTTCCTTGACTAATGACCATTATTGAGCCTCTTACATGCACATTCTGGAATTATACCTACTTAAGATATTTTATTTTAAGCTTAATTTCTAAAATTCTCTGGATGTCCGTCCCCACCGCCCCTGTGTGTATTCATATATATATTCTTAAGTTTTCGTGGGTATTTATATGTATGGTATTCAGCTTTGTTCGGGTATTTTCCTACATCATTATAGTTGTGCTTTTAAAGCTGTAGCAACGTTTCGGCAGAATCTCATCTGTCATCATCAGGCGAACACAATACAGAATATCTATATTCCTTGACTAATGACCATAATTGAGCCTTGAATTACAGCAGTTACGTCATGCAGTTATTAAGCAGATTGCCATGTGACTTTTTAAACCTTTCTTAAAGCAGTCATTAAAGCTAAGTAAACAAAATGGTTGGTATACAAATATATTTTCTTCAATGAGATGAAGCAAAAAATTATAGTCATGTGACCACAGAACACGGCAAATGGGCTTTTGTGCATGTCTGTTGCTAAATGTCCAAAATGTGATTACTACTGGGGTGCATGTGTGCAGCCATTGGAACTCTGGACTCTGAAACTCCTCAGAGGAGTTGCCAAGCCATTGGTCATACCTATATCTACAATATGGAAAAATGCTCCTTCACAGCATTTACACTATTTGTTACTGAATGATTTACCCTGGACATTAAGTTGCATACCATTTGCAAAACATTATAAATTTTCTTTCAGATTGTAAATTGGAATGAATCTTACAGGTTCCATGTAGTTTTCCCCACTGTTGTGCAGTTTCTTTTTATTTTACATCCATTTAATCTTTTTATTTATTGTCATATCCAAGTAGCTATTTATATGTGCTGTAGCAGAAGCTGTTGATTTTAAATAAGCATTTCAAATACTGCCTTTTTTAATCCTTTTCTCATTCTTAAAATCCTTTCAGCAATTTCTGGAGTAGCTCTATCATGATATATTCCAATCTTTATTGAGTAATTCTTGCTTGTGTAAGAATTTAATCTGGCAAAAAAAAGGGCACAGTAGAGAATGAGGTGGCTGGATGGAGTCACTGAAGCAGTTGGCGTGAGGTTAAATGGACTCCTGGGGATGGTAGGTAGAAAGGCCTGGAGGAACATTGTCCATGAGTCACAATGGGTCAGACATGACTTCACCACAAGAAGAATTTAATCTACTCATAAAATTTGAATAAACCATATCTTGCATATGTAATTGTGTTTCCCTTCCTATATTATCTCCAACAGGGAAAACCTGAGAAGCTAATGATGGACTTATTTCTTTCTGAAATTCTCATGCTTTTATCACTTTGTTCTCTTCCATGAGTGTATGCAATAAACATCTATTGAATCCACTGGCTAAATCAAACCTTCCTATACTGTTGTTCTATCATTTGATTATTTCCCCCCCACTCTGTTAATCATAACTATATGATAAAATTTAAAATTTGGAAGAGCAAGACCACTGTGTTTTGAACTTTGTATTTTTTTAAAGTTTAATTCTAGGTCTTTCCCCACTCCAGATAAATGGATTGACAATTTTTTGCTATCCTTGTAATATTTTCTTTGATATTGGAATTGGTGCAATTTAAAACAGTCATTTATTTATGGTAATTATTTTGAACGAATGAACAAATGAATTTTTATAATTGCAGCTAATCCTATCCAAGACTGCTATAAATGTCTTCACCTTTCAAGTTATCTTTTGATTTCTTGCCATAAATTATTTTTATGTATTTCTTGATTCTTATCAATATATTTCACTAAATGGGTTTTCTGTCAATCAGATTCCTCCTGCAAGAGATTAATTGGTCCTTGAGTAAAATATCTTGTAATATTTTTACAAGTCAGGGTGATGCAATGGTTAGATTTCTTTTGATTTGTTACAATTATTTTGATATATGTCTTGATTATTATTGAGTAATAATGCTTATCCACATGCTTATCAAAGTATTTCACTGAATGGGTTATCTGCCAATCAGATTCCTCCTGCAAGAAATTTGTCCCTGAGTAAAATATCTTGTAATAAATGCAAGAAAAATATCTAATTTCTATATTTATTTTTATTTTAAATACCATGTTTGCTTTCACTAATTAATGCTAAGACTGTATTCCACTCCCTGTAACACTTACACTTTCTTATCAAATAGGATGCTATTTTTAGGCATACCAGTATCAATCAGAGAAAAAAATAGAGTTTGAATTCCTACATTTCCACTGTTAGAGTAAACGTGAATTCCATTTAAGAAGCGTTTTATTTTCCTCAAACTTTTATTTAAAAGTCCTAAACAAAACTTGACAAAGATCAGTCACTGAAATTACTTTGCCAGGTGGAGTAGTACTCCAGTAAAGACAACACTGGGCTAGTCTGGCCCATTATAAGGAACATTTATGATTGAAAACTACAGTGATCTTCAGCTCAGAAGCAAGGACTAACTCTTTTAAGTCTGGGGTCCTGTGTCTTCTTCCTGCAGCAGCTAGGATTTTTTTTTTTTGTACCGCCCCCACATGCAGAATATAGAAAGAAGGCAAGTTCTGGTTTTCAGACAATAGATAAAGTTTTGCATTAGAAAACAAAACAAAACAAACAGAAACTGTTGCAAACAAATATGCCATCCCTACAGAGCATCAAGGAAAACCGTCATCATCATCCTCTGCCATTTCCTTGGCAAATTCTAGATCCTGCTGCTCACGCTCCCGGCGCTCCTGCAAAACAAAAGTCACGGTATGATTTAGTGTCCTTTATTTGCTTCACAGCGATACTGAGTTCCGATGCAAATTATAATTATGCTATGTCACTTTTAAAACTTGGTCCATTAAAAGATCCTATTATTTCACACTTTGTAAAGTTGCTTATTTGGTTGACATACTGCAGAAAGAGAATTGCATTTTAAATATTTCTGAGATGTTTGATCTGAATTGGCTGATATATGTATGTTTGGGACTCATTACATTCCTAATATACATATTCACTTTTCTGAGAAGAGTAGGAGGGAGGCTGGTAAACTGAAGGACTTAAATGTGTCATGCTTAGTCTAGTGCTGTAAATTAAGCTACTTTGCTTCATCAACCATTTTGTTATTTTGCAAAGGAATAGACAAGAGATAGTAATATGGTATTAGAGATACCTGTGTGGTCTTCAACTCCCAAAATTCTCCAGCCAGCCATGCAGGCTGGGAAATTCTGGGAATCGAAGTCCATACATTAAAATGATCAAGGATGAGAAACACTGCTCTAGATATTATCAAAATTAAACATTAATTTTTAAAAAAGGTTTAAATCTCACAACTCAAGTTTAAGATTAACAAACCATTCTGTATTTAAATCTTACACAATTTCAGCAATTTAATGTCCAGCAATCTAATGCCATTACATGAGATCCAGTTAATTAAGACTGCCAGTCCTAATCTTATGCAAAACAATGCCCCAACTAAGAAACTTTCTGTGTGATTAACAGGAAACTTTTACCTCTGCAGACTCCAAATCCTTGTTGTAAGATTTTGGGGGGAATCTCATAGCCTAGCAATGGGAGAAAATGAAAAGAGCAACACCAACAAGTTAAAGGTAAATTAAAAAAAAAGCTCACAGGAATATTTCACATACTCCTTTTCAATAGCAGAAACAAAGGCACAAAAGAACAATTCAAAGGGGAGATGTTCTAGCTTTTCCACTTGAAGCTGGAGATCAAATTCTATATACTGTTGTTTTTTTGCACTGTAAGACACTCCGGAACTAAGACGCAATTAGCTTTTGGGGAGGAAAACAAGAAAAAAAAATCTGCCTCTGCCTCCCAACATCCATCTGGTATTCATCTGTCTAGCGTCCTTGCAGCAAACAGCCTGGTCAATTTCAGCAAGTGGCTTATCACTTCTTCCTGTAGCAGGTTTCACTCTATTAGTTGAGCAGCTGACTGGGGGGTGGGTTGACCTCCTGGAATACCGCCAATCAGCTGTTCTGGGGGGGGGGGATTTCCACCTATCACTGCCATTGATTACCATTTGCCACCATCGCCATCTAGTGGTGGTGATGGGCAGTGGTCCCTGCTGCCTAGAAAAGCTAATCAGCACTATTTGGGAGGTCAATCCAAACACCAATCAGTTGCTCAGCAACAAAGGCTCCAGCATTCCCTGGTGATGGCAAGCGGTGGTGTTGGTGTTTCTCCTCCCGCTCTCCAATATTCGCTCTAGAAGATGCACAGACATTTCCACCCACTTTTTGGAGGGAAAAAAGTATGTCTTATACTGCAAAAATTACAGTATTGTCTGCCATAATTTCTGTCCAGAATTGGAAAGTTCCCTACCTTCCCCACAAGTGAAAAAAAAAATCCCTTAAGACTTACATAAGCCTTTGGAGATCTTAAAGAACTTTAAGCATTGATGTTTGAGAAACTACTGATGATATTAAACTGAAGAATCAAAGCTCCATTCTTTTCAACCTTGTTCAGACATTATTACACACTCAGAAGCCCCCTTGTGGAATTTTGATGCACATTTCATCTTTTGCCTCATACAGCCTGCAGGCAGTTCCTTGACACCCTAAACTGTATTGCAGCAAGATGACCAAATTCTAAGCTTTGTGTTTTTTTTTTCTTTGAGGTGTGGGGGCAGTCTGCTTCTGAGAGACTGCCATACCTGATGCTCCAAAACCCCATCCCCAAAGTGCATGAGAAAAATGCATGCTTCTCCTTTAGGTGAGGTCACATCATTGGATGACTAGGAGGCTGAAGTGTGTCCTTAAACATTGACCATCCTTGCCTTACCTTAACAGACATATTGTGAATGTCGAGACAGAAGGAAATACGTTGGTGGAAGGCAAGTTGAGGCTCCCGGGTGGAATAAATGTCAGTCATCTCTTTTGACTGGACATATCCTTTCTCATGGTTAATGCTGGCTTCAATCACACCATCCCGAATAGCCTGGAAATCAAGGCACAATCAAAGGTTAGGTGGCCCTCCAATGACAGATGAGCAAGGCAAATGAATATCAGATAAATCTTTTTGCTTGTTTGGAAAAATAAGGTTTATGTAGTCTGCTAATGGAAAGAAAGGAATATTGTCCAATTCTATGATATTAAATGCCAAAAACAATGTAATGTTAGGCATTAAAAACTAAAAACATCAACAGTGGATTTTGAACGCTATGTTTTGGAATTTTCCAAATATCCAAGACCCAAAGTCACTTTCTCTTACCACAAAGATTGACACCTAGTGGTTTTCAAGTACAACCCAATTGCTCAAGATATCTGGAAGAGGATTGTAAACTGAACAGTCCCTCACCTTGGCAACAATGAATTCAGCATCCTCTGGGCTATCCAATTGCAACTTCTGAGCTATATCAGCTAAGGAGATGCGTGAATACGAAAGGCTGATCATGCGAACACCTGCATTAAGACGTTAAAAAAGTACAATGCTTTTATATATTTGGATCTTTTTGCATGCATGCATATGTATATGAGCACAAGGGTAAAAAAAGAGAGAACACAAATAACTGATCTTTATTTCTACTCAAAGGGAGAATTCATAAAAGCAGAAATTAGTTCAGTCTTGGGGTCCTCCTCAGAGAGAAAGAAAAATGAGATCATGTCACTAGCAACTACAAAAACAGATTAATTTCCTAGATAGAATTTTAAAGTCCATGTTACCACCAGAAAAAAAAATGACAAGGAATTAATGGTCTCTTACCTGTTTTAATCACATTGTGTCTTAGTCGGATGATGAGGGTGTACGTTCCATCTGTTTGGAACTTATCACCAAACTGATCGAGAACCTGGTTGAACTTGGCCAGATTTCCTGTTCGAACAGCTGCCAAAAGGATACAAGAGAGGATTAAGCTGAAGAGCTGAATGAAATATATGAAGGATTTAGGCACCTGAATGAGTACTGAAGCCTCAATATTCTGATTTCAATATTATAATATATGCCTTTATGAGTTATGAATCTGGTGGTCTTAACATATATATATCCTGGTTGTATAGTTTTTAACTGTTACTTGTTTTGTTTTATATTGTTATTTGTATATGTCTTTTGGTGTTGTTCAGTTGTTTGTTGTGAAAGAGCACCTTATTTTGTTGTTCTCAGGTTCTGAGTACAATGACAATAAATTTATCTAATTTATCTAATCTAATTTGCTTGACGATGCTCTGGATTTAACATAAACATATACTGAAGCTTTGCTATACATTGCAAGCAAGTTCACAAAACAGAATATTCCTTTAGAGTTTGTGATTTAATATCTGACCATTTATCTCAAGTTTACACACTGCATGTAAGTAATGTAATGAACAGTTACAACTATGAGAAACTTTGAGGGAATCACATTTGATTCTAGCAAATATAATTGACATTGTTTTAAAATTACAGGTTCTTTGGCATGCCTGGGTAACTTTTAGCCACTATCAGAGTAAAGGGCAGCATATATACAATCAACACCTCATATACTTCACCATTTTTCCATATGTGTGTAGAATCGCTTATAGCAGTTGGAACAAGACTTCCTCTCTTTTGGACTCTATTGCAGTTCTGCTGGTTTCCCATTGCCAATAACAATGAGAAATAAATAATCTTAAGCTCCAGAAATTGGTACCATCAATTCATTAGTCTATGCAAATGTATTACTAATACTAATTATGGCTACTGGCCATTTAGCATGAATTTCTGTGGTTCCTAAGGCATCTAAGCAAGTTTACCTACAGTTGCTGTGAACTCTTCCAGAAGGGACTCAAGAGTTTTATATTTTTCTGCTTGCACTCCAATTTTTTTAATGTACTCAACTTAAAAGCCAAGAGCTCTAAAGGACTGTTTCAAAGGACTGTTAGAAAAGATCCTCAGTGATAATATTTACCCTGTGTCAAAAGGAAGTAGGGCATGAGAGATCTTTTCAGAGATGGCTGCCGAAACTGCAGTCTATCTGGAATCTCCCCTAGTAGCAATTCCACCACAATCAGCAACTTATGAACCTAAATCAGGGATACAATAACACAGCAGTTATTCAGTTAGTAGCCACAGAATGCATGCATCCCCAGATCACAGCACCTCTGGAGGAATATGCTCTCACGGTCTGTTTGAAGCCAACAGCTGTATGCTGGGGTGCTTTCCGCAATGCATTTGTCATAGTTCTCCGAGCTTCAGAGTATTCCAATTGGATGGCTTTGATACGGCCTGGAAAGGAAAAAAACTAGTGCTAAGGAAGCGCAAACGTTCACAATAAGGCTACCTTGAGATTTTAGATTTTTAGTGTGATGTGAATTTGTATTGTATCACTAAACTAGAAATCGAAATCAAGAATATTTCCTCAAGGAAAAATATTCAATGGCTTTGCTGTTATAATTATAGGGAACATTTTAACACAAGAAATCCTGCTATTATCTATTCCCAGTATAGCTTGGTGCAAGTGAGCAGGCACTATTAATTATTATACATGTCAATAACTGCACCTCTGAATTTTCACAAGATCATGGCGAAATTGTGCTGCCTCAAAGTGTCTCATTGGCTTGCATTTTTCCACGCCAAGACTGGAAGCCTGATCATCCACTTTTGCAGAGAATGGGTGCCCAAAGTCGTGTGATATCATGACACCCAGAAGCTTCCAGTCTTTGCAGGAAAAGTATTTGCATGCGGACTGGAGGCTTGAAGTAATGCAATTTCTCTGTCCCAAAGCCTTGAGTTAGCGTGCAAATGTTTTTCCATACAGAGACTGCAAGCCTTTGGGGGAGAAACCTGCCGCTTCTGAAGTGGCAGGTAACTTCAGTAAATCAGAGAAGCCCAGCAGCCACACTTGTCCCACTCTCCTTCTGCTCTCATCGCTCTGCTTTGGACTGCTGGGAGAAGGCAAAGAAACAGTGGCACAGAGGCTGGAGAGGAGACAGCTCACTAGATCTTCACAAGGTGAGTCTCCACAAGCCCAGTGACTGTGGAGGTCCAATGTGGCAGGATGGTGGGGGAAGCAATTGCGAGGAACATGAGGTATCTCAGTGGGTTGGGGGCAGCCCATGGGTGACCTTAAGCAGGTAGCCTGTTCCGTCATTACCCCCACCCTCCATGGCCTTCCCCACCTGAAGATATCTCATATGCACTTAACAACCCATGCATTCGATCAGCGAATGCATGTGTGAAAGCAGGGAATGTTCACATTCGTTTTATGTGATTCATTCCAATGAATCCTCAGTTTATGAATGCAATTGGCAGGCTCCATTACATCTGTAACTCAAGGACTACCTGCAGTTGCTTTTAAAGTTTTAGTGGCTGAGATCATGGTAGGCAGGTTGATATTTTGTTTTAAAATGTATACAATTTATCTGTATTTTCTATTGCAAAATGACAAGGAATCAGGCCACCAGTTTTCTAGCCACTGTGATCTAAATGTTTTCAGAAATCAGAGAAAAGCCTCTAACGGCACCACATAATACAGTACTTAAGACTACCTTATCCTGACAAAGTATCAAAGGCTTCCCATTTCTGTGCCAAAGGAAGGTTTCAAATTTATTTTTTCAAGTTCTTGTTTAAGACAAGTTTGATTTTGATACTATCTTTTACAGATAAACCAGTCTTTTCGAGCCCAAAGACATATTGGGTTAGACTTTATTTCAGTGCATGCTATTTATGCAATTAATAAAAATCAGAAACTCTCATATGTGTTCACTGAAATAAAAATGAATTTCTGAACTGTTTTTTTCCAGAAGAATAGACAAGTGCCTCTGTACTTACATAGCATAAATATTTAGATTAGAATTTTTAGTTTTTCTTTGTTGCTTTTTATTTTTATTATTAAATTCAAGGCAAATTATCTGGAAAACTACTTGGAAAAGATTTCTTATAATTGAATGTGTTTAATTAAAATAAATTAATTTGTAAGATACCATTACAATAATTAGTCCAGAGAAACTACTGAGCAAATATAAATTCTTAGATTTTACAAAATTCAAAGAAATTGACAAATAAATATGCCAAAATCACTGTTCCCTTCCCAGTTATGGTACCCCTAAGCCCAATATTTCTTGAAATAAATCCGAAAGTAATATGGATGTCTCTGTTTAATAGCAGAAAAGTAGGGCACTTGTAATCTATCAAACATCATAAGAATTATAGCTTTTTAAATGCTTCTAATTCTTATAGTTAAAGAAATAAGAGCATGCATGGACAATGAAGGAGGGCATTCTACTCTTCAAGGAGCAGAGTACAGAAAATGGTCAAAAGCAATAAACACCCCTGCTAACTATAATCAAGCAGAGTACGGCATTTTATACCAAAAAGGACCATCTGTTTCCTCTTACCAGTATAGTAGAGGTACCTGGCCCATTCATTATTGTTTGCCTGCTCGGGGAATACAGATTTGGAGACCAGCTTTTCTGCCTGATCATAAAGGTCATAATGAAGATAGTTTCTGAGCAGCAAATTTAGCAGAGTAGCCTGTCCATCTGCATCATGCCGGAGTGTTGCTGTCCTTAAACGAGCATGAAGGAAACTTCAAAAGGAAAAGAAATGGAGAGAGGTTATGTCACCAGGAAAATGCAGAAGAATTTGGGGTGGGGGGATGATAGTAACATCCAGATGCTTCCAATTTTACCTCCTGACTACATCCAACTTATTCAAGAATTCATAGATACGAGCATGGTAATAGTAACACTTGGCCACCACTAGATCAAGAGCACGGCGATTCTGAGGACTTATTTTTTGCATCAAATCATCTGAAACTTTCTGGGCCTGAAGGAAAGAAAATAACGTGAAAAACATGTAAGGCTCCGAAGGAGGTTTTACATAGCACGTATGGAACAACTTTTACACTTTTTATCAGGTATGCAAAAAGCACCTGAGATTATTTTTTAACTTTTCATGTTATTTTAGTAAAAAATCAATAATAATGTATTCATTTGGATATGAGGATCCTGTTGCACATATGCAAGCAAAATTCACCCACATCAGCTATGGGGAAAAACAGTTTGCATGTTGAATGAAGAAGTGTGGTAAAACCCAACAAATAAGAAGAGGGGATGGGACCAGTATCAAAGGCAATTCTGCAAAATTATCACTAGTTATTTGATTATAAATCTGACCCAATTTTATGGATTAAAACCTTCAAAAGATACAACATCCCTATAATTGATACATTTCTCCCTTACATAGTCGTACACTCTTCTGTATATACCTTTAGCCTCTCAAAGTCTCTCTGATCTCTGGCAAGTCTTTGCTTTCAATTAGGAAACAACACATATGGTCCAGTACCTCTTGGTAGCGTTTGCTATTCATCAAATAGATGACCAGGAGTAATTGGAGATATGTTTCTACTTCCGGCAAAAGAGGAGTAGAAGCTGCCTTCCCTGTGCGGGGTCGGAACTGTAGGTCCACTTCTGTGTCCATAGGCTATACAATATAAGAAAAGAGAGAGAGAAAAGGTGGGAAAGAAAGGAAGAAAAATAGACAATTTCCTGCCTTTCTCATAAAAGCCAATTCATCTATGGCTTAAAATCAACTTTCCCACTTCCATAATTCAACATTTAAATTATCCTTAAATGTTTCCATGAGGTGGAATGTAATCTGGAGTAGCAGGAGGGAGGGGCTGCTCTTTTCCAAATAACAGAGATAGCGGAGGTTGAAATATCTGATGGGAAGAAAGAGAACAAGATGGGACCCTCCCTTGGATTTCAGAAAGTATTAGTTATTAAAGCCTGACAAGATTTTATTTGTTGGTGAACAGTAAAGGAACTATTCAGAAGTAACTTCACATGCTGTTCTTGATTCTTTGGGCCTGACAATCAGAGATAATACATGTCAATTCTCCTAAAATTCAATGGGAACACCTAGCCTATCTCCCACCTTAACTTCCTCTGAACTTGCCTCCTCCAGGAAGCTGATGAGGAAGTCCCGCACAGCACTGTTAGATGTGAAAAAGCCATTGATGGCTTTTTGGAGCACATTGGGGTTGAGGCGACGGGAAGTGGAGGGCAAAGCTCTGAGGGCACGCAGGACATAACGGGGTTCCTTCCCTAATACAGCTTTCTCAAGTTGCTTCACATGTTCTTTGATGTCTGCAATGGATAATAAACAAAGTAAGCTCAATAAAGATGACTTAACATTATAGTGTGGCATGGTAGGAAATGTCCACCGCTGATTAGACTAATTTATTATATATACAACAAAAACTTACACAAAGTTACTAAAATATAACAATGTTCTACTGTTTTATCATGTGTTTTTTGAATTCTAAGCAATAATTTTGGTGCTATTTTAAACTAATAGCAAACTTACTCAAATTCCTACCTATCAAAGCTATTTATAATATGGAAAAATGTCTGCAGTAACTGTGAATTAAGCCACCATGGATACTGGTTTCTGGGTTATAATGCAGATTCCAGTATCTTCTAAACCAGTCTTTCTGAATTTCATATTGGCACTCCATACTTTAAGATGTGTGGACTGCTAGAACTTCCCAGCCTGCTTTAAGGCACTGGCATTTCAGTTAATGTATTGACATACACAAATTTGAAGACTACCTCCATTGCTAGATGAAAATAATAAAATACAAATGGACAAAAGTCAACATTATTTTGAAGTGTGGGAGCTCCATGAGTTATCTGTGAATGATGAAAACTGAATGCTGGCATTATGCAGATTAATCTGATATGAAACAAATTTTCAGGGATTGGACCTCAGCTGTAGAATTTTTTCCAGAGAGATTTATTTAATACCCATATTCTGGCATTTTGGCATTAAAGTAATTTTCCACTTTTACAAAATTTTAATCATTACTATTTAAAAATATAATTGCTTGTGTTTCTTGCATTTTTATCATTTTTTATTTATTTTGATTTATTCTATATCTATTTTTTAAGATTCCACTTTGTTGAATCTACTATGCTTTATTATTCCAGCAAGACAGTCATCTCCATTAAAATATACCATGTTACTAAGCTGGTCAGTCCAAGACTCCATTATTTACCACACCCTTTAAATAAAAAAAATTGTTGAAAATATATGCAAGCTAGTTTCTGCTAGGTTATTTTAGACCAGTATTTTTCAACCACAACCTTATTACAAAATAAATTATACTGTACTATTACATAATTCAAACCGTTTCTTTGCCAACACAAAACTTGTGAGAAATCAAAATTTTGAGCAAGACATCTTCTAACTAGATTGCATTTTTTAATGTACTTCCTGTGTGAGGCTCATAACATTTTAGCAGGTTTACACAAATGTAAACCACACAAGTTTTTCACAGGCCAGATCTGGTAGCCCCCCAAAAACTCAATGTCACCAGCTTTCAACTCAAGGAAGTAATTCAGGGGCTAACACTGTAATGCATCCAGTGTCACCCTAAACAATTATAGTATATGAAACAAACCATGTTATGGCTTATGCTATCAATACTTCACACCCTCCTTAAAGTGGGCTCCCTTCTCCAAGAGTTTCTGTAGGTTAAAAGACTTCTGTAATTTACTTTTTGTTTTGTTTTTTTCAAGAAATAACCCCTCTTAATAACCCCTTTCCAAACCGCAATTGCACCCACAAAACCCGACCGATTTTCGGCAGGACCCCACCTCAGCCCTGCCCCCTAACCACGATGGGAATGGGAACGGGGGGGGGGGAGGCGCGGAGAGGCCATTCAGGCCCCGCCCCTTTCCACTGCTCTGGAGGTTGCAGCTCCACTTCAATCGCGTACGATGCTACTCGCCCCCCCCCTTCCCACCTTCGAGCGTGACGGCATCGAGCTCGCGCTGCGATTTCTCCGCCGAAGCAGGTTCGGCCGGAGGCGCCTCCTCGGGCATCTCCACATCGGCTGCCGGAGGGGGCGGTTGAGGGGGCTCAGCGGGAGGCAGCTTGGCCTTTTCGGATCCGGCGCGGCGTCTCGACCCGCCTTCCTGCTTCATGGTTCCGTCTTCCACGCACCGGAGGGCGACCGTGACAGAGCAACAATCGCAGGACGCGACGCAGGGCACGACGGGAAAGCAGAAGCAAGTTCGACCAGCCAATCACCGGCGGGCGGGTCGAGGAAAGAACGCGGATGGATTTGCCTTCCCAGCATCCTCGAGGAAGGAGATCCGTTGTTTAAAAAAAAAAAAAGGGAGGGGACTCTTTCCGCCCCTTCCGCTCTCTTGGCGAAGCATCCAGGTGTTCGCCTTGGGATTTGAAGTGAAGAAGGGCAGCAGCGACAGCGCTTTAAATAAGTAGATCAATAGATCTTTGCCCTTGCGAGATCTCCTTATTAACAGCGCCTCTCAATCTTGGCAACTTGGAGATTTTTATTTTGATTGCATTTTATAAGTAGTTCAGCATTTCTAATATTCCTTTTCCCGATAACGACAACCTTATGAGCTGAGAATGAAGTCACAGGCTGACAGACACTGGGGGAAAATGTGGCATAAAGTCAGCCAAGCCTGAGGTAGCAGTTTCCTGGCTTCTAGCCTGATGCCTTAACACCCTAGACCAGTGGTGGCAAACCTTTTTCGGCTCCCGTGCAGATAATTATGTGCGCGCTCACGCGCTAGCACCCAGAAGGCAATGCGTGCTGCCCCCCCATCCTCTTACCGCGCACTTCATGTCTGTGCATGCGCATGTGTCACCCGCGCAACCTACTGCATGCGCGCCAGATACCCGACAATCAGTTGTCAGGTGGAGATGGTGCGTCCAAAATGTCTATGTCTTTCACCTATGGAACTGCTTCTGGCCTCAAGACGTTTTGGTGAGGTACTGATGTTTAGTACTGTAAGGAGCCCCAAACTGCTCCTGAGTGAAGGAGTGGAACATCTCGGTTGGGACTGAGATAATGGAATGTGAGGCAACTGGTAGTGATTGGGTTATGCAGAAGAAATCAGGTTCACAGTCCGTTGGCTCAGTGTGGTGGGTGATTGAAACACACAAGGGAATATCATTCCTGCCGCCTTGAGGCCAGAAGCAGTTCCATAGGTGAAAGACATAGACATTTTGGTGAGGTATTGACATAGACATTTTGGTGAGGTATTGACATTTAGTACTGTAAGGAACCCCAACAGCTCCTGAGCTCTCCAGTACCCTCTGGTGTTCTGCCGTGGAGAAGATGGCTATTACATCAATATACCTCAGCGGGACACAAAGACCAAGGATCTTCTCAAGAAGATCATGTCTGCTGCTGACTTTTACAGCTACAGGATAATGGAGAGTGATGGCAAAGAATGCTACCTACTGCTGTTCTGCAATCTTGTGAGGCAACTGGCAGTTTGAATAGAATTCTTTTCAGGTGGGGATGGGAAGTAGAACGTCTAACTTTTTAGCATCAGAGCATGTTAATAGAAAGCAACTGGCAGTTGGAACAGAGTTTTTTTCAGATGAGGGGGAGGAGTAGAACTCCATAGCAACAGAATGTGTTAATTACTGTATTAAGGAATAATGATCTGATGATCATTTTAAAAAATCCTTTCTTAGCGAGCACCTAGAAACCAAGGGGAACATATGTACCATGTTTCAAGTTTGTAGGCTTTACGGTTCTGGAAATTTTGTGAATGGTACTTGGCTTTTATGAAGAAATGACTACAGTGATTAAGATCTTTCTCATATAGCTCTTCAGAAAAATATATATTTAATATTTGCAGTGTATATTTTTTGCACAAGCTCTCATAAACAATGCATTATAAACTCTTAACTGATCAGATCATGTGGGCCAAAGTAAAATATCAAGATTCACTCCTCATTGTGTTAGGAAATTTGAACAGTGCTAACCTAAGCTAAGAGCTACCAAAATACTTTTAGCATGTCAACTGTCTCACTAGAATACTTTAGATCGGGGTGTCAAACTCCCACTGTCATGTCATCGTCACATGATGTATCAGAACTTTTCTCCCCTTCGCTAAACCATGGGTGGGGGTGGCCAGCACATGATGCATCGGACCCACAGGCCGTGAGTTTGACATCTCTGCTTTTAGAGCAGTGGTTGCCAACTGGTGGGCCAGAGCCCATGGGTCCGTGAGAATATTTTGGTGCTCCGCAATGTCTCTCCCAAAGCACCCCCCAAAGCAATTAATCCAGGCTGCATAGGAACATAAGGTTGCATCACCCATATGGCCCGCAGGAACACAAGACTTGTGTTGCTTGCATTATGAACAACATGAAGTAGTGAGGGGAGGGGGGAAAGGGAGGAGGGGAGGAACTTGCCCCACTCGGCCGACACCTCACCTGGCCACTGGGCTGCTTCTTTCTACTTCTTTCTTCTGCTTTTGGCTGCACGCAAGGAAAGCAGCAAAAGTCTTTCTTTCTCTTCCTCAAACTCCACTAGAAATGAGATTTTGGGACCCTTCAAGGCAACTGCTTCAAAAGGCTGTGCTGGCAAAGACTCATTTCTGGCAGAGTTTGGGGGAGAGAAAGAAAGACTTCTGCTGCTTTCCTTGCGTGAAGCCAAAAGTCAGTCTCCCTCCTTCTCTCTCTGTCCCTCTGTCTCTCTCCCCCCACCATAAATCTTGTGATCCCAAATAATGATCAATCGGTAGGAAAACGGGGATGGGAATTTTCCTGCAGACCAGAAGCCAGCAAGGAAACAGCAGAAAAGAAAGGAGGGATTGAGCTGTTAAAAAAGGGAGGAGAAAGGACACCAAAGCAGGTCGGGGGGAATGGCTCCCCAAAGAAGAAGGCAAGCTCAGTGTGGCAGAGAGAGACCAGCGGCTGTCCATGAGGGGTGAAGCGAGGGAATAAGGAAAAATGATTGTGCAAAGGCCCTGGCAGCATGTCACAGCTGCTGGACAGGCGGGCAAAGTCCCACCCACTGCCACTGCTGCTGCTTTTTCGCTCTTGCTTCCAGAGAGCACTGCCACCACTGCCATTGAGCAGCCCAGCGCTTGCTCCGCTATTGCGCCTGGATTGATCTGGTCACACATGCACACACCCACGCTCTGCCTCTCGGCCCAAATTAGGGATCCTCTCCAAATGCCCACCCCTGAGTCGACAAAGAAGGCATGGCTAGTTTGGCTGGAGAAACTGCTTCATGGCTTTTCCTTCCCTCTTTCTTTCTCTGCTTCCCACCCAGTGGAAGGACTCTCGCAGCCATGGAGCAGACCTCTGCAATGGGATTGCAACTTTGGTGGAGGAGCCGTTGGCCAAGGGGTGGGAGGAATCAACGACCCAGGCAGGTTTTTGGGGTTTCGCTTTCCAGTTCTCTGGGAACTCAGGCGTGGCTTTGATGGCAAGCCTGGCAGCTATATGTATCCTTCTCCCTAAATCTGAAAAAGCAGGGGTTCCGAGCTGATAAAATTGGTGTTTAAATGAAGTTCAGAAGTCTGACTATATTGACCATCATCCAGACCAGAAGTCTCTAACCTTGGCAACTTTTAGCCTGGTGGACTTCAACTCCCAGAATTCCCAGCCAGCTTTATTAGTGGTCTGTGGGATTTAAAATTATGAGTTTGGTTGTCCCTGAGGCCCAAAAGGTTGGCGATCCCTGCTTTAGACAACTGCTACACAACATTAAAAGATGCTTATTGATCTTTTACCATGAGCAACTGTGGTAAAAGATGACCGTTGTATGATTCACCTTGTACTTGTTTATAGACAAAGGCTTAAAACCATAAAACCAACAATTAAATCAGTGAAGTCTTGGACTGAAAAGGCTTGCCTTGACTGCACTGATTGGAACGTTTTGAAGATATCTGTAGACTTGGATGAACTCACAGACACTGTACACATCATATGTTAGTTTTTGTGAAGACCTATGCGTGCCAACTAAAAACCTATGAATATACAGTAACAACAAGCCTTGGTTTACAGCTAAATTCAAGGAGCTACGCTGTGCCAAAGAGGAAGCCTACATGAAAGAAGATAGAAAGCTGTACAATCAGGCCAGAAATGTATTAACAAGGGAGATCAGGGCAGCAAAAAGAAGCTACTCTGAAATAAAGAATCAGTATTCTACAAATGATCCAGCAAATATGTGGAAAACTCTTAAAAACATCACTAGTTACAGCAAACCTCCTTCCAATGCAGAAGGAAATTGATAACTGGCAAATGACCTGAATATGTTTTTCTGTAGGTTTGAGAGGAAACCATTGTCACCTACCTCCACCATTTCCATATCAGATACACTAATAACAGCCAAGTCCCATCTTTTTGGAAGACCCTATCTCTGGTTATTACAGAAAATGATGTGCATGGTCTATTTCATAAAGAAAAACCTTGAAAAGTACCAGGCCCAGACAAGATAACTTCTTCTTTGAAAGCTCTTTATCCACATCTTTAATAAATCACTAGAGATGTGCTATGTTCCTTCTTTCTTCAAATGGTCTACTATCATCCCAGCGCCAAAGAGACCCTCCATCAGGGAACTGAATGACTACAGACCAGTTGCTCTAAAATCTGTAATTATCTGAAAACCTTTGAAAAGCTAGCGCTGTCCCATCTGAAAACCATCACGGATCCGCTGTTAGACCCCTTGCAATTTGCCTACTGAGCAAATAGATTGGCAGATGATGCTGTCTTTGCATACATCCTACATTTTTCATTTTTGTAGACTTTAGCTTGGCATTCAATGCCATTATTCCAGATATTCTTCTGACTAATCTAAATCAGCTAGCTGTGCCTGACCACACTTGTAAGTGGATCATAAAACTTTCTGACAGGAAGCAGCAGGTGAAGCTAGGCAAAATTACATCAGATACCTATACAATTAGCACCCTCCCCAGGCTGTGTGCTCTCTTCTCTATATATACCAGGGGTCCTCAAACTACAGCCCCTGGGTTTGATACATGCAGGACCACAGCTGATGAGCTGTGCTGCTCATATCTCCCCTCTGCCAGCTAGTTCATAACCTGTGGCTGAGCATGGGCCTTATCTTCACAAGCAGCCACAGTGAGCAGAGCGGTGTGAGGCCCGTGGGCTGGAACTGGGAGGCAAGGCCAAAGGTGGAGGGGAGAAATCCACTTCGGGCCTGCCGCACTCAGCTTTCTATATTTCTTCCTCCCTCAGTCTCCATTAAAATATCAGAGACATTGTTAAAAAGAGAGAGGAGGTGTTTTGCCTCTAGCTGCCACCTCTCTCCCTCTCTCAAATTTGTTAGTCACTGATAATAATTGCAAACAGTATTCTGTAAGCTTTTAATTTTTTAAAAAATTTATATCGGAAATAAAAGAAAAACTAAAAAGAAAGGAAAAAAACTGAAAATCATTCAAATAGCTTCCTCACTTTCATTTTTCTCTCCCATTCTTTCTTCTCTTGATGTATTCTGAATTTATTTAAATTTTATTATTCAGTTTCAAAATGAAATGTTTTATGAAGTTAACGAATGTTCTGCTGCCCAAAGCATATTAGATATTAATTGTAAATCTTTCTTGAAGAGTCAGGAAAATGAATTCATCTTTTATGGCACGAGGAGGGAAGCACTCTTGTGCACACCTTGCCATGTCCCTCACTCATCCTGGAACAGATCAGCTTGGAAAGGAAAGCTTGCTAACTGTCTCAGGAGAAGAGTCTTCTGTTTTGTAGTGAGTGAAGGAAGACATGCAGCCAAAGATAACAACCCAACTTGTTTATTCAATTAACAGTGAGAACAGAATGGCTGAACCCGTCTGACAGTTCCCCTTTTATAGGGGCTGTCAGACAAGCCAGCCAATCATGTTCAAGAGATTTTCCCGCCTAAACTGCGGATCTGAGTGAAAACTTCAGTTATACTAAAAACACAACATCTTCCATCAGCTGGCTGCTGCAGTGAACCTGAAACTGAGCTTGTGTAGAACTCTTTGTGAATTGTGAGCCTGTAGTTTTATGGAGCTTAAAGTTATTATTACTATTTTGGATAGCATATTTTTTGTGGAGATTTTTAATGTCTTTTTAAGCACTTGAGACTTTCAAAAAGAGATTGACTCCCATTTATCAGAAATGGTGTAGGGTCTTCTGCTTGGGCGGGAGGGGGGGTTGGACTAGATGACCTACAAGGTCCCTTCCAACTCTGATTATCTGTTCTCTGTTAATATGTGAGGTGATGAATAGTAAGCATATGCATGCATATGTGAACACACATATGTTCCCTGGAAGGAAAACATAGTTGTCCACAAAAACCTTATCTACAAATTAGTGCTGGTTCTTAAGCTAATTCTGTAGGAATTTGATAAGATTTATGATTTTATATAATTAACTTTTAGCAAAAAGCTGCATAATTCATTTTTACATGCAGATTGTACATACAGTATAAGCTGATCCTTGCATCATAATAAGCCAAAATACAATTCAACCAATTGAGTTTATTCAGCAAGCCTTGATTAAATAAATTAAGTTTAATTCAACTTGTGGACCAAACAAGAAACTCAAATCACAGTATTTGACTGGTCCATTATTGCACTGAAAGCTTTTTTTTTGATTATTTCCTTGTTTTGCAAATCCAGACAATGCAGTTTATTCACTTATCAAAATTAGCTTAAGAATAGCCATATTAGAAAACACAACTATACTCAACTTGTAACTGGCCAGTTTCCCTTTATCTTAGAAGTGTTGTGTCAAGGAAGCAGTAGGATGGTACTACAGAATCTGTGTAGATTCTGTCTCCTTCCTGTCTGAAATAATTTTAAAATGAAATTTTGTTTCTCTTCCATAGTATATTAAATATAATAGGATTATGAAACAAAATGGGTAAGAAATAGTGCAAGCAGGGCTGAAACTGAAGAGTCTTCAATCTGCTCCAAGCCCTCTGGTTATGCAGCCATGGTGTTGCTTTTTTATAAAAATGTACAATAGCTGCTTGATAGTGATGACTTACTGGCAAATGCTAGAGTGAAAAATGTTTTTTGTGTTACTGCTTAAAGACACAAAAATTTAATATTATTTTAAAAAGAAAAAGAGAGAAATAATTTTAGTTAGTGGCTGTGATATTGATTTGTGTCTGAAGGATGATATAATAATAGTAATAGCAATAATAATAGCAATAATAATAATAATAATAATAATAATAATACTTTATTTGAGGTCACAGACCAAAACACAAGTACAACAAAAGAAGGACATGGGAAAATTAGTCATGAACAATAAGTCATCAAAAACTTCACTAAGGGGAATTAGAGTGTTCTCTGATGGTTACAACTCTTAAAAAAAATTGGAAACCTGAGAAGTGATGTATGAGGAGCCATCCCCTAGACAATATAAGAACAAATTACTAACATTGGGTCTAGAAGGGTCTGTTTCAAGGAGAGACAATAACTTAGATCTGCCTGCATTATACATAAGGCAATATAAAAGGACACGCTCCACAGTTTCAACCTCAGCTCTGTCACAGGGGCATAGCCACTTGTTAATCGGGAGCCTCTTAAATCGCCCATCCATAGTGCTGAGAGCAAGACATTAAAGCGAGCTGGGGAGAAAGCTTTTCTATACCTGGGAATGGTTAAAGTGTAAAAATAGGAAGCCATTCTCAGTCCGTAATTATTAAATTGGCTGAAGATCAGAGGGGAGCAAGTTTTGTTATCTCTGGGTATTGCAAGTCAATTTCCACAAGCCATTGGACTACCCTAAATTGGGTGTCTTTAAGGCCATAATCTCCCAGGGCATCCCCCATAAAACCTAGCAGGTGTAATTTCTTCATCAGCTCCCTCTCCCAATGAGAAATATGAGAGTCAGCAAATGCCAGGGAGAGGTAGCTACCAGGAACTGCCAGAAAGAGCACCCGAAACCACCATTTAAAGGTGTTAATCCACGCAGACATGATATTCTTCCGATATCGGAATTCCGATTTTTTTGGAAATTGCCCACCCCCGCTTCCCCCCCTTCTTCTCCTCCTTCCCCTCCCCTCGGAGGCCCCCTGAATCAGGAGTTGCTACCACTGGCGCGGCTCCAGTCCCGCATTGCCTCGGGAAGGGAAAGGCAAAAAGAAAGAGCCGCGGCGGCGCTTTGCAACAGCAGCAGCGGCACTGGAGGCTCAGGCGCAGCAGGTCCCAGTTTTGCCTTTCCCTTCCCAAGGTAATGCGGGACTGGAGTCGTGCGGAACCGCGCCAGCGGTAGCACCACCTGACAGCTCCAGCCGGACACCTGAGTAGAGCCTGGGTGCTGCGAGCGGAGGCCGCTGAGCGGTAGGAAAAGGGAGCTGGGCAGGCACGGGCCATCCGTCTCTCCGTGCAACACGCTACTGCCCGGCCCTGGCGAGTGAAAGCAGTGGGCGCTCCCCGGATGGCGGCCTCGGCTCCACCCCCAGGGAAGCGGCTGCTCAGCTCTGGAGCTGATCCACACGTGACCGGCTGGAAAGGAAGGGTGTGTAGCATTGGTGTTGTGTGTGCGATTTTTTGGCTCACGGCGTGGGGTCTCTTTTGGCCGGCCCCGATTTTTTTTTCAGAGGGGAATATTATGCCTGCCCACGCCATACATTCGACTGATCAAGTGCCCAGTTCCAGATACATTGGAGCAAAACCAACACAAGGAGGAAGACCCAGAAGTTTTCTAAGAAAGTCAGCCTGGGTTCTTTCAATACAATCCTTGAAGCCCTGTATCCATATGGGAATTCCGTAAAGAGTTTGAACCAAAGTTTTGGCTTTGTAAATATGCAGAGCAGAAGGAATAAACTGGCCTCCTTGGGTATAAAAAAAATCTTAAAATCTCTGGTGACTACAGGAGGCCGAATTCAGCACCTGGGTTTGATGTCTACTCCAAGCACCGGTGTTCTGAAGTTAAATACCTAAATACTTAAAATGGAAAACCTGCTTAACAGCATTACCATTGATAGCCCAGTTATACAATTTCTGGGCTCTGGAGAATTCCAATACTTTGGATTTGTCATAATTAATGGACAAGTGGTTCTCAGCAAGGTAAGATCCAAATGCAGAAAGTAATCTTTTCAGATCTGGCCTTGACAATGAAAGGAGGGCCTCATTGTCAGCATAATGGAGAAGCGGGATCTTTGTAGTTGACAGCTTTGGGTATGGGACTCAATATGTCCAATGTGAAAGGCCAAGTCAGATAAGAATACTCCCATTAAGAATTATCTTATTGTGTTGGGCTGCTAAAAGGGCTAACTGAATGCTAGCAAAATTTGTTAATTCATCCTTAGAATGTCTGGCTGAAATCAGGTGTCCTATGGCCTGGAGGGTTTCTTGGGAGTAGACTGCCTCAATCGATGGGGGAACTTGAACTCCCAATCGGGCATTAAAGTCACCCTCTATAAGGATGTACAGCGCTGGGAATTTAGTTTCCAACAAGTAATGTAATTCTCCAGCACGCCCCATTGAGCTTTAGTATCAGCTTGCCTCATCATCGGAGGAAGATAAATGTTGAACACTAACAGTTTGCTGCATCCTCTCTTAATTAGGAGCGCCATAGCTAAAGAGCCACAGGGAGGCAGCTCCACTGTCTCCACTTTCAAAGAAGTAAAGACAAGTAAACTAGACCACCCTTAGGCCTTCCTGTCATAGATTGTCTGGTGGTGGCCAAGGAAATGTAAGGAAAGATAAGGGATATCTTATTGCATGCCTAGGTCTCCTGAAGCAGGACCACATCAAATGAGTGAATATAGTTGGCAAATTCTGTGGTACCACACCTTCTCCTCCAGCCTGCTATGTTCTACGAAAGGCACTTAAGTGTGCAGGTTTTGTTTTGTTTTTTGTGCCAGATTTAATAGTCATTCTGTGTGATTAATTTTTCCCAGAGTGCCCTTCGGATCCAAAAAGATACACCCGTTGTTAAGTGGTGATAGGACCTGTGGGGTTTGCTTGTCCCCTGACAAAAGGCCTAGAAGTGGTTTATGGTCTGTTATAAGTTCAAAGTAGTGACCATAAAGGAATTTGTGAAACTTTTTAACAGCAGCCACTGCAGCCAAAGCCTCTTTATCAATTTGGCTGTAGTTTCTTTCTGCAGCAGAGAAGGTTCTTGAGAAGAAGGCAATTGGTGCCTCAGAGCCATTTGGGAGCCTGTGGCTCAGAACTGCCCCTACACCAAAGGGGGAAGCGTCTGCTGCCAGGACTAGGGGAAGCTGCTGATTAAATTGGATTAAAACTGCATCCGATGTGAGCAAGGACTTGACTGATTTGAAAGCATGGGCTTCCCTAGGTCCCCAAGGCCAGGGGGATTGTTTATCTAAAAGTCTGTGCAGAGGTTCTGCGATAGATGCTTTATGAGGAAGGAATGCAGCATAAAAATTTAGAAGCCCTAAGAAGGCTTGGAGTTCAGTCTTGTTGGATGGCGTAGATGCCTCGTGGATAGCCCTGACTTTGGACTCAATTGGGTGAATACCAGAGGCATCAATCCTGTAACCTAGAAAGTCCACTTGCTTAGTGGCGATGGTGCACTTCTCCCTTTTTAGTTTGAGGCCATGCTGCCTAAACCTGTCAAGGACTGCTCTGACCCTTTGTATTAGTTGAGTCTTATCCATAGCTGAAACCAAAATGTCGTCAAAATAAGGGACTACGCCTGGGAGTCCATGGAGACTCCATGAGGGACTGAAAAATCCCAGGGGCAACACTAACACCAAATTGGAGGCGTTTGCACTTGAATGCATCCCTATGGGTGACTATGGTTTGTAATTCTGCAATCTGGTTGTCAACAGGAAACTGTTGGTTTCCTGTGACATATCTAATTTCCTGGGACATATCTAATTTGGCAAAGATAGTGCCAGGCTCGAAAGTGTGTAATAGGTGTTGGATGACAGGGACAGGGTATGCGCTGACTTGCAGGAAAGGATTGAGGGAAGTCTTGTAATCAGCGCAGATTCTCACGCTGCCATCTTTTTAAAGTGGGGTGACTATGGGGGCTTCCCACTTTGCAAAATCTACTGGTTCTAGCACCTCTTGCTTTAACAATTTATCTAATTCTATGTCCAACTTGGGATGGATAGCAAAGGGTACTCTGCGTGGCTTAAGGTGAATGGGAGTTGCCTGTGGGTCCACATTGAATGAAATAGGGGTACCAGAATAACAACCTAATTCATTGCTAAACACACCAGAATAGTCTCTGATAGGGTGTCTACTTCAGAGGTTGAAACAGCATGGATACCAGTTATGCTAAGGTCAAGAGAAGGGAACCAATCTAGTCCCAGCAACTAGGGAGGGCACCATCTACTACCACCAAAGGCAAATGGCCTTTGAAGTTTTGGAATTGAATTAAAAACTTGCCTTTCCCGAGGACAGGGATGTTCTTGCTCTGGTAATCCCGTAGGGTCAGATGGCATTTCAGGAGCTTCTTTTTGGATATTCTGGGAAGCATCTTCTTCAGGAGATGATTGAGAGTGCAGATCCCGTGTCCACCTCCATTCTGCAAGGCTTACCTTCTAAAAAAACAAAGATACTTATTTTGTTAGAGTCTTTAGATGTGTGGTCTGAGTGGTAGCAGGTATAGCAATCCTCAACTTGCCTTTGAAAATTAGCAGTAAGTTGAGGCCTCTGAGGAAAAGTTCTCCCTGCTTGGCAAACTCTAGCTAGATGGCCTTTCCTTTGGCAGTTCAGGCAGATTGAATTCCTGAACCTGCAGGATGTCCTAAGGTGGGAACCTCCGCAGCTCAGGCAGATGGGTGGCTGCCTGGGGGTGAGGTTAGTTTTTTGCCAAGCTCCTTCTAGGGTGGGCTTCTGTTGTCTTAGGTGGTTTATGTCCATTGTGCCTTCAGGATCTTCCTCTAGGGAAACTTCCTCAGAGTGGATAGTGGAGCTTCCTTGCCTGATAGTAGTCCCTTGAATTTCAGCTGCTGATTGAGCAGATAGCTCAGCAGCTTGGGCTTCCTCTATTGCTATGGCTAGGGTTAAGTCTTTTTTACCTAGCAAACATCTTTGAAGCCTCAGGTCCCTGACCCCACAGACAATCTGATCTAAGAGCATGTCTTCTAGGTAGTCTCTGAACCCACATTGTAGGGCAGCTGATTGCAAGGCTGCCATATATTCACTAACTGACTCCCCCTCAGACTGCTTCCTCATCCTAAAGGCATGTCTCCAAGCAATTTGGGAAGGTTTAGGGGAGTAGTGGTTGGAGAGGATCTCCTGGAGCTCTTCCCATGGAATAGTTCTAACAGAGCAAGGGGCTACCAGTGCTGTAGCGGTGTCAAAAACCGCAACCCCGCAAAAACTAAGAAAGTAAGATTTTTTCCGGTGGTCGTAGCGTCTGTGAGGTCTATGGCATCTAGGAAACAGATGAAACGATTCTTGTACGACTCCCACATTTCAGCAGTCGACTTGAAAGGTGGGAATGCCGGGCTGGTACTCATCGTGAGGCGGCAGCGTCTGTCGCCTCAGCTGGTGAAGGCTTTGAAAATCGCGCTTTTAGAAGAGCGATTTGCAGCTGCGCCTGTTAGGCAGCGTCTGTCTCCTCAGCTGTGGAGGCTTTTAAACTTCGCGCTTGTGGAGAACGTCAGCGGCTGCGGCTGTCAGCTCTCGGTGGCTCCACTCTTTTTTAGTGACCAGCTCAGCAATTAGAATGTCCGGTAGCCTCTTATAGTATCCTGCCCTCGTTGCCAGTGTTGTGGAGCAGCGGAGATACGAGGCAGACACGGAGCTAAAAGGTTAACATTGCTTTATTTGAAGCATAATGGGCTGCCGTGGCTGCCGAGGCTGGGCTGGCAGCCAGCTGGCAGCAACAGCTGATGCCATTTGATAGCTCCTTTTATAACTGGCTGTCAAATGGCATCAACCAATGGGAGCGATTGGTGCTCCCGCCAGGATGCGGACCAGATTGGGGACTGTAGTCAGTCAGGGAACACAACAGAGTCAAAGAGCTGTGTCTCCTCCTGGTTCCAGAAATTGTCTTGACATAAGTCTATCTCATAAATAGATGGAATCCCAGAGGCACTGACCTGGGGCTTATGTATTTACTAAAGAACCTTGGGTGCCCTGGGCTGATGTTGCTTCCTTTGGGGCCATTTCTTCCCAGCTGATCAAATCAAGGGAAGCTTCCTGGTAAGATGTTACTCGCTGCAGAGGGTTAATTTGACCAGTTGTAGGAGGGACAGTCAGGCTACCATCTGAGAGGACGCCAACTGGAGGTTTTGCAGGAATAGGTGTATAATTAGTACGTGATGTAGTATCCGAGATGGCATTCAAGGTTGGCACATTAATATGTGCTGCTGAGGATCTTTTGGGGGCAATAAATCTCCTGCCACTCACAAATTGTCAATTACTCAAGAGTTGCTTAATTAATCGACATATCTTTGAAGACTCTTCTTGGCAGAATGCCGAAGGATCTTAACAGGGATCCTCTTCTGAAAAATAGTTTTGGGGTGTTGGAGTTGTCAAAACTGAGTAGCACTCTAGTGCAGTATTCAGGAGAGGGTAAAAGTTCGACCTTCTTCAAATCATCAGCTTTTAGCCCCAATAACTGTAATATATGGCCCCTCACCAGCTGTGTTGGACCCCAGTGAGGTAAGTTGCCATTAATGGGATTAATGATGAGGGCCATCTGTTTTGATTGTAAGACCAGGTGACTGTTTGAGTCAAAAGATGTAAAGTTCGAACTATTGGTAGGATTACATTGGCCAGTGCTTTTGCTGAGGCTTGGCAGGGAGAACCCTGCCGCCGCATCGGGCTGCCGAGAGGTCAACCCAGGACTCCCACTGGTAGTTCAGGAAACTAAAATAGTTTAAAGTACTTATTATTTTATCAAGCTGGAGCTGAATGCTCGCTATAGTTTTTGCAACCAAGAAACATTGCTGAACCAAAAGTTCTGTAAGGGTGGGCTCATTTAAGGATTGGTTGGAGGTCATAGTTTTAAATAAGCCTTTGTTCTCAACTCGGGGGGCAACGCCCTCAACCACCAGAAGATGGCGACAACAGCAACCAGACAAAAGGGAGCAGGCGCTTTCAAACCAAGAGGCCTAGCTAAAACAAAGTCCCCAATCTTGAGTTGCTTCAAAGAAGGTTGAGGAACCAGGTCAGTGAGAGATCTTCTCCGTTTCCTTGTCTTCATTATGTTAAGGAGAACAATGGAGGGGGAGCTGTGTAATATAGCATAGAATCTAGTCACTGAAACAAGTCCTAAATCCAGAGGAAAAGGAATTGGGAGTCGAGAAGAAATGAGTCCTAATGCAAACAATGGCAGAGCTCCTCACAAGTATACCAAGGATCCTGCCCTCCCAACAGAGCAGAGAACATGAGTAAATAAAAATGATAAAATAATAAAAATAGTGGATAAAAATAGAATAAATCAGATAAGAGAAATCACATCAAAGCTAGGCATTGCTAGACTTCCAACTAAAGGAATAAGATCTTTAGAACAACAACAACAAAGAAGCAGCAGCAAGGCCCTCCTATAGCTGAGGCCCAGCTTGGGCTTTTTTTAAAAATACAGCTAAACTATAGCTGAAATATAACTAAAAGTGGATTAGTGATCACACTGCAAAAATTTCGAAAATTTAAAGGGTTTAAAAATAAAAATTTGAAGACTAAGATATGATAGAAAAATAGCCTTAAAAGCAGGTAACAATTAGAATAGGTTAATTTAATCTTAGTTAAGCAGGGAGACTACTTGCTTACTGCTCCCATCTCCTCCCCCATCCAGGAAGTAATACACATAAACACAGTAGGAAAACTGGATTATTTATATACGGGGAGAAATTATTTCCATAGTCACGTGGTTGGTGCTAAAGGAGTGTTTATTTTATATTTGCCAATAACATGAATTGAGGAGAAGGTGCCTGGAAGATAGATTGTGATAGAAGTAATGTACAACTAATTACACCAATGTAATAAGGACTAGATTTAAAATGTGATTCTTTATCCATTTCTGAAATGTCATGTTCTAAAATGAGAAGATGGGACAATGTGTTTATGGTTTAAATTTAATAATATATTTAAGAACATTAATTTTATATTGAAATCATATACAAGTAGTCCATCACTTCCAACCATAATTGGAACTGTCTATTTGTTAAGTGATGTAGTTGTTAAATATGTTTTGCCCAATTTTATGATCATTTTGCCGCAATCATTAAATGAATCACGTGCGCATTAAACAAATCCAGTCTGAATGTATGTGCAAGGATTGACCATAACTCACTTTTTTCAGCAGTTCCCAATTTCAAATGCTTGTTAAATGAATGGTCTTATGTCAAAGACTACCTGCAAATCTAGTTTTTCTTAGTTTTTCTTTTTCTCTTTATATTTAGTGATTATTTTAATCACTGTAATAGTAATAGCACTCAGACTACTTATATATAGCTTTACAGTGCTCTACAGCCCTCTCTAAGTGGTTTAGAGAGTCAGCCTATTGCCCCCAACAATCTGGGTCCTCACTTTACCCACCTCAGAAGGATGGAAGGCTGAGTCAAACTTGAGCCTGATGAGATTTGAACTGCCAAATTGTGGCAGCTGGCAGAAATAGCGTGCAGTACTGCACTCTGACCACTGCACCACAATGGCTCATGGTAATGGTTTCTGACTGGCCCTAATCTAAGTTTGAACAATTTACTATGCCAAACTTCAAATGATTTAGAATTTTGTGTGAAAGCAGTGACGGAAAATTGAATGCAAGAAGTAATTATCTAATATAAATTGATATTCTCAGGCAAGCTTCCTTTCAAATAAGGCTATCAGATTCCAACTTTCATTTTGAGTATATTAGACTGCTGCATTTGTGCATGATTCTTTTCTATCTGCAAAAATACTCTGATTTACAAGAATGGCTTAAAAACTTTTCTTAGCTAGAAGATCAATTGCAAATAGAGCCACATATAGCGCAGAGAGATTTGAGGAAGAATCAGGGAGTATAGATCCGGTAACAGTGCATCCACTTCGTTGAATGGATATTCCACTTATTTCTTCAATTAATGCTCCAGTTGTATCCCATTCCTCTTCAGGTAACTGCTGGATTTCCACAGTAAAATTTTGTTTTTCATTCCAAAAATATTTGTTTAGGATCCCTCCAACCTTTGGAAACAAAAGATAAATAAAATAGAATTTGCAGTACTTGATCAGTAACATACACATTGAAAATCAATTGAGGCCAATATAAAATGCAGTGTGTATATGGCATTATATTAGAATAAATTTCAAATTTGAATGTTACAACCTTGTAATTGCCTCAGTCTTTTTGGAAGTGATGCAATTCTGCATTGAGGATCCTGAAAGTATTCTAAGCATGAAATACCAGCGTGGTAACAGTAAAATGATCTATTTCAATCTCAAAATGTTTGGATTTGAAACAGTTTGCATAGCAAAAAAATGTTTCAGTTGTACCCAAAGTATATACAGATAGTCCATTGGTTTAGCAATCCTGTAAGGTTACATCAGCACTGGAAACAAATTACTTAGGACTGGTCCTTGTACTTGCAACAGTGCAACATTGCCACAGTCATATGATCAGAGATCAGGTGCTTGACACTTAGCATGTATTTAACAACATTTGCAGTGCCCTAGAGACATGGGATCATTATTTGCCATTCTCCCTGCTGGTTTCCAAGAAGGTAAGTCAATGGGAGAAGCTGGATTCACATAACAACTGTAGTGATTTACTTAATATTCATGGCAAAAGTGGTGATAAAATTAGTCATAAAATTGGGTCACACAATTGACCATAATATTGAGTGTGACTCACTTGGTAACTGCCCTACTTAATAACAGAAACTGTGGTATCAATTGTGGCCATAAGGTGAGGACTATCTCTTCTGTATGCCTCAATGTTTTATTAGCATACAAATACAATAGAAACCCAAAGTTCATTTTGCATTGCTGTTAAGTCTACAATAAAGAAGCAGCAGCCTTGTACATATAGCCTCTTAGTTCAGTTAGAGCAGGGGGGTCAAACTGGCAGTTCATGGGCCGGATGCATCACACACAGGCCATGCCCACCCTGCCTCCGCAAAGGCAAAAAAAGTCACAATACGTCATGTGACATCACATGATGCAATTGAGTTTGTCATCTGTGAGCTAGAGGAAACTCACATGTTTAATGCCTCAGAGAAGAATGAATGTTAACAAAAGCAAAATTATTTTTACTTTAAGTTCTCTTACCAGGTTCAGTTGCTGGGATACAATCTTTTTTTCCACAGATTCTATCAGTAGCATTATCTGAAATTCTGTCAGTTCTGGATTTTATAGGAAAAAAAAATGAGAAAATAGGTCTGTTCTAGAAAATGTTACATCAAAAATAACTGCCCAACATTTCTGTAGCAGTAATTCTTTATTCTCAATTGGAACAGATGATTTAGATCAATTTGAATTAATAACCCCTTACATTATCTACAGTTAATTCTAAACTGGAATGTGCTACTGGTATAAATAAATGAAACTGGATTAACCATACTAAATCACATAGCAGTTCTGATTCCTTGCAATTTACACTTCAGTGGTCAGTTACATCAGTATCATATTAAGGCAGGCTCCTATGTTTCTATCTTTCTACTGTATGTGAATTCAGCCATTGTGAATTCACAAAGTGAAAAATCATTTAATAAATTTTGATCAAGTTATTAATGAAGTTTATTGGCCCTTAAACATGGTTTATTTTAATAGCGGTGTTCATACAATATGTAAAGTCATTATGAATTAGCACTATGAGTGGATTCCACCTATGTCTAAAGTTGCATTCCCTTGTATCTTCTGAATTTTTTGTTGTTCAGTTTAATCTTAGATACAACTGTAACATTTATTTATAATAAAGATTACTCATTAAGAAAACTTTTGGGGACAAGTCTTCAGGTTGCTTTATGCTATGTATGAGCAATGTCTGCCCATCCAATTATGGGCCTATGGAAATGTACAGATAGTCTTTGTTTAGCAATTGCCTCATTTAGCAACTTCGCAGTTACAATGGTGAAAAAAAGTAACTTTTTGACTAATCCACGCATTCACAATATTTGCAGGTGTATAAACAAAGGGAAGGTGAGGTAAGATTATAAGCATGATAGAGGTTTCACTGGCAACTGCTTCACTTAATTAGTGAATTGACAGTCCCGATTAGGGTCACTAAACAATGACCCTCTTCTGGCTTCAATAGACTTCAGCAGATTTTGGCATACCTATGCATTTCCAGATGAAGATGTTCAATCTGTTTGGGACACAACACTCTGATTATGTGTAGGGTTTATTTAAAGCAGGATCAACGATATTGGAAATCTCTCTCCCCGCCCCCATTCCTGCCCACACTCTTGCATGGTGGTCTAGCTCTGATTGGGTCATGATGCAATTGTTTTCTAAGGTCTTTCTTCTGTTTTGGTTGAAAATTATAGTAGTAGCTTGTTCAGCCTCCGCGCAAAGTTGGTTAAGGTACAAGTCCAGGAAGTGGTAGCCAAAAAACTAATTGATTATCTCATCTCTGATCAGTTAATAAGTCTTGTTTGTAGTCACTTGAACAACATATAGATATTTGTACAAAATCACCTTACAATTTTTGATTTAATTATATTTTGCATTTCTTAACCACATCTCTTCCTCGGGGGGGGAGGGAGAGAGAGAGAGGGAGAGAGAATTTTGTAAAGATGTGTTTGTCTTCCAATTTTACTTGCTCTTAGGCTGAAAGTTAGTGAATTATTAATGACCATTGTAATTTGAAAGAGACTATTTTTACCATCAAGAGCCTGAAGAAAATAGAGGGTGGCCTCGGCAAGTTCAGTGACAATTGCTCCTTTGACATCTTGCAAGTTGTCCATCAGATCCTTAAACTCTGATTCGTCCATATTTAGTCTGAATTGTTCAGGATCCTCAAGAACCTGTTCCAGCTAGAATTCAAGTTGGAGAAACAGGCAGGAAAATAATATTTTACAGATGGATTTGGTGGTACATATGTATATGGATGGGTTACTGTAATGTGAGAATTGAATCTGTTCATTGGGAATTTAAATGAAATTTTTAAACATAAAACTTAAGAACCACAGGGGAAAAATGCTTTTTAAAATTTATGACAGAGGAAACGTAAGTCATTTTTTTCAAAATCTTTTCTAGCATTGGACAACAAAGATATTGTGATTTTTGGTAACTGATAGGCTGACAGTCCCCCAATGTAATTTCCTCCTTCTTGTCTGCCAGATCTTCTTGAGCTTCCCCAAATGTTCTTTTGAGAGAAACAGTAATACCTGAGAGTTGAAAAACCTGGCAGTTGTTTAGGTCTTAGAACCCAATAATCCCAAAAATTAAGTAAAATTTTATTGCAAGGATAAATGGCAGCCCTTTAAGGTAACCAGACTAGAAAAGTCATGCATGCTAATGCTACTTATTATAAAGTTATGGTAACAGAAATAATATAATTCATGACTTTGGTTTTCTAATGTGGTCTAGTTTATCTTGAAGAATTGACATTAATCTTGCAAATATCAGTGTGCTCCCCCTCCTTCTCTTTTATCTTTGTGGGCATTCAAAACTCTTGTCTGAAATGCTTCCTCAGGTTACAGTTGTATGCTAGGCTCAGATGTCTTTGATCTAATAGTTGTCTTGGTTGTCTTGGCTCTTCTTCCTGTCCCTCAGGATTATTTTTTCTGCCCATCAGCCTTTGGAAAAAATCATCTTGTGAGCTAATTCTGCACTTGGAGGCTTTGGTTACTATGCCTTAGTCACCTTCAAATTGCATTACTGCAAATGATTCCACATGGGGGTGCCCTTGAAGGCCAACTAGAAATACAATTGGTCCAGAATGCAATGCCACACAAGTTCTGGGTGTCCTGTGATTCATCCAACTTACACTATTGTTGCATGAGCTTCAGTAACTATTAATTATTCCTGGGTACAATTTAAGGTGCTGGTTATTATTTTTGAATGCCAACATGGTTCAGGACCAGGCTACATGCAGGACTATTTGTCCCCAGGGGTTATTTGTCCATTCCAAAAGGAGATAGGCTGAGGAGTCCCCTCCCTTAAATACTGTCATCTCATGGGATCTTGGAGGCATGTCTTCTCTAGTCACCATACTCTTTGGAATAGTCTCAACTTCCATCAAAGACAGATCAGAGTCTGCGATTGTGCACAGCTTCGCTTTGTGCTCTACCCATTGGAGGGTCCCGAATGAGACTGGAACTACCCTATGGGGTGGTGAAAAGGGGGGAGACTGCCTGTCAGGTCAAGGGGAGCCGCATCTCCCCTCCCTAGCTAGGAACATCCCCTCTGAAGACGGGCTGTAGCAGTAGCCTCAAAATGGCTACCATGATGATGGAAGGCTAACTGGGAACTAAGGTTGTGCTGGAGCGGTGAAGTAGTGAATGGTATATGGACCAGGTGAAATATCTGGACATGAAAAGGTAACTCCGGAATAGAAGAAAAGAGTTCTCGTTAAGGATTGTAGAAGAGGCAATTTGAAAGAGAGAGGAAATATTGAAAACGTAAGAAATTGGACTTTTGAAAATATTTAAATGGATATGAAATAATTTAGAGAAAAATGTTCAACTTTAACAGATTAAGAAATTGAATTGGATACTTATACAGAATTTGGCACTAATCAGGTATTGATTAAATGCTGAAATTGACTATCTCAAAAAGAAAATAACAGCAAATAATTGGGAATTAGTGAAGTTATTAAAAGCTTAAAAAAGCAGAAAACTAAAAGGTGGAAAGTGGAAACGGAATTAAGAGCACCACCTAATGATAAAGAAAACTTTTTACTGGTTTTATGAAAAGTGTTTGGTCTACTTAAGATCTAAATGTGAAAAGAAATACAAAGAACTTTAATATAACAACCCCACCCTCAAAAGTGGAATATTAAAATATTACAGTAAAGGGACACACGAAGATACTACGCTGGTAACAACTGGTGATTTTAAAATATTTTGAAAAGCAGCAAACTGAATAAAACTGGAAAATAAAGACTTATGGACTCTGACTGTAAAAATTAAAATATAAAAAGATGCTGGTTTAAATAAACTACAGGATAATCGGATTGGATATAAATATTAAGGAAGAAAAAGAAGAAGTGAAATAAAATGAGTAAAATATATAAAGAAATAAGACTGGAACTGCAAAGCATGAAAGATATGATAAATAAAAGCTCAGAAATATGGAGTACTATAATGGAAAAACTAGAAATGATGACACAAATCACAGAAGAACAAAGAAAGCCAAAGGGGGAGAAGTTAAACAAACAAGAAATCAGCTTTAAAGACTAAAGGGAACAGTGACCATTAAAAAAGGACAAAAAAAGAGTAAAAATTAAGATTTTAAGAATTGATGTGATAAACAAAGGGGGAAATATCTGGAAGGTTAAGCAAAGGAAGAAGAAATTACAGAAGAGGGAATTACAGAGAAAAGGTCAAAAGAGGGAGAGGGTTAAAATAAATAATTGGAGAAAGAAATTTGAGGGAAAATAACAGGGAAAAGAAGGGATATTAAGAGGAAAGACCAAAAAAATGATAGAAAATGGGAAGCAAGCTAAGATGAGAAGAAATTATATAGTCAGGAGGACAAGAGATGAGGGTTAAAGATGAGTAGGAAAGGGAATTCTGCATGGAAATGTATTTTGGTATTTAAGAATATGATACAAAGGTTAAGAAGATTGGAATTGATTTTTTTAAGAAGTATTATCAAAACTAGACATAAATTTAACTGGAACAGATATGAAAATAAGAATTTACTACAAGATTACTAATATTTAATAAGATGATGAATACAGGGAATATGGAGCATGAGAATTAAAAATTATTATATTGTCCCAAAACACTTACCATATATACTCGAGTATAAGTCGATCCGAATATAAGCCGAGGCACCTAATTTAACCACAAAAAACTGGGAAAACATTGACTCAAATATAAGCCGAGGGTGGGAAATGCAGCAGCTACTGGTAAATTTCAAAAATAAAAATAGATACCAATAAAAACTTTCACTAGGACAGTTGAGAATAAGTTTGATGTTCACAATTTCCTCTTTGAAAGAGACCAGTAAATAGGGAACAAGAAGATGAAGAAAAAGAAGTGTGTTTTTTCACACTTTTCACACTGCAGTGAACAAAAATGGCATCATAGGAACAGGCTTATTCTCAGTCCAAAGGTTTGTTTCTGATTTCTTCCCTGATTTAAGGGAAATTTGGGAAACGATCTCACTATCATGAAAGGTTTAATTGATTCACTAACCCAAAAGATGATGATGATGACAGTGGGAGGCAGGAGTCACTCTCTCCCTTGCAAGAAAAAAGCAAGAGCCGTTCTTATGATCTCTTCCTCTCTCTCTCTCTCCCCATAATACAGTCAAGCCCTTTCCAGCACGCGCGATCTGCCTTCGCCACTTTGCACCTTGCAAATGCAAAATCCTGGGGTTTTTGCATTTGTAAGGTGCAAAGCGGCGGGGGCGGATCCCGCATGCTGGAAAGGGCTTGACTGTATTATGGGGAGAGAGAGAGAGAGGGAGAGATCATAAGAATGGCTCTTGCTTTTTTCTTGCAAGGGAGAGAGTGACTCCTGCCTCCCACTGTTTTTGCATTTGCAAGGTGCAAAGTGGCAAAGGCAGATCGCGCATGCTGGAAAGGGCTTGACTGTATTACAGGGAGAGAGAGAGAGAGGGAGAGATCATAAGAACGGCTCTTGCTTTTTTCTTGCAAGGGAGAGAGTGACTCCTGCCTCCCACTGTCATCAACATCTTCTTCTTTTGGGTTAGTGAATCAATTAATTTGGGAAATGATCTTACTATCAGAAAACAACGCGAGCCGCCACCACCACCTCCTCCTCCCCCTCCTCCCGAGTGGACTGAAAGCAGCTGGAGCTGAGGAAACAAAGCTGAGTGGAGCCGAAGCAACCTCAACTCGCGTTGTTTTCTCAGCCTAGAGAAAGGGGAAGGGGGCTCATCTGGACCAAGGGTGAGTCTCTGCCTCAGTTTCCCCTGAAGGATCTTCCGTCGCTTTTGCCTTCTCCCTACATCTTCCCTCTGTTAAAATCCCCACACACACACACACTCATTTTCGGTCGGATAGATTTCGTGTCTGAGCATTCTCACATGGCGGTGGGTCTTCCCCCCCTAAAAACAGTTAAAAAAAGAAAAAACAATATATCCTCAAGCAAGAACTTTTCTGCTTCCGATTACCCCCATGCTTAAAAGTTGCAAAGGAAACACGGAAGCAGGGAAGCGGCTGCCCAGCTTTGGAGCTCCACACCATTTTTTTTTCAGAGGGGAATCTGACTCGAGTATAAGCCGAGGGGTTTTTTTTTCAGCACAAAAATGTGCTGAAAAACTCGGCTTATACTCGAGTATATATGGTATATAATAAATTATTTTTCCCCTTTTATTTCATTTGGTCAATTATAAGAGCTAATAATTGACCAAATGAAATAAAATGGGAAAAATAATTTGTTATGTAAGTGTTTTTGGAATAAATATAAGAATAAGAATGTAATATGGAAAAGGGAAAAGGGAATACCAAGGGAATCTGATACACACACACACACACACAAACACAAACACACACCATAATGTAGGGGATTCTTGTCAATGTAGAATATAGTAATTAAAAATGGCTATATTGTTACTAATTTCTATAATGGGTTAAAGAGAGTAAAATGGGGTAAATGTATAAGGTAAATGGGTGGCAAGATTGAATTGACAATGAAAGGGGATAAGTATTGGAAAATATAAATCAAGATGAACTTTACTGAATAATGAATGGAATAATATAATGTGATAAAACCTGCAAAATATAAAAACCTGGAACCACATGTTCATTTAAAGAGATGTTTTTAAAGAAATAAAAAAATGTATTGTTAAAAAAAACTCTTTAGAATAGGCTCCCAGCTCAGATACCTGAAATTTGGTTTCCCCCAAGCATTGGACTAGCATACATACTGGGTCAGAAGGCTAATAGATTATTTAGTCTGGTACATGGAAAACAGGATGGTTGTGCTGTCCAGCCAGTATATAGTAATGGGAATTGGTATAGTTAGTTAGGAATTGGGAGCTGTCCCTTTAAGGGAATGCATCATGGTAAATGTAGTTAAGGTATCCTGGTAAATGTAGTCCATGTCATGTGGCCACATCTGTAATCCTGACTGGTCACTGAATTGACCCTTGGGTTGGAAGAGGTTTCTGCACTCTTGCCTGGAACCCAGCAACATGCTGCTGCTTCACCCCCTTGCTCTTTCATTTTGGGGATGAAAGATTACCATCCTTTTAAGTCAGCTATGCAAAGAGTTGGATATTGAGATGAATCTTGACATAACCGTGAGTTATTGAGAATGCCTGATGAACCAATAAAAAGACTTTGTATGGATGCTTTGTGGAGTTATTTATCTGCCTTTATACATTCAGTCAGTAATTATAAAGGACAGAATAATGGTTTTGTTTTCATTTTTGTTTTTACTGATTGATGTCAGCTTCCTGGGATCATTATACAAGACATATAAACCCTGTAAGTAAGTAATTAAATAAATAAATTTAGTAATGGCAGCAGAAAAATCTTATATCTCAAATATTAAAACATAATTGCTGATTGGGAGACAAATAGGGAAGCCTAATAAGAGAGTTCATCTATTGACTTCTTCAGTGAGAAATCTTTGAAGAAGTCAGCAATTATATAACAATATAATCTTGTGTAGGTCATATACAGCTGCCACAATTATGTAGATCTATGAGAAGCAAAATAAATGAACCACAATATTAACAACAGAAACTTCTTTACCTGGAGCTGCAGTTTTTCCAAAAGGTCAGATTTCTTCATTAGAACCACAAAACTAGTTAGAAATTTGCCACGCAGGTTTAAAGACATTAAAGAAAATGGTACATATTCTTCCTCAACTTCCCTTCGAAGGTTTTTCTTATTGCCTTTCCAAACAGAGACAAAAGTGTTGACATCTGTGTTTTCTGTTATTTTTGCAGCTAATGTGATAAGAAAAAAATGTGCATAAAACAGGAGGAAAAGGGAAAATCAGTATATTCGTTACCTTAAGTTGTATATGAAAAAAGGCAGGATAAAAAAGCTAAAAAATAAAAAATTGGATATTATTTTATTTTAACTGAGCCCAGTAATAAATATTGCCAGCATATAATATCATTGCAGAGTCTTTTAAGTTCTATATGTTTTACAATTTGGTCTCTGAATGAATAATGTTGAATGTTATTATTTTTATTATTTTATTTTATTATTTATTTTATTTTATTATTATTTTATTATTAATTGTGAGAGAGCAGGCTTTCCAGAAAATTGTTAGCATCTATGATGCTTTCTTCTCTTTTCTTTAAACCCCCACCCCAGCATCAGGATGGCAAGGTTGATTATAAAGGCTTTGAATGAAACAGCTTGAAGGTATGTCTGAGAGAGAGAAAAAAGGAGAGAAGGAGGTATATGTTTGTGTGCAGAAATAAAGCAGCCTAAAAAAGAATGTTTTCCTCTCACAAAGAGTAGTAATTGGAATAGCAGTAATAGAGCAGCAATAATTGTGCAGAAGAGTATTGAAAAAGAGTATGTGAAAATGCAAGTGGTTGTGTTTTGTCTAGGAACCTGTGTTGTTAGATCTTTTGTGTCTTGATCCCATGAGGCCCATAGCAGACAAAACAGGCATTAGCTATTGTTAGAAGACTCATCCCCCGCTTCAAATGAAATTACAGACTTTCAATCAAACTCCATAAAAGACACATATTGGGGGACAAGATTTTGGGAATGGGACAACTTGCCACAACCAATTTGCTCTGGCAAATTCAGTGCGGCCAACTCACCATAGCCAACTTACCACTGCCAACTCATCACAGCCAACTTGCAGTGGGCGAACTCACCATGGCCAATTCACTGCAAGACAACTCATTGCAGAACATTTTTAACAATTCTATTTAATTATTTAAAATAAATATTATTTTAATTTTTGCCATTCACATTTAATTCTGTTCCTCTTTTTCATCCTTTATTTAATGATTCTATTCCACCATTTCTTTGATATTAGTGTAACTCTTTTCCTGCAGTGAGTTGTCCTTGGTGAGATGGCCATGGTGAGCTGTCCTGTAGCAAGTTGGCCATGGTGAGTTGGCTGTGGCAGGTTGGTCATGATGAGCTGGCTGTGGCGAATTGTCATAGACCCGTTCTTTTCCAGTTCTAATAAGGGGGAAAATGCAAAATACTTTATTTTAATCACATTGGTATACTATAGAAGCACCTTTCCCCCCGGTAAACATCATAAGCATATTTCTGGCTTTATGTTTGGTATTAAGACAGAGAGCCAATGAAAAGAAATTTTGAGGGAACTAGAGTTAAGAAAGCATCAGTTCAGCATCTGACTGACATCTTCAGCTTCCTTAATTCTTTGCCAATATGGCTATGAGTATACAGCAGGTTGGCTCAGGTTAAACATAAAAAAATTAGGAAAAAAAATCCCAAGGCTCTTAATTCTTCTGGTGCTTGCATTTGTAACTGGGTCCTTTTGAAATATTAATATTGACTGTCCCCATTCTTGCACATGAGCACTGACCAAAATATGTCATGCTATGAAGTTGAATTTTCTGCTATGAAGTTGAATTTCCAGGAAACTTATAACTCCTACCATAGTATTGGATTATATCATTTTCTTTTAAAAAATTATACATTTTTAAAAATCCCATTATCTGTTTTCCATAAAATTCAATATAAATGAAGAAATCAATGTACCATCTCCAATCATTTTCAGCTTCATGCCCACATCTTTAAAAAAACCTAAAAAGAAAAGAATTTTTGTTTTTACTAGAAACATTTTATATTAGTTAGCAAGATTTTAAATGGTTATTAGTATTCATAGTACTTCCCTAGGTAACTTGTATAAATAGCTGCTAAAATTTTAAGATATCTATTGCAGGCTTTTTCACTTTGAACTTAGCAAACTGTTTAGATTTACCATGGTTGCTTAATTAGGCTTGATTGACTTGTTAGACATACTTGCGTAATAGCAAAGAGAAATCTGAAATGAAGTATGTATATAAAAGACTAATGAAAGGGAAAAACCAAAAAGATTTTACCTGTCCTTGCAGATTCAAATTGTACTTCTGAAATGCAAAAGAATTACATGAATAAAATGAGGAAATAAAATGAGATAACAATATCAATCTCAGACTTGTCAGTTTAGTTTAATTTCCCATCCAGTACAATAAATTTTTTGAAAAAAATCTGTACTTTCTTATCTACTTTTTTTTCTTACATACTTCTGTGTTGTGGCCCTGATTCCCAAGCCTATGCTGTCAGAGGAAGAAAACCTGGAAGATGGGAGGGAGGAACTGGGAATGCCTTCCTCCCCAGGACCTTCCTCCCTGGTAATGCTTCAGGTTCCATGAGACAACTGAGAGGAACAGCCTGAGATTAATCAGGAGGAAGGTATGTCGGAGCATCCCCTGGCAGGGAGTGAAGAGGAAGACTATTGGCTTGACCCCAAGCAGTGTCGTAGGGAGAAACGTGAGCATCAACATAGGAGGCGTGGGATAAGTGAATGAAATATTGTAAATGTATAAGATAATATATCAACTTTTTGAAAAGCTATGCTTGGCACATCATTTCTCTAAATCTAAAATATGGGATGACAACAAGTGTTCTTTACATGCAGAAGTGTTTTGCCTTGCCTTTCCTCTTTCCCAAAAGATGAAAGAGTACACACACACACAAACACAGGCAGGCAAGCTGGCTTGGACTTCGCAGAGTTAATTCTTTGGAACTGATAATATTCTTGCCATTCCACCATGTCCTGCCTGCCAAGTCTGAACTGGCAGCAAATAAAGTTTTACTCACAGAGATAAATGATTCTTTTACTTCATAAAAATTACAAGGCAGTCCATAAAATAATCATTCACGAAGAAACTCTGAAGTAAGGTTAAACTGTACAAAGTTTTAAGGAGAAAACACACCCACTTTTATCCCTGTGGGGTGTGGCTCAATGACTCAGCTCACTCTCTGACCCTCCCAGAGAGTTTGTGTGTGTGTGTACTCTTTCATCTTTTGGGAAAGAGGAAAGGCAAGGCAAAACACTTCTGCATGTAAAGAACACTTGTTGTCATCCCATATTTTAGATTTAGAGAAATGATGTGCCAAGCATAGCTTTTCAAAAAGTTGATATATTATCTTATATATTTACAATATTTCATTCACTTATCTTAAAGCCAGGGACCTGGAATAAGTCTTTCCCAAATTAAGGCAAATATATATGTCCCAGGATAATGTTGCAGGATCCAATCTGAGTCATAGGGGCCAGAGTTTTGCCTTACGAGCTTTTTGACTCATGCTGGAGCCCATCCTCAGGTATTTTTCTGTATGCTTTGAGATGTTCCATGTGTGGTATTTATATGTTGCCTGTTATGTGTAGCTTTTTCGATGTAGGTTGGGGATTTGATGGCTGGCTATTAAGTCGTTGGCTCTTGTTTCTTTGTGTTGTCAAGAAACTCCTTGATTTGATAACTCCAACTCCTAAGTTCTAGATAAACTGAGGGTAAATCAGTACTTCTGTTGATTGATGAGGGGCCTGTGTCCTAGGCTTCAATCACTTCCCTGGCTATTATTGTGCCTGGTCATTCAACAATCTTAGTAGCTGCAAAATTGAATGCATGTCTGTGATTATTGTAATGTGAGGCAACAATGAGTTTGGGTGTCCTAATCTTGCTTGCTTGTGTTCTTGCAATTTGGTGGTTAGCTTCTTTCCCATCTGTCCTACATAGTCACGGGTAATCCATGCAAGGGAGATTATGTTGGAAATGTCTCCCATCTCCAAGCAATCTTTGCAGTGCATAATTTCATATATTTTTCCACATATTTCTTAGAGGTCAATGAGTCAGGCTAAGAAAAACACACATATAATATGCCAAATTTAAGTTTGATATACCAAGTTTCCTTTTCTCTCCCAATGAGAATTTGTGCTTCTTTAGTGTTATAGCTGGGCATGAATTTATAACAGCCTACTTTTTTCTTATGAAAGTGAACAGATAGTATTATTTTAAACCTTTGACTTATTTTGAATGTTATCAGTGCTTAATTGATAAATTCTTGTTTTAATGTTTAATGTTCAAGCCTTCCCTCAACCCTGTAAGTTCATTTGATGATGTTCAGCCAGCCAGCCATTTCTGTAGTCTTGCCTACTATAGAGGACTGTTGCTATGACAATAATCTTGGAAGAGGCGTCCTTTGGGCTTCAGGATTCTTCATCGAGATCAGTGGTGTCAAACTTGTGGTGTCACGTTGTTACATGATGTATTGCAACTTCCCCCCCTTTGCTAAAACTGGGATGGGCATAGGCAGCACATGATGCATCCAGCCTTTGGGCCACGAGTTTGGCACCCCTGATCTAGATAATGATGTCTATTTTAGAAGCAGTAACAGAACAAAGAATTCAGGTATATCATGATATATTTATTAAAATAGTAAAATAAAATGGCTGAAGTACACTTACCAAAAGTTCCTGTTTTATCAGTTGAGTAATAACAAATACCTAAAATAAAAATTAGGAAAACTCAATTGTTTATATTATGCTAGCTAACAATATGGTATACAAATTTTTGGAAGAAGAACTTATCAGTAATTTTTAAATTTTCAAAGAAATCTAACATTAAAAAAAAAGAAACACCTTAATTCTTCCTCCCATTTTTTGAAAAGAGGGACAAATTATCACTAGGATCCTGTTATTGCCTCCAAATCCTGCTATGCAGTCTCATTGTAGCCTGGTGAGATTAGCTCCTGGCAGGGATGAAAAACAATGCTAAGATGGTATATATGTCAAAAATATATACTTCCAAAGTATGAAAATCATCCTGTCTAAATTAAAGCAAACAGGATTAAGAGTTGGTACTTTCTAATGATTTTCTGACTTGGTCTAATTTTGCTCTGACTGATGAAGTTGCTTGGATAGCAATGAAATGTCTCATATTAACAAAGTTTGGTCCTGTTGCCATGATTCAACCTTCAGACCCTTTGGCCTGGATGAATGAGTTTTCATTGACATAAAGGAGTGGATGGTTTAATAATCGGAAGCAAGAAAGTAAGAAGAAATGTATACTAGTGGAACTAAAAAAATTTAATAAAATAAATAGCTTCCAATTCTTTTGTATTTGGTTCTTTTGCAGAGGTTCTACCAGTATACAAGGAACAAAAAGGGAAAGGCCAGTGCGTAGCAGAGTTTAATGTGTGGCTAAAGGAGTGGTGTAAAAAGGAGGGCCTTGGTTTTATTAGTCATGATGTCTGCAGCTGATCCAATGAAAAACTGTACAAAAGAGATGATATGCATCCATCAAAGAAAGAGACTGGGTTACTTGGCATTAAATTCATAAATTTCCTGGATAAAAATTTAAACTGAATGGCAGGGACAGAAATGGATACAGAACATTTCTGTCCCCATCAATCTAAATTTAATAATGATACGAGTGCATGCAAAATAGATGTTTGTGCAGGTAACATTCAACCTTCCTGTCAACCAAAACCAAGCATTTAATAGTGAGTGCCATACCATGTGCATTAATCAAACAGGTGGCAAGAAAGTAGGGGCAGGCAGGCACAACACAGGTTATGCAGACAGTAAACAAAGTGTCAGACATAAAGATCTCAAGTGCCTATATACAAATGCACAAAGTCTGGGGAACAAACAGGGTGAACTCGAACTATGAATACATGAAGGTAGATATGATATAGTTGGAATAACAGAAACTTGGTGGGATGAAACCCATGATTGGGACATACTGGTAGAAGGGTACAAACTATTCAAAAAATCAGACCCCATAAAAGAGGAGATGGAGTTGCACTGTATGTAAAGAACCACTATATTGCTACAGAAATGCATGAAACCAAAGATGAAAACCTTCTAGAATGCATATGGGTCAATATAAAAGAAAAAAAGAATGACATGGTCATAGATATATATTATAGGCCACCAAATCAAGCAGAAAAAATAGATGTCCTTTTTGCCAACCAACTAACAAACATATGCAGGAAACACACAACAATAGTTATGGGAGACTTCAATTATCCTGATATCAATTGGAAAACGAATTCTGCACCAAGTGAGAAATCAAATAAGTTCCTAACCAACCTAGCTGACAACTTTGTCGTCCAAAAGGTAGAGGGTGAAACTAGAGGGACAGCCATACTGGACTTAATTCTTACAAACAGAGAAGAAATAATAGAGGGACTTGAAACTGCAGGAACCTTGGGTGAAATGCAACCTGGATGGGAGTGACTGTGTCATACTAGAATTCAACATAACACAAACACAAGCAATAGAACATAATGCACCAGAGTCTTCGATTTTAAAAGAGCTGATTTTAATAAACTCAGAGAGAGCTTGGGAAAGATTCCATGATGAAAATCCTAAAGGGGCAAACAACTCAAGAATCTTGGGAAACTCTGAAAAGTATGATCATAGAAGTCCTGATCAACACAATACCACTGAGAAAGAAAAACAAGAAATCCAAGAAAAAACCAGCATGGCTGCACAAAGATCTCTCTGGCAAATTGAAAGAAAAAAAAGGACAAGTACAAAAAATGGAAAGAAGGATATACAACTAAGGCCAGAATCTGCAAAGATGAAGTTGGGATAGCAAAGGCTCAGAACAAACAAAGACTTGCTACAAAAGTCAAAGATAATAAAAAAAAGTTTCTTCCAACATATAAATAACAAGAAAAAAATCAAGGAAACAGTCGGTCCACTAAAGAGAAGACGGAAAGGAAGTAACAGGCAACAGTGAAAAAGCAGAACTGCTTAACTCATTCTTTGCATCAGTCTTCATGCAAAAAGAAACTATAGTTCAACCCACCCAAAACATAACTGTAAAAAACAGACCAGAAGCAAAAAAATTGTAAGAGAACACCTGTCTGATCTTGATGAATACAAATCACCGGGGCCTGATGGATTACATCCCAGAGTTTTAAAGGAGCTGGCAGAGGTCATCTCAGAATCAGTGCACCATATCTTTAAAAAATCCTGGAGCACTGGGGAACTCCTAAAGGACTGGAAAAGAGCTGATGTGGTTCCCATCTTCAAAAAAGGAAAAAAAAAACAGACCCAGGAAACTATAGACCAGTCAGCCTAGCATCAATACCTGGGAAGATACTGGAAAAGATAATAAAAAAACAGATCTGCCAGTGGTGGGTTTCTACTGGTTCTGTCCACCTCTGTAGAACCGGTAGCTCTGAAGAGCAGCAGACGTAGAACCGGTTCTATGTCTGCTGATATTTTTGCCCACCTGCCTGCCCGGGCTCTTACCTGACCTTTATTTCTTGAGTTTTCAACTTCAGCTGCCGTGCGAGGCACAGCTACAGTTGAAAAAGCAGGAAAAAAGTACTTTTTCAAAGGCTGCTTCTTGGCATGCAGCGCTGCTCAGTTGTCCAGGTACCAGGTTGATGACGATTTACAGGCGCGCACACAGCATGCAGGAAAGCACATAGTAAATCATGGAAGCTTGTAAATCACCAAACCAGTAGTTAACCCTGTCGGATCCCACCCCTGAGATCTGCCAACATCTAGAAACAAGTAAAGTAATAACTAGCAGTCAGCACAGATTTGTTAAGAACAGATCATGCCAAACCAATCTTACTTCATTCTTCAACATGATGACTAAATTAGTAGACCAGCAAAATACTGTGGACATAATATATTTAGATTTCAGCAAGGCATGCGACAAAGTAGACCACAACCTACTTCTTAGTAATCTCGAAAAAAGTGGAATAGATAGCGCCACCACTAGATGGACTCACAACTGGCTGACAAACCATACTCAATGAGTAGTCCTTAATAGGCCTAAGTCTACATGGATGGAAGTAAGCAGTGGGATGCCACAAGATTCTGTCTTAGGCCCAGTACTCTTCAATATCTTCATTAATGACTTAGATGAGGGAAAAGAAGGGGAACTTACCAAATTTGCAACAAGAAGATAGGCTCAAGATCCAGATGGATCTTGACTGACTAGAACACTGGGCCGTATCTAACAAAATGAAATTCAATGTAGAGAAAAGTAAAGTCCTACACTTAGGCAAGAAAAACCAAAAGTACTCATATAGACTGGGTGAAACCAGGCTCAATAGCAGTAACTGTGAGAGGGATCTTGGAGTCTTAGTGGACAACCAGCTAAATATGAGCCAGCAGTGTGCAACAGCAGCCAAAAAAGCTAATGCAATCCTAAATTGTATTAACAGAAGGATACAATCAAGATCAAGGGAAGTACTAATACCACTCTATAAAACCTTAGTAAGACCACACCTAGAGTACTGCATCCAGTTTTGGTCACCACATTATAAAAAAGATGTTGAGACTCTAGAAAAAGTACAAAGAAGAGCAACCAGGATGATTAGGGGACTGGAGCCTAAAACATATGAAGAACAGTTACAGGAACTGGACTTGGCTAATCTAGTAAAAAGAAGGACCAGAGAAATCAGGAAAACATTGAATGGTGTTGTGGGAAAGGATAGAAAAAATACTAGGACACCAACATAAAATACTGCAAGAAATGACAAGTTTCACAACAATTACAATGAAGACTGGGAAGAAACCCGTTCCAGCAACAGCAACAGCTATACCATCCCCATCTACACAAAGATCTATTGAAGGAATGTTCACAACAGACAAAACAACTTCTGTGACGAACATGCAGGCTACAACAATAAAGCTACAGGAAAATATGACTAGAAACCACGGAGAAATGAAGATTGAAATGGAAGAAGTGAAAAGAGAAGTCAGAAATGATATTCAGAAGCTAGACAAAAAGATGGGGCTGATCCAAGAGGTTTTATAAAAAAAAGACCAAAGACTGCAAATGATTGAGAAGAGAGCAGAAAAAACCAACAGAAGTTGGAATCTGTGGATCAGAAACTGAAAGAACAGAATAAGGAAGTGGAAAACTCTTTGATCCAGCTGGAAATGGAGAGAGCCTCATTCTACCTGCAATTTCAGAATGTGGAAGAGGCGAAGGAAGAAGACTTAACAGCAATAATGACTGAAATAATCACAGAAGCTCTCCAAAGAGATAAGAGCAAAATAACTAACAAATTGGACAAAGTTTACCAAGTTTACACAAACTATGCCAGAAGATTCAGATTGCCAAAGGAGGTCCACATCCGTTCTGCATGAAAAAAGTGAGGGATATAATCTACAAAATCACCAGAGATGAGCCTATGTCCTATAGAGGAAAAGAAATTATTACGCTAAACCAAATCCCAAAAAGAGTGCGTGAACAATGGAAAGAATATCACTTCCTGGCCACTCGATTTAATAAAAATAACATATTGTTTAGATGGATATAACACCTGAGGGAATGTTGATGTCATGGCAAGGGAAGAAGATTAAGATAGATACCTTGGAAAAGGCACAAGACTTCCACACCCAACTGGTACAAACAGAAGAAGCGGGCAGCAGCGGAGAAGAATTGGAATCGAGCAGCCAAGAAGACCAACAATTAGAAACGGAAGAAAAAGAGCAGGAAGGTGAGGTAGAGAAAAGAGAAGAAAGACCACAAGAAGAGAACAGAGTAAGAACAAGGGCACAAACAGAGGCAAAGAACAACAGGAAATAAGTAGTAACAACAAAGAAGGAAAATGGAAAATAATTTGAAAATATTGTCAATAAATGTAAATGGACTCAATTCTCCATCTAAATGAAATCAAACCTTCAAGAAATTGGTAAAACAAAAAATGGATATAGTGTGCCTCTAGGAGGTACACATTAGAGCTCAGGATAAGAAATATCTACAATATAAAAAACTAGGAAAATTCTATGCAGCATTAGTGGAAGAAAAAAAGAGAGGAGTAGTAATATATGTTAGAGAAGGAATGGAGGCAAAAGTATTATATACAGATTCAGTGGGGGGAACATTAATGATAAAAGTTGTATGGGAACTGAGGAAACTTTTTTTATTGCAATATATGCTCCTAACAAACAACAAGAAATTTTCTATTAAAAAATATATGAGAAAATTTTAGAATTAGGCAAAGAAGATATTTGTATGATAGGAGATTTCAACACAGTCTCGGACATAAAAAAAGACTACCAAGCACCAGTTAAAAAAAAGAAAAAAAAGAACACCCTTCCAAAAACATTTTTTTAATATAGCAGAAGAACAAAATTTAATTGATATTTGGAGAACATATAACCTAAAAGAAAAGCAGTTCACCTTTTATTCTATTCCCCACAAATCATGGCTGAGAATTGATATGGCATGGATAAGTAAAACTCTAATGAAAGATATAATGCAAGTAGAAATAGCACCAAATGTGTGGGCAGACCATAACCCTCTAATAGTAACATGAAAAGGCCAATCAAAACAAAGAGGAAGATGGACGTTGAACCCACAAATTCTGAGAGATAAAGAATATTTAGCTAAATTAAAAAAAGAATTTTGTTTTTTGAATTAAATATAAAAGAACATACTTCTTTACAGAATCTGTGGGACACAACGAAAGCCTACCTAAGAGGAATAACAATAGCATATAATGCCAGAAAGAGAAAAAGAAAGTAATGAGTTACAGAATGATATTAGAAAATTGGAAAGACAAGCACAATTAATACCAGAGAATGAGCAAATTATAAACAAATGTAACTTAGCCAAACATAAACTGAACATATTGGAACAGGAAAGAAATTTAAGAGCATTGAAATTAGTAAAGCAAAATTATTTTGAAAATGCAAATAAGCCAGGAAGGGAGCTTGCATATAGGTTAAGAAAGGAAAAAGAAAAGAGATGGATTCAGCAATTACAAGATAAGGAGGGAAAGGTACAAAACAATATGGAAAAGAAATAGTACTGGAATATTTTAGTGAACTCTATAAACAAGAAGATATGAATAAAGACAGAATTAAACAGTACTTAGAGGAAGAAAATATTCCAATACTAACAGAAGAAAGGGAAAGATTAAATGAAGAGATCACTAAGGGGGAACTAAAAGAGGCAATTAGTAACAAAATAATAATAAAAACCCCTGTTAAGTATGCAGTGGAACAGATGGATTACCTGTAGAACTGTATATAAAAATTTAGGTGAAATATTTGACCCAATTCTTTTAGAAATTTATAATGAGGCACTTACAGAGGCAAAGCTACCACTGTCGTGGAGAGAAGCATACATTACATTGATACTGAAGGGGAGTGCAACCAATCAGATAAAAAATTATAGACCAATTTCTTTATTGCACGCTGACTACAAAATATTTATGAATATAATGGCTGAGAGATTTTAAAAAAATACTGAGTAGATACATATATACAGATCAAAATGGTTTCCTTCCAATAAGACAACTTAAAAACAATACAAGGACGGTGTGAAATATCCTGGAGTACTATGAAGAGTACTTTCCAGAAAAACAGGCTGTACTACTTTTTCTGGATGCTCAAAAAGCCTTTGATAAAGTAAATTGGCAATTAGTGAGGCAGCAAGTAAGGGAGATGAAATTTGGGGACAAATTTGAAAAAATGTTAAAGTCAATATATTCAACCCAAAAAGCACAGATAATAATTAATGGAGAAACGACAAATTTATTTGAGATAGGAAAGGGAGTCAGGCAGGGATGTCCACTTTCACCTCTGCTGTTATCTGTTATCTGTATTAGAAAAAAGAAATGCTTTGGATTAGGAAATAGGATGGTGGAAGTGTGGAATCAGGAAAAGATTTTAGAATAATAGTTGATTACATTGCTGACTTGTGTTCATTTTGCAATATGGCTGGCTGCAAAAAGGCAAATGAAATTTTGGTTTGTACCAATGGAAGTTGCTTTTTATCATGGAAGTAATACTTTGATTTTATTTGTTTTGGTCAAACATTATTTTAAGTATTGTGTTCAGTCAAAGTCAATTCCTTTCCAGACATATCCAGGTAGAATAAATAAGTTCAGAGAAGGAAAGTAATAATAAGAGGATTAAAGAAATAGATTCTGGAAAAAATAATCAAGCAATGAATCAGCGAACACCTAGAAACAAACAAAGTAATAACCAAAAACCAACATGGGTTTGTTAAAAACAGATTATACCAGACTAATCTGATTGCATTCTTTGACAAAGTGACAAAATTAGTTGACCAGAGGAATGCTGTCGATATAATTTACTTGGACTTCAGTAAGGCATTTGATAAAGTAGACCATAACCTACTACCAGATAAAGTAGAAAAAATGTGGATTAGACAGCATCATCACCAGATGGATTTGTAACTGGCTGACCAATCACACTCAACGTGTAGTCCTCAATGGAATTGCATCTACATGGAAGTAAGTAGGCAGTGGAGCACCCCAAGGCTGTTTTAGGCCCAGTACTCTTTAACATCTTTATCAATGACTTGGACAAAGGGATAGATGGGGAACTCATCAAATTTGCAAATGATACCAAGCTAGTAGGAATAGCCAACACTCCATAGGATAGGCTTAAGATACAGAAGGATCTTGACAGACTTGAACGTTGGGCGCTATCTAACGAAATGAAATTCAATGGTGAAAAAGTAAGGTTCTATATTTAGGCAAGAAAAATCAAATGCACAGGTACAATATATGTGGTATCTTGCTCAATAGTACCGTGTTTCTCCAACAATACAGCCTCTACCAATAGGAAGCCCCACCATGTTTTATTGGCATAAAATCAAATTAAGCCCCTCCCCCCAAATTAAGCCCCATATTAAACATGTGAAATGGCGGGGGGGCAAGCTGGGGGGGGCTTGCCATTAGGAAGTACTTTTGTTGCATGCCCGGATATGGTGCTGCCTGCGTTGGTGGGGCACTTCATATCGGGAGACCTTCCACCGTTGCTTTCCCTTCTCCCTTGCTGCCCCTTCTCCCTCACTGCCGCGGCTTTGGAGCAATGCCACGGAGTTCGGCGTAGCCACGTGCAGCCAGTCAGGGTTCCTCCCTGCAACCGGAGCCCTGAGGAGACACTTGGCTTCAGGCGCTCCCGTCTTCCCTTTGCTTTCGAAGGTAAAGCAAATAATTTTACAAAGCCTCCCCTGCCCGAGAGGGCAGCCCAACCCCACGGGGGGAGGCTAATTTTCCGGGGCCTCTTCTGTTCCTCCCCAACCTCCCTACACTGCGCGCCTCTGATGTGCCGGTCCCTTCAGCCCAGCGAGCTCTTCCACCTCAAAGCGAGCGCCTCCCCGCCGGACCCTCCACTCATCCTGCCAGGGCTGCGCCAGAGCTGTGAGGGCTGGGCAGAGCTGGGAAAGTGAGCCGCGGGTGTGTGCATGCCTCCTCCTGCCCCTCATTCCCAAATCTTGCCCGGGCTGGCAGGCGCTAACCTCGCTCATTCTCCCCGCGTCAGGCTATGGGTGGTGGCTGTTTCTGCTGCGAGCGGCTCAGACCCGCTGCTGCTGCTCTGCAGCAGCCTGTCTGGCCTTTCTTTGAGGTGGAAGAGCTCGCTGGGCTGAAGGGACTGGCACATCAGAGGCACGCAGTGTAGGGAGGTCGGGGAGGAATGGAAGAGGCCCCGGGAAATCCTCACGTGGGGTTGGGCTGCCCTCTCAGGCAGGGGAGGCTTTGTAAAATAATACGCTTTACCTTCGAAAGCAAAGGGAAGACAGGAGCGCCTGAAGCCAAGTGTCTCCTCAGGGCTCTGGTTGCAGGGAGGAGCCCTGACTGGCCGCACGTGGCTCTCAGCATTGCTCTAACGCCGCAACAGCAAGGGAGAAGGGAAAGCAACGGTGGCCCGAACCCGAAGGTCTCCCGAATATCCAAGCTGTTGTCGCCTGCCCACCCACCTGAGGATGCAAGGGGGGGGAATTAAGTCACCCCCGAAAAGACATCCTAGCCGTTTTTTCGGGATCAATAAAAAATAAGGCCCAGCTTTATTATGTGAGAAACACAGTAGTAAATGTGAGAGGGATCTCGGAGTCCTAGTGGACAACCATTTAAATATGAGCCAGCAGTGTGCAGCAGCTGCCAAAAAAGCCAATAGAATCCTAGACTGCATAAACAGAGGGATAGAATCAAGATCACGTGATATGTTAAGACCACTTGGTAAGGCCACATTTGGAATAATGCATTCAGTTTTGGTCGCCATGATGTTGAGTCTCTAGAAACAGTGCAGAGACTGGAGGTTAAAACATATGAAGAAGGGTTGCACGAACTGAGAATGTATAGTTTAATGAAAATAAGGATTAGGGGAGACATGATAGCAGTGTTACAATATCTCAGGGGCTGCCACAAAGAAGAAGTCAAGCTATACTCCAAAGCACCAGAGGGCAGGACAAGAAGCAATGGATGGAAACTAATCAAGGAGAGAAGCAACTTAGAACTAAGAAGAAATTTCCTGACAGTTAGAATAATTAATCAGTGCAACAACTTGCGTCCAGAAATTGTGAATACTCCAACACTGGAAGTTTTTAAAAAGATGTTGGATAATCATTTGTCTGAAGTGGTGTAGGGTTTCATGCCTAGGCAGAGGGTTGGACTAGAAGACCTCCAAAGTCCCTTCCAACTGTTATTCTATTCTATTCTTGGAAGAGTATGATAGCACTCTTCAAACACCTGTATAGACACCTGTATAGTCATCGACTTTCAACTATTCTTTTAGTGTCCTATCAAAGTTGCAACGGCTTTGAAAAAAGTGACATTGTTTTTTCACATGACCATTATAGTATTCTCATGGTCAAATGATCAAAATTCAGACACTTGGCAACTGGCACGTATTTATGATGGCTGCATTATCCTGGGATTATGTGATCACCTTTTGCAACCTTCTGACAAGCAAAGTCAATGTGAAAGCCAGATTCACTTAACAACATTTTTATTAACTTAACAACTGCAGTTATTCATTTAATAACTGTGGCCAGAAAATTTGTAAAATAGGGCAAAACTCAGTTAACACCTGTCTTGCTTAGCACTGAAAACTTTGGGCTCAATTGTAGTTGTAAATCACAGACTACCTGTGTGTTATCAAGAACATACATTGCTCTCATTCATTCCAGAATTCAGGAATAAAACGACTTTAAATTGTAGGAAGAAAGATTTCAGTTGCATTATGTAAACAAAGTTTAACAATAAAAGCAGTTGAAAAGTGGAGAAACTAGGAGTAGGAGATACAGGCAGCTGTGCTGCATTGAATAGAAGATTGAACTCAAATGTACCAACATCTGCTTTTTTTAAGAAAATGGATGAACATGAAAACTGCACTTTATTATATCAAATATCTATCCAGCTCACTTCTATCTGTTATCAGCCAACTGCTAGATCACTGAAACTTTCAGCTTGGCTGGAACAGTAACATTTCCAGAAAACTAGTCATTGACACAAGCCTCAGATAAAAAAAGCCCCTTACCTACAGTTTCTTCTCCTATCAATAATTTCTTAGCTTTGAATGCCAAGATGCATCCCTTTGGAATAGTGATTATTTTCTTCCTATCTTTGGCACCCTAAAAGACAAAATAAAATCTTGTATCAGCTCTATGGGATAAAATAACTTGGTGAGAGGAAATGCATTTTCTTTCCTTCAATTTCATGATAATTCACTGTTCAGATTAGACCTCCAAGCTCAGTTTGATGTAGGCTTTATGAAAGATGCTGCTTTCCACTTTGTTAGATTCTCCAAACGTTGCCGTTTCCACAGCTACTGCTGATGCAGTGATCAGATATAAGTTCCTCTGAAGCTTCTTTGACTGTTTAATAAATGGATGTTCATTGTTGATTTTTCTAAAAAAGAATACATGTACACCTCAATAAAATATACTGCTATTGAATTTATAACAAACCCCCTCCCCCATCCAATAAGTATAGGTTGCATTGCAATAAGTAATAGCAATAGCACCTACTTATATACTGCTTTACAGTGCTTTACAGCCTGCTCTAAGCGGTTTACCCAACAATTTGGGTCCTCATTTTATCTAACTTGGAAGGATGGAAGGATGGGTCAACCTTGAGCTGGTGAGAACTGAACTGCTGAACTGCCAGCAGTCAGCAGAAGGAGCTTGCAGTACTTATGCTGCTTTGAGAGTCCAGGAATGGGTTAAGTTCCTCCTTCTGACATCATAGAGCTGAGTCTGCCACTATAAAAAGCTAGCCTCTGGCTGGCCTGCCCATCTTTTGGCTCAGCTTCTTGTCTGACAACATAGTCTCTGGAAGAAGTGCTTTTAAACAGCTAAAGGAAAAGTTTGAACTCAAAGAGATAGCAATACATTTAAAATCCAGTTCCCGGGGATCTGGTAGAGCTCTATGTCCAGGAGAGCGGGGATCCGTTCTCCTGCAGTGCCGAGACTTCGGCCCTGCTGCACAAGGACTGTGGACCCAGGGAACGTTTAGAGGAACCTCCCACGGAGCCCCACTGATCACAACCTTGTTGTTGCCGCCACCAGCCAAACCGCTTTATAGCTGACTCCAGAGTTTCATTCCTGCCGCTTCTCAGCTGTTCTAGCTTAATTCGATCACTCAGGGCCTGGTAAGAGACTAAGGAGCAAAGATGGTGGCTAGGTCATCTCCGGGCCACCCCACATGGTGGGAGGCCATTTTAGAATTGCCAGGTAGCCATTTTAGAATTGCCAGGTGGCCATTTTGTTTTGGGGGAAAGTGCCTCCCCAAGGCCTCACAGTCTCCTGACTCACCTGTCTTAGGCAACAGGCAGCACCTACATGAAGGAAGCTCACAGTACTCTTGGCATCTGCTCTGATAGCCAGATGGAGAGGGATGCCCTCCCAACCTGACCCCAAAGGACTGGAAGACTCCCAACACTCCCAAGCCTCTTTGAGGAAAAAGAAAAGACAAAGAGCCTTTCTGCTAACAGAGAGGCTGCTGCAATGCAGCACTTAAGGAACAATTTGCAAAAGGCTCAGATAAAGGTCCAGATTCAACATGCTTCTCACTCTGGGGAGGTGCATGTTAGCCCTGAAGTTTTTTTTAAGGGGGGGCGGAATCTGCTCACAGTCACCTGTTAGCTTGATCCCCTGAGAAAGTGGAGGAAGAACAGTTTCCCCAGGACCTAAGCAGATCAGGGCTTTCCTCTAGACAGGCTACCTGGGGGTCTGGCCCTTCCTTCTTCCCTCGGTGGTCAGGGGGTTGAAGGGGGGCATAGGCTTAGGCCTGAAGCAACCTACACCCCTACAGCTGTGGGCTTATCTCCTGAGGAGAATAGTCCCGAGGACCTTCGGGAAATGTAACTCTAACTGTGGTGTCCCTGACTAACTGCAGTCTTCAATCTAGGCCGCATTCCTGGCGGGAGCACCAACTGTTCCCATTGGTTGATGCCGTTTGACAGCCGGCTATAAAAGGAGCTGTCAAACGGCATCAGCTGCTGCCGCCAGCCGGCTGCCAGCCCAGTCGGGCAGCCGCGGTAACCTGTTATGCTTCAAATAAAGCAGTGTTAGCCTTTAGATCCGTGTCTGCCTCGTGTGTCCGCATGCAACACAACACTGGCGATGAGGATGGGATGCACAACGAGAGGCAACCGGACTAAACAACTGAGCAAAAGTCACTGATTAAAAGAGCTGAAGCCACCGAGAGCTGAATCACCCCCCGCTGGTGCTACTAAGAGCGCCCTTTTGAGGGTGCGAAGATCGAAGCCTCCCTGACTGGAGGAGAAAGGCACCCCATGCTGGTACTACAAAGAGTACCCTTTTGAGGGCGCGAAAAGTCTAAAGCCTCCAAAGCTGAGGAAACAGACGTCGCCCGAAAAGGCATCCCCCGCTGGCGCTCCCAAGAGCGCAAAAGTCTAAAGCCTCCCTAGCCGAGGATCAGTCATCGCCCGAAAGGCACCCCCGCCGGCGCTACCGAGAGTGCAGAGGTCCAAAAGCCTCCCTAGCTGAGGAGCAAACGTCTCTGACAGGCGTTTCTGAAAGCCGGGACACAGCCGGTCTACCGCAGCTGATCTACCCGCAGCCGGTCTACTCACAGCCGGTCTACCCGCAGCCGGTCTACTTGCAGCCAGTCTACCCGCAGCTGATCTACCCGCAGCCGGTCTCCACCACATGCTGAAGGTCACCAAGGCATGGTTACTCACCAAGATTATCAGGGTCTCCCTCTCAGGCCAGGTGCGCAAAACAGCAGCTAATTCAACTTCCTTTTCTGTACCATGAATCCCCAGAAGGCAGGGCCGCACATGCTCTTAGTTAGGCGAAAGGGGTGTGGTGTCCCTGACTAACTGCAGTCTTCAATCTGGTCTGCGTTCCTGGCGGGAGCACCAACTGTTCCCATTGGTTGATGCCGTTTGACAGCCGGCTATAAAAGGAGCTGTCAAACGGCATCAGCTGCTGCCGCCAGCCGGCTGCCAGCCCAGCCAGGCAGCCGCGGTAACCTGTTATGCTTCAAATAAAGCAGTGTTAGCCTTTAGATCCGTGTCTGCCTCATGTGTCCGCATGCAACACAACAGTAACTATAAGGCAGGGTCTAGCAGAAGGATTTAAACAATTCCTTCACCCACAAGGGGAAGGCATGTTATTGTTACATCAGGGTTTTCCCTAGGGAGTCCCCCACTCTCAAAAGGGTATTCCCAGATAGCAGTTCTGTTTCCAGCCCTCCCATTCGGAGTGGGGGGAGGAAAAAGAAGTAGACTAATCCGAGGCCTCTGATCATAGTTGCTCTACTCATTCTGAGGAAGAGGAAGGAGAACTCATAGATCCCAATATGTCTGAGGAAGAGGATTTTAGAGTTGATCAGCCTCCCTCAGCAAGGGTTTTCAGGCCTTCCTTATTCAAGCCTCTGTTACACAAGGCTTTGGTTACTGCACAGCTAAGCCCTGAGGAGGTGGCCCCAGAACCACAGGCTACCACATCTGGTCACACTGATTCGTTGTTCTCCAAGCCAATGGTGCATACAGAGGTCCTCCCCTCTCCACTGATTTTCCTTGATCTAGCGAAGGAACAGTGCACTTCTCCAGGGGCAGGGCTCACCCGTCTTGTCACAACAGACGATTCTGTAATGTGGGCCCGTCCCTGGCCAATGCCCTGCTGGTACCTTTGGTGAATGCTCATTGGTGGCATCATTTCTTCCTCAGGCACCCCCACTGAACCATAGGATGTGCTCAAGGCAGAGAACAAATAGTCTGAGCAAACCCTAAAGTGCACTCACCAGGCAGAGGCTTGGGCGATTAGAGCATCAATGGCACCGTCGTTTTTTTTACAAAATGCTCACTGCACTGGCTTCCCCAGCTTCAGTAGAGGCTCCTGGCCACTGAGTTCAGAGCACATCAAGATGTCAATAAGATACTGTAGTGGCGGAGTTTATGGCAAACGCCACTCTGAGCTTGGCCAAGTTCGCTTCCAGGGCTATGACTTCTTCAGTGGTGGCCAGGTGGCTACTTTGGCTATGCAACTGGCAATCTGATTCCCATGGTAAATGGAAGTTGGCATCAGCTCCATGCATGGGCAATAAGCTATTTGGTGACGTCCTTCAACCATACTTGACAGAGACCAAGGACAAGAGGAAGGTCCTCTCTTCGGTGGGGAAAAGGTCTGAGTATCGCCCCGGGCCATACTTTCCGCCCTCATTTTTCAGACCCGAAACCAGCTCTTGGTTCTCTAGACGTCAGAGGTCCTTTCCTGGTCACCAAGAACAGTGTCCTGAAGCTTCCAGCAGGCAGCAACAGGCCCTCGGTAAATGGCCCTTTCGAGGGGGAGTAGGTCATTCATTCAGATGCTCAAAATGGGTGCCCCATCTCCCCCCCCCATTGGAGGCCATTTGGCTTTCTTCGCCTCCAAATGGGAGGAATCTACATCGGACACCTGGGTTCTTGAGACAGTGAAGTCGGGCCTCCAACTGGAGTTTCTCTCCCCACCTCCATGATAGTTTATTCGCTGCCCCACCTCCAGGGACCACTCTAAATGGCCTCTTACAGAATCAGCAATCCAACATCTCATTGACATATAAGCTATTCAAACGGTTCCGGAGAATCAATGAGGGCAAGGCTTCTATTCTTGCCTCTTCGTGATCCCAAAGGCCTCTGGGGAGGTGGCGAGCCATCTTGGACCTTAAATTCTTAAACAAATTTATCCCATACAGGCGTTTTAAGATGCAGACCTTGCATTCTATCCTTGAGAGCGTTATAGAGGGCGACCTACTCTCCTCCATAGACCTCACGGAGGCTTATCTCCACATTCCTATCTGGCCTCATCATTGCCAGTTTCTCCATTTTTGTTATCAGAATGACCATTTCCATTACCAGGCTTTATCCTTCGGTCTCTTGTCGGCCCCAAGGTCTTCATGAAAATCTTGGCAGTTTTGGCAGCTTCGCTTCGCACCATATTGGTGAGGGTCCAGTGCTACCTGGATGACATACTCATTCAATCACAGTCAACCCACTCAGCCCATCGCAACCTTCACATCACATTGCAGATCAGAGACCACAGGTTCTTGATCAACCTAAGCAAAAGTCACCTTTCCCTGACGACCAGGTTGGTTCACTTCAGGGCAATTATAGATACGTCACTTTGCACAGTGTTCCTCTCCCCGGACCGAGAGGAGAGCCTTTAAAGTGGCATCAGTCAGATTCAGCGACAGAGCACTGTCCCAGATCCTGGGAAAGATGATCTCCTGCATTGGGATCATCCCGTGGGCCCATCTCCATGCCCGGGAACTCCAATGGTTCTTGCTCCCTTTTCCACAGGCAGGAACCAGCCTACCATAAGGGTGCAGGTTCCTTCTCAGGTCCTTCGCTCCTTCACATGGTGGCAGTCCCAGGCTCTAGAGAGGGGTCTTCCCTTCAAGGAGTCAGACAGGATCCGGCTCAACACAGATGCAAGTCTCCATGGCTGGGGAGCCATCTAGAGGGGGAAATAACCCAGGGGTGTTGGTCACAGTCAGAAAGGACATGCCCCATAAATTGGCTGGAACTCAAGGCTATTTTCTTAGCTCTGAAACACTTCCGGAACAGGGTGGCTTCACTATGTGTTAGTCATGATGGGCAATGTGGCCGCGAAGGCCCATGTCAACAGGCAAGGGGGGACCAGGTCCAGGGCCTTGATGAGAGAGGCAGAGTGCCTGGGGAGGTGGGCAGAGAGACACTTCCTTTCAATCAGGGTGGGCCATATATTGGGAGTTGACAATGTCCAGGTCAACTGGTTGAGTTGGTCCACAGCAGACCAGGCAGAGTGGAGTCTACACCTCTCTCTGTTTCAGGACTTGTCATGCTGATTCGATCCTCCAACCATAGACGTCTTTGCCACCCCCCAGAATGCCCAGTTGGGCAGGTTCTTCATCAGGTTTCTGACCCAGGGAGCGGAGGGGACCAATGCGCTTTGGAGTGCCTGGCCTTTGGGTCTCCTCTACACCTTTCTTCCTCTTCCCATTATTCTGGCTGTAATTCAGAAGTTGTTGGAAGTAAAGGTGGAGCTAATTCTCCTGGTGCCCCAGTGGTCCAGGAGACACTGGATCGCAGATCTGGTGAACCTGTCTGTGTCCCAGCCATGGAAGATCCTGGCATCCAAGATCTCCCTGCATCAGGGGCCATTACTTTACCTGAACCCCCAGTGGTTCAGCTTAACCATTTGGCGCTTGAGCAGCACTCTATGAGGGCTTCCAACTTTCCTGAAAGGGTAATCGACACCATTCAAGCATCCCGAAAGCCACCTACCACATGCATCTATGATGCGACTTGGAGAGTATTCTGCTCCTGGTGCATGCCTTTGGCCAGAGACTCCTCTTCTGCTTCTATGGCAGAGGTTCTAATGTTTGTACAAAAGGGCTTAGACAAGGGACTTGCCCCAACACGCTTCGCTGCCAGGTAGTGGCTCTCTCCCCTGTTCTATCCTGGGACAGATATGTTTCTTGGTCCCATCACCCTTCTGTGTGCAGGGGGTCTAACCTTCGACCCCCTGTTGTACATAGGTTTCCCACTTGGGATTTACCTAAAGTGTTACAAACTCTAACGAGGCCCTCTTTTGAGCCCCTCAGATCTGTATCTCTACAAATGCTGTCCCTCAAGGCAGCATTTTTAGTGACTATTACCTTGGCCAAGAGAGTGTCCAAATTAGCAGCACTCTCGGTGCGACAGGACCTGTGTCTTTTCTATCAGAACAGGGTAGTTCTTAGGTTAGACCCCACGTTTATCCCTAAGATAAACACGTAGTTTCACCTGGCAAGACGTGTTGCCAGACTTTTGCCCCAGATGACAACATGAATTGGAACACAGATAGCATACGTTGGATGTGAGGCGGGCCCTTCGGATTTACATCAAACGGATGGCGGTCTTTCAAAAATCTGAAGCCATGTTTGTGTCATTCCATCCCTCTACCCTGGAGAACAAGGTGACTACATTGACAATTGGTAGGTGGATTAGAACTTTTATATCCAAGGCATAGCAGACTTTGTTTCCAGACATGTCACAGCCCACTCCACTAAGAGTGCAGCTACTTTGGCCGCCTGATCTACTCAGGCATCACTGGCGATTTGCAGAGTGGCTACTTGGGCTTCGACTTCTCTGTTTATATGGCTTTATTGCCTGGATTAATTTGTTTCAGCCCAAGTACTGTTTGGTCAGAGGGTGCTTCAACAGGTGGTTCCTCAGTCAGAGTGACTGGACCAGACATTGGTTCTCCCACGGACATGCAGGCTTTGGTATGTCCCATTCCTGGATTCTCGAAGCAGCATATAGGAGAATGGGCATTGGTATAATTACTTGAGAATGTCCTTTCTATCTATGCTGCAAGAGAGTCCAGCCCCACCCTATACATCTGGTTATGATGGTTGGGGAGGGGTGAAATTAATTTCTTCTTTATCTTCCAGAAACATTTCGTCTGTCAAGTATCCTCGCCTAAAAGATGGGTGGGCCAGCCTAAGGCTGGCTTTTTATAGTGGCAGACTCAGCTCTATGATGTTGGAAGGAGGAGCTTAACTCATTCCTGGACACTCCTGCAGCGTAGATAGAAAGGGCATTCTCAGGTAATTATACCAATGCCCATTCTAACCACCACGGCTCATAATCCTATACTGTTGATTTCCTTTCCATTTTCTGTGTACCTTTCTAAGCTATGTTCTTTGCCATATTTGGTTAATGCTTAGAAAGAATTAAATCTTGTTGCAATTGAAGATTTATAGCTGTCTTAAGGCTTTAAATTATATTATATTTTGGAGTCCCAATGACATAGTTCTATGACCAAGCTGTAATGCTAGGAAGGGTGGAAGGAAAGAGGACCAGCAACAATAAGGAAGATAGGCTCAACTGTAGTGGTGATAGATGCACCACTGGAAGACCTGAAAGATTAGGTTGGGTACAGATTATCCTGCAGAAAAGCTTGTGATTGCAAAAATTAAAACTAATTGAAGTCAATTAATCAGAGACTTTATGTAAAGTACTGTTTTAGAAAAATGGCAAACTTAAGGACAATGTTAAATGTGGCTGGAGTCTTTTTTTCATTTGGCTGCTTATGTTATACTTACTTTTCTTTCATCAAAGAATCAAGGTCTTCAATTGGAACATGTATCTTTTTCATCTTTACAGACCTTTCATGAGAAATGCTGACAGCACTAGTTATTTCAGTGTCAGTAATTCCACTAATATCCCCCTTCAGCATTCCATCTACAGTTTCTTCAAGGGTGAATAACTCTGAATCCTTCTGAACTAGAGGACAAATATTGTCAAAAATTATAAGTTTGAAGAAGTACTACAGAAACACATAAAAATGGAGCAGCAGACAACTATTTTAATGAGAGAAAAACTACCCTACCAGTAAAGGATTCTGTTGATAATGAATCAAACTGTTTCTAATCTAAATCAGTATTATCTAATTAATTACAGTTCATACTAAGAGTTCCAGAAAGTGGGAAATATTTCTACTTGCAAGTTGGTATATTTTCAATTTAAACTTCTTGACATCTCTTGAAAAGTGCCTTTGAAAGGTGAGGGTGTGCTCTAGAAACTTGTTTCATCTTTGTCTGTGAATAACAGATAGTTGTTTCACAACAGCTACTTATTTATTTCCCTATGCTTAAGAGAAAATATATTGCAAATCTACCTTGACAAAGAACTTTAAGACAAATTTGAGTGTTTTGCTACTTCTGATGGTAGATATCATCTTGTGATACTTGTCATCAGTCAAGACTGTTTCTACCTTTTTATTTGGAACAAAGAAATTCTGTTCCACTTGGAATTCTGACTTATAAGAGTCTTTTATTCTTTGCAATGGCCTTTCAAGAGACTGCATTATTTTTCTAGAGTCAAGACCAGGAGTGTCAAATTCAAGGCCCGCAGACCAGTTCTGGATGTTTAGATATGGTCCGTGGGCAGGAGTGGGATTCTACTGGTTCACACCACTTGTTAATGTTCCTAGTAGTTTGGAGAACCAGTAAAACGGGCCCCTGGCTGGCCCCGCCCCTCTCCAACTGCTCACCCACTCCTGGAACAGTTTTTCATTATTGCATATGTACGACTTTTGCGCGCACGCACAACAATCACTGATGCATTCTCTCCCACTCACCCCTCCGTTCCCAGTCCAATCATTCATTATTGCACGTGTGCAACATTGCATGCATACACAACAATCGGGGATGGCATTCTCCCCTGCTGCCAGCCCCACCCTGCCCGCTCCTCAGTTCCCGGCCCAGTCAGCCATTATTGTGCATTCATGACATCGCGCGCATGCATGACAATTGCTGACTGCATTTTCCCCCATCCGCCCTGTTCCTCCCCACCCAGTCACTACTTATAGCTCGTGTGCTATGCTTCCTACATTTTCCTGCCCGGCACCATTGATTAGTATCTGTTTTGTTTTTATGAATAAGTATCGTCAGGCAGGTCATATATCATTTTGGAAAAAGCAAAGGAAAACAAAGTATCAACATGTAATAACAGTAGTATAAAAAAATATTTAAATTTCTTTGTATTGGCTTATTTCTAATTTTGTTAATTATATCAACAAGTTTATAATTATCAACCCTCAGTATTTAATTCATACATAGCAATGATGATTCTGTGCCTAATTTCTACCTCTTATCTCTATCCATTTCTGCACATTGTAATTTTTTAATTTCATTTTCATCTATAGGGATCTCTTCATTTTTCCACTGTTGTGCAAACATAATTCTAACTGTTGTTAACACGTGTAAAATTAAATACGTATTGTATTCCCTTTATTTACGTGGGTACCAACAAAAATATTTCTGGTTTTAAAATTTAAATCTATATGTTGTTTTAACATTTTTACTAACCTTAACATTACATCCTCTTGAATAGCTGTTTGAGTACTAGCAGAGCCCAATACTGAACCTAATTCATATTTTTTAGTTTTTTTAAACTGAGGAATAAATTTCAGAAAAAGAATTCAGTCATTGCTCTGTGAATGTGCCTATCAATTCCATTCTTAATCTACCTTCTTAGATGATTTTGTACTTATATCTTTTTTTTTGTACTATATGTATCTGCATAAGACTGTAAAAAGCTTCAGTACATTTTAAAGCTGCATTCTAAAAAGGTTAGGTGGCCAAACATGGCTTCCCCTAGCTTCTCTCTCTCTGTTATAGAGAGAGCATTCCATTAGGGACTTTTGGTCTAGCTAAGTAGTCTTGACTAGGAAAGATTTTTGTGCCACTATTGGCACAAAATAACAAACTCCTTTGGTTTGTTAATAAATAGTATTTCCATTTTGAGTGTTTCTTTTTCAATTAATGAATTGCAATTATTAAAATATCAGCTATTGTTTTATATACACAGTACAACATCTTTTTTATAGACTGTCATTCGCTTTCTTCGCTGGCCACTGACTTCACCACTCAACTTACAACAACAATTGAGTTCAAACCACTACATTGTTGAATTTTTTTTTGCACTATATTACCAAGATGAAAAGGCAAATGAGTTAGGCTGCTTTCTTCGGCAAGAAAACAAAAGGAGATCCAAAAGAGTCACAATCACAACCATTGGAGTCTGAGAAAAGCAGTGCCAGCACATCATTCACACTACAATCAGGGAGAAGCAGTGCCAGCACATCATCCACACTGCAACCAGAGGAAAGCAGTGCCAGCACATCATCCACACTACAACCAGGGAAAGGCAGTGCCAGGACATCATCCACACTACAACCAGGGAAAGGCAGTGCCAGCACATCATCCACACTGCAACCAAGGGAAAGCAGTGCCAGCACATCATCCACACTGCAACCAGGGAAAAGCAGTGCCAGCACATCATCCACTCTACAGCCAAGGGAAAGCAGTGCCAGCACATCATCCACACTGCAACCAGGGAAAAGCAGTGCCAGCACATCATCCACACTACAGCCAAGGGAAAGCAGTGCCAGCACATCATCCACACTGCAACCAAGGGAAAGCAGTGCCAGCACATCATCCACACTACAGCCAAGGGAAAGTGCCAGCACATCATCCACACTGAAATCAGGGAAAAGCAGTGACAGCACATCATCCACACCTCAACCAGGGGAAAGCAGTGCCAGCACGTCATCCACACTGCAACCAAGGGAAAGCAGTGCCAGCACATCATCCATACCGCAACCAGGGAAAAGCAGTGCCAGCACATCATCCACACTGCAACCAGGGAAAAGCAGTGCCAGCACATCATCCACACTGCAACCAGGGAAAAGCAGTGCCAGCACATCATCCACACTACAGCCAAGGGAAAGCAGTGCCAGCACATCATTAACACTGCAACCAGGGGAAAGCAGTGCCAGCACATCATCCACACTACAGCCAAGGGAAAGCAGTGCCAGCACATCATCCACACTTCAACCAGGGGAAAGCAGTGCCAGTACATCATCCACACTGCAACCAAGGGAAAGCAGTGCCAGCACATCATCCATACTGCAACCAGGGAAAAGCAGTGCCAGCACATCATCCACACTGCAGCCAAGGGAAAGCAGTGCCAGCACATCATCCACACTGCAACCAGGGAAAAGCAGTGCCAGCACATCATCCACACTGCAACCAGGGGAAAGCAGTGCCAGCACATCATCCACACTGCAACCAAGGGAAAGCAGTGTCAGCACATCATCCACACTGCAACCAGGGAAAAGCAGTGCCAGTACATCATCCACACTACAACCAAGGGAAAGCAGTGCCAGCACATCATCCACACTGCAACCAGGGAAAAGCAGTGCCAGCACATCATCCACACTACAACCAGGGAAAGGCAGTGCCAGGATATCATCCACACTGCAACCAAGGGAAAGCAGTGCCAGCACATCATCCATACTGCAACCAGGGAAAAGCAGTGCCAACACATCATCCACACTGCAGCCAAGGGAAAGCAGTGCCAGCACATCATCCATACTGCAACCAGGGAAAAGCAGTGCCAGCACATCATCCACACTGCAGCCAAGGGAAAGCAGTGCCAGCACATCATCCACACTGCAACCAGGGAAAAGCAGTGCCAGCACATCATCCACACTGCAACCAGGGGAAAGCAGTGCCAGCACATCATCCACACTGCAACCAAGGGAAAGCAGTGTCAGCACATCATCCACACTGCAACCAGGGAAAAGCAGTGCCAGCACATCATCCACACTACAGCCAAGGGAAAGCAGTGCCAGCACATCATCCACACTGCAACCAGGGGAAAGCAGTGCCAGTACATCATCCACACTACAACCAAGGGAAAGCAGTGCCAGCACATCATCCACACTGCAACCAGGGAAAAGCAGTGCCAGCACATCATCCACACTACAACCAGGGAAAGGCAGTGCCAGGATATCATCCACACTGCAACCAAGGGAAAGCAGTGAAATTTTGTTTTTTTAAAAAAGGGACTAAAGAGATTTGGGTTGTGTTAAAAAAAGAAAGAAAGAAAAATGGCATTATCTTTTGAAGGACTATAAATGGAATTTCAAAAACTGAAAAATGAAGATAAGGGCTCGTTTGGATCTTTTGCTTTTTGGAAATGGCGATTTCTACCTACCAAGAAATACTACAGGAAGGCTGGGATGAAGGAGAAGAAGCCATCTTTAATGGACAAACACACTTAGTGGAGGAAGAAAAGCGGAAGGGGGGCAAGGAAAAGATGAACTTAGAACTTAAAAAAGCAACCAAGAAAAAGAAAAAGGAGATGAAAAAGTGATATGATGTCAGAAAGCAACAGAAAAGCGAAATACAACAGAGAAGAAAGATTAAGAGAGTGAAATTGGAGGGATGGGGGGGTCAAAAAGTTAGAATGGAGAAGAAAGAAAGGGGGAAAGGAAAGAGAAATCATAAAGGCTTCAAACAAGATGCAAAAAAATGTTTTTTTTTCAGAGATAAGCGGTGAGATAATCTTTTTTTTTTAAATGATTCTGCAAAAGTACATTAAAATGCATTGTAGACATTAATATTTGAAGTTGAGTTAGAAAATTAGAATATTATATGATTTAAAAATGTATAAAAGCAAAGTCATGATTTAATTATAGAGTTTAATTTTTTAATTTCATAATAGTATTAAGAATTAATAATAGAATTTAATTTCTTATGAAACATTGCTTTTACTATATTATAAATTTAATATTTCTTTTTTACTTGTTTTTAGTTTTATTATTACTTATTAAACTCAATATTATTTGTTTGTTTTACTATTTTGAAATGTAATATTTTGAATGTACGGAGCAGAATCAGCATGGAAAATATGTATTATTTTAAGTGTTATTTAGGGGGAAGATAAAAAGTTGTCATACTTCAATCTGGGTTTACAGGAGAAATATTGTATTAGATAGAAAAGATAAGTAGGTGATTGAAAGAAAACAGACCAAAGATGCAAATATAATTATTTAATTGAGATGGAATAAATAAAATAGAATTAAAAGAATGAGTAGGAGAGAGAAAATATATGGAAAATAGAGAATGTTAAATAAGATATGAGATAGTATATTAAGTGAGTATAAATTTTGATTGATGTCTGTATAAAAAGAGTTAACTCAGGGTAAGCCGCCTTCCAAAAAGAAGTTTTATGTATTTATGTTTTGTGTAATGTTTAAGTCTGACAGGATGTGGAAGAATACTAATGAAAATATATATATATTTAAGACAGAAGAAATATGATTAAATAGAACGAAAGGGAGTAATAAAGAAAAGTTTTGAAAAGATATGAAGTTGATTAGATAAGATAAATATATATATAGAAGTGTGATAATTTGGAATTATCTTCTTTTTAAATAAGATTTGTTTCTTCTAGAAAAGATATTTTTACTACATCCTATGTTTTGTTTGTGTGTGTTAAAAAAAATTAATAAAGTTTGTTATAAAAAAAAAAGAAAGAAAGAGCCTTGTCAAGTTGTTCTCCAAGGCTGCCAAAAACCCACAGATAAGAAATAGTTTACAAGAGTTTTCAAATACTGGCTGAGTTTCAGAGCATCTCTGCCTTCTGCAAAGAATGCTTCTTTAAACCTGGCTTTTATCCTTTTGAGGGAGTGGTCATTACCTTGCAGCCTTACTCCAGAGTCGCCTGTGCTGCTGTAACTGCTCTCAACAGAACTGGTTTTTAAGAAATTTGAATCCCACCCTGGACTATAGAGTTAGATAAATGGCAGAAATTGAGGGATAGGAACTATAAACTAACAATGTTAACTGCACATAAGGAAAATTTATATAAAGTGTTTTATAGATGGTACTTTCCACCCAAAATATTGGCAAAGATGTTTAACATGTGCGCTAAATGTTGGAAATGTAATCAGATACTGGGTTCATATTATCATATGTGGTGGACGTGCCCAAAGACAAAAAAATATTGGACAAAAATACATACATGGTAAGAAAAAATGGTAAAGCAACATATAGATTTAAAACCAGAAATATTTTTGTTGGGTATCTTACCAAAAAAATACAATAAAGGAAATACATATTTAATTTTACATGGGTTAAATTCTAGTGGCTAGAATTGTGTTTGCACAACAGTGGAAAAATGAAGGGATCCCTACGGATGAAAGTGTAATAAGTGCACAAATGGATAGATTAATACTTAAAATTAAGGAGAAAGAAGAAACTCAATGTTTTTAACATTGGATTTGTTTTACCAATGGCTAACTAACAGAAACAGAAGTTAGACATTTAAAAGCATAAGAGAATGATTAATTATATAAGGAAGGTTTACTAAAATGGATAAGCTATGATGATGATGATGTGATTTTTATTGCTATATCATTATTATTATTTCTCAAAATGAACTGTACCCAAACAACACACTGTTTATGTAGAATTTTATGTATAATAAATAATAATAAAATAATAATAATAATAAAATAATAATAAAATAATAAAATAATAATAATAATAATAATAATAATAATAATAATAATAATAATAATAATAATAATAATAATAATTCTCAAGTGGGATCATAATCCTGAGAAAGTGGTCGAAAATGAGCATGCAAAATTACTGTGGGACTTCTGAATATAGACTGACAAAGTTTTGGAATACAATACCACGGATATCACGATTGTGGAGAAGAAAAAAGTGTGGATCGTTAACATAGCCATACCTGATGACAGCAGAATCAAGGAGAAACAACTTGAAAAAATCACCAGATATCAGGACTTGAAAATTGAACTGCAGAGACTGGCCTAAACCAGTGCAGGTGATTCCAGTGGTACTTGGCACACTGGGTGCTGTGCCTAAAGACCTAGGCAAGCACTTACAAACAATTGGTGCTGACAAGATCACCATTGATCAGCTGCAGAAGGCCATCTTACTGGGATCTGCTCGCATAATTCACCAATACATCACGCAGTCCTAAACACTTGGGAAGTGTTCGACTAGGGATTTGTGATACGAAACAAAGCATGGTTATCTCATCTGCTATGTATACTGTAATAATAATAATAATAATAATGATGATGATGATGATGATGATGATGAGTGCTTTTGATCAGCTTTAATTGATATGGTAGAAATGTTTCTATGTGGAAAAAGTAGCCCTCGGGCACTCAGTTTTGGTCCTTAAATGCTCCTTAGTGGGTGGGAAAATGAGTCCAAAACTTCCAGTCTGAATAAAACCTGTGACATCATCTCCTTAGCCTTACAAAGCTTTAGTAGGACATAAACCCTATAAAAATGCACCCTGAGTCTTGTTTCAGACAGTATAAATGGATTTTGGATAATCTATTTTTTCAACTTTGCTATTTATTCCAGTTTTCATAAACATGAGATCAAGGGTCCTGAAAGCTTACCACCAATCACTGAATATTCATTCTCTTATCTTTCTGCCTCTGAAAATCTCAGAAAACTTTGTTCATACATTTTGAGTACATACATACAGGTGATACAAAAGTTAGTGATAAAAATGTTGTATTCTTCAATTATTTTATATTTTTCGCAAAATGTAAGACAGATAATTCCATAAGTAAAAATATATGAATGAGATAGACTCTTGAAGATTACCTAGACTTGAATTGTCATTTCCTGATAACAACAGATGATGTAACTGATAGTCAGTTTTGAGAAAAGGACAGCTCTGCCACCACGATGTCTTCCTTTTCTTTTGCAGCAGGCAAAAAGGCCTAAAATTGTTCTCATCTATCAAGCTGGGTACTGGAATCCAATCTCCTTGTGAGTCTATCATTTTTGCCAAAGATTTAGTTGCGTTATAAAATGTCATATCTGAAGAAGAAATGTTGTCTAAGAGAACGAATGAGGAAAGAAACAAAATCATAACTAAGTCCACACAGTGTGCTAAACCCTGGTTTAATAATGAACAAATTACAACTGTCTGGGTTCTCACCAACCCAACCTAACCCAAACACATTATGATTTAGTTAATATTGAATTCATGCAATGAGTTGCAATTTGGATAATTTTTTTAATGTTACATTGTCACTTCCTAGGCTTAAAACATGTATTGCTAATTGCATATTTTGAAGTAATCTAATTCAATATTACAACAGCTTTCCCAAATATGGGTAGTGGATTGTTATTTGGAGAACATATAGGTCTTCAGATGCTGCTTGATAACAACCACCAGTGCAGCTCACCACTATCTGTGCTATTTAGAAATGCTGGAAAGTTTTCATAGAATCATAGGGCTAGAAGGAATGTTGGAACCCTGCCCAAGGCAAATGGCTGCCCAATATTTTCTCGAAAACCTCCAGCAATGGAGCATGCACAACTGCAGGAAGCAAGCTAATTATTCTTACAGTAAATTTCTCCTTAGGTCCTGGTGGACTCTTTAACCAGCTTGCACCCATTGCTTCTTGTCCAGTCCTCAGGTGCTTTTAGGAATAAGTCAACTCCCTCTTCTCTGGGTAACCCCTCAAGTGCTGAAGACAACTGTTTATCCTTATTCCTTCTCTTCATTAGGCTAAACCTAGTTCTCTTAATTGTTCATTATACAGTTTTGCCTCCAGATCCCTTACAATCTTTCTTTCTTTCTTTCTTTCTTTCTTTCTTTCTTTCTTTCTTTCTTTCTTTCTTTCTTTCTTTCTTTCTTTCTTTCTTTCTTTCTTTCTTTCTTTCTTTCTCTCTCTCTCTCTCTCTTTCCTTCCTTCCTTCCTTCCTTCCTTCCCTTCTTTCCTTTCCTTTCCTTTCTCTTGCCTGCCTGTCTGCCTGCCTGTCTTATGGTGGTCAGAACTGAATGCAGCATTCTAAGTTGTGGCTTCAATAGCCAGTGTGTCATTGTTACTACCACTTCTTATGATATTTCACTATAATGATAGTGACTCTGCTGGCTCATACTTAATGATGGTCCACTAAGACACCTGCATACTTTTCACAATTATTACTGTTGAATCAGGTACCACTAATTCTATACCTTTGCATTTGATTTTTCCTGCCTAAGTGTAGGACCTTATTTTTCTCATCACTGAATTCCATCTTGCTGCATCTTGTTGGATGGTGTAGTTCTACAACTTGTGAAATGTTACAGCCTGATATTAACAAGTTCAGGACTTCTAGTCCAGCAGTTGCCCACTGGTGGGCCATGAGAAAATTTTGGTGCGCCACAGAGAAATCTCACCTCCAGAGCACACCCCCAAAGCAATTAATCCAGGCTGTGCAGAAACACAAGGCTGTATTGCTCACATGGCATGCGGGAACCTGCCCTGCCCACTCACTCCTTACCCAGAAAACTTGCCTGCTAATTTGCTATTTGTCCAACCATTAGCTATGCTGGGAGATTTAGATTAGCTAGGAAATAGGAAATGGTTGGATATCTTGCTTTCTAGCTAGTCTTTAGACCTTTGGCTCTGTTTTTAAGCACAGCCGAACCTCCCTTAGGACTGAAGATTCTATTATTCAGTGCAGATGCATGGCAAGCAAATTTTATGTGACAGACTGAGCTAGCCAATGGCAGATAGATAGGTCACTGAATGATTCTGTGATCAACTCAATCTGCCTGCCTGCTTTGCCTGATTTTGAGTAAAAGTAGCTCTTTTTATATAAAAAATTCAATATTTACATACATGATGTATTGTGACTTAATTTTGTGAGTTTGCTTGCAAGTAAATTTTATGTGACAGACAAAGCTAGCCGGTGGCAGGTAGATAGATATCTGAATGAATCTGTGATTCTGTGAGCAACTCAATCTGTCTGCCTGCTTTGCCTGATTTTGGGTAAAAATTGCTCTTTTTTAATAAAAAAAATCAATATTTATATAAATATTTATAATATTTATTTACAAGCCATGCCCAGCCAGTCATGACTTCCAAGCCACACCCACAAATTAGGCCACACCTACAGAACCAATTAGTGGTCCCTGGGATTTAAAATTATGAGTTTGGTGGTCCCTGAGTTCCCAAAGGTTGGCGACCCCTGTTTATAATCTGCAGTCTGTATTCCACTGTGATCAACCCAGCATCATAAGTTAATCAGAGATTAATTTAAAAGACAAACTAAGAATATGGAAGTACAGGTACCAGTTCTCTATTTAACACAAATCACTTAGCAACCATTCAGTGTTATGACAGATGCTGGAAAAGGGACAGCTCAGTTTCTGATGTCAGTCCTCCTCCCACATAATGTGATAATGTAACCGAATTTCAGGCACTTGACAACTGGCCAGCATTTACTGCCATTTGCGTAATCACAATTTATGACATTTCTGCCAGAAATCAGTTTCTGGCCATCCCTTCCCTGCGACCAATGGATTCACTTAATGACCATGGCATTTGCTTTACAACTACAGTGAAAAAAATAAAACTGTGTCCTGATATGTGGTAACCTGTTTTATGACTGTCATAGCAAAAGAGGTCTGACTATAACAGCCAGCCTTACTGAGGTCTTGCTCAAAGTCACTCATGCCTTGGTCACCTCCCATCTGGATTGCTCTACATAGGGCTATCCTTGAAGACTATTCAGAAACTTCCACTGATCCAGAATGCAGTAGTATACACAATAATTAGGGTGGGGGTATTACATTGTCCATGTAACATCTCTATTGTGCAAAATGCACTGGCTTCCTTCTTCCCCACACCCCCAAGTGCAATTAAAAGTGCAAGTAATTAGTTTGAAGACCCAATATGATACAAGACCTGGCTATCTCAGGGACCACCATTCCATCCTATCAGATCTGGTAGGGTATGTACATTCCTAGTCTCTTCCACTAAATATCCCTAAACTAAAATGGGAATGTTCACAATAGCAATTGAATAAAATGTCTTTAAAAATTAATATCCTACTTGAAAGTCTCTGGAATTCCCTGTGGGAAAAAAATGCCTCCACTCAAATAAGGATGTAACCAGGCAATTTCCTGTTTGATTTTTCTCCTTCAATTTTCTGTTTGATTTTTCTCATTGAATTATGCTATAAAGCAGTGTTTCTCAACCACGGCAACTTAGAAATGGGTGGACTTCAACTCAGAATTCCACAGCCAACATTCAGACAGTCCATCTGACCCATCCTAAAGTTTATATGATATAAAGTTTAAGCTGTGTTGCCAATCATAAAAAGTATGTTAAGGTGCAGATGGAGAAAATAAGCGGATGATTGCTCCAGATTTCATGAATGATTGCTTTGGCCTGAATTGGAAATATCAGAACCTCCAGTGGCTTTAGGGATTGGATCAAAACAACAGCAACAGTGTTTAATTTTAGGCTTTTCCACTTGAGGAAAGTGGTTTTCTGTGTCAAAATACTATTGTCCACCAACATGAAGTTTGAATACATCCTTGGTATAGCTGATACTTTTAAAAAGAAACACGTTTTTTTTTAAAGAAAAGATGAAGCTTATATATATCAGTGTTTCCAAAATATTTTCTTTCTTTGCCCAAAATCCTTCTCAAAATGTCCCTGTTGTGATTGGGTAATGGGTTTGTGTATCCTTACCCAGAGAAAAGTTATTTTTGACTGATTTGGAGCAATTTACCCAGATTTGGGAAACAATGTATACACGAAGATAATGTCCCTCTTACAAACATTGTTATCTGTAGTTCTCCATTTTATTTCGCGTCATCATTTTTGAGTTAGTTTAAAAACTAGGAGCGATACATAACACTGTATTTATAATTTCTGCAAGTAAAGGAACTCCCGGTTCATTCCTGTCCCTGGGAAGTTTGCTTAATTGGAAGAATAATATTCAACACTCCGCCGCCGAGCAAGCTTGAAGTAAAAAAAAAAAAAGTTTAAATTTTTCTTACCTTCCTCTATCCTTCAGACGAAGCGCTCCGGAGAAACTCAATCTTTGACTTGTAGGTATGAGAAACTAAATACTCAGGGGAATTAGCTGGTGCGTTAGAATGGCTTTATTTGTTTTCTTTTTCTTCTTTTGAAGAAGCCGATAATTAACTCGTATTTTTTTTCTGTTCTTAGAAAATATTGCGGTGTTTCTATCTTACGCTTACGACATTAACAAGCTTATTTTTGAGTAGGTGCTTGTACACCGTTCGAGGGACTGCAGCTAGTGAGAGAACGAATTGCTCGGAAAGGGCGGGGATTGTTAGAGAATGGGTTGTTGCTTCCATCTGTAATTTCCGAAATTCCATGTGCGGAGAATCGAAAGTATTGCAGCGATCGACAGGATTTTTCCTAAGTATAGTATACCCTTTACCCTGTCATGTGAGTCAGCTGCAGTGCACTACTTTCTCTTTCGACGTTGGCAGGAAGAGCAGTAAATCATAAGGCAGAAAGCGATTTCTAAATTCCCCATCCCTCCCTGGACGAAGTAAGAGTGTTCAAAGGAACATATTTACAGGAATGTTCAAATGAACATCCATTAAGATTACAAAAACACCGATATAAAATAACAAAATGAGAAGAACAACTTTGCATAGAAGGTGAATATGTCTTACTTACCACCGTTTTGCTCTCATCACCCTTTTTATCTGAAGCCTTAAATTTACTGTGTGGTTTCAGTCTGGGTGGGCTGTCATTTTTGTGTATTATTTCAAGCACCAAACTTTCAACAGACTCCAAGTTTTTGGCAATTTTTTTTTCCTGATAAAATGACAGGAACTCATGTCTAAATGTTTGTATTATGGAAAAACGCCAGTTTTTCATGAGTACTTTGGAAGTCAAATAAACTTCTTTGTCTTTCGTTTTATATATTTATTTATAGCCTTTGCAAGCTGCACCAGTTGTGAGATTCTGGGCAGTGTACAACCAAGAAAAAAACAACAAAAAACCCAACAAGGTTAGGTTTAGAAAAGCCAATTTCATGGATAGGCAGCGGAAAAAAGTTTGCTGGATATGTTTGTGTTGTGATTAAATAACAACTATTGCAAACTTGAGGAAATAGCAAATATACCAGCTAGAAATGAAATGGTGTACTTTTTTTTTTTTGTACCTCAGATTGGCTTGCCTGGCAAAGATGCTAACCCCTGGTTTACAACTTAGTATTTGACCTGGGATATCAGCTACTGAGATGGAGCCTGAATTCTTCTTTATATTATTACTACATCACGATTTTTGACAGGCAATCTCCAGGACATGAAACAATTTCTCACTTAGAACAATCATGATTATTTTAGCACAACTCCAGTAATAGACATAGTTATAATATAATAGCTATGTCCAGTCCAAATTTATATTGTGAAAAAATGGCTATACTATAATAAATATTTTTTTTCTTTATCAGGGCATAAATGGCATATTAAGACTTTTTCTGCTTTTTAATACAGATTGGGAAGTGACATTTTGGGACACATTTATGCACCTAAAGCTATTCCAGTGAAGGTGATAGAATTTGTTTGACTCTTAGAAGCAAGTGTTCCATTTTGGTTGATGATAAGGCATATTATTTACAATAGGAACAAACATTATTTGTGTAGATGGAGCCAAACTTATTTCCTGATAGCAGAAAGATTGTGATGGTTAGGGTCAAGAAGTTTCCTTTTTCCCTTTGTTTCTGGGATAGTTTAGAGATTCTTTGGGAATTAAAACTATTTAAACCTATGTATTCCATCTCACACTTGTGAGAAATATTTGGCCAGAAAAATCACAAAATCAAAGGAAAAAAAGTGTATGTCAGAGATAATAATAGCTGCATCACAGCTGTAACCACAGGTTTGACCACAAGTCAAAGATTTGTAGTATAGGACTTGAAAAAAAAAGCACATAAAAAAAGAGTATGTAACTAAAATTCTATACTCGTGCATTGACTAAATATCTTTCTTGATGATTACTATGAAGGGATCAGAGATCAACTTTAGTGTTGGATTTACACAGAATAAACAGTAACTGTGCATGGATTTCATAGTTCCTTTACTTCCCATTGTCCTATCCAAATGTATGGCAGATAGATAGATAGATAGATAGATAGATAGATAGATAGATAGATAGATAGATAGATAGATAGATAGATAGATAGACAGATAGACTGACAGACAGACAGAAACACATATCTCTCTCTCCCCCTCCCTCTCCTCCCCCCTCCCCCTCCCCCTCTCCCCCCTCATTTAAAACCCAAAACAGGCCTCAGTTATAGATGTCTTGAAAATCCACAGATGATCAGCATAATGCTCCCAATCCTATTTTTGATATATTTAAACATCATTCTACAAATTGGACAGTACTATTTTTGCTAGTGTATTTATTTTGTGATTCAGAGTATTATATGAACCCATAATTAACCAATTAATTAACCCAATGGAACTAATTAAATAAGGCAAGGGAAAATGTGTTTTGTAAATGTAGTCAATGTGGAAATGCCTTTAAATAGAGTTTAGGAAATTTGCTTTGTATAGGAAGGAACTGACAGGACATCAGAGTAAACTAGAATTTTGAACAGCTTGCTTATTGAAAAAAATCAATCAATAATGTCTATACAAAGTTAAATTGCTCCCACTTGGCTTCTTATGCCAACAAAAGTGCTTTATCACATTTACTAAGCCCACACTGCTTTACATACTCTTGCTTATTACACAACGCCCATTGCACTGTATGGATCAAAACCCAGTATTTTGTAGTAAAAGTTTGTATCTATTGTTCTTTGCAAACCAGCACTTCTCTTTTTCTGTTTTGAAGGAAACCCCAATTTCAGCACATTTTCCCAGAGCTAATGGGTATTTTTTTTTATTGGAGTGTCCATTCTCAGACTTGGAAAAAGCCCTAAATATCTTAGATTGTTTGCAAGTTTAATAACAATATTCAGATTTTCAACAATACCTTTTGCATGCTGATATGTCACCAAGGTTAAAGAATGAATTTTGAGGCACCTTTACATGTGGGAGCAGTTTCAAAGTCAACCTTACCTTGCAACTCATATCATAGTGGTCTAACAGGAGAAATGCTTCTGCAGACCTCCAGATCAATATAGGTAGCCCTTGATTAACAACCACTCATTCAGTGACCATTTGTAATTACAACAGCTTTGAACAAATGCTCCTTAAAACTGGTCTTTGAAGTTCGGGAAGTCCCAGCACCCCTGAAGTTACATGATCATGATCCACATGGTTGGCAATTGGCTAGCACTTAAGATGGTTGCAGCATCTCATATCACATGATCATCATTTGAAACCCTTTCCACTAACCTCTCACAAGCAATCAGTGTGGAAACAGGCAGGGAAATTTGCAAGTCATTCTGTAGGTTACTTGCAGTCCAGCAGCTTTTTCTCCTGAGGAGCCTAGTTATATCCTCTACCCACAGCATCCACCCACCTTGATGGCTACCCCTGCACTCTTGCACACACTCCTTCACCCACATACCTGTCTGCCATCCTGTTTGCGAGCTGCCTAAAACTTGCAATTTCTCCACTGATCTTGCTTGTTGTAAGCTGAAGGAAGATGTAGGTCGTTACCTAAATTGCCTAAAACTTGCAATTTTTAACAATGGCAATGGGGAGTGCTGGGATTGCCATTGCTAAGCTATTCAGTCATGTCACATCATGCTTTATAACTGCATCAGTTGGTGAAAGAAATTCCAGACCCAATTGCCACGGTAATCTGAGAAAGACCACCTGTGCAAATACAAGTCCATATAGACAAATTCATGGTGATTTCAGTACTGTAATTGACCAACCTAAAGCAGAGAGAATGAGTGCTGATTGGCTGCTCAGTGCTCAGTATTGGCTGCTTTAAATTGAGCAATAGGTAAAGGTACAATAATAACTCCAGGATCTCCATGTTGAATGTGCCTTCAATCTGCAGAAAGTGAGGATAAAATGTGCAAGGAAAATGGAGCAATGGGCATGCATTACAGATGTACAGGAATTTCAGAGTTTTATTTATTTTATTTTTTATTTTGCTTTGTCAATCGCTTACAAGATAATAGGTATAAGTTAAAACATAGTTATGAATACATGAAATGGGTACATATAAGAAAAATAAAAGAAACAATAGGACAGGGATGGTAGGCTTGTTGGTGCACTTATGTACGCCCCCTACAGACCTCTTAGGAAAGGGGTGAGGTCAATAATAGATGGTCTAAGGAAAACTTCCGGTTTGCGTGGCTTCGGGGCAGCAGGAATTCGCGACAGCTCGCGATTCCTGCTGTGCTAGCCGTCGAGGTACCCCCGATCCAGATGGGTCAGGGGGATATGGCTGCCCTGTAGGGACAGCTGAAGAGAGAGGGGAGTCGGATAGGGAGGTGGGGGTGTCGCAGACCCCCCCCTTCTCCGGGAAAACCCCTTTTTCCCAAGGCGGTGGAGCGGCGGTCAGCAATGGCCGCCACGAAGAAGCCAGCAACCGGGTAAGAACTGTGCTGGAGGAAGTGTGAAGAGTGAAAGTTCTGTCTGAGCCGGGTCAAGTAACACCTTTTAAATTGCCTGGAATTGAGCTGCTTGAATTGCTGGAGGATACATTGTATCCCTAAGAAGAGCGAAAAGCGGCGGAGAAGCTGTTAAAGGGAACTTTTTTTTTTTACTCTCCCACCCCACGGAAAAAGCAGAAATATTTCGATATATTAGACATTGAAAGTGGATTGCTTTGAAAGCTGAAGCTAAGAGACAAAGGGATTTTTGGACATTGAAAAATTTAAGAAATTGGAAAATCTCTGCTGGAGGTATGGATTTTTGATTATTTAAAATTGTCATTGCAAGTGGGAAGGGAGAAAAAAAATTGGAGCAGAAGCTGAAAAAGGAGGAGACTGTCTAGAACGTCTTTGTGGATCCCAAAAGAAGATATATGGTAATTGGACCTCTTTGATTAAAAATTAATCCAGAAAAAGAAAGAGAAGAAGGAAGAAAAGTATTAACTTTTGGACTTTTTTTTTTTTTTTAATTGCTTTTGATTGTCTTTGATTAAAAATACTTGTGGTTGTTTTGGAAAAAGTTTCCCTTTTTATAATGGCATTGTTTGTGGATGAACTAGAGATTGAATATCAAAAATATAAAAAAGAAGATACTTTGGGCGCTTTGTTTCAATTCTTAGAAATGGCGTTATGTTCTGTTGAAAAGTTGATTACGCAGCAGAAGGACTGGGACAAGGAAGAAGAGGAAGAAGAAGCCATTTTTGATGAACAATGGGTCCATCCCGGAGAGGAGGAGAAAAAGGATAAGAAAAAGGGGATTTTAAGAATTATAAAAACAACCAAAAGAGAGAAAAATGAGCGAAAAGATGGAGGCAAGGTTAGAAAGCAAAGGAAAAGGAGTAAGAAAAGCGAAGGGAAAAAGCAAAGCGGTAGAAAGGGCAAGGAGAAGAATAAGCAAGAGAGAAAGGGGGGGAGGAGAAGCCTTAATGGGGGGAAGCAAGACCTAAAGAAAAAAAGTTTATTTAGAGACAATGGGTGAATTTAATTTGGATTAAAAGAGGGATTCTGGAGGGTATATAAGAGTGTGTTTTTATATGTATATTTAGAATATAAAATTTATTATGTAATTTTAGAATCTTTTAAACAGAATCCCAAGAAAGGATATGTAGTATTTCTAAGTTAGGGTAATGACTTATAGATATTACTCCAATTGGTGTACAGGAGAAGTATAGTAAAAGAAAAAAAAAAGATGAATGGATAATTGGAAATAGAACAGACAAAGAATGTTGTTGAAAATGGTAATAAGATATGGAAGGATATATATGTTTTTTTTTTTTGGATTTTGTATATTGATAAAAGGCAATAAAATTTTAATTAATAAATAATTTGGATGGAAAAGAGAAGTAGGGACAAGATATGAAGTTAATATTATATGAAATATTGATATTATAATCTGGAAATGTTATGCCTTATTGGTCTTTTATTATTATTTTCTCTTAGAAAAGAATTTATAAGCTGCTATGCCTTGATTCTTTGTGCATTGTTTTTATAAAACTGATAAAAATGGTTTTTATATATATATATAAAAAAAAGAAAATGATAATAAGATATGGAAGGAGATATGGGTTGAATATGATGTTTGAATTTGTGTCTGTGTAAAGAGTTTTAACCCGGGAACAGACAACCTTCAGAAAAGATCTTTTAGTTTTGTTTATGTTTTGTGTTTGTATGTTTGTGTATTGTGTTTATGGTAAAACTAACAAAATTTGTTTTTTATAAAAAAAAAAAGGAAAAAAGAATCAATAAAACCTTGGAGGAATGTTAGACGAGAATAATTTAAACAAGCCAGAAAGAAAAGAATATGATGACTATAAAATGGATAAATATGGAAGAGAAATGAAACTGAATAGGAGTAAAGAGAAATAATGAGAAATTTGCTGAAAGATATTTGTGTGTCCATATGGAGATGGGATAAATTGGAATTATGCTGTATAAAAATAATGTTTTGTTTGACTTGTAAGGATTTACAATGTTAAGAGGTTTTATGTGTTTATGTATTTAATGGTTAATGATGTGTTGTTTTATCTTTAAAATTAATAAAAATTTGTTTCAAAAAAATAATAATAATAGATGGTCTAAGGTTAAAGTTTTTGGGGTTTGGGGAAGAAATCACAGAGTCAGGTATTCTAGACATTGACCACTCTGTTGCTGAAGTTGTATTTCCTGCAATCAACTTTGGTGCAATTAACCTTGAGTATTGTGTACTCTTGGGGCAATTAATCTTGAATCTATTGTGTACTCTTGTGTTGTTATGATTGAAGCTGAAGTATTCATTGACAGGTAAGTCATTGCAATGTATGATTTTATATACTATACTTAGATCAGACCGAAGGCGGCGTAGTTCTAGGTTTTCTAGGTCTAGAATTTCAAGTCTGGTGGCATAAGGTATTCTACAATGAGTAGAGGAGTGGAGAACTCTTCTTGTGAAATATTTCTGGACTTTCTCAACTGTGCTAATATCAGATATATAATGTGGGTTCCAGACTGATGAGCTGTATTCAAGTATTGGTCTAGCAAATATGTTGTATGCTCTAATTAGTAGTGTGATATTACCAGAGAAAAAGCTATGTAGGATTAGGTTAACAACTCTTTTTTTATATACATTTTTAAAACAAACATAAACAAACAAAACATAAAAACATTAGGCCATCTTCCATATACATACAGTGTGCAGTTTACAAATTGTTTTGTGCTTCCATTTCACAGTCTTCAATTACAATTACATTGTATATGATCTCGTATTTTCAATCCAATATTAAATACACTGTTCAAAAAAATAAAGGGAACACTTAAACAACACAATGTAACTCCAAGTCAATCACACTTCTGTGAAATCAAACTGTCCACAGGTAGCAACACTGATTGGCAATTAATTTCACATGGAATAGACAACAGGTGCAAAGCACAGGCAGTTAGCAAGACATCCCCAATAAAGGAGTGGTTCTGCAAGTGGTGACCACAGACCACTTCTCAGTTCCTATGCTTTCTGGCTGATGGTTTGGTCACTTTTGAATGCTGGCGGTGCTTTCATTCTAATGGTAGCATGAGACGGAGACTACAACCCATGCAAGTGGCTCAGGTAGTGCAGCTCATCCAGGATGGCACATCAATGCAAGCAGTGGCAAGAAGGTTTGCTGTGTCTGTCAGCGTAGTATCCAGAGCATGGAGGCACTACCAGGAGACAGGCCAGTATATCAGGAGACATGGAGGAGGCCATAGGAGGGCAACAACCCAGCATCAGGACCACTACCTCCACCTTTGTGCAAGGAGGGACAGGAGGAGCACTGCCAGAGCCCTGCAAAATGACCTCCAGCAGGCCACAAATGTGAATGTGGCTGCTCAAACAGTCAGAAACAGACTCCATGAGGGTGGTATGAGGGTCCGACATCCACAGGTGGGGGTTGTGCTTACAGCCCAACACCATGCAGGACGTTTGGCATTTGCCAGAAAACACCAAGATTGGCAAATTTGCCACTGGCGCCCTGTGCTCTTCACAGATGAAAGCAGGTTCACACTGAGCACATGTAACAGATGTGACAGGGTTTGGAGATGCCGTGGAGAATGTTCTGCTGCCTGAAACACCCTCCAGCATGACCGTTTTGGCAGTGGGTCAGTAATGGTGTGGGGTGGCATTTCTTTAGGGGGCTGTACAGCCCTCCATGTGCTCGCCAGAGGTAGCCTGACTGCCATTAGGTACCAAGATGACATCCTCAGATCCCTTGTGAGACCATATGCTGGTGTGGTTGGCCCTGGGTTGCTAGACCTCATGTGGCTGGAGTGTGTCAGCAGTTCCTGCAAGACGAAGGCATTGATGCTATGGACTGGCCCACCGTTCCCCAGACCTGAATTCAATTGAGCACATCTGGGACATCATGTCTTGCTCCATCCACCAATGCCACGTTGCACCACAGACTGTCCAGGAGTTGGGGGATCCTTTAGTCCAGGTGTGGAAGGAGATCCCTCAGGAGACCATCCGCCACCTCATCAGGAGCATTGTCTTTTAATCTTATTCCAGTTTAACCACAGAGACTCCCCTATATAATGTCTTCTAAAGTACCCGTGTTTTAGCTCCTTTATACCATAAAAAACATGCCACCCCAATAACAGATCATGTCCTTCTAATGTCAACAATCTAGTATTTCTTAATGTTATTCATTCCTTAACCCAATCAGATTTGTAGCTTGGTAATACAACTCCCAATTAGGCAGACCAAATCCTCCTCTTATTCTAGCATCTTGCAAAAGTTTAAACTTTATTCTTGCTTTCTTACCTTGCCATATATATTTCAACACAATTTTATTTAAATCTTCAAAATAGTCTTTTCCAAGCCTAATTGGAATTGTTTGAAACAAATATAAAATTCTGGGTAATATATTCATCTTGATTGTTGATATTCTCCCTATTAATGACAGTTGTAAATTTTCCCATTTCGTCAAATCTAGCGCTATCTGCTGTTTAAGTTTGATATAATTATTCTCTTTTAGTGTACTGCATCTTGCTGTCAAGTATATCCCCAAGTACTTAATCTTATTCATTACCTGAATTTTCAATAGGTCTGCCAGAGGGCAGAGCTGCCATCGCGGCGATACGGCATGCGATCTTGGAGGTCTGAGATTACTGCTGATATCTTTGCTCCTAGATGATCCTATCGGATCTAAACCATCCCGAAGAGACAGTGAAAGTGAAGAGCGCATCCTGTTGATCCCAAGGATACCGCAAAGTCCCTGGTAGATCCAGAAGAAGCTCTTCTTGCCAGCAGCAAAGAGGCAGCCATTAAAGCTGCTGAAATTGGGGCAGCTCTGAAACGGAAGAGAATAGAAAGAGAGAGTGTGCCGGTTTGGTGAGAACTTTTTCTTTATTCTAAGATCTGAAAGAATACCCTAAGGAAAAGAAAGAATCTGTAAAAGTTTTGACAGAAGTGATTAAGCGGCGATTTTGAACAGGAATGTCAAAGTAATGTTTTTTTCTCATTGCTGGATTTTCTATACATCATCTTATATTTTGAAACTGGACTGGTTTTTTCTTTTCCATCTATTTTTTCCCCTCCTTTTAAAAGATTTTGTAACATTTTAGACTAGAGACTCCCTTTTAGTTATTTCTTTTTTAAAAATATCTTTTTCTTTTTCTTTTATTAATTCTTATTGCATTTTGCTTGGAAAAGGAGCGGGAAAATGAAAGCAAAGAAACTTTGTAACACTGCCAATTAGAGGCTTGGAAATATTCTATTTCTCTTGTGACCAGACAAAGTTGAGAAAGAAAGAACTAAGACTTTTTTTTCAAGGACATTGCTATTTGATAAGATAGAGGGAAGAGCATGGGAGAGTATTATTGCAGGTGCTCTTCTGGGTTTCTATCAACAGCTGAAGTCTGGTGTTGAAGTAGGAAAAGAAAAGGTGATAAGTTTCTGGAGAAGAGTGTTATAACAAGAGCCTTGCATAACTAAACAAAGTGCAATGTGTTTTCTTGATTTTTTCCTACGCTGTGTTACCACTTCTCAACAGTTTACTTTTTGAAATAGCTATTTGGATTTTTAGTTCTTTGGAACTTGTCTTTGCTCCTTTTTTTTAATGCTTGTCTTTGGAAGTTACTTTTTGACGTTTGTTTTTTATTTTAAAAGAAAAGTTTTAGTATTAATGATTCCCTTCCTTTTCTTTTTAAGGGAGTAGCCTTTTTTTTTCCCTTTCTGGTACTTTTGTTTTTCCATCTACCTCCAATACTGGTTTTTTCTTTCTTTTTATCTTCCTGACTTTTTTTCCCCCTTATGCAGCTTTTTATATTTGAGACCTCTTAATTGGATTAAGGTGTTGAAGAACCTGAAGAATTTTTCCTTTTTTAAAGCTTTTTATTCCTCACTTTTCCGTCTTTTTTAGGATTTTACAACTTTTTCTCTTTTGTGTATGTTTATGTTTTTTTCCTTCATTTTTGAATTTTCATTGTTATCTAACTAATCGATTAGATTAAGGTATACAAGAACCTGAAGAAATCCTTTTTTCTTTTATTATTATTATTACTATTTGGCTTCTTTTTCCCTACTATTTTTATTTGGAATCACAATTGGTTACTTCACAATTGGATTAAGGTCTAGAAAAACCTGAAGATTTTGAATTGTTTGAAATGAGTAGGAAATTAACAGCTCCTGGTTCTTCAACTTCTACTTCCTCCTCTCCACCATCTGGAGGACAACGTTTAATACAGACAATGTTAAGGCAAGAGAAAGAAAAAGAAAAAGTGACTCTGCAGATGATTATGCAAGGAATTCAAAACATTCAAACAAGATCAGAAAATATTGAAAAGAGAATAGAGAACATCGAACAAAGAACAGAGAACATTGAACAAAGAACAGGGAAAATCGATGAAAAAGTTGAGAACATCCAACAAATGATGATGAAGTATGATGAGAGACAATTAAAAATTGAAGAAAAGGATAAACAAAGAGATAAGAAGATTGGAGACATTGATACCAGATTAACTGTGGTTGAACAAAATAAAAGTGGTATGCTGAGATGGGAGATGGACAGATCAGAATTTTATCTCAGATTCCAAAACATAGAGGAAGAAAAAGGACAAAATCTAGTTGAGATAATGATAGAAATATTGGCTGAAGCTTTGGAAATAACTGAAGAGAAGATGATGGATGGAATAGATGAGGTTTATTGAGTCTTCACAAGATACGCAATGAGAAATAGCCTACCAAGAGAAGTTCACATCAGATTTACAAAGAAAGCCATTAAAACGCAAATATTGCAAGTGACAAGAGAGAAAACATTGAAATATAAAGATAAGGAGATTGTGGTTTTGAAACAAGTACCCAGAAGGGTGAGAGAGATGAGAAGAGAATACCGATTCTTGACCAAATTGCTACTTTAAAAAGATGAATTATAGATGGCTGATGCCAGAAGGTTTAATGTTCACATGGCAAGAACAGAGATACAGAATTGATTCAATTGAGAAAGCTGAATCATTTTATACAGAATTTTTCAGAGGGAAAGCAGAAGAGGCAGAAAAAGAAATTTCACTAATTGAATTCCAAGAGGACTGCCAAATGATGACTGAAAAAGAGGAAGGTGCAGTAGGTGGAAAGGAGCTAGCCAAAGAACAATGTGAACCAAGATCCCTGAGAGCTGCCAAACCTAATTATAAAATATAATCATGGAAGAGAAAAATTGATTACAATTAATATAAATGGACTTAATTCAGCCGTTAAAAGAAGGAAAACTTTCCATAAATTAGAGAAATTAAAATTTGATATAATCTGCCTACAAGAAGTACATATTAAAAAGCAATATGAACAATTGTTGATACAGCCAAAACTAGGGAAAATATTTACCTCCTTGACACAATGCCAGAAAAGAGGAGTGGTTTTATATATTAAAGAGACCATTGCAGAGAAATTGATTTATACTGATGACAATGGAAGAATACTAATGGTAGAAATAATGGATAATAATACGAAAACACTTCTGATTGCAATCTATGCCCTGAATAACAAACAAGAAGAATTTTATAAAAAATTACATATCAAAATAATTGAACTGGACTATGCTAATATAGTTATGATGGGAGATTTTAATGGAATTGTAGACAACAAACTGGACTATACAGCACAGAAAACAATAAAGCAAAACAGAAAGACTCTCCCTAAATCTTTTTTAAAAATGGTAGTTGAAATAAACTTAAAAGATACATGGAGAGAAAGAAATGCTAAAACTGAACAATATACTTTCTATTCAAATAGACACTTATCATGGTCCAGAATAGATATGATATGGATGTCAACAGAATTGTTAACTAATATTCAAGAAATAAATATTGAAACAAGTACTTGGGCAGATCACAACCCAATGACAATTAAATGGAAAGGACAAAGAAGAAGATCTAGATGGATGCTAAATAATACTATTTTAAAGAGAAAAGACTTCACACAGTGGATGGAGAAAGAATTGGCTTTTTTCTTTAGAGAAAACAAAAAAGAAGATACATCAATCCAGAATGTATGGGATACAATGAAGACATATGCCAGAGGCTTAATAACAGACTATACAAGGAAGAGAAATATCATGAAAAGATTAGCCTCTAAGGCATTAGAGGATGAGTATAAAGGACTTGAAAAAGAGCTGCAGAAAATGCCACAGAAAAAGGACATTACGTTAAAAATGGACATAACCAAACATAAAATGGATCTAATAGAAAAAGAAGAATTAGCACAAAAAATTAGAGGTGCTAAACAGAATTACTTTGAAGATGCAAATAAACCAGGTAGATGGTTAGCATATAAATTGAGAAAGGAGAAAGAATCAAGGAAAATATTGCAATTAATAGATGATCAAGGCCAAGTTTGCTATGTAGTAAAGAGAAGAAGGAAATCATTCGAGACTATTATGGGAAACTATACACACAAGAGAATATTGATGAGGAAAGAGTCAAACAGTACCTACAGAATGCTAAGTTTAGGTATCTGGATACCTAAAGAGATTGAAACAATATTAGAAAGCAATATAATGATGATGGAGTTAACTGAAATACTCAAGAAGCAAAATAATGGAAAGGCACCAGGCCTGATGGACTTCTGGCAGAATTTTACAAAACATTACAAGAATAGTTGAATCTTCCATTGCTAGAAGTTATGAATGAAGTTATGTTAAAGAAGAGGATACCTAAATCATGGTCAGAAGCTTATATTACACTTGTTCTAAAAGAGGAGGCCGATCCATTACAAATCAAGAACTATAGACTTATTTCCCTACTAAATGCAGATTATAAAATTTTTGCTTCAATATTGGCAGAAAGACTTAAAAAAATACTTAAATAATTTTATCCATCCTGATCAAAATGGATTTCTGCCAAAGAGACAAATTAAAGACAATATGAGAGTAATCTTGGACACTTTGGAATACTATGAGGCACATCCTGAAAAACAAATGGCTTTGATATTTCTAGATGCACAGAAGGCATTTGATAATGTGAATTGGCGATTCATGTTGTTACTGCTGGAACCGATGGGCTTTGCTAGAAAATTTATTCAAGCAATAGAAGCTATATATCATAAGCAAACGGCAAAGGTAATGATAGAGGGAGAACTAACAGACTCTATTGATATAAGAAAAGGAACAAGACAAGGGTGCCCACAATCACCTCTGTTGTTTGCATTAACTTTGGGAATGCTAAATATAAATATTAGAGATGAAAAGAATAAAAAAGGGATGAAAATTAAAAAGGAAGAATTTAAGTTGCAAGCATTTGCAGATGATCTGGTTTTTATTTTAGAAAACCCACTAGAAACAGCATCAAAATTTATAGAAAAGATAGAGGCATATGGAAAGGTAGCTGGTTTGAAAATAAGTAAAGATAAGACAAAGATCTTGACAAAAAATATGCTATCAAGAAAAAAAAAAGCTTAACAACTCTTAATGCCTTTTTGACTGTGTAGTTGCAGTGGGCTCTAGCACTTAGATCATTAAAGATGAGTATTCCAAGGTCCTTTACAGAGCTTGGATCATCAACAAGGTCTTGACTATTTAGCCTGTATTTTATTTTCTGATTTTTTTTTTGCCAATATGTAAGACAGAGCATTTATTTGTTGAGATTTGAAGTTGCCATTTGTTTGACCATTCTGATACATAGTCAAGATCTTTTTGAAGGGTAGCGGTATTGTCTGTGGTATTGAACAGCTTTACATCATCAGCGAAGAGAACGCAGTTGCTCTTAATGTGATCACAGAGATCATTTATGTAGAGTTTGAAGAGAGTTGGTCCTAGAACACTGCCTTGGGGGACACCACTGTTGACAGGTACAGAATTTGATAGGACACTCCCAATTTTGACCATTTGTTGTCTGTTTGACAGGAATGCTTCTATCCAGTTATGCAGTTGTCCAGAGAGACCATAAGATTTTAGTTTTAGGAGTAGTTTGTCGTGTACCACTGAATCAAAGGCTTTACAGAAGTCTATGTAGATTGTGTCAACTGTTTTGCCCTGATCGAATTGTGTAGTCCATATGTTTTTGCAGTGTAAGAGTTGCAAATTACAGGATAGTTTTTTTTTAAACCAAATTGTTTATTAGAGAGTAGGTTGTTTGTCTCTAAGTAGGGGATAATGTATTGGTTAATAATTGATTCCATTACTTTACAGGTGACACAGCATAAGGAGATTGGTCTGTAATTTTCAACATCTTCCTTTTTGAAGATGGGGATGACCGTGGCTTGTGACCATAGATTAGGTAAGGAGCTGGTCCTGAAAGATTTTTCAAAGATTATGCTTAGAGGTTCTGCTATGGCAGTGGATAGCTTTTTTAAGAAGTGGGCACATATTCCGTCCGGTCCAATAGATAGAGATGGTTTTAGATTGCGTAGTGCTTTTTCAACATTGTCTTCTGTAAAATCTATATCTATTAGATCATTGTAGTTTTCTGTGGTTCAGCTGGGAAACACTGGGCATGATCCATTGCTGTTTACAAATACTGAGCCAAAGAATATGTTAAAGATGTTGGCTTTAGTGGTGTCATTGTTTCAGTCATTTTCATTGTTTCAGTCTTTTTCATTGTTTCAGTCTGTACCATTAGGTCCTATCAGTGGTGGGATGGTCTTCCACAGTATTGCATCCAGTGAATAGAGATTGCCAATCAAGGGATGAGAGATCGTTGTCTATAAGATCATAGTTGCCTTTTTTGAAGTTATAATTGGGGATTATGTCATTGTGATGATTTTTGTGTGGGCGTATGTTGAGACAAAAGTAAATCATATTGTGGTCACTGTTGGAAAAGAGTTCTTAAGTTTGTATTCCGTAAATTAAATTCAAACTATTGCAGAAGATGAGATCGAGGCATTTGTTAAGTCTAGTATTGTTGGTTACTAGTTGTTCCAGTCCCAGATTTGTAACAGCATTGTAGAAGGTTGCATGTATAGGTTCAGTTGTACATTCGTTTAGGGTCCAGTTAATATGAGGTAGATTGAAGTCACCAAGAAAGATAAAAGCGTGTGGGCAGGATGTTGCCCCTGTTAGTTGTGAATTTAGCTTGTTTATATGTTCGATGTCATAATCAGAGGCTCTGTAACATAATGTAGCAGCAAATTGAGTTTCCAAAACAGGACTCAAGACCACGAAGAGTTAGAAGAATATAGGTTTATTTGCGCAAAGCGTTCAGAGCATTAACATGACAAATTCTGAACCCCCAGTTGCACCTGGGAGGGTTATTTTATACCCATCGTGACCTCAGCATAGGCCTGGGTGTTTATCTTTAGCATGTTTACCAATTATGGTTAACTGATCATACATGGTTATACAGAGAAGATAGAGAAGAACATCCTGCCTAAACAGGAAGAGAAAAGAGAATATGATATTCATCTTGTGGTTAACCTTTTATCTTACACTTTCAGTTATTTTCCATGCCCACCCTTGCTGTAGAAAACATTTCATAGTTACTGTTGTGAATTAATAAAAGTTCTTGAATAAAGATTATTAAGAGCTTGAAGCAAAGTGCAGGGTTCTGGCCCTGCACTTCTGATTGGCCGATAATAGCGACATCGGATTGGTCCGTTCAGGGGAATCTGATTGGCTATTAACGAGCCTCTCCCATTGGTTAACGGAGCTAGCGCTCCCCGTGTTTCATTGGTTAAATAGTTAAGAGTTTGCCTATATAAAGGGGGCCGTTGCGGCCATTGAGCTGAGCTGTTACAAATATAAATAAAGAATTTGAAGTTCACTGTTCACCGGCTCGTCTCCATCCTTAGCGCCCACGCACAGAACTTAACACTGGTGATGAGGATGGGATGTGGAGATGTCAGAGCTTACTGAATGACGAAGAACTATAACAGAGCACGTGGCTGAAATGCACCAACGACAGAACCATGTCCGGCGGCATCATACCACCCGCTCCATTCGACCCGGCACAAGAAGACTGGGACTCATATATGGATCGCTTCCAGATGTTTCTGGAGACCAACAATTTGAAGGATGAGTTAGTATTCCTAACTCATTGCGGGCCAACCGTATTCAAGATGGGCAAGGCACTAGCAAAACCGGCAGAAGTAAAGTCTATGGACTGGGACGTCCTCGAACCCCTGCTGGGGGCTCACTATGCACCGACTCTGCCAACGCTCGTTAGAAGGCATGAATTTTACCAGAGAAGTCAGCGGAAGGGCAAAAGTGTTGCTGATTTCATAGCGGATCTCCGGAATCTGGGAGGCCTATGCGAGTTTGCCAATCTAGAAGAAGCCCTAAGAGACCGAATAATTCTGGGATTAGATGCGCCAGGCACTCAGAGTAAACTAATGGCGAAAGGTGACATTAGCCTTAAAGATGCCATCGCTGAAGCTACTGCAGCAGAAGCAACCAGGAAGTCGGCTGCCCAAATGTGCCGCACTCACGCCCCATTTCGCCAACGCGCCCATGAAATTTCACCTCAGTCAGAAGGTCAGCTCGAAACAGCCCACCACGAGGACCTCGAATCGTCGTCAGAAAGTGATGAAGAAGAGATCCACCAACTTCGGTTCGAATGAGACCAACGCCAGAGATCGTAGTACCAATGCACCGGGTGTGGAGCAAGCCACCCCCGGTCAGAATGCAAATTCCTCGACACGCTCTGCCATGTGTGTGGGAAAAGAGGCCATATCGGATGGGTCTGTAGAAGCAAGCTAGGACCCAGCCAGCCCTCAAGGGGGGCTAACTATCGCCAACCGATGGGAAGTCATCCCGTAAAGCGAGAACCCGTGAACCACCAATGGAACAACCACTCCTACAGAAACAAAACCCTAAACCACCCAACGAAGTGAGAAGAGGCTCACCAAACAATCACGATCGGTCACCTCTCATCTCTTGACGCCAAAAAGATCCGAGTGAAAGTGGCCATCAAAAACCAGCCCTGCACATTAAAGGAGAATAATTATATTAAACTTAAACAACAGATAACTACAGATTTGAAGAAGTGGGAAAACTTGCAATTGTCATTAATAGGGAGAATTTCAACAATTAAGATGAATATCTTACCTAGAATTTTATTTTTGTTTCAAACAATACCAATTAGGCTTGGAAAAGACTATTTTGAAGATTTAAATAAAATTATGTTGAAGTTTATATGGCAAGGTAAAAAAGCGAGAATAAAGCTAAAGCTTCTGCAAGATGCTAGAATTAGAGGAGGTTTTGGCCTGCCTAATTGGGAATTGTATTATCAAGCTGCAAGTTTGATGTGGGTGAAAGAATGGATAACATTAAGGAAACATAGGTTGCTGACATTAGAAGGGCATGACTTGCTGCTGGGCTGGCATGCTTTTTTATGGTATAAGGGAACTAAAACACAGGGTTATTTTAGAAGACATTATGTACGGGAGTCTTTGTGGTTGAATTGGGAGAAGATAAAAAGACAATGTTATTTGAAAATTCCAGTTTGGTTATCGACCATTGAAGCATTTTCCTATCCTATAATTTATAAGAAGGAACAAACAGTTAGATATGGGGAACTTTTAGATGAAAAGGGTGAACTTAAATCGATCCAAAACTTAGAGGAACAAGGTATAAAGATGAATTGGTTTTCATATGCACAAATACATTCAAGGTATGATGAAGATTCCAAAATGGAGGGATTTTATGATAAGCAGACTGATTTAGATAAGATTTTGATGGGTACTGATGAGAAGGTGATTAAAAAATTATATGGTTATTTACTGGGAATGAAATTAGAGGAAGAACAAGTCAAAGAAACTATGATTGTTTGGGGGAAGAATTTTGGATATGGGATTGATTTAGAGAAATGGCAGAAATTGTGGTCTCAAAATTATAAAATGACAATGTCAACAGCATATAAAGAAAATTTGTATAAGATGTTTTACAGGTGGCACTTTCCTCCGACAAGAATAGCAAGAATGTTCAAGAACAAATCTGAAAAATGTTGGAAATGTCATCAGATACCCGGCTCGTATTACCATATGTGGTGGACTTGTGAGGATGCTAGAAAATATTGGACTATAATTCACATGTGGTTGGAAAAAATGACAAAGAAACATATAGACTTGAAACCGGAGATCTTCTTATTGGGAATTTTACCTGATATATATAGTAAAGATTTGAAATACCTGATTGTAAATGTATTAACAGCGGCTAGGATTGTATTTGCTAAAAATTGGAAGAATGAGAAAATACCATTACAGGAAGAAATTATTAAGAAAATATTGGAATGTGCTGAGATGAGCAGATTGACATTTGAAATTAGAGAGCAAGAGGATAAACAATTTTATGAAATTTGGGATCTTTTTTATAAATGGCTAGATGATAAAATACGATAATAGAATACTTAGAATGTTAGAATGTTTTGCTATTATTTTGTTATTTGACATTATATTTATAAAGGGTTTTTTTAAGGATTGATATGATATGATTATAGGATTTGTTATAGAGTAAATTGGTTTAAAGTATTGTTAGCTCATAAAGCATGAATGATTAAAAATATAGTCAAAAATAATTTTTTTTTAGTGATATTAGGATACATAAGTTTGGATTGATGATATGAGTTGTTATGTAACATAATTGTAATTGAGACTACAGAATGAATGCACAAAAATGATGAACCAACTGACACACTTGATGTACATATGAGAGTTGATGTTTTTATGTTTTGTTTGTTTTGTTTGTCTGTAGAAAATTAATAAAATCTTTTTCAAAAAAAAAAAAACCAGCCCTGCCTGATGGAAGTCGATTCAGGATCGTCCCTCTCGATGGTTTCCTGGAAGACCCTCAAGCAGCTCATCCCTACTATCCAGCGGCAAGACCTCAGATTCCAAAGACTCATACTCAAAGACTATTAAGGAAATCGAATCCCAGTCGTTGGATCCAGCCGAGTCCAGGTATCGTTTAAGAACTGTACAGCATTCCTACCCCTGACTGTAATCGACAGGGATCGGCCTAGTTTGTTAGGCCTCCAATGGTTCGCTCCACTCGGAATTGAAGTAGCCAGCATTCACTGAACCTGCAGCAGCAACTGGGAAGAAGACTTCGTCCACGATTTCCAGGGCGTCTTTGCAGAAAAATTAGGCGAGTACAAGGGGACCCCAATATCATTTAACCTCAATCCCGAAATAGCTCCCATCCGCCTTAAGCCTTGTCGAGTTTCATTTGCCCTTAAACCAAAGATTGATGAGCAGCTTGACAAATTAATAGCCCAGGGTGTGTTAGAACCAACTGATCACTCTCCCTGGGAAACCCCAATCGTAACACCCATCAAGCCGGATGGATCGATAAGAATTTGTGGGGACTACCGAGCCACCCTGAACCACGCCCTTCAACAAAATGCTTACCCGGTACTGGTGGTGCAACACCCCCTCCATTCCCTGGGGCACGGAAAAGTCTTCGCTAAACTAGACTTAGCCCAGGCATACCAACAACTGCCTGTTGACAAAAAAACGGCAGAGACCCAAACGATCGTTACGCACCAAGGTGCGTTTAAATGTAACCGGCTCCAGTTTGGAGTGAGCTTAGGCCTGGGAATCTTTCAAAGTTTGATGGAAAGACTATTACAAAGGATAAAAGGCGTTGTCCCATATTTTGATGATGTGTTAATCGCTGTCCCGACTCGGAAAATACTAAAGGATCGCCTGAGGTGGGTTCTCCAGAGATCAAGACTCAAGTCTCAAAGTTAAAAAAAACAAGTGTCAATTATGTACGGATCGTGTAGAATTTTTAGGATATCTAATTGATAGTCAAGGCATTCACCCCACCGATAGCAAACTTAGGGCAATCAAAAATACCCCAAAACCCTGAAATAAGGCAGACCTCCAGGCTTTTCTAGGCCTTATCAATTTTTATAACGTTTTCCTGCCTCACAAAGCAACTGTAGCCGAACCCCTACATTGTTTGTTGGACAAAAAAGCAACCTGGCTATGGGGACACAGAGAGGAGCAGGCATTTCGACATGTGAAAAAATTATTGACTTCTGATGCTGTTTTAATGCAGTATAACGAGACTTTGCCTTTAACGATCACGTTTGATGCATCACCATTCGGAGTAGGTGCCATTTTGAGCCACGTTTTGCCAAACGGTAGTGAAGCCCCTGTTGCCTATTTATCAAAGATGTTATCAAAAGCAGAACGCAATTACACTCAAATTGATAAAGAGGCCCTTGCTATTGTGTCTGCTGTTAAGTGATTTCATGAATATGTGTATGGCCGAGCCTTTCATATAGTGACTGACCACAAATCTTTGCTGGGAATAATAGCGGGAGATAGGCCAACACCTTATATGTTATCTCCCAGAATGACTTGCTGGTCAGAATTCTTGGTGGCATATAATTACAAGTTGCAACATCACGCGGGGAAGGCCATTCCCCACGCCGACACATTGAGCCGCGCACCACTTCCGGAGACCATTGATCACCCCGCTCCGACAGTTACAACACTGCAGATCGAGACACTTCGAACACCGCCATTAACAGCCCGAGATATCGCGATGGAAACGAAACGCGACCCCATTTTAGCACGAGTCCTCAGTTGGGTCGAGCGCAGATGGCCATTGGACCAGATTTCTGACGACTTTGTCCCATTCAAGAATCGACAAATGGAACTATTTTCCCAGAAGGGCTGCATTATCTGGGGTGATAGAGTTGTTGTCCCAGAGCAGTTATGACCAGCGATACTAAGGACCTTGCACGATGGCCACCCCGGCATTGTGCGCATGAAAGCCCTTGCACGAAGCTACACGTAGTGGCCGGGTATTGACAAGCAGATCGAGACATGGGTAAAAACTTGTCACAAATGCCAGGAAGTAAGCAACGCCCCTCCGAAAGCAACCCCGACTGAATGGGAAACACTGAGGGGACCATGGTCCCGTATTCATCTGGACTTTGCGGGACCTACCAAGGGACACACATTTTTATTAACGGTGGATGCCTACTCGAACTGGCTTGAAATCCATGAGATGAGGAATACAACAACCAAATCAGTCATCAGGAAACTAGACAGACTCTTTGCAACACACGGATTACCAGACGTTCTAGTATCTGACAACGGGCCCCAATTTACCGCACTGTCCTTTGAACAGTACCTGGCGGACCGCGGTATTCGCCATGCGCTGACTTCGCCGGTGCATCCTGCAGGCAATGGAAGGGCCAAGCGCATGGTACAATTCGTCAAGAAAACCTTGCATAAAATGGACTATGGTGATATAGAAGACAAAATTAACTGGATACTCCTTTTGCAGCATATCACTCCGCACAGCTTCACCAATAAAACTCCCACCGAGTTATTAATGGGGCGGAAACTCCGCTCCCACCTCGACCGTCTGCATCCATCATATGAACCTGAAAAACCACACGGTTCCAGCGGGAAATGCCATAACTTCCAGGTAGGCGACTCGGTTTTCGCTAGGAACTTTTCGGGCGATCCGTTGTGGGTCGAGGCAACTGTAGTCCAAGTAACCGGCCCTAGATCGTACCACATGAAATGTCACGACGATAGAATATGGAAGCGCCATATTGATCAGCTGCGTTCAAGGCTACAGTCAGGGATCTCCGAGTCCCCTGACTTCCAAACCGAGGGAGAAGGAGATACCAAGGAAGCTGAATTTGAAACAGCAGAAAGTTTAAGCAAAAGTAATGACCGCTCAGAGGCAACACGTGAAGGATCGGGAATGGGGGTGAGCTCGCCTCGAGGAGATGCCGAGAACATTAGCGGCAACGAAAATTTGAATACAGAACAGGAGGCACCCTCTTCACCAGATAACGTCCTACCCCAACAAGACTGTAGCAAATACCGGGAGAACAACGCAAATCAAATAGATAATCAAAACAACCTGCCTACCTCAAAGACTACATGACCGCACCCCTTAAACGGAACCCGGGGGGAAGGGGTGTTGTGAATCAATAAAAGTACTTGAATAAAGATTATTAAGAGCTTGAAGCAAAGTGCAGGGTTCTGGCCCTGCACTTCTGATTGGCCGATAATAGCGACATCGGATTGGTCCGTTCAGGGGAATCTGATTGGCTATTAATGAGCCTCTCCCATTGGTTAACGGAGCTAGTGCTCCCCGTGTTTCATTGGTTAAATAGTTAAGAGTTTGCCTATATAAAGGGGGCCATTGCGGCCATTGAGCTGAGCTGTTACAAATGTAAATAAAGAGTTTGAAGTTCACTGTTCACTGGCTTGTCTCCATCCTTAGCGCCCACGCACAGAACTTAACAGTTACTTCCTTAAAGTTACATATTTCTCAATTCCTACTGCAAGCAGTTACAAAAGCTAAATTACACTTGTAGTTAAATGTACCTTGAACCTGTATGATTATATGATTATATTGTTATCAGTTTTATAGGTGTATCTGGTTGCAAAATATGATATTTAAGGATAGTTCACAGATGATGGTCTCAGGGAGAGCAAGCTGCTGGGTAATTTGGATGTTTTTTAGATGTAAGGACTTTTTATAGAAGATAGCAACACCACCTCCTCTATGAATTTCACGATCTGATCAATAAACATGATAGTCTCTTACTGTGGTAATGGAGTCAGGGAGAGATGTGTTGAGCCATGTTTCACACACAAATATGATATCGAATGTATCAATTTTAGTAAAAGGAGAAATTCAGGTATTTTATTCACAAGACTTCAGCAGCATCATAAAAAATTATTTTGCAATTGCATTTTCATAAATATATTATGCAACAGGAAGCAAATAGCTTCATATTTTTGTTTCAGAGAGCAGTTCTTCAGTTATAAATGTATAGACTCAAATAATGTATATTCAAAATATTAAACTATGAGTTTTATGCCATGTGTGAAAAGATCTTATTGAAACAATTATCAAGTTTCATTTATGGATATTTTCAGACTAGGCCTCTGTCTCTGGATGCGCAGAGAAACAAAGCATAATTAGAAAAGAAGGAAGGGTGGAGAGAAACCCATACCATATCATATTGAATATAAACCTGTGAATGTAAGACGATGCTGAATATACAAATACCTGCAAAATAATGATGTCATGTACTTTATTTCCTACAGAAAGTTATTTGGAATAGGATTTCACCAATAAAAAATTATGAGAATGAACTGTTTTCATTAGATTACTTTTCATCTACAATGTTTTTTCTACTTCTGCAAGCATATTCACATGTTCCTTAGGTTTTGGGGTTACAGTTCTGGCACTATTCACCACCACTATGGAGTGACTGAAAACTGAAGTTCATAAAAAAAATGGTAAAGTTAATCATTTATTTTTCTAACCAATTCATGACATGCAAAATGTGACTTCTAGTTACTCTTTTTTAAACTATTTATTTAATTGTTATTTAATTATTTATTTAATTGTTATCTAAGGAAACAATAAAATATTTTCATTGCTAGGCAGTAATCCTTGGTAAATAAATGCCAGAATTATTGTCATACTCCTTCTTTGCAAATATAATACTAAGTACTACTTGCAAGTCCATTGCATGAAGTGATATTGATGACATAATAAAAGAAAATTCAGCTAAGCAGGTCACTATAGATGATATGCTTCAGTGCAATATGTCAGTGTTTGCATTTCTTGTTGTGGAGCGGCGGTCACAGAGAGAGACGGAGCCAGGCTGAATTTAACAAGCTTTATTCTTAGCGAATAAAGGGTCGCCGCGGCTGCCAAGGCTATCTGACAGCCAGCTGGCGGCGACAGCTGATGCCGTTTGACAGCTCCCTTTTATAGCCGGCTGTCAAACGGCATCAGCCAATGGGAGTGATTGGCGCTCCCGTGCTGGCGGCAGACCGGAGGGAGGACTGCTGCTTGTCTTTGAACACAGCACTCCTTCCCCCTGGCCACGAGCATGCGTAGTCCTGCAGCCGGGATGGCTGCTTTCGCTCACGACCTGATCTTTGTAGCTCCCAAGGCTTGTCAGTGGCTAGCGAGTCCTGTTCCTCCCGGGCGGCAACAGGAACCTGCAGAGGGTCGACGGTCATCCTTGGACTGCTGTCCGGCTGCTGCTCGGGTGAGTCTTCTTGCGGCGGTCGGTTGGTCGTGTTGTTGGGTGGTGGGTAGATCAGGTCCTTCGGTGGGTCGGCTGCGGTAGGCGGTGAGTAGACCGGGTCGTTTGGCGGTGGGTAGACCGGGATTTCGGTGGCAGGCTTGCCCCAGCGCCTCCTTAGTTGGTCCACGTGCCTTCTCCAGATTCGACCATCTTCCAGGAGGACTTTGTATGACCTGGGTCCTGCAACAAAAACTATCTGCCCTGGCAGCCATAAGGGGTGCCCTGCATAGTTTCTAGCATACACCAGGTCTTGCAGGGCGAATTCCCTGGCATGGCTGTCAGAGGCCAGTGGTGTGTTGGGAGTATAGTGGGGGTGCAACCTGTCCAGGGTGGTCTGAGGCGCCTGCCCATTAAGAGTTCGGCAGGGGACTTGTTGGTGGAAGGGCACGGAGTGGAGTGTTGCGTAAGTAGGTAGGTGGACAGTTTAGAGTGCCAGTCTGCCTGGCTCAGCTTGGCCAAAACTTTCTTGGCAGACCTGACAGCCCTTTCTGCCATTCCATTGCTTGCAGGGCGAAAGGGGGCTGTGAGAGCATGTCTGATGCCCAGGTTAGCTGCGAAGATGGCGAACTCATTAGAACTGAACTGGGGGCCATTATCTGAAACTAATGTGTCAGGCAGTCCGTGTGTAACAAACAGTCTGGTCAAGGCCTTTGTGACAGCCAGTGTTGTGGTGGAGGCCACTTCAGTCCATTTGGAGAATGAGTCTACAAAAACCAAAAATGTCTTTCCCTGCATGGGACTAGCCAGGTCAATATGCAGCCTGGCCCATAGGGCCCCTGAATCTTCCCATTTGGTTGGGGCGGCTGTTGGTGGGGCTGCTCTTGTTGCCTGGCAGGGCTGGCATGTGTTGACACAGTTGGCTATCCGGGCATCCAATCCTGGCCACCAGACGTAGCTGCGGGCCAAGGCCTTCATCCTTACGATGCCAGGATGACCATCGTGCAGTGCCTTTAAAACTGGTTCTTGCAAGGTGGGTGATATGACCACCCTTGTTCCCCATAACAGACAGCCCTGTAGTGAAGACAGCTCCTGCCTGTGGGTCTTAAATGGCATGAATTCAGGGGCGAACTGAATGTCAGGCCATCCCCTCCCTACCCAGTCCAGGACTTGGGAGATCACCTGGTCTTTCTTGGAGTGTGCAACAATATCCACAGCTGAGATTGGCAGGTCCAATTCGTTGCAGTCGAAGATTGCGTGGATGGGAGCTGGGTCCTCGACTGGAGTTGGCAGGGGGCATCTGCTGAGGGCATCTGCATGACTCAGGCTCTTCCCCGGGCGATGTACCAGTGTGTAAGAGTAAGTGGCCAGAAACAGTGTCCATCTGGTCATCCTCGGGGATAACACCTGTGGGGTTTGCTTATCACCAGCTAACAGTCCCAATAGAGGCTTGTGATCCGTTACAAGTTTAAAACAATGGCCATAAAGAAACTCATGGAATTTTTTTACAGCAGCCACAGCTGCTAAGGCCTCCTTATCGATCTGACTATAGTTCCTCTCTGCAGCAGAGAAAGTTCTTGAAAAATAGGCAATGGGTGCCTCAGATCCATTAGGGAGCTATGGCTCAATACTGTTCCTATACCAAAGGGTGAGGCATCTGAGGCTAACACCAGGAGCAGGGTTTGGTTAAATTGGACTAACACAGCGTTTGAAGTTAGAAGAGCCTTTACTGCTTGGAAAGCGTGGCTTCTCTCTGTCCCCACTGCCAGGGGGCTTTCTTATCTAGGCTTTCTTATGTAGGGTTCAGCTACAGAGGCCTTGTGAGGCAGAAAAGAAGCATAAAAATTCAGGAGTCCTAAAAAGGCTTGTAATTCAGTTTTGTTAGAGGGCGTGGGTGCCTCGTGAATAGCTTTAACTTTACTTTCTACGGGGTGAATTCCAGAGGCGTCAATTCGATAACCAAGGAAGTCCACTTGTTTGGTGGCAATGGTGCATTTGTCTTTTTTCAATTTAAGCCCATTTTGTCTAACCTGTCAAGGACAGATCTCACTCTGAGTAACAATTGTGTTTTGTTGGTGGCAGAAACTAAAATGTCATCGAAGTATGGCACCACCCCTGGTAGGCCCTGAAGGATTCTTTGAGCGATTGAAAAATGCCAGGGGCTACGCTAACTCCAAATTGTAAACGTTTACATCTAAAAGCGCCCCTGTGTGTAACTATAGTCTGTAAGTCAGCAGTGTGTTGGTCAACAGGAAATTGCTGGTATGCCTGGGACATGTCTAACTTTGCAAAAATTATGCCTGGCTCAAAAGAGTGGAGCGGGTGTTGGATTACAGGTACTGGATATGCACTAATTTGGAGGAAACGGTTGAGGGACGTCTTATAGTCAGCACAAATTCTCACGCTGCCATCCTTTTTTAAGGGTGTGACTATGGGCGTTTCCCACTTGGCGAAGTTTACCTGTTCTAACACTCCCTGTTTAATAAGTTTGTCTAGCTCCGCATCCAATCTAGGCTGAATGGCAAAAGGTACCCTTTGAGGTTTTAAATGAATTGGGGTGGCTTGTGGGCCCACATCAAAGGATATGGGGGTGCCTGAATAACAGCCTAGTTCACTGCTGAAAAGTTCAGAGTAGTCCCTGAAAAGGGCATCTACCTCAGAACTTACCACAGAATGAATCCCTGTAATGTTGAGGCCTAGGGCAGGGAAACAATCTAGTCCTAGCAAGCTAGGAAAGGCACCATCTATAACCACCAGTGGCAAGTGACCTCTAAAGTTTTAAAATTGAATGAGGAATTTTCCCTTACCCAGGACTGGAATGGTCTTTCTCTGGTAGTCTCGAAGAGTCAGGTGGCAGTTGGTCAGCTTCTTCTTTGAGAGCGAAGGCAGCAACTTCTTCAGGGTGGCCCATGAAATGATGGAGAGAGCTGACCCGGTGTCTACTTCCATCCGACAGGGCTTACCTTCTATAAAAAGAGAAATGCTTATTTTGTTAGACCTAGGGGTGGTGTTATTTGCGTGGTAACAAGTGCAGCAATGTTCCACTTGCCTTTGGTAGGAGGCAGAAAGTTGAGGCCTTTGTGTGGAGGCTTGCTCAGCTTGGCAAACCCTGGCTATGTGCCCTCTCTTCTGACAGTTCAGACAGATAATGTTTCTGAATCTGCAAGTTGATCTATGGTGGTTACCCCCGCAGCTCATACAGGGGGTTTGCTGTTTGGTTGTCTGGCTGTTATTTTTCTTAGGTGGCCCTGGGGGGGGGTCTTGGACGTGTGAGGCGGTTTACTTCAAGAGGTTCTTCTGCTTCTTCTTGTGAGACCTCATCATAGTGGATTGTAGCCTGCCCTTGCTTAGGGGTGTTTCCCTGAATTTCAGCTGCTGATAATTCTTCCTCAATAGCTGAGGCTAGGGTTAAATCCTTTTTAGCCAGTAACCGCCTCTGAAGCTTTAGGTCCCTCACTCCTCCCACAATTTGGTCAAGCAGCATGTCCTCAAGGAAATCCCTAAACCCACAGTGTATGGCAGCTGATCTTAATACTGCCATGACTGACTCACAGTTTCCCCTTCAGCTTGAATTCTCCTCCTAAAAGCTAGTCTCCTAGCTACCTGAGAGGGTCTGGGGGAATAGTGGTTTGCAAGATTTCCCTTAACTCATCCCAGGGAGTAGCCTTTATGGAACGTGGGGACACTAGCGCAGAGGCTGTGTCAAAAACTGTAGCCCTGGAAGAAGGCGGAGCTTCGTCGCTGTGTTACAGCTGTGATCTCGGGGCTCCGAGATCGCAGCTGATATCTTCGCCCCTGGTCGGTCCCAACGGACCTAAACCGTCCCGTAGAGACGGTGACAGTAAGGGGTGCGTTCTGTAGATCCCAGGGACATCGCAAGTCCCTGGTTGATCCAGAAGAAGCCCTTTTACCATCGGCGGAGAGGCAGCCATTAAGCTGCTGAAGCTGGGACAGCTCCGGAAGGAAGAGATTGGAAGGGTTTGGTGAGGACTTTTTTTTTATTATTAATATTTGTCTAAAGGACACCCTAAGAATGAGAAGAAATCTGTAAGATTTTTGACTAAACTGACTTAGCGGCGATTTTTAAAGAGAAATGTCAAAGTGAGGCTTGGCTTTTTACTTTTACTTTTTTTTTCTTTCCATTGAACTTCTATGGTGATCTAGTTAATCAGACTGGTTTTTTCTTTTAAATTTACTTCCTTTTTTTTCCCCTTCTCCTTTTTGACTGTTTATATTTTATAAAATAGAGGCCCCCTTTAGTAATTTTTTTTAAATTAAATATATATATATACTTTTTCTTCTTTTTAGGTTTTTTAGGGGGGAAGAAGGGGGAGTGGTTTTAGGAAATTTTGCAACACTGCCAACTAGAGGCTTGAAAATATTTGAAGTTGGGACCTGGGAAAAAATTTTTTTCTCAAGGCCACTGGAAGCGATAAGATAGAGGGAAGAGCACTGGAGGATGTTTATACAGGTGCCCTTTGGGACTTCTATTATCAATTGAATATTTGAAGCTTGGCTTTGAAATGTGTGGAGAAGTCAAATAAGAGCCTGGGATAAATAAAAGACAGTGGGTGCTTTTTACTTTTTATTTCTTATTAACTGTTCTATCCCTCCCCTCCAACCCTATAGTATTTTGTAATATTGGTATATTCATTTTTTATTTTTTATTTTACCTCTTTTTTTTTTTTAAAGGGGAAGCCTCAGAATATTTTTTCCTTTTTTTTTTATTGGGATATTTGCCTTTTTATTCCAACTTTTGACTTATTTTTATGGCTATTTTCTATTTTTGAGGTCTCTCAATTGGATTAAGGTGGGAAGAACCTGAAGAACTCTTTTTTCTTTCCTTTTTCTTTGCTTATTATTTTTTCTTTTCTTTTTTAATATTGTTGGGCTTTGTCTTTTTTCTCTCTCCATTTTGAATTTTTACTTTTGAATTATAATTGAGTATTTCACAATTGGATTAGGGTCTTGAAGAACCTGAAGAATTTTTCTTTTTCAATTTTGGGCCTTTTACTTTTTATTGGCTCTTTTTTTTTTTTTTTTGGTGTTTTCCTTCTTTCTAATTGGATTACAATTGGTCACCTTATTAATTGGATTAAAAAAACCGGAAGACTCTGAGCTACGGAATGAATAAAAGAATTTTACCTTTGGGCATTTCAACTTCTGCTCCTGTCTCCCCATCATATGGAGGACGACTTTCAACAATGGCAAAGCAAGATAAAGCACAAGTGGATTTAATGACGGTTATGCAAGGGATACAAGATCTTAAAATGAGTATGGAACAAAAAATGGAGAGTATTGACAAAAGAATTGGGAAGATTGATGAAAAATTTGAAAATGTTCAACAAATGATGGTGAATCACGATGAGAGAATCCAAAAAATAGAAAGACAAACAAAGAGATGACATAATTGGAAATATTGATAGTAGATTAGCAACGATTGAACAAGAAAAAAGTGGGATGTTGAAGTGGGAGATAGGTCAGAATTTTATCTTAGATTCCAAAATATTGAGGAGGAAAAAGGACAAAATTTGGCTGCAGTAATGATTGAAATATTGGCTGGAGCCTTGGAAATAACAGAGGAAAAGATGATGGATGGAGTAGATGAGATATATCAAGTCTTCACAAGATATGCGATGAGGAACCAATTATCAAGAGAGGTTCATGTCAGATTCACCAAAAAAAAACTATTAAAACCCAAATATTACAAGTGGCAAGAGAGAAGGTGTTGAAATATAAAGATAAAGAGATTGTGGTCTTAAAACAAGTACCTAGAAAAGTGAGAGAGATTAGAAGAGAATATCGATTTTTGACCAAAATGCTATTGGAAAAAGAGGTGAACTATAGATGGCTGATTCCAGAAGGATTAATGTTTACGTGGCAAGAACAGAGACATAGAATTGATTCAATTGAGAAAGCAGAAATATTCTACAGGGAATTTTTTGAAAGAAGAGAAGGGGAGAGAGAAAAAGAGAATATCTCAACTGAATTTGAAGAGGACCAAATGGAAATGGGAAGAGAGGAAGGTGCAGTAGATGGACAAGTGAAGAATAAAGAACAACATGAAGTAAGATCCACGAGAGCTGTTAGACCTAAATATAAAACATAACCATGGAGGAAAAAAAACTGATTTCTATGAATATAAATGGACTGAATTCAGCTACTAAAAGAAGAAAAACTTTCCACAAATTAGAGAAGCTAAAATTTGATATAATCTGCCTACAAGAAGTACACATTAAAAAACAACATGAACAATTACTGGCACGACCAAAATTAGGGAAAATATTTACTTTTTTGACTTACTGTAAAAAAAGAGGAGTGGTTTTGTATATTAAAGAAACCATTCTAGCAAAACTGATTTATACTGATGAAGAAGGAAGAGTATTAATGGTTGAAATAGTGGACAATAATACAAAAACACTCTTGGTTGCAATTTATGTCTCGAATGATAAACAAAAAAATTTTCATAAAAAATTACATATGAAAATAATTGAACTGGACTATGCTAATATATTTATGATGGGAGATTTCAATGGAATTGTAGACAATAAACTGGACTATACAGCAAAAGCAACACGACAATATAGGAAGACTCTCCCTAAATCCTTTTTTAAAATGACAGATGAATTAAATCTAAAAGATATATGGAGAGAAAGAAATGCTAAAACTCAACAATATACTTTTTATTCCAATAGACATTTATCATGGTCCAGAATAGATATGATTTGGACATCAACAGAATTATTATCTAATATTCAAGAAATAAATATTGAAACAAATACATGGGCAGACCACAATCCAATGATAATTAAATGGAAAGGACAAAAAAGAAGATTTAGATGGACATTAAATAATACTATTTTAAAGGAAAAAAACTGTTATGTTTTGAGCATGGGCGAGAAAGAATGGAGACAAGCCTCTGAACGGTGAACTTCAGCTTTTTATTTACATAGTGACTTCTCTGCCTCAACAGCAGTAAAACCTGCCTTATATAGGCAAACCCTGTAATGTTTAACCAATAACGAGCTAGGAACACTAGCTCTTACAACCAATAAGAACTCTCTGTTAAGGGCCAATCGGATTCCCCGGAACGGGCCAATCCAGTCCGGCCGCTTAACAGCCAATCAGAAGTGCAGGGCCAGAACCCTGCACTTACTCCAAACTCACACTTTATTAATCTTACTGCATACACAACACCCCTTCCCCCTGGCTTCTTATTTCAGGGCGCAGTTACATAGTCCCTTAGGTAGGACGGTTGTCTTTTTAGTCTCTTTGATTTGTGTTGTATCGGCTGGTTGCTATCATGCTGAGGTAGATCATTGTTTGGCAGTGGGGCTGTTTCTGGTTCAGAGTTCACTTCTACGTCGTTGCCCACATTTTCTGCAATTCCCTGAGGTGCAACCGTTTCTCCCTCCGGCTCTGCTTCCTGAGTTTCTATTAAACCGTCGTTTCCTTTGAACTGGTTTCCTAGGAATTCATCTTCTTCCGTACCTCCCCTCCCCTCAGTTTGATCAAAGGGATTTTGCGGACTGGCCGCTGAAAGCTGCGATCGTAATTGGTCAATATGCCGTTTCCAAAGTTTATCGTCAAGGCATTTCACAAGGTAGGATCAGGGGCTGGTTACATGTACTATTGTTGCTTCCACCCACAACAGGTCGCCCGATAGGTTTTTTGCATAAACCAGGTCTCCTACCTGGAAGGTGCGACAGCGGCCGCTGGATCCTAGTGGTTTCTCCGGTTCATAAGCTGATGCAAGCGGTCGAGGTGGGAGCGGAGCTTTCATCCCATTAGCAGTTCAGCGGGAGTTTTGTTGGTGACGTTATGTGGGGTGATGTGTTGCAAGAAGAGGATTTGATTGACCTTGTCATCAATGTTGTCGTAGTCTACCTTCTGCAAGGTTTTCTTCACAAATTGGACCATGCGTTCTGCTCGGCCATTGGTCGCAGGGTGCTCAGGCGAGGTGAGCGCATGGCTGATGCCGTGGTCAGCGAGGTACTGCTCGAACGCTAGCGCAGTAAATTGTGGGCCATTATTGGATACCAGGATGTCTGGTAATCTGTGGGTTGCAAATAGTCTGTTTAAAATTTTGATAACCACCTTGGAGGTCGTAGTCGTCATGCGATGAATTTCGATGAATTTCGAGTAGGCATCGATGGTAAGCAGGAAAGTGTGGCCTTTGGTTGGCCCCGCGAAGTCCAGGTGAATTCGGGACCAGGGTCCACGTGATGTCTCCCATTCAGTAGGCATGGCTTTTGGTGGGGCGTTGCTGACTTCTTGGCATTTGGGACAAGCTTTAACCCACTGTTCGATTTGCTTGTCAATGCCTGGCCACCATGCATAGCTTCGCGCAAGGGCTTTCATTCGCACGATGCCGGGGTGGCCATCGTGCAAAGTTCTCAGTAGCGTTTTTCGGAGCCATTCTGGGATAACGACACTGTCGCCCCAGATGACACAGCCTTTCTGGGAGAAGAGCTCGGTCTGTCGAGACTTGAATGGTGTGAAGTCATCTGATAACTGGTCCAATGGCCATCCGCGTTCTACCCAGTCTAGGACTCATGCTAGGGTGTGGTCGCGTTTGATTTCTCTCGCGATATCTCGGGCGGTCAGTGGCGGCGAGTTGAGTGCCTCGATTTGCAACGTGGTTACCGTTGGTGCCGGATCGTCGAGAGTCTCTGGAAGCGGTGCTCGGCTCAATGCGTTGGCATGGGGAATGGCTTTCCCCAGGCGGTATTGCAGCCGATAGTTGTAAGCAGCTAAGAATTCTGACCATCGGGTCATCCTAGGGGATAATATGTAGGGAGTCGGCTTATCTCCGGCTATTATCCCGAACAAAGGTTTGTAGTCAGTCACAATAGTAAAAACCCTACCATACACGTATTCGTGAAATCTTTTCACAGCTGAGACAATTGCAAGGGCTTCTTTATCAATTTGTCCATAGTTCCGTTCCATTTTTGAAAGAGTCTTTGAAAAATATGCAACAGGGGCTTCGTTCCCATTAGGCAGTACGTGGCTCAAAATGGCGCCCACCCCGAAAGGTGATGCATCAGAGGTTAAAACTAACAGCAAAGTCTCGTTATACTGCATGAGTACAGAATCAGAAGTGAGCAGTTTTTTAACATTTCAGAACACCTCTTCTTCACGGTAACCCCATAACCAATTTGTTTTTTTATCTAACAATCGGTGTAACGGTTCAGCGACTGTTACTTTGTGCGGTAAAAATACATTATAAAAATTGATGAGGCCTAGGAACGCCTGGAGATCGGCCTTGTTTCGTGGCCTGGGAGTGTTTTTGATCGCTTTTAATTTACTTTCAGTAGGGTGAATGTCCTGGCTATCAATCAGGTACCCAAAAAACTCAACACTGTCAGTACACAATTTACATTTTTTTTTTTAACCTTAAGACCGGCCTCTTGGAATTTTTTTAGGACTAATTTTAACCGGTCCTGTAAGATTTTTTTTGTAGGGGCTGCAATTAATACATCGTCAAAATAGGGGACCATACCCTTAATCCCTTGCAATAACCTTTCCATAAGGCTCTGAAAAATCCCCGGGGCTACACTCACTCCGAATTGCAGCCAGGTACATTTAAAAGCACCTTGGTACATCACAATAGTTTGGGCCTGTGCCGTTTTTTCATCTACTGGTAATTGCTGATATGCCTGAGCTAAATCCAATTTAGCAAAAACTTTCCCGCCCCCCAGGGAATGGAGGAAGTGCTGCACCACCAGAACTGGATATGCGTTCTGCTGCAGGAGCATCAGCAATGGCGTCGGCAAGGCTGATGCCGCCTTTCGCCATCAACTTGCTTTGGACGCCTGGTGCATCTAATCCCAGAACTATGTGATCTCTTAGTGCTTCTTCTAAATCAGCAAATCCGCAGAGGCCTCCCAGGTTTCGGAGGTCTGCTATGAAGTTGGCCACGCTTTCTCCCTTTCGCTGGCTCCTTTGATAAAACTCGTGGCGTCTCACGAGCATAGGCACGGTTGGGGCGTAGTGATCTCGTAAGAGAGGTTCGAGGTCATCCCAATCCATGGCCTTCACTTCTCGAGGTTTGGCTAGTGCTTTAGCTATCTTAAATACAGTTGGACCGCAATGCGTTAGGAACACCGCCTGTTTCTTTCCTGGTGTGGCGTCCTTTAAGTTGTTGGTTTCTAAGAACATTTGGAAGCGATCCATGTTGGACTCCCAATCCTCCTGTGCTGGATCGAACGGAGCGGGTGGTACGATGCCGCTGGACATGGTTCCGTTGTTGGCGTCGTCTGTCACGTGCTCGATGTTCTTCGAAGTTTTGTTGGTTCAGATATCTCCAAATCCCATCCTCGTCGCCAGTGTTATGTTTTGAGCATGGGCGAGAAAGAATGGAGACAAGCCTCTGAACGGTGAACTTCAGCTCTTTATTTACATCGTGACTTCTCTGCCTCAACACAGTAAAACCCACCTTATATAGGCAAACCCTATAACGAGCTAGGAACGCTAGCTCTTATAACCAATAAGAACTCTCTGTTAAGGGCCAATCAGATTCCCCGGAACGGGCCAATCTGGTCCGGCCGCTTAACAGCCAATCAGAAGTGCAGGGCCAGAACCCTGCACTTACTCCAAACTCACACTTTATTAATCTTATTGCATACACAACAAAAACTTTACACAATGGATGGAAAAAGAATTGACCTTCTTCTTTAATGAAAACAAAAAAGAAGATACTTCAATACAGAATGTTTGGGATACAATGAAGGCATATGCAAGAGGATTAATAATAAACTATACAAAGAAAAAGAACATTAGGAAGAGGCAAATGATTAAAGCTTTAGAAGATGATCATAAAAAACTGGAAAAAAAATTACAAAAAACTCCACAGAAAAAAGATATTAAACTTAAAATGGATATAATTAAACATAAAATGGATCAAGCAGAGAAAGAAGAACTGGCACAAAAAATTAGAAGTGCTAAACAGAACTATTTTGAAGATGCAAATAGGCCAGGTAGATGGTTGGCATATAAATTGAGAAAAGAGAACGAATCAAGGAAAATATTACAGTTAATAGACAATCAAGGTCAAATTTGCCATGGTAATAAAGAGAAAAAGGCAATTGTTCGAGACTTTTATGGACAATTATATAAACAGGAGGATCTTGATGAGGAAAAAATTAAACAAAATGCTAACCTACCTAAGATACCTGATGAAACTGGGGAAATGCTAGAAAGTGCTATAACAATGATGGAATTAACTGAAGCACTTAATAGACAGAACAATGGAAAAGCATCAGGACCAGATGGTTTCCCGGCAGAATTTTATAGGACACTACAAGAACTGTTGAGCACTTCATTATTAGAAGTCATGAATGAAGTTATGACAAATAAGAAAATACCTAAAACATGGTCAGAAGCTTATATTACACTTATCCCAAAAGAAGGGGTTGACCCATTACAAATTAAGAACTATAGACCTATTTCCTTATTGAATGCAGACTATAAAATCTTTGCTTCAATTTTGGCAGAGAGGCTAAAAAAATATTTAAAAAATTTTATTCACTCTGATCAGAATGGATTTTTACCAAAGAGATAAATTAAAGACAATATGAGGGTAATCCTGGACACATTGGAATATTACGAGGCGCACCCTGAAAAACAAATGGCTTTGATATTCTTAGATGCCCAAAAGGCATTTGATAATGTGAATTGGAGATTTATGCTATTATTATTGGAACAGATGGGCTTTGCTAGAAAATTTATTCAAGCAATAGAAGCCATATATTATAAGCAAACGGCAAAAGTAATGATAGATGGAGAATTCACAGATTCTATTAATATAAAAAAAAGTACAACACAAGGATGTCCATTATCTCCTTTGTTATTTGTATTAACTTTGGAAGTGTTAAATAGAAATATTAGAGAGAATATAAATATAAAAGGAATGAAAGTTAAAAAGGAGGAATTCAAATTGCAAGCCTTTGCAGACGACCTGGTCTTTATTTTGGAAGATCCTCTAGAGACAGCTTTAAAACTATTGGGAAAGATAGAGATGTACGGTGAGATGGCTGGCTTGAAAATAAATAAAGACAAAACAAAGATTTTGACAAAGAACATGCTATCAAAACAAAGAGAAGAGCTGACAGACCTATTGAAAATTCAAGTTACGAATAAAGTTAAATATTTGGGGATATATTTGACATCAAGATGTGCTGCACTGAAAGAGAATAACTATATTAAACTTAAACAGCGATAGCATCTGACCTGAAAAAATGGGAAAATTTACAATTGTCATTGATAGGTAGAATTTCAACAATTAAGATGAATATTTTACCTAGAATTTTATATTTGTTTCAAACAATACCAATTAGGTTAGGTAAGGACTATTTTGAAGAATTAAATAAAATTGTGTTGAGGTATATATGGCAAGGTAAGAAAGCAAGAATAAAATTAAAACTCTTACAGGATGCTAGAATTAGAGGAGGATTTGGCCTTCCTAATTGGGAGTTGTATTATCAAGCTGCAAATTTAATGTGGGCTAAAGAATGGATAACGTTAAGAAAGACTAGATTGTTGGCATTAGAAGGACATGATTTATTATTGGGTTGGCATGCTTTTCTATGGTATAAGGGAACTAAATCGCAGGGTTATTTTAGAAGGCATTACATACGGGAATCGTTATGGTTGAATTGGGAGAAAATTAAGAAACAATGTTATTTGAAAATCCTAGTTTGGTTATCAACTATTGAAGCTTTTTCTTATCCAATAACCTATAAGAAGGAACAAACAGTTAGATATGGAGAATTACTAGATGAAAAGGGTGAACTTATAACGATGCAAAATTTAGAAGAACAATGTATAAAGATGAATTGGTTTTCATATGCGCAAATACATTCAAGGTATCTTAAAGATTCTAAAATGGAAAGATTCTATGATAAATTGACTTAGATAGGATATTGACACGTACTGATGAAAAAGTGATCAAAAGATTATATAATTATTTGTTGGAAATTAAATTGGAGGAAGAACAAGTTAAAGAAACAATGATTGCTTGGGGGAAGAATTTTGGATATGGGATTGATTTAGAGAAATGGCAAAAGTTGTGGTCTCAAAATTATAAAATGACAATGTCAACAGCATATAAAGAAAATTTGTATAAGATGTTTTATAGGTGGCACTTTCCCCTGACAAGAATTGCAAGAATGTTTAAGAATAAATCTGAAAAATGCTGGAAATATCATCAGATTCCTGGTTCATATTACCATATGTGGTGGACTTGTGAGGAGGCCAGGAAATACTGGACTGGAATTTGCATATGGTTGGAAAAAATGACAAAGAAACATATAGACTTGAAACTGGAGATTTTTTTATTGGGAATCTTACCTGATATATATAATAAAAATTTAAAATATTTGATTGTAAATGTATTAACAGCGGCTAGGATTGTATTTGCTAAAATTGGAAAAGTGAGAGAATACCATTAGAGGAAGAAATCATTAAGAAAATATTGGAATGTGCTGAAATGAGCAGATTGACATTTGAAATTAGAGAATAAGAAGATAAACAATTTTATGAAGTTTGGGATCTTTTTTATCAATGGTTAGATAATACAATATAATAATAGAATATTTAGAAACCTAGGATATAAAGAATATGCATTTTTTTTTCTTTTTGGTTTTGATAATATTTTAAGAATATTTTATTAAGATAGATTTGGTAGGATTTTATGATCTATTATAAAATAAATTAATTAAACTATAGTTATCTTGCTTAAGTATGAATTAGTTAAATTACAGTCAAATGATTGTTCAATAGTGATATTGGGATATATGGTTGTTGATTGATGATATGAGTTATTATGCAATATAATTATTATGATGACTATGAAATGGATGCAAAAAAAGGAGTGGTAAACCAACCAATACACTGCTTGCAAATTTATGAAGAATGATGATGTTTTTGTGTTATGTCCTATGTTTTATGTGTTTGTGTTTGTTGTAAAAAATTAATAAAACTTGTATTAAAAAAAACAAAAACAAAACTGTAGCCTCACAGAAGCTAAAAAAAAATAGAAAATATGTTTCAATATAAAGAAATAGAGCTCTAAGAAATATTGTGCCTCTCCTGGAGATGGTTATATATCAGTCTGATTACACTGTGTAAAGCAACTTGAGCCAGATTGGTGTAATGGTTAAGGCACAGGTTAGAGATTGTGAGTTCTGGTCCTGCCTTAAGCATGAAGCCAGCTGCTGGATGATCTTAGACCACTCCCAGTGACTCTCTGTCCTAAAAGAAGGAATATACCTGTTAAGTTCTGTGCATGGGCGCTAAGGAGGAGACGAGCCGGTGAACAGTGAACTTCAAACTCTTTATTTACATGTATAACAGCTCAGCTCTATGGCTGCAATGGCCCCCTTTATATAGGCAAACTCTTGAGTATTTAACCAATGAAAACACAGGGAGCACTAGCTCTGCTAACCAATGGGAGAGGCTCATTAATAGCCAATCAGATTCTCCTGAACGGACCAATCTGATGTCGCTATTATCGGCCAATCAGAAGTGCAGGGCCAGAACCCTGTACTTTGCTTCAAGCTCTTAATAATCTTTATTCAAGTACTTTTATTAATTCACAACACCCCCTTCCCCCGAGTTTCATTTAAGGGGTGCGGTCACGTAGTCTTTGAGGTAGGCAGGTTGTTTTGATTGTCTATTTGATTTACGTTGTTCTCCCGGTATTTGGCTACAGTCTTGTTGGGGTAGGACGTTATTTGGTGAAGAGAGTGCCTCCAGTTCTGTATTTAAATTTTCATTGCCGCTAATGTTCTCGGCATCTCCTTGAGGCGAGCTCACCCCCATCCCCGATCCTTCTTCACGTGTTGCCTCTGAGCAGTCATTACTTCCGCTTAAACTTTCTGCCGTTTCAAATTCAGCTTCCTCGGTATCTCCTCCCCCCTCAGTTTGGAAGTCAGGGGAGTCGGAGATCCCCGACTGTAGCCTTGAACGCAGCTGATCAATATGGCGCTTCCATATTCTATCATCGCGACATCTCACGCAGTACGATCTGGGGCCAGTTACTTGGACTACAGTTGCCTCGACCCACAACAGATCGCCTGAAAAGTTCCTAGCGAAAACCAAGTCGTCTACCTGGAAGTTACAGCATTTCCTGCTGGATCCGTGTGGTTTTTCAGGTTCATATGATGGGTGCAGACGGTTGAGGTGGGAACGGAGCTTCCGCCTCATCAATAACTCAGCGGGAGTTTTGTTGGTGACGCTGTGCAGAGTGATATGCTGCAAAAGGAGTATCCAGTTAATCTTGTCTTCTATATCGCCATAGTCCATTTTATGCAAGGTTTTCTTGACGAATTGTACCATGCGCTTGGCCCTTCCGTTGGCCGCAGGATGCGCTGGCGAAGTCAGCGCATGGCGAATACCGCAGTCCGCCAGGTACTGTTCAAAGGACAGCGCGGTAAATTGGGGCCCGTTGTCGGATACCAGAACGTCTGGTAATCCATGTGTTGCAAATACTCTGTCTAGTTTCCTAATGACTGATTCGGTTGTTGTATTTCTCATCTCATGGATTTCAAGCCAGTTCGAGTAGGCATCCACCGTTAATAAAAATGTGTGTCCCTTGGTAGGTCCCGCAAAGTCCAGATGAATACGGGACCATGGTCCCCTCGGTGTTTCCCATTCAGTCGGGGTTGCTTTCGGAGGGGCATTGTTTACTTCCTGGCATTTGTGACAAGCTTTTACCCATGTCTCGATCTGCTTGTTAATACCTGGCCACCACACGTAGCTTCGTGCGAGGGCTTTCATGCGGATGATGTCGGGTTGGCCATCGTGCAAGGTTCTTAGTATCGCTCATCGTAACCGCTCTGGGACAACAACTCTATCACCCCAGATAATGCAGCCCTTCTGGGAAAATAGTTCCATTTGTCGATTCTTGAATGGGACATAGTCATCAGATATCTGGTCCAATGGCCATCCACGCTCGATCCAACTGAGGATTCATATTAAAATGGAGTCACGTTTCGTTTCCATCATGATATCTCGGGCTGTTAGTGGTGGTGTTCGAAGCGTCTCGATCTGCAGTGTTGTAACTGTCGGAGTGGGGTCATCAATGGTCTCTGGAAGTGGTGCACGGCTCAATGCGTCGGCATGGGGAATGGCTTTCCCCGGGCAGTGTTGCAACTTGTAATTATACGCAGCCAAGAATTCTGACCAGCGAGTCATTCTGGGAGATAATATATAAGGTGTTGGCCTATCTCCCGCTATTATTCCCAGCAAAGGTTTGTGGTCAGTCACTATAGTAAAGGCTCACACACACATATTCATGAAATCTCTTAGCAGCAGATACAATAGCAAGGGCCTCTTTATCAATTTAACTGTAATTGCGTTCTGCTTTTGATAACATCTTTGAGAAATAGGCAACAGGGGCTTCACTACCGTTTGGCAAAACGTGGCTCAAAATGGCACCCACTCCGAATGGTGATGCATCACACGTGATCGTTAAAGGCAAAGTTTCGTTATACTGCATTAAAACAGCATCAGAAGTCAATAAATTTTTCACATGTCGAAACGCCTGCTCCTCTTTGTGTCCCCATACCCAGGTTGCTTTTCTGTCCAACAAACGATGTAGGGGTTCGGCTACGGTTGCTTTGTGAGGCAGGAAAACGTTATAAAAATTTTCTAAGGCCTAGAAAAGCCTGGAGGTCAGCCTTATTTCGGGGTCTTGGGGCGTTTTTGATTGCCCTAAGTTTGCTATCGGTGGGGTGAATGCCTTGACTATCAATTAGATATCCTAAAAATTCTACACGATCCGTACATAGTTGACACTTGTTTTTTTTAACTTTGAGACCTGAATCTTTAAATCTGTGGAGAACCAACCCCAGTTGATCCTTTAGTATTTTCTGAGTCGGGGCAGCGATTAAAACATCATCAAAATATGGGACAACGCCTTTTATCCCTTGTAATAGTCTTTCCATCAAACTTTGAAAGATTCCTGGGGCTACGCTTACTCCGAACTGGAGTCGGTTACATTTAAACGCACCTTGGTGCGTAACGATCGTTTGGGCCTCTGCCGTTTTTTTATCTACAGGCAGTTGTTGGTATGCCTGGGCTAAGTCTAGTTTAGCGAAGACTTTTCCGCCCCCCAGGGAATGGAGAAGGTGTTGCACCACCGGTACCAGGTAAGCGTTTTGTTGAAGGGCGTGGTTCAGGGTGGCTTGGTAGTCCCCACAAATTCTTATCAATCAATCCGGCTTGATGGGTGTCACGATTGGGGTTTCCCAGGGAGAGTGATCGGTTGGTTCTAACACACCCTGGGCTATTGATTTATCAAGCTGCTCGTCAATCTTTGGTTTAAGGGCAAATGGAACTCGACGAGGCTTAAGGCGGATAGGAGCTATTTCAGGATTGAAGTTAAATGATATTGGGGTCCCCTTGTACTCGCCTAGTTTTTCTGCAAAGACGTCCTGGAATTCTTGGACGAGGTCCTCTTCCCAATCGCTGCTGCAGATTCGGTGAATGCCGGCTACTTCAATTCTGAGTGGAGCGAACCATTGGAGGCCTAACAAACTAGGCCGATCCTTGTCGATTACAGTCAGGAGTAAGAATGCTGTACAGTTCTTAAACAATACCCGGACTCGGCTGGATCCAATGACCGGAATTCGATTTCCTTGATAGTCTTTGAGTATGAGTCTTTGGAATCTGAGGTCTTGCCGCTGGACAGTAGGGATGAGTTGCTTGAGGGTCTTCCAGGAAACCATCAAGAGGGACGATCCTGAATTGACTTCCATCAGACAGGGCTGATTTTTGATGGCCACTTTCACTCGGATCTTTTTGGCGTCAAGAGATGAGAGGTGACCGATCGTGATAGTTTGGTGAGCCTCTTCTCGCTTTGTTGAGTGGTTTAGGGTTTTGTTTCTGTAGAGTGGTTGTTCCATTGGTGGTTCACGGGTTCTTGCTTTACAGGACAGCTTCCTGTCGGTTGGCGATAGTTAGCCCCCCTTGAGGGCTGCCTGGGTCCTATCTTGCTTCTACAGACCCGTCTGATATGGCCTCTTTTCCCGCACACATGGCAGAGCGCGTCGAGGAATTTGCATTCTGACCGGGGGTGGCTTGGTCCACATCCAGCGCATTGGTGCTGCGATTTCTGGTGTTGGTCTCGTTTGGACCGAAGTCGGTGGATCTCTTCTTCATCGCTTTCTGATGACGATTCGAGGTCCTCATGGTGGGCTGTAGTAAGCTGTCCTTCTGACTGAGGTAAAATTTCGCGGGCGAGTTGGCGAAGCGGGGCGTGGGTGCGGCGCATTTGGGCAGCTGACTTCCTGGTTGCTTCTGCTGCAGTAGCTTCAGCGATAGCATCTTTAAGGCTAATGTTGCCTTTCGCCATCAGCTTACTCTGTGTGCCTGGAGCATCTAATCCCAGAACTATTTGGTCTCTCAGGGCTTCTTCTAGGTTGGCAAACTCACATAGGCCTCCCAGATTCCGGAGATCCGCTATGAAATCAGCAACGCTTTCGCCCTTCTGCTGACTTCTCTGGTAAAATTCATGCCTTCTAACGAGCGTTGGCACAGTCAGTGCATAGTGGGCCCTCAGCAGGGGTTCAAGGACGTCCCAGTCCATAGACTTTACTTCTTCCGGTTTCGCTAGTGCCTTGGTGCAGCAATAAATCAGCTTCAACAGTTTCGGTACATGCCAGGCCTCAAGGCCTCACGTAGGCTGGAAGCGTGTACCAGGAACAAAAGAACATCAATCAACAACATGTCACCATGGGCTAATAACTGGACTGCAGGCGTTGATTGGTTACTTTGTACTCTCTAAACTGACCATCTAACACTGATTTGATGCTATTATGTGTCCACTAATATTTCTGCTCATGTAACATAACGATTGGATAGAATTCACCGCTTGTGACGTATCACTGTGTGTTTTTAATAAAAGAGCTTCCCAAACTCGTGATCGGGGCAGCTCACCCAAGATAGAACCGGACTGTGTCTTTCTTGATGCATTCGACCACCCAGTGAGAAGCCTTCCTAATGCGGAGCAAAGCCGCATTTGGTGACCCCGACGTGATCCGTTAAAAGAAATGGGTGTGTCTATCTTCGACTGCTTATCTCACCCGGCAGATGAGCCAGTTGCAACTCAGGGATGCCGTCTCAGATCCCTCCCCAGGAATCTTCTGCAAAGAAGACATCCTCCCTTCAGGTGAGTATGGGCGGAAAGTTCTCTAAAGCGCAGATAGCACATTTGCAGGAATTAGAAGAACTAACGAAGAGCTCAATTATTATTCTTAGGAATCAGGGCAAAACGCTCCTGGTTCCAACTAAAAAGGACCTTGGGTTGGAATAATTCCAAAATTGAAAAAACACACAGTAGTATAGTCCAAGACGGAATATATTTCGGGGGCGATTATTTAACCCCCTTGTTCACCCGCGAAGTACAATAAGGCAAATGTTAAAAACGTTAAAACCGTCATAAAAACCGTCATAAAACCAAGGATGACCGCTGCTCCCGTTCTTTTAATCCAATTGGCTTATTAAGATTAAGCCAGTGACCGGTCGTCACGTAGCTGACTCCTCCTCGTCGCTGAGACGCGGTTTGGTCCGTTGACGCTGCCCCCTAGTTAGCCTTAATTGGGCTATTAGGGGCTTCCAAATTGCGCTTAAGTGAGCGGCGTCAGCTCGATTACACACATTGTCCGTTGCGGCAATTAGTAATTGCTCGCTTACTCGTCGTTCCCGAAAGTTATTTTGGTGTCTCAGCAACACCGCAGGCTGACTAAAGTTTACAGCATGACCCGTTGACAAGGCATGCGCGGCAATAGCCGAAGAGGACTGTAACTGTTCATGCTCTGCCACTGAATTGACCGTTTTTTGGCTTAGTCTTCGGTGTTCATCACACCTGGTAGCTAACGCCCTCGATGTCTCTCCGATGTACGAGACTCGGCATTCTGAACAGAAAATTTGGTAGACCACGTCTTCCGTCATAGTAGCGGGTTGTCTGTCCTTAAGATGTGTTAACTGTGATCCAAGTTTGTTTGGTGCTGAGAACACCACACGGATCCCAACCCGGTTCATAATGCGTCGTATGGCTTCACTTGTATTGTGTTCATAGGGGATGACGATGGTCTTGGGGCGGTCTTGTTGACGCTGACTAGAGTCATCTGCTTGAGTGTTCAGTCGGGGCGCCGTCTCCTTCAGGTGCACTCTTTTGGCTTGTTTAATTAGGAGCCGCCTAGGGTAACCGTTTTTCTGCAGCGTTGAGATGATTTCTCGTTCTTCAGCCTTGCGGTCAGCCTCTTCGGTGCATAGACGTGACGCTCTTGTAAACAGGGAGTTTGCGATGCCCAGTTTAACTTTCACACTGTGGCCAGACTCGTAATTTAGATAGCGGTCTGTGTGAGTCGGCTTTTTAAAAACTGTCGTTGTTAATCGCCCCGAGCCCGCCTTTTTCACAAGACAATCCAGGAAGGGAAGGGTGTGCTCCTCTGACTCCCCTTCGCAGGTAAACTTTACCGATTGTTCGCATGAATTAAGGTGGTCCAGGAAGGAATCTCTGTCCGGGTTACGTAAAATTACAAAGGTGTCATCAACATAACGTAGCCAGACTTTTGGGGGACGGGTAAAGCTCTGCAACGCCTTTTTTTCAAAATGCTCCATGAACACATTGGCTAGAATTGCTGAGATTGGTGAGCCCATTGGTAAGCCATCTGTTTGTCTATACAATTCCTCGCTAAAGGTGAAGAACGTTGCATTAACACACAACCGTACCAACGAGACAATATCAATAACTTCCAGTGCCGTTCTTTGGGGCAGCGTGGGGTCCTCTTCTAGTCGAGATGAGATGACTTCTAGGGTTTTGTTAATGGGTACATTTGTGAATAACGCCGTCACATCGTAGCTGACCATACCGTCCTCCTCTGTCATCTCCACCCCGCTAAAGTTAAAGTTCTTGTCAACGCTGCTGACCCCACTTGTAGGTAAAACGGAGCACCATGTCAAAAACTCAAAACATTTCGTCGATTTGTTGAGCGGGGTGGAGATGACAGAGGAGGACGGTATGGTCAGCTACGATGTGACGGCGTTATTCACAAATGTACCCATTAACAAAACCCTAGAAGTCATCTCATCTCGACTAGAAGAGGACCCCACGCTGCCCCAAAGAACGGCACTGGAAGTTATTGATATTGTCTCGTTGGTACGGTTGTGTGTTAATGCAACGTTCTTCACCTTTAGCGAGGAATTGTATAGACAAACAGATGGCTTACCAATGGGCTCACCAATCTCAGCAATTCTAGCCAATGTGTTCATGGAGCATTTTGAAAAAAAGGCGTTGCAGAGCTTTACCCGTCCCCCAAAAGTCTGGCTACGTTATGTTGATGACACCTTTGTAATTTTACGTAACCCGGACAGAGATTCCTTCCTGGACCACCTTAATTCATGCGAACAATCGGTAAAGTTTACCTGCGAAGGGGAGTCAGAGGAGCACACCCTTCCCTTCCTGGATTGTCTTGTGAAAAAGGCGGGCTCGGGGCGATTAACAACGACAGTTTTTAAAAAGCCGACTCACACAGACCGCTATCTAAATTACGAGTCTGGCCACAGTGTGAAAGTTAAACTGGGCATCGCAAACTCCCTGTTTACAAGAGCGTCACGTCTATGCACCGAAGAGGCTGACCGCAAGGCTGAAGAACGAGAAATCATCTCAACGCTGCAGAAAAACGGTTACCCTAGGCGGCTCCTAATTAAACAAGCCAAAAGAGTGCACCTGAAGGAGACGGCGCCCCGACTGAACACTCAAGCAGATGACTCTAGTCAGCGTCAACAAGACCGCCCCAAGACCATCGTCATCCCCTATGAACACAATACAAGTGAAGCCATACGACGCATTATGAACCGGGTTGGGATCCGTGTGGTGTTCTCAGCACCAAACAAACTTGGATCACAGTTAACACATCTTAAGGACAGACAACCCGCTACTATGACGGAAGACGTGGTCTACCAAATTTTCTGTTCAGAATGCCGAGTCTCGTACATCGGAGAGACATCGAGGGTGTTAGCTACCAGGTGTGATGAACACCGAAGACTAAGCCAAAAAACGGTCAATTCAGCGGCAGAGCATGAACAGTTACAGTCCTCTTCGGCTATTGCCGCGCATGCCTTGTCAACGGGTCATGCTGTAAACTTTAGTCAGCCTGCGGTGTTGCTGAGACACCAAAATAACTTTCGGGAACGACGAGTAAGCGAGCAATTACTAATTGCCGCAACGGACAATGTGTGTAATCGAGCTGACGCCGCTCACTTAAGCGCAATTTGGAAGCCCCTAATAGCCCAATTAAGGCTAACTAGGGGGCAGCGTCAACGGACCAAACCGCGTCTCAGCGACGAGGAGGAGTCAGCTACGTGACGACCGGTCACTGGCTTAATCTTAATAAGCCAATTGGATTAAAAGAACGGGAGCAGCGGTCATCCTTGGTTTTATGACGGTTTTTATGACGGTTTTAACGTTTTTAACATTTGCCTTATTGTACTTCGCGGGTGAACAAGGGGGTTAAATAATCGCCCCCGAAATATATTCCGTCTTGGACTATACTACTGTGTGTTTTTTCAATTTTGGAATTATTCCAACCCATGGATTCAAACTCCACAGTCACAAGTTTTTTCTCTCGTTTGCGTAAAAAGGACCTTATCACCCTTTTAACTTACATTTACACACAATGTCCGGCCTATTCGGAGAAAGGGTCCTTGAAAGTCTCCATATGGCAATGTTTGGGTGACTGTTTTCATGATAACCCCAGGGCTCCACCAAAGATTCTGACCACATGGAATGTTTAAAAATCCATGGTTTAGCACTTACCAAAGCCCCCTCCCCTAAGGAGGGTCCTCCTCCCTATATAGCTGAAACCAAAACAAAGGACGCTCTCCCGTTAGAAGCTTCCTCCTCCACTGCTCCTAAACCCATAAATCCTCCTAACTCAAATTCAGCGGAGGATCAAACACCCATGGGAGCGATCACGCAAACAGGGAAGGCTCTCTTACCCTGGAGGAGTTCTCTCCCTCTGTCCTGTTGAATATATAGGGGATGGAGCCGGAAATATGGTGCCTAGACGTGAAACTTTACCCATGAAATTAATCAGAGATTTAAAACAAGCCGTGGCCATGTACGGCATCCAGGCACCATAAGTCAGAGGCTTCATTAATACCATTGTAGGATCTCTTTCAAAAATTACTCAAGGCTCACATCAGCCTTATGCTGAGTTCATAGAGGAACTTCAGAAAGCCATTCACAGACAAATCTCGAATGAAGAAGCCCGTAAAAAGCTTCTGTTGAAACTGGCTGTTGAAAATGCAAATGAGGATTGCAAGAGGATTCTGCAGCCTCTGCTGCCCGAGGGGGGGCTTCCCTCTCGGACTATCTAAAGGCTTGTGGGAACTGACTCTTACATATGGAGCATCTGGCCATGGCCTTGCAGCAAGCAAATTCTCAAAACAGGCCAGCCGGCAACTGTTTCAATTGTGGGAAGCCAGGCCATTTCAAAGCACAATGCAGAGCCAGAGACAATACACAAAACAACACCAAGCCTAAAACTATATGCCCTAGGTGCAAGAAAGGATACCACTGGGCAAACCAGTGTTGCCACAGCACTCCTCAGCCACAGGGAAACTAGAAGGGGGGTGATCAGCCAGCCCCGCTCCCAAGGCTGACTCCATATCTTTCCAACTAATTGCCTCAGAAGATATGGAAATTGACATTCCAGGCACTGTTTACTTTCTCCCCACATGCCTGAAAACGATCCCTCCTGCCATGACACCCCTCATAATTTATCCCATCCGAGACCTCATGGCAAGGGGAATCATTGTTTCTCCGTTTTTGAGAGATTCCGATGACTTTTCCTCAGTGGCCATGGCAGTAATTGGAAATACTCCCACAAAATTTAGCAAGGGAGAATTAGTAGCAACCGCTGTTCCGGTGCCTGTTAAAACGGCTGATGCATGGGCATTTACTGTCCATCAGACAGTGGAACAAGCCAGGCCTGTGTTACAATTCACAATCTGTAACAAAGTCTTTTCGAGTCTCATAGATACTGGAGCTGACGTAAGTGTCATCCGAACGGCTGAAGCAGGGTTGAGGAAGGAAAGAGGAAATCAGGATTTGCAGTCGTGACAGGAGAAGGGGAGGTCATAGAAAAGGGCTCCCTTCTTCATGGTCTGCGCAGAAATGTGAGCTGTTTGCTTTGAAGAGGGCTCTGAAGTTAGCTGAAGGGATTGATGTGACAGTCTGGACTGATTCCAGATACGCCTGGGGTGTGGTCCATACCTTTGGTAAGATCTGGCAGGAGAGGGGATTTATCAAGGCTGATGGGAAACAAGTTGAACAATTACAGCCTGTGGAACAGGCCTTGGAGACCCTACAACTGCCAAGCCAAGTGGCAATAGTGCATGTGAATGCTCATCAGAAAGGAAACACCCCAGAGGTAGTTGGGAACAGGTGGACAGACAAGTGGGCGAAAGAAGCTGCAGGGGAGATAGAGCTGGTGATGGTATCAATTCCCTTGCTAGAAGTGGAAGAGGATGAGGAATGGAAACCTGAGGAAAAAGAGAAAGATGATTTGGAAAAAAGAGGATGTGTGCAGACTGAGAAGGGGTGAAGGTGGTTTCTGTGAATGCAATGAGGGGAATTCTGGAAAAAGTATATGTTTGAAAGTAAACAAGAAAGCAGCAAGGAAAAAAGAAATGGGAGGGTGACCCCTAGTGGGCTGGCCTTTCCAGAGAACACAGATTGATTTCACCGAATTATCAGAGAAAGGGGGGGCAATACCAGCCCATCGCTTTTCTGAGCAAAACTCTGGAGCCGGTGGTGAGAGGATGGCCGGTGTGTGTGCAGGCTGTGGCTGCTACAGCTATGTTGGTGGTAGAGTGTACTTCATTTTCCTTCCTGAAAGCCATTCTTGCAAAAGGAGGTTTGCACATAGCACCTGAAAAGGTGCAAGTACTAACTCCATATGCATATCTGGGCTATAAAATACTTTCTGCTACTGCCTATCCTTCATTTCCCTCTCTGTCTCTACCTTCTCAACCCACCCTGGTTCAACTTCAACAATATCTGGGTACCATAAACTGGGCTCGACCTTTCCTCTCTTTAACCACTGATATTCTTTCTCCATTGTTCGAAGCCCTTACCTGGGGAAAAAAGCCTGCTGACATAATATCCTTGCAGCAACCTCAGCTTCAAGCAATAACTCAAACAGATGAGAATATCCGAAAAATATGGGTAGACAGAGATGCTGTCAATACTCCTCTAGATATGGTCATTTTAGCCACCAACCCTTCCCAGGAATCCCCCAGGAAGGCAATGATGGCTGATCAAGCGGCTGTAGGTATCATGACCTCATACACATTAACTCCTTTGGAGAGCCATTCATACTTCCATCAAAACACTAAAGCTCTCATGAAACATTTCAACCTTACTATGGCCGAAGCCTCAGCCATTAGACAGCAGTGCCCCACCTGCAGTCAACAAGCCCATTCCATTCCCTTAGGGTAAATCCCTGCGAGTTGAAAGCCTGTGAAATATGGCAGATGGACATTACTCAGTTTCCTCCGTTTGCCCCCAGGAAGTATCTACATGTCACAATTGAGACTTATTCAGGGTTTATAATGGCAACCCTGCAAAGAGGAGAAGCCTCCAAACATGTCATCAACCATTGCATTCGCATTTTTGCATCATTGGGACACCCAAATGAAATAAAAACAGATAATGGTTTCGCATACACTAGCACAGCCATGTCAGAATTTTGCGCTAAGTGGCAAATTACCCACAAATTTGGAATTCCTTATAACAGTCAAGGACAAGCCCTGGTAGAGAGAGCCAACCTAACGCTAAAAACAGCATTAGAATGACATTTGATCAAAGCGAAAAAAGCCCTTGGCCTCCCGGCGATGCAAGATACCCTTAATCTCTGTCTTTATACCCTCAACTTCCTCAATCTCTCCAGCACCCCTGCTACGACGGCAGCGGAGTGACATTCTTCCTCCCCCCCTTCCCTTGATTCTCCCAAACTACAGGTATACTACCGTCAACTGCCTGACCCTACTTGGAAGGGTCCTGCTGCTCTCCTCACCTGGGGTCGTGGCTACGCAGCTATCCAGCTTCCAGATCGTGTCCTGTGGGTTCCTGGACGACACGTCAGACCATACCACTCCAAGATAGAAAAATCACCACCAGCAGACGTATCAACATGATTCGTCTCATTGCCTTGCCGACCCTTTTCTTCCTTTTTGCCGCCTGTGCCTCCAAGGTCTCCATTCCGTTTCGAGTGACGTACTTCGCGCCAGATCAACACCTTTGAACACCCTGCCTGACCAAAACCACGCAAGCAGGCTCCATTCAACTAACTCTCATCTACCATACCCAACAACCGCAGAAGTGCCTTCCTAAAAACTTGCCAAAACAACGGGACCATGTACCATCTACCTAAACCACACCACCATGCTCAAGGATGGTACTAACCCAATTGTTTTAATCTTTGATGTTTGTGTTGCTTGTTCTAAACCAGGGGGACATTCATGCGGGTCGGTTGACTGGAAAACATACACCCACAATCATAAATATTTGTGTCCTATACCCATTAACTGGGCCATAGGAAACTCCAATCAATGGGTCCCTTGTGGAGGTTCCATCGAGTGCTTGGGTTGGTCTTGTGTCTGTGATTATACCGGGTGAGGGTATTCAGGCTGCAATCATCTGTCACATTTCAAACGAATATCAGGGTCTCCCACAGACAATAAGGTAGAAATCACCATCTCCAGGCAACACCCTGCTTTGGATACTTATTGATGGCACAGGATCGGATCCAAACACTTACACTACCATAACAACCGAAATAATATATGAAGGTAAGGAAATATCATTAGGCTGGTTGGTAAGCCCCTGATACCAGTGTTATTGCAAAAAACTTGTTCATGGGCATGGCAGAAAAAATTGCAAAACAACTTGCAATAACCAATTGTTTTGTCTGTGGGGGAACCACCACAGGAGAACAATAGCCGTGGCAAGCCTTAGAAGCCTCACCATCACTGTTCAATAACATGTCTTCTGTAGGAAACATAACAGCTAGAACAGCTTCTGATCCACTTATCTGGATAATTATCACCAACTTAATTGGTAGAAACTGCTTTTCCCGAAATGGGTCCACTCCAGTAGGACACCTCCTTTGCTTAGGTATATGGGATAACTCCTACCGGACTTGGACAGCACCTGACAATGCTATCACCACACCTGTCAAATTCAATACCTTCCTCCTCCCTTATCTCAATGACACAACATCTTCCCAAGACGGGTCCTATGGATATAGAACCCCCATATATATGATTAATAGAATCATTTGTTTACAAGCTGTTTTAGATTTAGCAGGCCAACGAATAGACAAAGCACTAAACACTCTAGCAACTGCCACAGACAAATTACGCACAGCTGTCTACCAAAATTGCTTAGCTTTAGATTACATACTAGCCAAGGAAGGAGGGGTATGTGCTAGGTTCAATCTCACAAATTGTTGTCTTCAAATTGATAAGGTTGGCAAAGTAGTAGCACAATTAACAACTGAGATGCGACAATTAACCTATAATCCTAAAGTATTGATCTTAAAAATATTTTTAGTTCCTGGTTCCCAAAACTGCCAGGATTACAAGCCATAGTAGCTCTCATAGGTATGATTGCTGCAGGAGGCGTTATTCTTCCATGTGTGTTACCAATTTTTATTCGCACTATCACCAATAGTCTGTCTTTATTAGCTGAAAAGCGTGCCATTGCACAGATTAATGCCCTATGGGAAAAAGAACCTCTGTATAAAGTCATACCCTCAGAAGGCCCTGATGCGTACGCTCGCACAGATTTTCGCATGGGCAGTGACGAAGATCCAGAAGAAATTTCTCTCTATAAAACTAAAACAGAGGAGATGCAGCAATAAATCAGCTTCAACAGTTTCGGTACATGCCAGGCCTCAAGGCCTCACGTAGGCTGGAAGCGTGTACCAGGAACAAAAGAACATCAATCAACAACATGTCACCATGGGCTAATAACTGGACTGCAGGCGTTGATTGGTTACTTTGTACTCTCTAAACTGACCATCTAACACTGTGATTTGATGCTACTGTGTGTCCACTAATATTTCTGCTTATGTAACATAATGATTGGATAGAATTCACCGCTTGTGACGTATCACTGTGTGTTTTTAATAAAAGAGCTTCCCGAACTTGTGATCGGGGCAGCTCACCCAAGATAGAACCGGACTGGTGTCTTTCTTGATGCATTCGACCACCCAGTGAGAAGCCTTCCTAATGCAGAGCAAAGCCGCACCTTGGCCATCTTGAATACGGTCGGCCCGCAATGAGTTAAGAATACCGCCCGTTTCTTTCCGGTAGTGGCATCCTTCAAATTGTTGGTCTCCAGAAACATCTGGAAACGATCCATATATGAGTCCCAGTCTTCTTGCGCTGGGTTGAATGGAGCGGGTGGTATGACGCCGCCGGACATGGTTCCGCCGTTGGTGCGTTTCAGCCACGTGCTCTGTTATCGTTCTTCGTCGTTCAGTCAGCTCTGACGTTTCCACGTCCCATCCTTGTCGCCAGTGTTAAGTTCTGTGCATGGGCGCTAAGGAGGAGACGAGCCAGTGAACAGTGAACTTCAAACTCTTTATTTACATGTATAACAGCTCAGCTCTATGGCCGCAACGGCCCCCTTTATATAGGCAAACTCTTTTTTTTTTTGAAACAGATTTTATTAATTTTAAAAACAAACAACACATCATTAACCATTAAGTACATAAAACCTCTTAACATTATAAATTTTTACAAGTCGGATAAAACATTATTTTTATACAACATAATTCTAATTTATCCCATTTCCATATGGACACATAAATATCTTTCAGCAAATTTTTCATTATTTCTCTTTACTCTTATTCAATTTCATTTCTTTTCTATATTTATCCATTTTATAGTCATCATATTCATTTCTTTCTGACTTGTTTATAATTACATTCCTCCAAGGTTTTATTAATTCTTTTTTTTTTTTTTAATTTTTTAAAATAATTTTACAGAAGACACAATACACAAACATACAAAACACAAAACATAAACAAAACTAAAAGATTTTTTCTGAAGATTGTCTGATCCCGGGTTAAAACTCTTCACACAGACACAAATTCAAATATCATATTCACCCCATATATCCTTCCATATCTTATTATCATTTTCTTTTATATATATATATATATATAAACCATTTTTATAAAAACAATGCACAAAGAATCAAGGCATAACAGCTTATAAATTCTTTTCTAGGAAAAAAAAATAATAAAAAACCAATAGAGCATAACAATTCCAAATTATAGTATCAATACTTTATCTATTTAACTTCATATCTTATCCCTACTTCTCCTTTTCATCCGAATTATTTCTTGTTAATTAAAATTTTATTGCCTTTTATCAATATACAAAATCCAAAAAAAAAAAAACCATAACAAAGCCTTTATATATCCTTCCATATCTTATTACCATTTTCAATAACATTCTTTGTCTGTTCTATTTCCAACTATCCATTCATCTTTTTTCTTTTACTATACTTCTCCTATACACCAATTGGAGTAACATCTATAACTCATTACCCTAACTTAAGAGTACCTCGTGTAACAATTTTTCTTGGGATTCTGTTTAAAAGATTCTAAAATTACATAATGAATTTTATACTCTAAATACACATATAAAAACACAATCTGATATACCCTCCAGAATCCCTCTTTTATCCTAAATTAAATTCACCCATTGTCTCTAAATAAACTTTTTTTCTTTAGATCTTGCTTCCCCCCATTAAGTCTTCTCCTCCCCCCCTTTCTCTCTTGCTTATTCTTCTCCTTGCCCTTTTTACCCCTTTGTTTTTTCTCCTCTCTTTTCTTACTCCTTTTCCTTTGCTTTCTAACCTTGCCTCCACCTTTTCGCTCATTTTTCTCTTTTTTGGTTGTTTTTATAATTCTTAAAATCCCCTTTTTCTTATCCTTTTTCTCCTCCTCTCCGGAAGGGACCCATTGTTCATCAAAGATGGCTTCTTCTTCCTCTTCTTCCTTGTCCCAGTCCTTCTGCTGTGTAATCAACTTTTCATAAGTACATAACGCCATTTCCAAGAATTGAAACAAAGCGCCCAAAGTATCTTCCTTTTTATATTTTTGATATTCAGTCTTTAGTTCATCCACAAACAATGCCATTATGAAAAGAGAAACTTTTCCCAAAACAACCACAAGTATTTTTAATCAAAAACAATTAAAAAAAAAAATTCCAAAAGTTAATACTTTTCTTCCTTCTTCTCTTTCTCTTTCTGGGGTTAATGTTTAGTCAAAGAGGTCCAATTACCATATATCTTTCTTTGGGATTCTAGGCAATCTCCTCCTTTTTCAGCTTCTGCTCCAATTTTTTTTTCCTCTCCCTTCCCACTTAAAATGTCAATTTTAAATAATCAGAAATCCATACCTCCAACAAGGGTTTTCCAATTTCTTAAATTTTTCAATGTCCAAAAATCCTTTTGTTCCTTAGCTTCAACTCTCAAAACAATTCACTTTCGATGTCCAATATATTCAAACATTTCTGCTGTTTCCATGGGGTGGGAGAGTGAAGAAAAAACGAAAGTTCCCTTTAACAGCTTCTCCGCCGCTTTTGCTCTTCTTAGGGATACAATGTATCCTCCAGCAATTCAAACAGCTCAGTTCCAGGCAATTTAAAGGATGTTACTTGACCCGGCTCAGACAAAACTTTCACTCTTCACATTTCCTCCAGCGCAATCTTACCCGGTTGCTGGCTTCTTCGTGGCGGCCATTGCTGACCGCCGCTCCACCGCCTTGGGAAAAAGGGGTTTTTCCGGAGAAGGGGGGGGTCTGCGACACCCCCACCTCCCTGTCCGACTCCCCTCTCTCTTCAGCTGTCCCTACAGGGCAGCCATATCCCCCTGACCCATCTGGGTCGGGGGTACCTCGACGGCTAGCACAGCAGGAATCGCGAGCTGTCGTGAATTCCTGCTGCCCCGAAGCCACGCGAAACCGGAAACCTATATAGGCAAACTCTTGAGTATTTAACCAATGAAAACATAGGGAGCGCTAGCTCCGTTAACCAATGGGAGAGGCTCGTTAATAGCCAATCAGATTCTCCTGAACGGACTAATCCGATGCGCTATTATCGGCCAATCAGAAGTGCAGGGCCAGAACCCTGCACTTTACTTCAAGCTCTTAATAATCTTTATTCAAGTACTTTTATTAATTTACAACAATACCTTTGAAAATGTTGCCAAGTTTGGTGATAAAAGGTACTCCTCCATGCATCCATGAACTGCATTCATTACCAGTCTATGATATACCTCCCCACACATGGGAACTGTTTAAAGTTCCCTTGTAAGAAAGCATTCATGGCAAATTGAATCAAAGGCATACCTAATGAAACAGTCACCCAAATGGGTTTGGGTAAAACATTTTAGTCAGTCATGCTGTAATTGTGTCTGCCCGTTTCCTTATCTTATTTTTGACATGCACATGCCAACATTCCTTAAGCTGTGATTCTGCTTTTGCTTAGAACTAGTTAATGACATGGAAGTGAATTTGTAGATTTAATTATGAATGATAAAGCTAAAATGTATGTCGAAATAATAAATGTCATCTAGACAGTTGTGGACTTGCACGCAATTAGGAATTCATAATATGATGATATTACACCTTGGTAATAATGAAAGAGGATGTATTTTGGGGAAACACATTTTTAATAAAAGTGATCTGTGGGAAAATTATTCTGAACGGATGTGCTGAGAGCATACACAAAAAATGATTGGGCCATTCAGAGACTAAAGATCAGCAATCTGCCAATGTTTTCTCGAAGTCTGGTGTACATTGTTTCACTGTTTGCATGCCAAATAAAATTATGTTGTATCTCCAAAGAGATTTGGTTGCTTTTAGTGAACCAGGTTTGGGCCACAATGCAAGAAACTTCAAGAGACTAGTTTAAATCTCCACAACCCATTTCACAATCCAAATCTCATTCATTTTGGGCTTCACTAACAGCCTGATCCCAGTGCTTGAGGAAAAAGCCAGGTTTCTGAGATCTCTGTAGATTCCATTCTAGCTTTCTGCAAGATAGCGGTTCAATGGAGTTGCAGGTTTCTCAAACCAGAGCCTTCCATTTCCTCTAGTCTTCCTAGATAAATTGACAGGAAATAAAAATAGAAATCCAGAGTGTAGCCTGACCCACATGCATCTACACATGTGCAGGCAAAGCCAGAGCCCTGATGGAACCAGACTGTAGGCTATATCTGGATAAAAATATAGGCGGAGAAAATCCTAGGGGAATATTAGCTATATTAGTGTAACAGGGAAGAAGAGAGAGTGGGTGCTGCCCTGTTCCAATTCCTCAGGGATCACTTCTACTTTAATAGTTGATGAAGCACACTGCATTTTAAACTGACATTGCCAGAGGATACTGTTGTCTTAAGGTGGAAAACGCTACCTTAAAGCTGAAATAGCTCAATCTGATTTGAATCTGACTCACTCCTGGGCTGAGAATAAGATGGCCAGATCATGGGCACAGGGTGCGGTGGCCTGGAGGTGGAGCTCTGGACTCACAATCAGGAGGCTGTGAGTTTGATCCTCGGTAGAGGCTAATATTTGGAATAGACTCTGCTGCTCCAGCAGAGGGTTAGACTAGATGACCTCCAAGGTCCCTTCCGACTCTGTTGTTCTATGTTCTTGTCCTTCCTTTCCAATCAAATCCCTACACCCAACATTCTTAGCTTCCAACTTCAGTGTGTTAACAAACTAGGTTTTAGTTTGGTTTTAACTGAATGCAATAACTGAACTATGTTTTATGAATTAAGTGAGAACTAATAGTTTCTTCAACAAAGCATGTTTGAAACAAAATGTGAATTTCTATAAGCAGCTCAGGAATCCACCCTAATTCCCATAGAGTAACACAGAGAGAGTATAGGAGGTTGCAGAAAACTGATTTATAGTTTAAGCATTTTCAAGCCCTCACCGTTTGCTATTTCAGCATATAAAATATGAATTTATTTCGTGTATGTAAGGGTACATAATTATCAACACAGCTTGTAAATGAGAACATGTATATAGCAGTTATCCAGACTGTAGAGTGGAGGAAATATTAGTCTTTTATGCTGGCTGGAAAATTCTGGTTGATATGTATGCATCTTACAATGGCTTGGATTGAGAAATTCAATCCAATCCAATGGCTTGAATTGATCTACATCCCTAATCCATATTTATTGTGAGACTGAGGTTGTAAGGCTAGTTTCAATAGCCCTCTGCAACTGATCAGTTTAGAATTTCAGATTACTGGCAAAATTATGCAATTATATATCTCCACCTCAAGTCAGACAAGTATTGTGCTGGCAGTGAGAGCTGTGTACCTGGATGCTGTAAGGGTGTGGATGGGAAGGAACCAGCTTTGACTGAATCCTGGCAAGAAGCGATGGGATTTTGGTTCTCCAAGCACATAAGATTTTTTTTTATCTTTGACTCTGGACATAGTGACTCTTACCCAGATTGAACTGGTGCACAATGCTAGGATACTATTGGACTCATGGCCCATTACTCTTCTGCAGCTTATACAATTTTAATAAGGTACAAACATTTCATAGTACCATTTAAATTAAACTGTATTTGAGATGCATTTTACAAAAATATTAAATCAGAAGTATTGTTGATATAGAGATGTTATTGTGATTTACAATATCCACTTCTTGTGATTTCTCTCTTGGCTGCTTGAAAATCCACAAAAAGCAGTAGAAGATAAGGATTGGTTTTTAAAATAAGGTTTGACTCCTTGTAAATACATCAAAGTATCTATAAATTTTCTTCATTATTTTATGGTTTAGTTTAGTGTTGACCGATTAGTCTAAAGATCATGACATAAAATAATGCAGTATATTGCGATTGTAGGAAACTAAAATATGCACTATTGATCTATCAGATTCAATAAGGCCTTTGGATGATAGCAGGCCCCAGAATAAATATGAACCAAAATATTAGATAGGATGATTTCAAATAGTACCAGAACTATTTGCAATCCTGCTGAGCCATTGCTAATTATGAAACATGATTTTGCAAATTATGTAGCTTTATAACTACAGTATATTTGGACATAGGACAAAACCATGAGAAATAAGGAACTGAAAGTAGCCAGTGGATAGTGTTTGAGGTATAAATGGGTATATGTGGAAACTGTCTGTCAGTAAGAAAGAACAAGGAAGTAAGTTGTGAAATGTGTGCAGAAAAGTATAAAATGAACGTCTTGGGATGAGTTTGGGAACACTGGCCGTAATTATTCCTTGTTGGACCTAGCTATTGTCCCTGGACTTCATTGCAATGGGTTATTGATATAAGTTGTGTTATGATGGCTGTTCATGTTCCAAATTGCTCATGAAATAAATCTCTGAATCTTAAAAGTAGGAATTATTGTTTGTGGTCTGTCTGTGTTCCTTTTTATTGGAATTTTCCTATGACACGATATTAAAAATATTAACAAAATAGTCAATTAAGATCATTCCCTTTGGCAACTGAGTCCAATCTGATCTAGACAGGAAACTTAAATGGCTTTATACATAAACTTATCAGTCTCTCTTTCTGTCCATGGAGAAAGTAAGATAGCTTCTTGATGGGGTCACAATGGGTTATCCTATCAAATAGTGACTTTAAAAAGCCATGCTCTGGCTAATGCATACAGTTGAACATTACAGAGGAGATGAGTGATATTCTGTTTGTCATGCGTCACATGCTGTTTATCCATATCTCCTCTGGATAAGGTACTTGATGAAATTGTCACAGAATTGAAGCTTGTTTAGATTCTTGCTCTGGTCAGAGTTATTGTGTGGCCCTGTGTCAGGCCTGCAGCTATGTTATTTTGCTGTTGAGAGGTTTTCTTAGCCTTTTGGCTGAGATCAAATGTATTATCACTGCTTTATAGAACCGAGTTTTTCTTTCTCTCTTCTAGGTATACATCCGAACTAGACTATGTTGTTTCTATGTCATGTAATATATGTGGGTATATACATAATTTTGTATTTATTTATTTAGTCATGTTTATATAGTGCATATTGAAGGTGGTGATTCTTTGACAACTATATGCAACGAAATTTCATTTTAACATATGCCAATTAATGTACATTGAAAGTGACAATAAAATTTCTAAGTTAACACTTAAAAAAAGCCAATCTATTTTATAATCCTGATTTTTAATGAATGTCTCCCATTCATTAAATACTAACCAAGCCTGACCTTGCTTAACTTTTTAAAGTCAGCTAAGGTTGGCTAAGTTTTGATCTGATAAATTCATTAATGTGAATTTGGCCAACATATTTGCTATTTTAAGTTTAAATTTTCAGATTATTCTTCTTGTTTGGATTTCTCATATTCCTGGAAATTTGCAGACACATTGGCTGAAACAATATTATTGCTACATTCATATAGAACCATAAATTACAGTAACACAGGCAGGAGATTACCTGAATACTGATTTTTGTTTTATTAGTTGGTCTTAGAATAGTGTAGAAAGGACTTATAAAAGTAATATTCACACTTTGTCTTAGAAAGTTTTCCAGATGAAGGATTTCTTCACTATACAACAAATTAAGGTCAAATCTAGAAAAGATAAGATAAGATAGGTTAGGGAAGGGCAGAATAGGGTAGGGTGTGGGATAGGACAGGATAGATGAAAGGAAAGAAGGAAAACAATATAACTATAATTCTATATTAATTGCAAAGATGCTCAATGTGAAACTGATAAAACTAATTTAAAATACCATTCACACACCCATTCTAAAAATTGTATTTCACAAATAATGGCAAATCTATGCAATATATTATTTCATTATAATTAAAGGACAATCCATACACATATCATACATTTCAGTTTGTGATAGCCTCAGCTACCTTTGCCTTCCTAAAATGCTTATTATCATACCTTAAAAATAATTTTTTCTATCGTTTTATATTATACTCTTGTGAAGTACATGGTATAAAGCTAAAAGGAAGCCTATATTCCATCAAACAGAGCAGATATCAGATGGTTAGCTCCTAGTGAATACTACTGTGCTATTGCAAGTGTATTAAGTAAGTTGGAGAAAGTATCAAGCTGAGTCCATCCACCCCACCTTCTATTTCTAGATCTCTAGGCTACATGATTCTTCAAAATATTCTGTACGTAGTAATGCATAGCAGGACTGCCCAAATCAATGTCAAGCTTTGTTTGGTATCACAGGAAATTCTTCTAAGCTCCATCCCTTCTGTTTTCCTTTTGCAATTGGAAAAACATAGCTATGTCTGTCCTGAACTACCCTGAAGCCCACCATGAAATAATTTGCCAGGATGACTTCCTCATTCTCATTGCCACATAGGATTAAAATGCCAATCTTGTTACTACATGGAATCTGGATGGAGGCAGTCTTGTCCTGTCATTTATTTTAGGTGGCAAAATAATTTTGGGCCACCCCAACAAACAATAGCTTTAGGTGGGCAATCTAGAGCAGAGAAGCACTGTAAACATAATATAGCAATTGAAGAAGTGCATACTGATGCTTGCCTCTCTTCATTCCTGATGGTCGCTAGGAAGTCTTTGTCGCTCAGTCAGTAGCCAATGAGTCTGAATGCACTGGTTGAAATTTCTTTAACCAAGGATGGGAAGTCTGTGGTCTCATCCAGAGCCTTCGCCAATTTCTCCCTTTGGGTCACAATATTCTTGGAACCTTCTCACTTTATCCAACTTTCTCTTATGTATCTAAGATTCCTCTGGATCATCCAACACATAAAAGCTCAAAGGGACTGAAACCAGAGGTAGTTTATATATGAAAATAATAAATAAGGCAATCATATGTCCCAATATTTAGGATCTTCTGCTGTATATTTCTTTAACAAGAAATATATTAACAACTGTATGTCTTTAACAAGAAATATACAGCAGAAGATCGGTTGTCTTAGGGCCTGGTTCAATTGTTCTATAACTTTGTCTGAAGGTGTTAAGTATAAATTATGGAATGTAATTCTTCATACAGACATGTGAGTAAAATGGATTACAAATTGATCCTTGATCCCTCTGAGAGAGCCAACACAATTTTGTTCTGCAACCAATTTGCTGGTTTAGAGTTATACATATCTACTTTCTTTAATGATCAAAGAGACGATTATGTATTCATACTGGAGAGGGTCTAGGATGATTCATTGCGGCTGCCTCTCAACTCATCACTCATGATAAGTCATCCTGGCCAACTCATCACAGGGCCAATTCACTACGGGCCAATTCAACGCAGGATAACTCAAGAGAGGGACAAGTGAATTGTAGCAGGCCTTGTCTTGATTTAGCTTTGAACCTTCTCAAGCTAGAAGTCCTTGAGGTGATCTGCAATTCTTCCTGTCCCTCTACAGTGTCCCACATTGAATTATTCTAAAGCAAACTAGCTGCATCAACTTGTCCGGTGGCAAGTCAGACAGAGCTAGTTGTCCCTTTCCACACTGGGGAAACTTATTACTAAACAGCAAGAGGAACCCTACAGTATTCCAGTGGTAAATAGGCATTCACAATATATCACATGCCTAATAATAGCAAAACTCTAAAGTATTAGCACAATCTGAAGCTTTTAATTTTAACAGTATGGTACAGGAGTGAGGATCTGGTCCTACTGTATCATTTTATTTTATTAAGTTCACAAGATCAATATCCTAAATCAGTCATTCAGTGTTTAAAGGAAAGAGATAAAATAAAATTTAAAACTGCATTAAAAGTAAAAAGATAAGAATTATGACAACCTAATGACTATACTAAACCCTGAGCAACTATTAAGTCTTTGAAGGTAACTACTGTAGCAAAAGATAGAAATTGTATGGCCCTGTATATGATGGGCTTCTCTTTCTGCATGGGTAAAATCACTGGTGTTTTCAGTCGCTATGGGAAGTGTCCTTTTTCTAGGTGTTGTTGACTCCTTATCAGTCCCATCAGCTGGGGGAATTTGCTTAAAGTTCTACTTTTGTAATTATAGAATTATAGTTCTATTTCAGAAAAGTACCAGGTTGCTCTTTTTTCCAGTGAACACCCAACACTGGTGAAGAAATTATTTCTGTGCGAGGGTTTCCGGTTTCGCGTGGCTTCGGGGCAGCAGGAATTCGCGACAGCTCGCGATTCCTGCTGTGCTAGCCGCCGAGGTACCCCCGATCCAGATGGGTCAGGGGGATATGGCTGCCCTGTAGGGACAGCTGAAGAGAGAGGGGAGTTGGACAGGGGGTTGGGGGTGTCGCAGACCCCTCCTCCTCCGGAAAAACCCCTTTTTCCCAAGGCGGTGGAGCGGCGGTCAGCAATGGCCGTCACGAAGAAGCCAGCAACCGGGTAAGATTGCGCTGGAGGAAGTAAGAAGAGTGAAAGTGCTGTCTGAGCCGGGTCAAGTAACATCTTTCAAATTGGTTGGAACTGAGCTGTTTGAATTGCTGGAGGATACATTGTATCCCAAAGAAGATCGAAAGCGGCGGAGAAGCTGTTAAAGGGAACTTTTTTTTTTCTTCTTCACTCTCCCACCCATGGAAACAGCAGATATGTTTGGACATATTGGACATTGAAAGTGAATTGTTTTGAGAGTTGAAGCTAAGGGACAAAAGGGTTTTTGGACATTGAAAAACTTAAGAAATTGGAAAACCCTTGTTGGAGGTATAGATTTCTGATTATTTAAAATTGATATTGCAAGTGGGAAGGGAGAGGAAAAAAAATTGGAGCAGAAGCTGAAAAAGGAGGAGATTGCCTAGAATCCCAAAGAAAGGTATATGGTAATTGGACCTCTTTGATTAAACATTAACCCCAGAAGGAGAAAGAAGAAGGAAGAAAAGTATAAATTTTTGGATTTTTTTTTTGAATTATTCTTGATTAAAAATATTTGTGGTTGTTTTGGGAAAAGTTTCTTTTTTCATAATGGCATCGCTTGTGGATGAACTTAAGACTGAATATCAAAAATATAAAAAAGAAGATACTTTGGGCACTTTGTTTCAATTCTTAGAAATGGCGTTATGTACTTATGAAAAGTTGACTACGCAGCAGAAGAACTGGGACAAAGAAGAAGAGGAAGAAGAAGCCATCTTTGATGAACAATGGGTTCTTTCCGGGGAGGAGGAGAAAAAGGATAAGAAAAAGGGGATTTTAAGAATTATAAAAACAACCAAAGAAGAGAAAAATGAGCGGAAAGGTGGAGGCAAGGTTAGAAAGCAAAGGAAAGGGAGTAAGAAAAGGGAGGAGGAAAGACAAAGGGCAAGGAGAAGAATAAGCAAGAGAGAAAGGGGGGGAGGAGAAGCCTCAATGGGGGGAAGCAAGATCTAAAGAAAAAAAGTTTATTCAGAGACAATGGGTGAATTTAATTTAGGATAAAAGAGGGATTCTGGAGGGTACATAAGATTGTGTTTTTTATATGTGTATTTAGAGTATAAAATTCATTGTGTAATTTTAGAATCTTTTAAACAGAATCCCAAGAAAAATTGTTATATGAAGTACTTTTAAGTTAGGGTAATGAGTTATAGACGTTACTCCAATTGGTGTATAGGAGAAGTATAATAAAAGAAAAAAGATGAATGGATAGTTGGAAATAGAACAAAGAATATTATTGAAAATGGTAATAAGATATGAAAGGATATATAAAGGTTTTGTTATGTTTTTTTTTTTTGGATGTTGTATATTGAAAAAAGGCAAAAAAAAAATTAATTAATAAGAAATAATTTGGATGAAAAGGAGAAGTTGGGATAAGATATGAAGTTAAATAGACAAAGTATTGATACTATAATTTGGGATTGTTATGTTCTATTGGTTTTCTTCTTTTATTATTTTTCTTAGAAAAGAACTTATAAGCTGTTATGCCTTGTGCATTGTTTATATAAAATTGATATAAATGGTTTATATATATAATATAAAAAAGAAAATGATAATAAGATATGGAAGATATATAAAGTGAATATGATGTTTGAATTTGTGTCTGTGTGAAGAGTTTCAACCCGGGATCAGACAACCTTCAGAAAAGATCTTTTAGTTTTGTTTATGTTTTATTTGTTCTCTGTAAAATTAATAAAATTTGTTTATATAAAAAAAAGAAATTATTTCTGTGTGAGAGTTGTAAGAAGTGCAGGGACATTTTATGAGCTTAAAGATACATTGAGATCAAAACAGCTACTTTACCTGGAAAACAAAGAAGGGTGGGTGGATGCCATCTTGTAATTTTTATACAAAATTAGATTTGAGCAGATCTTCCATAAAGTGACATGGAGGATGCTATATTCTCCTTTATTTTCTACTGTATTATGAAACAATTTTGCAAGCATTATCTTATGCATCCCTTAACAACTTTTAGAACACCTCATGAACTAATCTGGTCAGCATAAAAAACATATAATCACATAATCACCGAAATAACACTTTGCTTTTAAAATGTTTGCCACAAGAACAAACTGAAATTCCACATTTTAAAACAAAATAGGAATGCTGGGAGTATTTTGCAGAGAGATATATATTGGCTATAACATCCTTTTTCTACCTGATACTCTCCCCATTGTGTTTTAGATGAGCTCTCGAAATAAAGATTATAAAAAGGAGCAATCACCTAGAGGACACTTCATAAGGGAAAAAATGGCCTAAATATCTGAATAGTTCAGATTCAGATAAATGTACAATATAAAGCCCTTAAAGTAATTCAGTCTTTGAACCAAAGGTAACATTCGTCAATTTATTATTTTTAGAACTGTATGTGGAAACATATTTTCCTCCAGTTAATTTGGTTTCTCCTTAAGGCAAGTGCTAAGCTTAAACTTTTTTTAAACTGAAACTTAAGTTTTTGCTTGCATACAGTTAATTGCTCTGCACATACAATACTCAAATGCATTAACACCCACCCATCCCTGATTTGCAGGAGCAAAGAATCAGCTTTCCCATACAGTTTTGAATTCTCAATAACTTTCCCTCCAGAGAGTGAAGGGGAAAGAAAATTCGCACAGAGAAAAGAAAGCAAACCTGAGTTCATTTGGAGAGCTCCCACATAAGCAAAGTAAAGAACCCAACCACACAGAAAATGTTAAATAAATAATTTTAAGGAAAAAAAAGTAGAGCAAATATATACAAGTTCATCTTCCTATTTTTTTTCCAAATGTTTCTAAATTCTTCTTGTGCTCTCTTTTTATGGATATTAAAAGTACTTTGCATTTAAGATGTATTTGTCAAGCTTTCCGCAATCTGAGTGTCAACTAAAAATATACTCCATTGGTCTTTTTAGCTGCCAGAAAAAGGGAGTGGGGGAAAACAAGGCATTCCTTAAATGCCTAGATAATCACCCCCAGTAGCCCAAAGTTGTTGGAGCGTAAGAAGGTTATTGGAGAGCATGATGGATGACTCTTAGAGATGGATGTGTCCCATTGGAGAAATCACATGGAGAAGGGGTGGGGTGGGGAGACCAGGGTCAAGGGGGAAATGTATGATGTAATTTAGTATCGGCTGCATCCAGCTTACGCCAACATGGCCACTCCTAATAAATCAATTTACTCTTCTCTGAGATGCGGCCAGAGAACTTTTGATTTGAATGAAGGTGGATTTATTGGAGTCCTGAGACTGAGCTACTCCAGATGTTTTCTGACTTACAATCTAAAGGACATGCTTGGCAAGAGGATCATGGAAATTAGAGATGCTTGATCATTTAGAGGTACCAGGATGTGAAGAAAGTCTTACACTAGCATAAAAATAGGACATACTGAAATGAATAGCAATGAAGAATCTCAACCATGCTAGGATTGGGGGGAATAGCTTCCAGAGTTATTTGCTACAGTAATTCTCAATTTGTGATCACAATTGAGCCCAAAATTTATGTTAAGTGAGAATTTATTAAGTGAGTTTTGCCCCATTTTGTATTTCTTGCCACTGTTAAGTGAATTATTGAAGTTGATGAGTTGGTAACCTGGTTGTTAAGTGAAACTGGCTTTCCTATTGACTGTTTGTCAGAAGGTAGCAAAAAGTAATCACATGACCCTGGAATGCTGTAACCACCATAAGTATGAACCAGTTGCCAAGCGCCTGAATTTTGATCCTGTGATCATGGATACTGCAAATGTTGCAATTGTGAGAAACAGTCATAATGCACTTTTTTCAGCGTCATCGTTACTTTGAAGAGTAACTAAATGAACTGTTGTAAGTCGAGGACTACCTGTATTTTGCTAGATGTACTGAATTGAGAAGACCACATATCTCAGAGAAGAATTTCACTAGAAAAGCCATTCTTCCTCTCTGGGCTTCAGTAAGCCTTCCATTGTGAAATAACCTCAGCAGTGCTCATTTAGCACAAATGAGGATTAAAAAAGCTCACTTTCGGTAGTAAATCCTGACCTGGACCTGCCACAACTGAAACATCTTGTCTAACTCTAAAGCTGATTCCATAATGTGTAACATTATGTGTTAGAATTGTCAGTATAGATGGGGGATATTGTTATACTTTATTAACAATCAGCAATAAAGCACCTGTCAAATTCTAAGAGAATCCCTCTTCTCTTCCCAAAAACCTTCAGAATCTTACAAAACCTTGAAATTCTGCTATAGTTCATATGACTTGGGAAGCGCATTTGAGCTGTCATGTCATCTTGCATGATGGCCCCAAGGATTGGAGAAAGTTACTGCTCTAATAACTAAACAAGTGACTTCCAGAGCCTATGGTTAGACTTTGAGTAGCTTTATCCAGGACTAGATCATTGTGGATCAAGTTTCAGAATTAGGAATTTTCCACGTAACGTGTATACTTTTTTTTTACATTTAATTAAACAAGAAGAAATTATCTCCCCTTTAGTATTTGATGATTGGTCTAATATCTGGAGAGGACACTTCAGGGACAAACAGTTAGATTGGTTATGGCTCAACTTTAGATTAGCTTATTGGTTCAAGCACTAAGTGCTTCAACTTTAATATAAATATTGTCACTATAAGTAGGAAGATGAAAACCCCAAAGTGATCACTATCCATTCTATCTATCTATCTATCTATCTATCTATCTATCTATCTATCTATCTATCTATCTATCTATCTATCTATCTATACCTGTACCTGTACCTGTACCTGTACCTGTACCTAATCTATCTATCTACTATATCTATCTATCTATCTATCTATCTATCTATCTATCTATCTATCTATCTATCTATACCTATACCTGTACCTAATCTCTCTCTCTCTCTCTCTCTCTCTCTCTCTCTCTCTCTCTCTCTCTCTCTCTTATCTCTCTCTCTCTTTCTCTCTCTCTCTCCTCTCTCTCTCTATCTATCTATCTCTTATCTATCTCTCTCTCTCTCTCTCTCTCTCTCTCTCTCTCTCTCTCTATCTCTATCTCTTATCTCTCTCTCTCTTTC